>JAMPIT010000575.1:10395000-11595000 GCA_026261815.1 Monarcha castaneiventris obscurior
TATCAATATTTTCAGGTTGTATATATAACACAATAACAATTCCATCATACCAATATTAATGATATGATGGAATATGTATGTTATAGCAAGATTATTTTCAAATATCTTTATTATTTTTCTTTTGCTGCATAGGGATGGAAAAGAAAGAATACAGTTTCAGCTTCTATATTACTGACTAAGTGCAGTGTACATTCAATTCAATTCAACCTTTTTTGATTTGATCTCAAACTTTTTTTCTCATTAAATAAACACAATTTTATTTACCACCAAATAATGTTTTTGGACAACCAGGCTGATCCATTCCTCCATTTGGATAGAAATCAATGGTTCCTAAAGGCTTCTTGAAACCTAGTACTAAAGTAAAAACATCATGAATGAAAAAACCATAAACTGAATTATGAAGGCAATTATTTATCATCACATTCACTCCAAATTTCACTGAGGTCTTGAAGAAAATTTTTGCAATTATACCATTCTTTTTCTACTGTAAATCAAAGTCATACTATAAGGTAAATGTCATGGGATTTTTTCTTTTTAGAATATTACGTATATGTAAAATACTGTACACAAATGTATATAAAATTGTGTAAGATTCCTACTGCTACAAAAGGGAAAGAACAGAAACGGCTGTAACTGAGATATTATTTACATAAATAAATGTACAAAATTCATATTATCTCTAGCAACCGAAATTCTTTCCCAATGCAATTTTCATTAGAGTACAATTTTCCATTTTTTGCAGGACATTGGATTCTGAATATTAGCAAATCAAAGTAATAAAATCTGTATCTATCCTATAAAAGTAAGTAAAATTCCATGAGTAAGAGTTAATTCAATCTGACCTACCTTCCTTTTTACCACACATTATCTTTATTCACATAATGGCAACATTACAAAAATTGGTATTGTACAGCCTCATATACACATTTGTAAACTAAAATGCTTTATTTTTAATATTACTAAAGAAACTGATATGAAACTACACAAATAATGGGACAACTGTGGTGTGAAATGTTTACTTATGGTTTTCAAGGAAGAAATGAAACCAGATTAAAGCATAGATGAAGCAGACTTTCCAATGTTCTTTTTAACCTTACAGTAAAAAGATTTAGAATTTTAAGCAGTGGCTCTGTGGTTTACTAAGCTGATACAGCAGAACCTGGCTGTCTCAGAAGGGATTAATTCAGTGATAACCATGTGCTTGCAGCCTCTGGGCTCATACACACTTGCACAGCAAAAGAATGTTCATGGTAACACAAAATATACTCCTGCAGCACTACTTGGATATTACTGAGATAGCTTATCCCTTCTCTTTTGTTTTCCTGCCTTTCCTCCAGCTGAAATAGGCAAGTCAAGTCCATGTCATTACCATCAATATCTGAATGGATTACATCCACAAACTGTGCATCAGTAGGATCCAGTCTCTGCTCTGGTGGTTCTCCAGTGAACGAAGGGCCTGCTGGATCCAGACCTAAATAAAAACAACATTTGCATCATAAATCCTGGGCTCCTTCTACAGATATATAAAAGACCAACATCTGAGCGTTATTCAGAAGTGATTCTTCATTTTTCTGACATAAAATTAAAAGAATAGTGCATTTCTTCTCGTCAAATTGTTTAAAAAAAGCAAGATTCCTACCACAATACTGATCAACCCATATTTATGAATTTCTCTCTCTCCCTAACTAGATGTGTTCATCTCCCATTTATTCAGATGAATATAAGTCAACAACACTGGGGATCATCAAATCAAGAGAATTAATTTTGTCCTTTTCCCCAGAAAATACCAGATCTATGATACACTTCATAAAACCAAAATGCACAATATAACTGCTCTCACCACCAGAACACAACTAGTCAGACACTCAGGTAGCATATCATTTAACTTAAGTGGCTTTTAGATGTAGCACTCAATTTTAATTTGAGAGACCAGAGGTAACCAGGTTGGAAAATTTAATCTGTAATTTATGTCCTGAAGGCAGACTTTCCCAATTTCCTGAACTGCTATCAGGGCTATATTTTTCCTCATGTATGTCATTAAATATTCAGTTCTCGTTTGTCGATGTCTCAGTGCTCTGACAATACAAGGTACAATAGAATATGTGCACTGGGATTAAAAGCCTTACCTGTAATTCTTCCAAGTTTGCCATTATAGCTCTGGCCAACAAAACCAGCTATATGAGCCCCAAGACTAACTCCAATCATATACACAGAATCAAGAGAAGCTCCATCCACCTAGCAGGGGGAAAAAATACCAAAGCCATAGTCACACACATAATTAACTGAACAGAAATCAGTAGACTGATTTAGTTTTCACTTTTTCTCAGTACTATAAGTTATATTTCTAACTTTTCAGCTCTAAAAACAAATGGAAATTATGAAGTTATTTTCAGTTTTCAATTCTATATTATTTAAAGTGTAGTAATTATGAAATTCTTTAACTAGGAAAATGTAAAAAGGAAGTTCAAGTCACATTTCTCCTGAAATGTCACACTAGTTAGAAGGGGAGCAGGGAAGGGAAGAGGAAGACATTTATCAGATATAAGAAAGGTGGCCCAAAACTATGAATGAGGAAACAAAAACCTTGCCCTGCTTTATCCTTCCAATACAATAAATTAAAAACATAATACCATTAACAAATACTTACTCCACACAACTGCTGAATAACGGTACCAAATGCACACCTTAAAATGCCCATTCTACAAAGCAGGCAGTTTTCAAAAAAACCCAAACCAAAACCTACTGAAGAACTCTAAAACAATGTCAGTGGACCTAGCTGGAATCCCTGCAAAATGATGGGGTGACACACAGGATGTGAAATACTAATATGTCTCAAAATAGATGAACAAAGGCCTCACAACAGCTTGTAAGTGTGAAAGCAATAGCTGTGGGACACTACAGGTGCCTCTCCCACCACTTCCAGGACTCACACGCTGTCACTGTTTGCCAGGCAGATCTGTAAACAGCAATTTACTAGGAGACTCTCCTTTATAGTCCCATTTAATTTTTGTTATTCCATAACAACAAATCTACTGTTGGCATTATTGCAAATTGCTATCACTGTATCTAGTCCCAGAGGACAGATTCTGATAGGTTTTCTCTCCTTTCACCTCAGCCTTTCTCAAAATGCTGGATGTTTTTCTCAAATTCCATGTGAATATTTTTTTGCTTCACAGCATTCAAAATTTCTGAGAATGGCTGAGAAATAACTGGTGAGAAAAGATGAAAATTCAAGTGAGAAATCAGACAAACAGCATCATATCATGCTTTGTTCATTTGATCAAGCAATAAATCTAAAGCCCAGTTAAGACCACTGGCATCAACTATTGTTTTAGCAACTGCCTCTAGAGACAAGAGGTTAATATCATTTTGGAATTAATATTTATATCTTTGCCAGTGGTTTACTTCTCATTTAAAATCTTTATTTATAGTAGGTTAATAGTGAAAAGGGTCATGCAATGCCTTTGTAAAATGTTAGTGCTACATACTATTTGAACATCTCTCCCTTCCCCTCCCCACTGGTGAATTTAGTCTTTCCAGAAGACCTAAAAATTCTGGCTGGTTCAAGAAATCAGATGCACTTTCAGGCACATTTCAGTGAAAGGCAAGTGGAACTCAGGTGAAGTTAAATATGTGCAATAATAACTGCATGTAAAGTCAGTAATACCTTTATAAAGAAATGTGATTTGATATTATTCACTGGACTTCTCTATAGATACATTTTGAATATCCATTCCCACTCAAACTGTGCTCTTTAAACTCATTCAGAACAGATGCAACACTCTGCCTTACCAGCATCTGGTCAACATAATTCGTCAGTATTTCTGCAACTTTCCTGCAGTTTTCCACAGCAGTTACGTAATTCACAGTGGTAGCACCACGATTCCAATCAACTATAATGAGATTAATATCCTCTGAAGACAGTAAAAGCTTCTTCATGTCACCCAGCCATGCTGGAGGAGATCCCGTTGGCCTGAAGCCATGAATAACAAAGACAATTTTCTTGGTTGTATTAAGGTACTGAGATGCAGTAACGTTGTGTTCAATGAGTCTCTCAGAACAATTTCGATTTTCCCTTGTGTATAGGAGTAGCTGAACACGGAGTTCTGTTCCAGACAAAGCATTGCCTATGTTAAGATCTGTAAATTCGGGACATTTTTGTTCCTCATCTGAAAAAGATGAAAATGTTAAGACAGTCATTTGATGAGTTGGACTACCTGAAATACCACCTCTTCTCTTTTCTTTTCATATCTCCTTCTGTGGAAAGTGGACAACTTCCATGTTCTTCACTCTTGACCTTTGGAATGAGGTGTAAAAACATGCACTGAACAAGGAGCCACAGTTTAACTAATGACTCTGTAGATACCACTATGCTCCTCTGAACCCTTCAAATGTGAAACTATCCTAATTTTTCCTGAACAGTGTAGTTTCTCCTTATAGGTACTAATTAGTAATCAGGGTTGATAAGATCCTTTCACAACAAGTGTGTGCTGTATAAACAGGAAGGCTGTTGTGGTTGTTTCTTCCTCTTTGGGCCAGGGTGGCAGTGCTGCCAACCCTTAGACCTTATTTGTTCAATCTAGTAATAAGAAATAGCTGCCTGACAATTCTGGGGTAATCCAGAACCCTTTCCTAGCTTTGGATCACCATAATGGCACCATTACCAAGAAACAAAGACAGAAGAAAGAAAAGATCTTGTTCTGAGGTTGAAAAAATAAGAATTAAGGTCAGTGTACATAACAGCACAAAACAAACAGTAGGATTTAGCATGTCTGCTCTTGGACAGTTAGGGTGCATCAGGTTAAGTTGGTCAACAAGAGGATGGAGATTTTCAAAAGAGTCTAAAAAGACTAAACTTCTCCCCTGTCTGGTTATCAACATCCAAAGTTCACACTTTAAAGATTTTTCTTTGCTGCTGAGGTCACATTGTGTGGATAAACCACTCCAGGACTCTGGGCAGGACACCAACACCTGTCACAGTTCTTCTGCTGTAGCCTCTTCACCTTTGCTATGGTGTTAGCTGGTTTTTGGCCAGGAAAATCTGGGCCCATCTCTTGACTTCTAGTGGGCTACATTATTTTACACAAGACTTTTGTCTCCCTGGTACTTGATGGCACCATACTCAACTCTTCTGTCATTAAAATATTTGCAAAACAAGTTGTCTTCTAGAAAGCAAAAGTGAGAAGGAAAATAGTACCTTCTTAGTTCCTTTATAATGATTTTAAAAAATAACCTGAATTTCTCAGATTTTTGAGTCATAAGTTTTGAGAAGCAGCTCTAGCTCTTCTCCTTTTCCCAGCAAACAGGTCACAGGCAGAACCAAATCCACCACTTCTGAGATGGACAGCAAACCTGCATCCCTTTATAAAGGTGCAAAAAGGCAAATGTGGGTGGCTTACGAGGTATCTGAAATATGTGTTCAATACTACAGCTCAGGTCTAGGCAAAGCTAAACTATGTGAACTATGGCACTCCAAATGCAGTAAAGATGCTGTAAAGGCACTAAAGACACTAATTCACTGATCTAGGGAACTAGGCCAATCACCTCTAATGCCAGACCATGTATCTACAAGGACTAGATTGGTCACCTCTGAACAGGACATCACAAAAAATAATTGGATATAGTCCAAACCAGAGCAGGCTTGAAGATACAGTGTTTAAAATAGACTGAAACTTCCTGCTGCAAATTGACCAGACAAAAGTTTCATGCCTATCATCATGTTATGACAGTAACTGCAATTATTACATGGAGAAAAAGACAGAATTATATTTCAAAATAAATACCATTGTTTTCCTCATTTAAACACGGAATAATATACATAACTTTTACTGAGATTACCAGACAGGTTATTAATTAACTAATGATACAGGAAGGCAACTCATTTCATCACTTGGACTTACCCAAGAAGTTTTGAAACTGAAAGTTGTTTGGCTGAAGTGGACTTGAATTTAATGAAAATAATAATCAAGAACCTGGTAAAATGTCATGCATGTGACATGGTACTGAGATGTTAACAATACGTGTCCCATTTGATTTCTAGTTTTCATATATTTATATATGATGATAAAACTAGAACATAAATTACATTACACTAACTTCATCTACAAAGTGGAAATAAAACCAGTCATTTGATTATATTTTCAAAGGTACAACATGAAACTCTCAATTTTGCCTGATGTGGTCTTTAAATCCAAGTTTAATCACTTATCCTTAAAATCCACTCCTTCATATCTAACATACAAAAGATTCATGCTAAAATATTGCTCTGTATCCCTTTAAATATTTTGATTTCTTAAAAATAATTTGATTGGTAGAAATAAAAATTACTTCTTCTAAAACCAGTGAAATGACAGTGAGATAAACCAGACACAGACTGTTCCATGGGAGTGAGAAATCTATCACAAGGATATTATTTTAACTGACAAACCTATTTACTAGCTGGCAAATGTCAAAGGGAAGCAACTCGTTTACTCTCGGCTGTGCAATGATAGAAGTTATTCTTTCAAAAGTAAATAGAGAAAAAAATGAAATGACGATGTCTTTACTGTGGAATTAGATAAGAACTACAAATAGATTCATAGACATAGTACTTTGAATTGTTTAGCGAGGAGTCATTGGGGGAAGTTTTTCAAACTCGTTTTTCTCACTGAATACTGGAAGCAATACCCAGCTGCCCTTTGTGCACTCTTGTTGGAGTACTCACTCTTTTCTGTACAATCAAAATGTACACGTAGGCGTTGGGATGTTACACATGCTGTTTAAGCAAGTTAATGGATAATTTTAACTTTCCTGTGCACATTTGTAAGCATTTTAATCATCTTCTGTGGTTGAAAAGGGGAAAATCTTAAGTGTACAGTCTTGTTTTGTAACTAAATTTTACTATTTAAAAATGTGACACATAACTGGAAGATCTAAACACCTATCAAATCAGTAACAACCAATAGACTCACATTAGTATATTTAGACTATTTCATGACTACGTCTACTTTGTACAAAGTGCACACACCTGAGCAGGTCACTGGGCAAAGTACAGCCAGAGATAAAGTATCAGGCTTGGTTCTATTTACTTTGAAATGAAAACTTATGTCTCAGTTTCAAAGTTATTGAATTCTTTTTACTAATAATCTGTCCCATTAGGCATAATTAATAAGATTTTATTTTAATCTTTTGGCCAACTTAAATGAAGGAATATGAATTTTTTAAATGTTTGATTAAAGCGAGGATTCTGCATCACAAGTAAGCTAATGGTTCTTACCTGATTTCACCCAGTATATCAAACAGAGCAAGAAGCACAATTTCAGCATGTGGAAGTGGAGAAAAAGTGATGTGCAATATCCACAGAAAAATGGCAAATTGAGTGTTTCCTTATGCTAGATTTCTAACACAACCGAATGACACCAATGAAGCGAGTGAGAAGGAAGCAGAAAGTAAAGCTGTAGTCAAGCTTCTGCAATTTGTGACTCCTCCTATTGAGTGACTTCAGTGGGTAGGGTGGTTTCTGGGCTTTGAGGGCTGGGACTGGTTTTTAATCTATTTCCCTCTCTGGCTTTCAGCAGATTTGCACGTAAGCAAGTGATGTCATGTGTTACTGACAACTCCTGCATACGTGGAGTTTAGGATGTGGGGTAAATAGTGCTGCATCCCATTAAAGATCCACAGCGTGGGGGGTTTTGAGTGTGTCACTACTGCTATTAGTGTCACTAAGATGGGCAAAAGGAATCTAAAAGAAAAAGTCATTCTGGTGACAGAAGGATCTTCCTGTAAGAACTTGAAAATAATTCTGAGAACCATGTCTCCAGAGTTAATTTTTCCATAAAATTATCATCTGAGCTTTTCCAAGGATTCATTCTGTAAGCTAAATTCTGAGAGAGTCTGCAAAAGCATCTCTGGCAGAGAGTCCTACAGACCTCACCAAGACATTGATTTGCTGTGTGTTTTTTAACCTCATTCCCTCTGTACACCAGCTGCAAAACAAATGAAGAAATATTTATTTTTATGAAGCTCATTTATTTGCAAATCACTTCACTGGGTAAATACAGGAGTACAGACTACAGGTATTTAAAGTTTGTGGTGAGGCAAAGAAGTAGATAAGCCCTGCATTATTCACATGTGAAGTATGGATGCTCAGTTTGCCTATATCTGTGAATCAATTATTTCCAGTTCAGGAGAAAGAAAAACATACCATAACCATTCAAGTATGATGCAAATGCACCCTAGGAATGTTTTTTGTATAGTGTATCCTTCACAGTGCTTCTAAACATAAGGTCTAGGTTTCCTTTGTTTCTTTCCACTACGATTAAGGGCATGTGTGTGTGTTAATGTGTTTCATTACTTAATTTTGAGTGATCAGTCTCTTCAGCTTTCTGAATCTGAGCAGCTCATCAAAGCTGTGCTGCACAAGTTTTTGCAACAGACAGCCCTTAGGAGGTGTCTTCAAAGGTGTCTTTTCCACTTTGAATGCAGTCACAAGGAGAAAAAATGCAGTATGTGTGCTGGTATGAAAATCAACTCAGCTCAACAAATGACCTTTAATTAATTTTTTGCTTCCATTTCTCAGATATATCACTTTGTTTGGAGTAAAATTCACTATAGCAGCTCCTGTAATTCCTTTGCACTCCCCTGTAGTCTCAAATCTTTGACACTTTGCCCAACTATTACTATACAAGCACAGCTTTACTGACATCACATATTGCTTAGAAAAAGTAACAGCAGAGTGTCCTCCCTCTCCCTACTTTTTAATCTAGATTATTGTTACAACGAAAACTTAGTGCACCCAAGAAACTTCCAGTCAGGGAGCCTCAGCATGCACTCCACCTACAGTACCCATTCATACACAAGTTAAAGCATGGAGAGATCAACACCACTAAAACCAAACTGGTAACAGCTCCAGTAAAATGTTTACTGGGTTTATCCAAGAGCCAATCACCTGATCTTAGAAGAAGATCTTACATATGTACTTTTACATGTACCTAATGCCACTGGTTGTGAATAAACTGCTAACATTTGCTCTTTTACACAGAAACAGGGAAAAGAGAGGAAATTCCAAGTTTCTCTTGAACTGAAAACTGAAATAAGCCCAGCCTACAGTAATGTTTATATAACCCCCCATGAAATGTTTTCAAAGCCCTCTGGAATCAGTGTAGGGAAAGGGCTCCCATACCAAATCAATGACCAGAAAGTTTTGTGGTATTAATCAGGGTGCTGAACTGGGGTGAGCTCATGTCTCTGTCATGTGACAAGGGAACTGTGCTCACCAACATTGGCACTTGTGCTTCTGAGAAATTCATAAATCTCAGTTCCTGTTACTGGTTACACTGTAGGTTCTACTGACAGCCCACTGCCAGGTAAATCCTCCATGGTGCCTCCGAGTTTCAGGCACACTCTGACAAAGAGATGCAACGCTCCAAAGTTCAGCTATTTGCCATCCTGCTTTGCTGCATTGTTGTTATACCCACACATTATGCCTTGTGCTTTTCCCACAAGGATGCACTCCTTCTCCCACTGAAATTCACAGTTACCTGCTTCGAAAGTGCCTTACACAAACCAGTGGGGGATGCTGGCACTGCTTCTTCAGGACTTAGATTGTCCCCCACAGTGCTCAGGACTGACAGAGTAGCACCTGCTGAATGAACCGTGATGCTTTTAGGGGAGCCCACAGACTGCCAGCTACTAAAAAATTCTCAAGACTGGTCAAGTATTCAAGCTGAAAAAAAGATATAAAAACTTCATTTTACTACAGTAAAAGATTGGTTTATCAATAAGAGAATGTCACTATTACAACTGAGTTTATCCCCAGAAGTTTTCGATAAAATAACATCTGAAAACATTAGAGTGTGGTTTTCAAGATTAAGATCGAATTCTTACACAAGTCTTGATACACTGATCTGTGGTCACATGCAAATGATATTTCCCCTTCTAACCTTTTCTCTGCCCCAAGGGATTCCGTAACGTTGGGAAATCCCATTCTCAGAACAACTCTCATTTCTCTTACGTCTCAAGCCACTTCTACAGAAAAATTCTTCTGTAACCACTAAGCTTAAGAGCATTCCTCCCTTCCAGGCATCAGGAAATCCCTCAAGGCTTTTGCAATGCCATATGTTTAACTAAGAAAATAAGCTGTCTAAAGATTGCAAACAAAAACCACTGACTTTTTGGGAGAAATTTAAGACTTACTGCCTTCTACACTGATGTTTGCAATTCCTGTAAATTGATAATCCCTTCCTAAATAGGCTTGACAAGTTGGTAACTAATCCTCTGTTAGAAAATATGGGCACTGAGGCAATGCACACCATTTATGTTTTGGAAAATAAAATTTTTAATGATTATTTTTTCACACTGTTGCCATCAGGATGACTTCTGAAAATGGGCTTCTTTGTAAAATAACACTTTAAAAGTATACTTGGAATGCTGAATATGTGTACACTATTGAAACCTGTTTGTAACAACCAGGAAGCTGTGGGCCATAAGGCAGGTGTAACTCCAGCTTTAAAGATAGCAATCATACTCCAGTATTTTATTGAGACGTGAACAACATCCAACACTGTATATGTGTATTTAGTCAGTGACTATTGCAATGCTTTGCCATACTGATGAGGGTGGCACGTGAGGAACACAGTTTCACAGCCTGATTTTCATATAATTGTGTAGTTTCCCACAGTTTCTCACTTGCAGTTTCACTCAGAGGAGAAGGAAATACCCCGTGGCACACACAGTTCTTCCCAGGGCCTTGTTCCTGTGCCATGCATGCTTCCACTGTGAGGCTTTACAACATCAACCTTTTCCTCCTGTCAGCAGGGGAAATCCAGGAAAGAAAATCTGAACTGAGCACCTTAAAACATTGAAGTGTCATGCGACCACCACAGCACGGCCCCCAGCTGGACCTGTGCCCACTGTGTCACTCTGTGCTCTCTC
The DNA here is from genome assembly GCA_026261815.1 of Monarcha castaneiventris obscurior. Classification (NCBI taxonomy): domain Eukaryota; kingdom Metazoa; phylum Chordata; class Aves; order Passeriformes; family Monarchidae; genus Monarcha; species Monarcha castaneiventris. Next base: position 10,405,912 of record JAMPIT010000575.1, read on the forward strand.
TCCCCATCTCCTCCAGCACACCCACAGAGCATGCACCCCCTCACATATCACTCTTTTCTGACCTATTTCTTTTTCCAATTGTACTAGTTGTTTGAGTAAAGTAGATCAGCTTTATTTTCAAACATTCTGTGCTTTTTTATAGTTCGTTGGTCTTGTAATTGTCTCAGCCATAATGCATAAAAAAATTAAACTCTTCAGCGCTTTCACAATGTTAACAACTCAAGTTCTCTAGAAGTACCATTTTTTAGCATGACAGCACACAGTAAAGCATCCATCAGGTCAACAATTTCCTTACCAGCAGATGCCTCCACCAGTGCCCCCAAATTTATAGTTTTGTCCTTACCAGAATCAAGGTGCAAATGTTAAGATTGCACAGAGCGCTCCTGAATTGGCCCTGCCACATTCAAGTGAATGTGAAAGGCAGCCGGTGATGAAAGACCCTCTGAAAGAATGAGAAAATGGCCAAGTTGTGACAATGACACACAAAGTGCCAAAGATAACAAAAGGAGACAAAGACAGCGTGACCACAACAACAAGTCAAGAAAAAGAAATGTTAATATTGGATAACTGGATCCATTTTTTTCTTGTTTTTTATTTTTATTTGAGAGAAATTTTCATATCTTTGAACTTTATCAAAAAATGAATGTTCAAGACCCATATTATTTTTAAAATGCATTATGCATACAACCGCTACAGAATCACAGAATCTGCTGAGTTGAAAGGGACCCATCAGGATCATGGAGTCCAGCTCCTGGACATCGATGCCATCGATGCACAGGACCATCCCTACGAGTCACACCCTGTGCCCGAGAGCATCGTCCAAACACTTCTTTAATTCAGTCAGCCTCAATGCCGTACCCACTTCCCTGTGAGCCTGTTCCAGTATCCAACCACCCTCTGGATGAAGAAGCTTTTCCTGATATCCAGCCTAACCCTCCCCTGGCTCAGCTTCAGGCCGTTCCCTCGGCTCCTGCCACAGGATCACCCCCGGGCTGCCAGCGCTGCCGATACGGACGGGGCCGGGAGGAGCGGCCCGGGGACGGCTGAGGCGAGGCAGCGGCGGCAGCACCGCCCTCCCCTCCCCTTCCCTCCCCTTCCCTTCCCCGGCGGGCCCTGCCGGAGCCATGGCCGCCTCCCGAGGGCCGTGGCGGGGCCGCTACGAGCCGCTGGGTCCCGGCATGGAGGTGACAGGGCCGGGGAGGAGGAGGAGGAGGAGGGATGAGGGCTCTCGGTGAGGCTCCGGGCGGCTGCGGGACCCCGAGCGGTGCCCGCGTCCTCCCACGGCCGCCTCAAGCCCGCCGGGATTCCGGGTCGGGTGCCTGCTGGTCTGCCCCCTAAAAACGCAGCTGATGTGTCCTGGGGTGTATCCTTTGCATGGATAAGGAGGGAATAATCTTCAGGCCGCCGACAGGAGCAGGGTTTGAGCAGGGAAGGGCACGACCATGGGTGTTCCTCCACAGTCAAGCGCATCGTGATGTGAGGGCGCGTAGGTGCAGGAGCGGGTGTGTTTGTCAGGGAGCGGGGACATATCTCTTTATCGCCTGTTTGCAGTCATTTGTCGCATTATGGTGTAACCATTCGGCATTTTACTGAAAGCACACCAAAAATTATTGTGGGGAACGACAGAGGCGCGCCGGTTGTGTCGGTGGGTGTTTCACGGCACCTGCTGGAAAAGGCTGCAATTGCGCCCTCGGGCTGGGATTAATTGAAGGCGGTAATGACCGAGGGCCAGAACTCCTTCCTTGGGTGTGCTGCAGTCACTCCTGGGCGTGGATACACGCACATTCCTCGGGCACTGCGGGAGAGGTCGTGTTTGTTTGCCTCTGTTACTCTTTATCGCCAATGCCTTAGGAAATTGGCGGCAGTGCGCAAGCCTCATACCCTCTTCATTTATATCCACGGCACATCTTGGCAGTGCTTTATTTCATAGGGTGTCCCGAAAGGAGCCTGCTGTTCTTTAGGTAATAGTTGTTGATAACATCCAGTAGCTACATTATCAAATAGGGGGAAAAAAATAAACCCTGCAGAAATTTACCTGTCAAAGATTTAAGGAAGCCAGTTAAGTTCTATTAATTCATGAAGCTGTAGACCTCTCTCATTCTCCATACCTTGTGTTAATGTGTGTTGGTGGGAGAAGGTGGCTGGCAAAAAAAAAAAAAAAAAAATTATGTGTGTATTTCTGAGCATTTTGATAGCTCAGAAATAAATATTTTCAAAAAACTACATGTTTAGTAAAGAAGAAAACAAAAACACCGACAAGAATGTCATTCTTTCAAGTATCATTGATACTTTTTCCTTCGTTCTTTTTTAAACAGAAGTGCAACCCTGAAGAGAATGCTTCTTTCTTCAGTAAATTAACATATTCCTGGTTTAGCAGGTGAGAATTTATTAAACCGTGGTTGTTCATTGATGCTCACAGAACTGTAGACTGTTTACTTCCACAATATCATTCTGGCTTGAGCCTGACTATGAGAGTGCTGTTAGGTTTTGTGCACAAAAATCAAAGTTTGCAACATTTAGAGATCATATTCAAATATTTTGTGGAGTGTTGTTTATACATAGTAACAGTCATTTTATGCATTATCTAGTGGTGTTATTTAACAATGGCATTATAACAACTTTCTAGATCTCCAGGAACAAATACTCAGTAGTACATGTAAGGTATTTTCCAGGTAGCCAATTTCATGCTCATTTTTTCTCCCTCTTTTATGGCAGGCCACAGGTTGTTATTGTCACTCACCTGCTCATATACACCAGGAGCTCCCTCTGCTTCTTGGGAAGTTTTCCACCAAAAAATAGGAACTGAAAGTTCAGCTCTATCAAGTCCTGCAACTTCCTGTCACTTAATATGTTCAGTGTTATTTCAAACAATTTTGTGTGTTGTGTCTTGTGGCCATTACTAAATTTTAACACATTTTTCTTTGAAAAATTACTTGACCTAGAGGACATACACACTTCAGAAATCTATAAGTGGGAAAAATGTGAAAAGTGTCAGAACTGTTTCTTGCTTTATTCAATATTCTTAATTCTACAGATAACTGAAACTGGTATTTGCTATTAATAAGCTGATTCAAAACAGTCAGATTGTTTCAAGGATTCAGAGTATTCAGTTAAACTCTGATCCTGTTGAATTTAGGAGTTCACCTTTTTATTTACCAGTCCTTACATGCTACACCTTAAATACAGATGTTCAGTTTTTCTGGAAAGTTCTGCAGTGTACTGATTGCAGTGTTTTTATATGACATTGATGCATTCTTTATGTTGTGGTATTCACCCAAATTTTCAAGGCAGGCTATACTTTGTATCTTTTAACTAATTCTACAATGTCTAACAAAAGAAGAGAAGGAAAAAAAAATAACCAAAAAAGGTTTTTTCAGTTATTTAGCTATGAAGGGAAGTTGTGGATGCCTCATCCTTGGAAGTATTCAGGTTGGATAAGGCCTTGAGCAACCTGGTCTAGGGGGAGGTGTCCCTGCCCATTGCAGGGACTATATGGCCTTAAAGGTGCATTCCCAGCCCTTAACATGGCTGGGATTCTGTGAAATTCACTTTGTATTGATGTTCCAGCTTCACCCTTGGGGATAGCGAGGTCCACCCCCACCAGAGTTTTTTAACCTTCAAAAAAACATCTCTGAGTGCTGCACAGTGCACCCACGGTAGCCCCAAGACCATGACAGGAGTGACACCCTGGAAGGGCACACTTGGAGATGTGTGTGGAGATGTCTCCACTGAGGAGATGGACACTGTGCTTGTGTCACAGCCCTCAAGGTGGGGAGATCCTCAGCAGCCTTAGAGCATTGGAGCTGACACTGGATGCACCCTCCAGTGTCCATGCATGTGTCTGGTTGAGTCCCAGATGTTTGGGATGTTCTTTAAGTGAGAGTGCATTGTCAACATTAATCTTCTGGCATTTTCACCACCTCAGAAATGGTATTGCACAGTTTGCTTTGAGTTGTCACAAAGCTGACATGCTTATCAAAAATTCCAAATACCTCTGTTTCTGTCATTGGTTCCTTTAGGCTCAGTGTATTCTTCAGCCCCGTTCTGCTATTTTTAAGACCAGGTTTAGTTTTTGTTGACCCTTGAGTGGATAAAAGCACTTCATTGAAAGAAAAACTTAACAGCTGAAGGTCTGCTGTAAGGAAATCTTCATTGTATTTGTGCTGAAGCCCAGCAGTGTAATGTGGTTTACCTTGCCTGAAGATGAGTGGCAGTGTAGTGAGTCGCCATCCCTGGAGGTATTTAAAAGATGTGTAGACATGACACTTAGGAACGTCCTTCAGTGGTAGAGTTGGTAGTGTTAGGTTTTTTGTATCATCTGAAGGTTCTTTTCCAACCTTAATGAGTCTAGGATTCAATGATAATGCCCTCCTGTGATAAAAAGGTATTTTATTCCAGATCAGAATAGTAAGTGGATAATGATATCGCATGTTTTTTTATGAAATAGTATATTTTTCTGTGAAAAAGTATGGGATCAGAAATATAGACAGATTCTGAGATATAAAGGTTTGTCAGAACTCTGTTCAGATGTGACAGTCTCCATGGGCTCTCCTTACTTCAGGTGAATTTCAGTGTACTGCAGGTAACTATGTTCCACTATTTAGTCTGTAGCTTTCATAGGATTACATCTATTACTTTGATTGCAGAGTGTATTTATATGCACTAGATTATACCAATCGCTTTTTGAGATAGCAGTCCTGCTTTTTTTGCCTGTTGTATTTCAGGCTGTCTAAATTAATTCCTTTCTTTCAGAGTGATATCTCTAGGCTACAAGAAGCCATTGGAAAGGGATGACCTGTTTGAACTCAATCAAGGTGATTCACCATACAGTGTATGTCCTAACTTTGAAAAGCAGTGGAGAAAAGAAGTCCAGAAGTCTGCCCCAGGATTAATGGTAGCTATAATTCTGACAACAAGCAATATCCTTTAATAAAGTTGAGTCTAGAAGCTGGAAAAGATTTAAAAAATCCATCTGTTTATTGAACAGCCTACATTTAATAGGATACAGAGGCCCCTCAGTGCTGGGATCAGTAATCTCTAGTATGGCCACAGGATTTTTCTACAAATTGTTTAAGTTCAAACTTGCCTCTTAGAAAGACATCTGTTTACATTTCAACATTTCAAGTGATAAGGAATCTACTGTGACTAGTACAGAATGTACAGTGACTTTTACTTGATGATGAATTATCATTTTGTCAGAACTATCCAACTCTTTGAACTTGTCTGTTTCCCTGTCTTTTCTTTGCATCTGTATTTCAGGTAGGTAGAGAAATCCATTATCAGTTTGCTGTCCATCATCACCATGATGATTAAGAAAGTCTCTTTTTTTTTTTTTTTGAGCCCTTTTAAAAATCTTTCCAATTGTTTGAGCTAAATTCAAACTTAAAAAATTGTTGCTTGACAACTGAAAATATTCCAAAATAATAGAAAGGTTATTCAGTCTTAAAGTTGCTGTAAGCCTGCCATAAATGAAAAGGCATTTATATTGAAGCTTATCTCTATTTTTTCTGATACATTTTGTTTTGACCTGAGATAATAATTTGAGGATTAAAGTATATTGTAATTATATTCGTGGATGATAGGGGCAGCCTTAGGAATTGCATTTATCCTTTCCTGAGTAACTATTAGCCAGGCTAAATAAAACCAGACCTCATTTCTTACCCCAAAGCTTTTTTTTTATCTGTAGGAAATGTTTTTTCAGATAATAGTTCCCTGATGGCTTTAGATGGACACTCTAATATTACATATTTTATATTGTAAATGTGGGTGAAGTTCAAAAATATTTTTTCTCTTAATTCTCCCTGTATTTTTGTAATCTTGCAGGCTTTTTGCATCCAAAAAGTGCTATTTAAGAAAACAAGTTTCCACAAACTGTCTTTGATTTTGCCATTATGGCAAACATTTAAATATTTATTGATTAAAGTTGCATTTCTGAAAGTTACAGCTGACATTCTGGCTTTTATGAGTCCACAAGTAATGAAGTAAGTTTTTAATGTGTTTCATTTTATGTTCAAAGAACAATATTAATAATAAACCTAAAGGATTACCAGTATGTAAACCTCCCTCCCCATGATTAGCTAAAAAAGATCTAATGAAGGAAAGCTCAAAGAGATCAGGAATTTCATAGCTAAAGAGCTGAGACAAAATTAGTAAAAGTTCCACAGTATTGTTTATAATTATTTAAAATACAAATATAAAATCAAATGCTAAGAAAAATGGCCTAAAAAATATACTTAACTTTCCTTCTGTGTTGTCAATTTTTTCCCTCTCTACTTCTAAAAAACTCACATAAATATACAATATTTAATGGCGTTTGATGGGAAACTGAAATGACTCTGTTATCATGTTGCTGGTACCATGAGGTTGATAGAAGTGGCTTTTAGAAATTGTGCTTACCACAGACATGTTAAGAGATGATCAGATACTTGAGTGTTTATAAAGAAAAGAGTTAATGAACAGAATTATTGTTTACCTCCAAAATTTGTCCTGAATCATTGTAATCCTGATCGAAATGGCTAACCATAAAATCTGTTTGAAGACATCATGGCTGATGGTTATTTAAGATAATCTTTTACTAACACAAAAATCAGAATTTTCATACAGATTTTTTTTCCTCTCTTGCTCTGGTGGTTGGTAGTTACAATGTTTCTAAGTACAAATACTTTTTTTTTAAATTTTTCTTTCATAAAAATCATTTTCTTTTATTCTTCATTCATACTCCCTTGTCAATGACGTCAGCAACAGTATGTACACAGAGCATGTTGAGATTTGTATTTGAGAATTGCTTCTAAGCCAACAGATTGGAAAACATAGATAAAACCTGCCATTTTTAACATAAAATTTTGTTGTTATCTTTCACCATCTCTGGACCCAAAGTAGACTCAATTAAACAAGTTGCCAGTGTCTTGGTTTATGAAAAGTTTATTGTTGGCTGTTGATTTAATGGATGGAATTTAAACTTAATTTTCTTTTGTTTTCAGAGCAATGATAGTGGCCAGTGAAACCCAGCCTAGTTCATATGGGAGTGGCTGTGGCTATGCTATTGCCCTTTTTTTTGTAGTTGTCTCACAAACTCTTCTCCATCAGTTGTACCACCGGAACAACATCCTTACTGCAGTCAAAATCAAGACTGCAGTTGTTGGCCTACAAAAAGGTAATCATGTGTCCTTCTCTTTTAAAACAAAACCTAAAATACACACAGTGTTAAAAGACAACATGCTTACTTAGCCTGATCAAAACACAGGATGTTACACACTGGTGACAGACTAACAGACTGACATTGTATTTTGATGATTACGTATTTATAAGAATTTTGAATTTCAGCAGAATTTCTCTTGTAAGACTGTAATCCTGAAATTACACACTTTTTGTCAGCCACCTGTGGAGACATAATATTGGAAATACATGTAGAAACTAAACTCTTTCTATTTGGATTATGGGTTAATTTCCCAAATTTACCGAATGACATGGGGAAACTGTTTGGGTTGGATGTCTGGGAAAAAGTAAGGGTGTTCACTTTCACTGTTTTTACTATGTAGTAGTGGGGAATAAGAAAAGCTGAATTTTGCCACACTCTCTCCTTCAGTGGTTACAGTTTCCCCTGATTTTAGTGAAAATGCTTTGAGTTCAATGCTCTGTAGTTTCATTGTTTTTCAGATGTTTAAAAGACAGCTAACCACTGTGGAAATCTATCTATAACTTATCCCACCTTTAATAAGATATGCTGAGGCCGCAGCATTATTTGCTACAGGAAATGCAAGTGCTAATAATATAGAAGTAAAAGTACTTTCGTGACCTATAAAATTATTTGCTATCATCTTACTATGTAGCATATAATGTGATAAAGAGTTGCAAGTCTGTTTCAACCGGTTCAGCTTTTCTCTAATTAATTGTTGTCCTTTTAGCAATCAAGGTTTTTGATTTTTGTGGCCTCTGTATTTTCTGGTTGCAGGCCTTAACTCTAGCAAATTCCTCACGACAGCAATATACAACTGGGCAGATTGTTAACCTGATGTCAGCAGATGCTCAGCAACTCCTGGAGCTCGCCATCAACATGAACCTGTTGTGGTCAGCACCTTTTCAGATCATCATGGCTGTTGTCTTCCTCTGGAAAGAGCTTGGCCCCTCAGTCCTAGCAGGTGTTGCACTGCTGCTTTTGGTGATACCTATAAATGCGCTCATTGCAGCCAAAGTAAGAAGACTGAAGGTGAGCTATTTAAATAAGCATAACAAGGACAGGCTAAGTTGTCACAACACAGGAGTGAAGGGGGAGGTCAATTATGCATGTATTAGAACAGTGTTGTTGCATCTAAGCTAAGCCCCAAGCAAATAAACAATGCCAAGCTGCAGCTCTTTCTCAGTGAGGGAGGAAGTATAGCTGCAGAAGGGGAGCCCTGTGTTTGATAGCTAAACTAGTATGTAGGTTGGATACCTAAATTTTCATTATCCTGAAACAATACTTTTGTATTAGTAAAAATCACTGTATGACTCAATTTAGGAAACAGCTGTGTTTTTGGATATGAGCTAGTTCCATTCAGTAAGGGATTTTGTAGGTTTATGCCCCTCTTCCAGTTCTCCTATTCAGGCTAAGATGCTCACTAAAATATAGCACATTCTCCTGAGATTACAGGAATTACCCCAGAGGTACTGTGTGTGTTCTGACTTCTTTTCTGCTCCTCTGATGCTACAGATCTCTTGGCACTCTGTTGCCTGTTACCATGACAATTTCCACCAAAAAAAAATACTACACCCCCAAATTTTGCATTGCTGTCAAGGCAATTAGTTGTCTTATTCTGCCTTTGATGGTGTAATATGCAGTGAAGAATCTGGGTTCCCATTAATTCTTTCGTAAGGCTGTGACTGTTCAGGGACATTGAAAAAACACCAAAAACCTCTCTCACGTCTTCTGCAGGTGAGGTGCAGCAACTACATATGCACTTAGATCCCTACTGTGATATGAGAGAGAGAAGAAATACAAAGGACTAAAAGTTTTCAACTTGTTGTATATGAATAAGCCTCAAAATACTGAAGAGGCTGTTAATGACTATTTTAGAAATGTGAGATGCAGAAGTGCATAGTATAGGAGTGAGAATTTCTCTGTTAATTTGGTTCTTGAAGTAACAATGTATTAATAACAGAGGAAAGCTTCCTCCTAAATCCTATATATATTCATGTATCTCTTGTGTATATATATATACACTTTTTTATAGTGTGTAGCATTACATATGAATTCATGTGTATGTATTTTATGTTACACTAAATTGTTCTTGAGTATCTATTTACCTGCTTAGAGATTTTGAAGATTAAAACCATATTATATTTCCTGAACACCCTGGGAATTTGAAGCCTATTACGATTTTAATTCAACATAAAGAAAAAAAAGAACAAAAATTGAAATGTGCTCTTTATGATGTTTTAGGATAAAATATTTATTTTAATGTATTTATTCCTTTGTGCTATCTAATGATTTTTTTAAAATACTGAATATATATCTGAAAATGCTGTAATTGTAGTAGTAGTGTGTTTTTCATCAAGGTAAAAATATCTTAAAAGGTAGTAATTGCCTCCAGCACAGTGCATGCTTTGCTTTCCAAATACATTTGTTCACTGAAAAATTAAAACATTCCTGTCCTTCACCCAGAAAAGCCAAATGAAGTATTCAGATCAACAAGTCAAGCTACTAAGTGAAATATTACATGGAATAAAGGTAATGCCACAACCAATAAGGGTCTTGGTTGTAAATATATTATTATTATATTATTAAAATTATGTATTATGATAAAGATATATAAGTTATTTTAAAAACTAAAGGTTTTATGAGTAATATTTCAGCTGGCAATAATAAAAGTTTAAAGAGAAAGTGTTTTAACATAATGTGCTTGAAGTGTTTTTGGAAAATATTGACTGGTTTAATATTATTTGAAAAGCTTACTAGCCATGATGCGTACATTTTACTACCACATTTTAATGAGAATGTAAAATATGTTAATAGATGTCTGGAAACCTTTATGAAAGCGAGATTGTAGCATAGAAGTAAAGCACTTGTAAAAGTTGTTTTATTTTTGGTATTTTACCTGTTTTGAAACCAGGTCATCCTTTATGATAGGTAAGGGACACACTGAAATCTGAAGAATTAAGAGTGACTAGAGTATATCTCCCATGAGAACAACCTAATTTAGAGTTATATCAGGTCTTTCTTTCATTTGTAAGACATTCAGATTTTTGTAGTTTGGCATTGCTGAATACTTGAAAATGACACTTGGATATTAAGGTAATTTCTGAAATACAGTCACTGCTTTTTTGTTGCATTAAAATGTGCTTATTTGATTATCTAGATCCTGAAACTTTATGCATGGAAACCTGCCTATCAAAGGAAGGTCATGAGGATTAGAGAACATGAGGTGGATGTTTTGAAGTCATCTGGCTATCTGACAACTTACTCCATGCTGACCTTGACGTGTATTCCTTTCCTAGTTGGTTTTATAAAGCTATGAATTTGTGCTGGACTGTTTCTCATGTTCCCTGTTGCTTTAGCAGCTGGCTGGGTCACAAGTGTTGCCTCACAGTACCTGATACCAATAAATTTCTTAACACAATGTATTTGAATTTTCAGGTTCTAATGCTGTGTGTATGACTAGAGAAGAAGGAGAGGGATTATGAACTGACCTGCGTTAGAAAGTCAGAAACCAAACCCAAAGCTCCTGAACCTCTTGCACTGCTTTAATCACACTGTTTCTTTTGCATAAAAATCAGCTACCTTCTTTGTACTCCTTTTTTAGGTTTTAGAGGAGTGCATTTTTGATCTGTATTTTTTAGCTATCCCTTTATAAACACTGAACTCTAAACACTAGAAAGCTTTGCTTAAAGAAGGAACTCTTAAAGGTGCAGGAACAGACCATCCCCATGTGCTAAAAGATGAGCTGAACAGACAGCTTTGGCTGGAACTTCAGGGAAAAAAAAGAGTTTAAGGCCTTTGGAAGAAGACTCAGGCAACTTATGAGGACTGCAAGGATGTCGTGGAGGAGGGAGAAACTTAGAAGAGCAAAGATCCAGCTAGAACTTAATCTGACTACTGCCATAAAAGACAATAAAAATATTTCTATAAATACATCAACAACAAAATGGGGACTAAAGAGAATCTCCATCCTTTATTGAATGGGAAGGAAACACAGTAACAAAGGCTGAGGGAAAGACTGAGGCAATTAATGCCTTCTATTCCTCAATCACAATAGTGTAAGGCCAGTTGTTCTCTGGAAAACAAAAATGATATCTGTGTATAAATTTTAGTTATAATGTAATTTGGCTTCTTAATATATCTTTTTAAATTTTTTTTTATTTAAAAGGTCTCACTGGCTACATTTGGAGTCTTCTTTTATCTGGACAAAGAGAATGTTTTGACAGCAACAAAAGTGTTCACATCTATTTCTTTATTCAACATTTTGCGACAGCCTTTGTTTGATTTACCATCTGTGATCTCTGCTGTAGCTCAGGTAAACCTATGATGAACAAGTGCTACAAAAGGCTCATTTTGTATTCTGTCATGTTTCAGCCATTTCTACGAGTGATTAAGTAGCTTAACTATTTTAAGTTACATTTTATTGGGGTGAAACTGCACAATTTTTTATGGAATGCAAAGCATGAAGGCTGTTCAAAGGTTGTCTCTCGGTCTTCTAAGTAGAATGAAAATTGGGTAGCACACCTAATTGTGACTGAGCTTTCTGTCTCTTGCTTTTCTTCCTTCAGTGGGCTAGACTCAGCTTCTGCTTCTTCTCTCCCAACCTCTCTTCTTCATAGTCCACAGAAGATAAAGCGTGAACAGTTTGGGCTGCACGAGCCTAAATCACTCAGCCACTCTTAGATATTGGAGCTATTGGTACGAAGTAGGGGAGACCTGTGGTGGACTCTACAAATAGTTTTTGTCAAGTCACCACTGAAGGAAGTGGAGAAAAAAGGATAGAGCTGCTGAGGATCCCATATCAGCAACCTTCAGGCCTAATGGTACAGCAGTAGGGTTGCCACCTGAGCTGGGAACTCGTAGATTTTAACACTCTTCTGTGGGTATATCATACGAGCTGCTCATGAATGAACTCACAGCAAAATGTTGTCTTTCTTCATTCTGTGAAGAAACAGTTCTTGTTCACTATTTCTTAACCAAAAAAAAAAAAAAAAGCTAAACCACAGGTTTATGAAAACAAGCCAGTTGAGTCAGAACTACACAGCAGTAGATCCTCAGGGAAAAAAATACACTCACTGATCACTTGAGATTGTTTAATACCTTAAGGAAAATATTTTTAGACACCTAAACACCTTTTACGTCTGGCTTCAAATAAGACAAGGAATATGTTTTTCCATATTATCTAAAACCTTTAAAATAATATTTAAACATTTAGGGAGCATGTGCATGTTATAAATATTTATATATATGTGTGTATATAGATATATGTACATGTGTTCATTTTGTAGACCAAAGTTTCTCTGAGCCGTTTAGAGGATTTTCTGTTTGCTGAGGATCTTAACCCTCAGGATGTCACCACAAACTACAGTGGAAGTAAGCAGTAGTTATTAATTTTTAATTGGTCTTCATTTTACATGGAAGATCATTAAGAAACACAACTGAGGGGATGTATAAGCAGCTCTTTGTTCTGTTTTCTTTACTGCAACAGATCATGCTGTTGGTTTTATTGGTGCTTCTTTCCGCTGGGAAAAAAATGGCCTGCCAATCTTGAAAAAGTAAGATATTTGTTACTTATTTTTGTGAGCTCCTTTGACAGAATGTGGTGTCTGTAGAGATTTTGATCAGCTTTGATGTATTCTGATTTAGAGTAGTTCATGATGATACATACCAAAAAGAACATGAAGTATTGTTTCCGAAGTATCCCATGTGATCAGTGTGCTCCGGAAACTCTATGCAACAAATTTTTAACTTGTCAATTTTTCCTGAATTGCCTTTTGGAGAGAATTAATTGGGAAGATGCCCTTTTGTTGGTGTAGCATTTTGTATTGCCTGCAAGTAGGCTAAGGTAGCTTATGCAGCCTTGCATTGAATACTAATCTTAAAATTGGGCTGTGGTTTCCTTTGGAAAAAACTAACTAGCAAGAAGTTTGCTTTTCTCACAGTGGTCTCTCTTGCCTGAATCCACCCCTCATTTTGTTTGTAATTTCTTAACAAGGGTTTTCTTAGGTGTCAATTCAGCTATGTTTGAACTGCTGTGCAATGAACACTTTGGAGGATTAGTAAGGAAATGATATAACCAGGTCCAGGGGTGTAATGGAGAACCTATTTGATAAGCTCTGTACAGCTGTTCAGTTTTACTAAGGCAACTGAAGAGGTTAAAACCTACCCAGGATAACCCTCTCACCACACTGTTTACCCCATTCCTCTCAGGGGTGGGGGAAACTTTCCATAACATGGCAGTGAGTATCCATATCTCAGCCACCACAGCCTGCAATACAGGGGCCAGGAGTGAGCTGCCTTCAGCAACCTCTAACTTGCAGACAAATAATTTTATCCTTAAAGTCCTTATTGTAGTTCTTGAAATGGTACATGCTCAAAAGATGTGCAAACTGAAATACTAATGTCTCATAATTCCAAGGGTAATACAGTTTTTTTCTCTTACAGTGACCGTGATGGAGTACTTGCAGAGAGGAAAACTAATTTTTCTTCCTCAATATTTCCAGCTTGAGTGTCAGCATTCCTGAAGGCTCTTTAGTTGCTGTTGTGGGACAGGTTGGATCTGGAAAGTCGTCTTTTCTTTCTGCTGTTCTTGGAGAAATGGACAAACTTGAAGGAACAGTTCAGAGACGAGTAAGATTGTCTGTCCACATTCCCCTGCCCTTCCCACTCCTCAATACCCCAGTTAAGCAGAACTAATTAATAGATTTTCAGAGGGCATGTAGCTTAATGTAAGAAAATGTTTGGGAGCATTTTCAGCTATCATTCCTATCCTGCAATCTTATATTCTAAAGCTGACATGTTCCACATCATGTTATGTAAAAATACAGACCATCAAACTGTATTTTGATGTCTATTTAATACAGACCCAGTTTCCTGCATTTAGATATTACAATGGATGCATGTTTGTCACTGTGATCTTTCCCTGGAAAACTTTGCTCCATATATATCCCAGCACTGTCAGTTTTATTCTAAGTCATATGTGCTTTTATGATAATGATAGGCAAGCTGTAATAGTGTAATATTCAGCAGATTGATTTTATTACCTGACTTAATAAAAATTTTAACAATGCTCAAATCATTTATGACAAATTTCAATAGTGCTCAGGTTTTGGAAGGAATTACTGGTTACATTGAGGAAAAGCTGGAATTTCAAATTTATTTTTAAATGCTGTTTTTTATGTTCAGAAAGCCCAAGTAAACCAGATTGTTTCCAATTCTTTTTAGGGTTCAGTGGCATATGTTTCTCAGCAGGCCTGGATTCAAAATGACAGTTTACAGGAAAATATTCTCTTTGGTTCCAGTCTAAACAGGCCATACTATGAACTTGTTTTAGAGTCTTGTGCTTTACTGCCAGATTTGGAACAGTTACCAAATGGAGATCAAACAGAGATTGGAGAAAGGGTGAGAGTTTGAGCTCTCAGAAATTTTACAGTAAGATAAGTTATGGCTTCTATGGTTTTATGATTATCTATTTGATAATTGACACCAATGACTAATCAATGCTTAGCCAAGTACATCCTGCCCATCTCCTTAGTTAGGTTACTTACTTTGAACTTAAATTCTGTCTGAGTTCTGAACTCTTAATAATTTTGGAATAATTCTGGCTTTTTTCTATATAGATGTTTGCTTCTGCCCTGTCCTGTTCTCCAGGCGTTTCCTCTATGCTGTAAAAATGCCTGTATAGATGTAAATAAAAGTTATTTTTTAATTTTCCAAAGTAACCTTGCATTTGCCCATTTTGGTGTGGGAATAATCATCAGGGCCCAAGCTTTGCTCTAATTACTTGAAAATCCAAATGTTACCTTTCTAGTTTCATATCTAGTATAAAATCGACTTTGATTATCTGAGAAAATTAATGCCAAGACTGAGTATGATACACAGGTCTTCTTTAGTATTTCCTATTTAAATGTGGATTGTTTTGGCTTTCTTTTCTTAGGGTGTCAATTTAAGTGGAGGGCAGAAGCAGAGAGTGAGCCTTGCTAGAGCCGTGTACAGCAATGCTGACTTGTATCTCCTGGATGATCCCCTGTCTGCTGTAGATGTACATGTTGGAAAACATCTTTTTGAGAAGCTAATTGGCCCTTCAGGTCTCCTAAAAAGCAAGGTAACACAGCATGGCTTCCTTTCAAATTGGGGATGAACTGCTTTTTACAGTCATTTTGCAAAAGGTCATCTCTTACCTAACAGGTTGATGACAAATATTCTGAATAAAGAGGCTAAACAAAAAGCAGTACAGGGTACAGCCAGTACAGGTTACAGAATAAAAGGCTTCTTGTTGAACAGAGAAGTTCCTAAGGGAAAGAGGAATCTGAAGGAATAAATTCTCCCATTTAAAAACCATTCATGTGGGAAAGTAAGATTTGTTAAAATCTCAGTGTTATGAAATAGTACAGATTATTCCCACTGGTGCCTGCAAAACACATTTATTAACATGAAATACCTACTATTGGGTCAACATTACTTACTTCACAATTGTCTTTTCCTCTCTCCCTTCTCCCTGTTCTTAATTTACCTGCTCCATGGCTTGGAAGTGTCTGGCAGAAGCAAGAACTTCAGTAATGGTAGACTTGTAAGCAGATTTTAATATTGAGGCTGTCACACTACATGTAGTATATTAAAAGCTGGAGTCTCTTATTCTTTTCTTTGAAATGTATCCTAAGCCATTCCTGAGCAGGGAACAGGTGAAGAAGATTAAACATTAAGAAACAGGTAAGTACAAGTAATAGTAGGTAGCTTTAAGCTTATAATTTGACATTACAATCAGCAATTAAAAGAGTGATGTAGCAAAGTAGGCAATAAATAACAACAACAACAATAATAATAATAATAAAGTAGGAAAATAAATGAGCAAAGTCACAGAAGAATTCCATTATATTTTTCCAGCTATCATACCAGAATATCTGCTTTTAGTAGATGTTTTTATTAAATGGCAAAATAGAAAATGTTGTGTTTCAGACTCGTATATTGGTGACCCATAACCTCACCCTCCTACCTCACACTGATATAATAATAGTGATGGAAGAGGGCAGAATAAGTCAAATGGGAACCTACCAAGAACTCATTTCAAGGAGAGCTAATTTTGCTGAGCTTGTTCAAGTCTTCAGTGCAGAGCATACAAGTGGAGAGACAAACCCAGTGGAAGGTGAGACAATTTGAATACTGTATTTGCTTAGTATTTTTACTTTTCCTTCCAGCTTCTCAATATATTCCTTCTTCCTTTCCTGGAAATGACTAAAAGAATTGCTGGAAAATTTCAGTCTACATTCCAGTCTACATTTTGCTACATAATTATAGGTTATAAGCTGAAAAAAAACCCTTTTCACTTTTGGCTTCTTGTACTGTATGTATCTACTCATAGTATAATGCTGAAAATATTTTTCTGGGTTTTTTTCCGTTGTAGTGAGTTCTTCAAAGGAAGAGGGTCAGCTGGGCAGGAGTCTGCAACAAAAAGAGCTGCTGAAACACAAAGAGTAGGTATTAAAAAGCCCCCAGCCACTGCTTAACTGATGCAGTGCTAGGACAGCCCCAAGTGCTGAAGGCTTTGCCACCATGCTTTGCTGTGGAAACATGGGTTAAGCCTGAATGCCCATTGGCAGCTGGCTGGAACATGTGTGTCTGGAGCTCATCTTCATCATCTTTACACAAAAGAAATCCAGTGAATGTGCCACATTCTGGGGGTTCAGTTCATGGGCTGCTTCACTGTGGGGACATACAATAAGTATATTAAGCAGGAAAAATGTGTGTGATTTTATAGTATCCTTTTTTGCTTAGCAATAAATACATGTATTTTTTGATGATTCGTAAGAAGACTTGAAAGTGTTTCTTGTTTGCAGCTCTTCCCCTGCTCAGTGGAAAATACGCACTAACAACAGAGAGAAAGTTGCTGCTGGTGGTGTAAGTAGCCCTGATTGAAAAAGCTTGGACATTTGTTTTCATAAAAATGTCCTCTTCTGCAGTTGCAGTTTTTTGTTTCTTACATCTCTTTACTGAATTTAAAATAATACCTTCCAGGTTTTTACCAAATTTTAAGAGTCTAGTCCATGATCTTCTATTTTGATGATCTGCTACTGGCTGTATTTTTCTATTACATCGTAGTCCATCTCGTTTTCCATATTTCAGAAAAGAGATTATGAAAAAAGCTTTCACCACTGTTGGAAAAAAATTCTGTCTTAGGAATTTTAAATAGTTTTGTGCTAGAGCACAGACTAGAAAATTTGCATGGTGATAGTGCTGCAGGATTGTCTTGTTAGAAGCACACTTTCTGCAGCCTCCTTTAAAAAAATCTGCCACTTGCTAGAGAGATGGAAAAGAGCAAGTGAAACAGTGTGGAGAAGGTCAAAATTTCCTGGGAGGCTATAGTTTAACTGAAATAAGAGCAGTGGGGTGGAGAGGTGAAGAAAGTATGAATTTCTAGCAAGGTGGTAGAAATAGGTGCTTGGAAAAAAATGAGTTCACAGAAGAGACAGAACAGTTTGTGCCAACTACAACTCATTTCACTCCAGACCTTGTCATGAAATCCATGAACCTGCTTCTACCTGTTCTGCCTTTTAAGTGGCCTAGCTCAGTTTGACCCCATTAGTCCTTCTCTGCTCCAAGAATGGGAACTTCCTCCTGCTGACACTAATTTCTTTGGCTCCAGTAGCCCAGAGTGGTAGTTCTAAAGTTTCTGCTCCCATTGGTGGAGTAATATTTCCTTCATGCAGACAGCCAGGAGTTGCGCACTTGGTTGGTTCATTGGTTGGGGGTTTTTTTATTTTCTTTGCTTGTTTTGTATAATCTACGTATGTGGAAGTCTGGCACTGGAAAGAATTGCAAGCAAGATTGTCTATGTATCATTAAAGAAAATTCTAGTGGGAGAGGAAACCTTTTCACAGCATGATTTTATATAACTAATTTATCACATTTAATTAAGAAATTCTTTAGATTGATGCTGAATTTAATATATCCAGTTCCCATTATAAAATGTGTATTTGCCTTCAACAATGGTAATTATTTTACAAGTAACTCCTCTTCTTTAATGTGTTTTTTTCTTTTTAGATGAAAATGTCAGTTGTTTTGAAATACCTGCAAGCCTTCGACTGGCGCTGGATGTGGCTGACCATAGCTGCTTATATAGGCCAGAATGCACTGGCCATTGGCCAAAATCTGTGGCTTAGCAGCTGGACTGCAGAAACAGCACAAGTTAGTGATTTCACTGAATGGAAACAGTCACAGAACTATAAACTTGGTATCTATGGGCTCCTGGGATTCATTCAAGGCAAGGATGAGCATTTATGACTGTTTTCTCACCATATGCCAAGTTTAATCTGCCTGAATGTTTTGGTGAAGAAATAATGCTGGTTGTTTTAGGGTGTGCAACACAGTATAATAGTTAGACCTGGGAAGAGTACGTATATACAGACATGTAGAGAAAATAATGTTTAAGTTAATGATACTTTGGGAATTCTGGGAACATCCAAGTATAATGTACTGAAGTTCTGTTGTCGTCTCATTGAGGGGGGAAGCAGCATTGATATGTAGTGGTATGATTGCAGGAGAGAATGGCAAGAAAAACATTCTTATCAAGCAGTGAGATGTATCAACAAAATGCAAATATGTGCATTTGTTAAACTGAGAGAGGAAGCGTGCCTGTTGGATTGCTGGCTGTGACAGAAACAAGCTCCATCCCCTTTCCCACCCCAGCCATTCATCCTGTCTTTCAATTTATCCCTTCCCAAGGGCTTCTGGTTTGCTGTGGTGCCTTTGTGCTCACCAGGGGCTCCCTGTCTGCTTCCCGGGCCTTGCATCATCAGCTCTTAGACAACATCTTGCACCTTCCTCTCCAGCGGTTTGAAACCAACCCCATTGGGCAGATCATCAGTAGATTCACAAAGGTAAAGGGAAAACTCATGCATATTTTCAGTTTTATCCAAATGAAGCTTGAGTGACTCAGTCGTAGTTTATTATTGATAAAACAGTGATATGAAACTACTGCAAGTTTCAGCACATAAAACTTAAAGAACTGTCTCAAGCTATTTTCTTACAAAGTCATCAAAACATGTTATTGGTAGAAGTTGTTTAGACCCTGTCCATGATCAGTAGGAGGCTATTCCTCAAAGACCACTCCTGCAGTGTAACTGATTTATCATGCCTAAACTTCATCTGTTAAAAAATACTTCTTTTCTTCAATGGTGTATTGCATGTCAGAATCAAGTGTTATTGTCTAAGCTGGTTAATACATTAAATTCACATTCTCAGAGGTATATAGACTTGAAGTGAATGTTATTTTTTCTATTTTTGTACTGCTTTGGCTTTAATTGGAACCTCTAATACCCAAACAAGTGTTATTTACTACAAGTTTTAGTACTTCCCACTCTCATCATACCTAGATTGTTGCCATGCATTACAAATTACTTGAAGCACAGTGACTGCTGATGGTGTTCCCTAGAACAGACCCAAGAGTGGTTGTGTAATACCCTGAAAGATCAGTTGATGTAGCTTTCACTTAGGCCCCCAGTCTTTGGTAGCAATACATTATGAAGTGGGTTTGAAGAAGTTTTACTGTGAGATTGCTAAGAGTAATATTTCAGTACATTTCTAGAATTATTACCAGGGGAACATAAGCATTAGGATTTTAATTCCTGGCCTTCTTTTCAATCTGATGCTTTACGTAAGCTATAAAGTATTAAGTAGCAAAATAGCAAGAGCTGTGTCTTGTGGACTTAAAACACTCTGAGCCTGTTCTACTACCATGAGTAGTCTAAAAGCTATTCAGTCTATTCTGGTTTTAGGCAAATAATAATAACACATGAATACACATTTTTTTAGGATATAATCAGGGGAATCATGTTAGTGTTTATGGAAGATACTTTAGTTTTATTCCATTTCTTAAGGATGCTTTCTCAAAGCTTTTAGTGGCATTTACTCAGAAAATTTTGATTCTTTGTTGTAGGATTTATTTATAGTGGATGTCTGTTTCCATTTCTACCTGCGAACTTGGCTGAATTGTACCCTGGATGTTATTGGAACCATTCTGGTTATCACATCTGCCTCACCACTATTCATAGTGGTAGTTATTCCCCTGGGGTACTTTTATTTTACTATCCAAGTAAGTGCATTGCCTTTTATAGGAATTTCTAGATATGTGTGGATGAGATGTCTAAAACAATCAAGGATACAGGCTCAAATTATTTGTAATTGTGAAAAAAAAAATGCATCTATATATACAAAACATATGAAATTACTATCAGAAAAAGTCTTCAGGCTTCTTGAAAAGAAATATGAATACTTCCTGACTATATCCTGTAATGTTTGGTAAATTTTAAAAACCTGTATGTTTCTTTTAATACTTTGCTTTTTCTCTGGAAGATACAATATTGATATAGATCCCAGCAAGAAGTTATGTGAAGAAGTGAGGTGTATACAATAGTGAAAGTTAAAAGCTGAAGTGTGACACTAAAACAGCACAAAATGATGCTTAAGCTACCTGTGCAATTTTTTTAGTGTGTCAGTTATGCTATTGAAAAATCAAAAAGTAATGTTTCAGAAAGACTAATAGCTGCATCTCTGTTTCTTGATGCTCAAAGTATGGTCTGAGATTAAAGACCTTAAAGATTCTTAAAATCACTATACAGAGGAAGGAAAAGAGTGCCTGGATTCAGTCTCTGCTAAGGGGTTGAAATACAGACATAATTACATTGAGGAAATAAAGGCTGACTTGCATCTGAGAAAGACACAGGATATTTTAACTTGAAAATTACATTGAAGTCTTGGTTGTTACATACCTCTTGTGGTACAGCACATTTTCTGTAGAATTTGGAGATAATGTTATTTTATTTTAACCTTGCCAGTAATTTATATACTGCACTTTTGTCATCATTGCAATGTTGGTGTGTCCCAAGAGACAGTAGGGTTTTTTTCTGTGCTGTTTGTAAATACTTTTTTCTGTGTAGGCACTTTCAGCTTATTCCATGTGGAAAATTTAGAGGGATTACTGACCAGAACCCTTGACTGGAACCCGTCTGTGCTGTTTCATTAGCGCTACTACATCGCGAGTTCCCGGCAAATCCGACGGCTGGCAGGAGCATCACAGTCCCCAGTGATCTCCCACTTCAGTGAGACTCTGGCAGGGAGATCAACAATTCGAGCGTTTGGCCACCAGCAGAGATTCATTAGGAAAAATAACCATGTTGTGTATGAGAACTTGGTTTGCTTCTACAACAACCTCATCTCAAACAGGTACTTGACAGCAGGTTTGTGTTTGTGACTGAACCTTCTTCTGTGGAATTCCACAAGTCACTCTTTAGCTGTAGTCAGAGTAAAGCCACTGAGAAACAGAGAAGTGTTTGGACAATACTCTCGGGTACATGGGGGGATTCTTGGGCATGGTCTCGATGATCCTTGTGGATCCCTTCCAACTCAGCACCTTCTGTAATTCTGAGGCAAGAGCAATTCATCCACCACTCTGTAATGAATGCATAGATAATGTCTAAGCACTAGGATTTCTTCTTTATCTACCAGAAACTAGCAGGTTTATAGAAAATATGCATATGCTGTCTGGGATGAGAATATTTTAAAAAAGAATTTAAAAAAAAAAAAAAACTTTTACCAATGGGTCATGAGCATGGACAATGCTACATTTCAACTAACAGTTCCTCTTGCCAGTTTATGAACAAATTGAATTTATATTTCAGTAGTTCATATGGAAGTAACCTGCTGTCTGCACTCACAGGGAGTTCTTGAGACTGGAATCTTGGGTTTAAGGAAATAAAGTCCATTTCCTCCCATTCCTTTGTGATTCAGTGCAGTTACAGTCACAGATGAGCAAAGAGATTCCTGGTCTGTTTTTCAGTCCTACACCTGGATCTTTTTCAGATAGGAGGAGCAGGAAAGCAGCATGAGGAGGGAGGGAGTTGAGACACATGCATTTTGGTTTTAGTGGTGCTACCAGTTCCAGATATGTCATATTGACCCCCCAGTTCATCTGTAAAATAGGTGTGATGGTACTTATCTCTTTTGTGAAGTGGGTAAATTGCTAATGTAATGATCTCAGAGTTCAACAGGCTATAAAATAATTGGTGGTTGATTCCATTTTTTCTTTGCCTTGATTTACTACAGGTGGCTATCTGTCAGGCTTGAGTTTCTGGGAAATTTAATGGTGTTCTTTGCTGCATTGTTTGTGGCACTGTCTGGAAATACAGTGAGTTCTTCTACAGTGGGCTTATCAATATCCTATGCTCTAAATGTAAGTAATAGTATAAATTCTTGCTGTTAGCACATTGCATATGAAAAGGGAATTATAATGAAGTTGAGTAGGTGAATATACACGGAGTCATCAATGACACCACATCTCTTAGGCAGGACAGAGTTTCCCTTTTAATTCCATTAATTCTGGGAAGCTTATGACAAATTACTTTCCACTTTTGAATGTAAATGGAATGATAATTATTAAAACATATTTAAAAATCAAGTTAATGAAAACTAGGTTTATTTTTAAGTGTTTTGTTAAACCAAAGAAGCAGCCATAGTTATGTACAACTATACTTCATATTTAATTCCCTGTTCGTGTTCATTTACTGGATGTTATGTAGGAATGTTTACTTAGAAGTTCAATAAAATAAACTTTGGCATTGCTCTTGCAAAGGTAATATATGAGAACCACATATTTGAAGTGTATCTTAAGTAAGGTAAGTTTTATTGATGAGTTGCTAGTTAGAATGAATCTCAAGTATTATGTAGACAGAAACTAAGAATCCAATTTTCTTTAATCTTGTGATGCTTAGGAGCCAGTGTTGTCCAGATTCTCACTGTGGTAAGAGCTTCAGAAACACTGCTGACAGATACAAATGAATAAAAATTTTAAAAATACAGAGACAATTATCTGTCATGGCATATCCACACCCAGCCCAGCTCACGAGAGTTCCATTTGCTGTTCTTCAGAGATAGAACAATCTCCTTTATCTCATTCTGTCCTTGCTGATGACAGTCACAGTTTTTCACCTTCATCTGTTGTCAACATGGTTCTTTCTTTAGCTGCAAACAACATTTCCAAAAGGCTGACCTTGAGATTTGGTTTGGCTCACTCTCTTCCTATAGAAGTGGGAACCATGGGGGTTTGGAACTAGGTGATCTCTAAGGTCCTTTCTAAACCAGGCCATTCTGTGATGATTCTGTCTGCAGAAGCATCCCCAGTGCTTGAAGGTGACAAATTTGGCAGAGCCAATAGATACCTCCATTACAAATCCGTTGTTTGTGTTGCTGTCTTGCTTTACCTAGGGAATAGTAAAATAACTGTAAACTTAACATGAGCCATAAATGTGTTTCCTTTCAACATTTCATACAAATACTGCACACTTGCTGATGATTCTGAAGTAGTTTCCAGTATCTAGAGCTTTTATGTCAGTGCAAATTGCAACAACCATTGGGCAATTTGAAAGCAGACAAGAAGTGCTCAGAGGAACACTGAGATCAGGGATTTTCTAACCATTGGTTCATCTGATGTGCCAACATGTTCTTTCTGTTTTTTGGTTTCTGTGATTAATCAACCAAATTATGAGCTAAGTTCAGGGTAAGTTTTTGAATTAATGTTCTGTATATTAGGAGAGTCAAATTTTTTGTTCCTATTTTTGTATTTATTTCCCCAGGTAATTCAGATTCTAAATGTTTGGGTGCGTAGAGCGTGTGAAATTGAGACCAATGCAGTTTCAATTGAAAGGATTTGTGAATATGCAACAGTGGATAAAGAGGTGAGCATTGTTCCTCAATACTGAACATTCATTTTGAATATTTCATATCTGCACATATAAAATGACCAGTTAGATTGACTTTAATATTGGTGAGTGGTAATAGCAGGTAATTGTTATTAAATATTTTCTGGGGTTTGTGGGATTTTTATTTGAGAATAATATGTAGCTTCTTCATTACATTTATAGTAGCTTTGTAGCAGTTTCATTCCTATTTTGACGAGTAAATTTTTTGTCATCCTTTGTAGCAGTGGATTTTGTAGTCAGGCTACTGCAGCTGCAGCTCAGGTGAACTCTTTGTGCTATGTGCAACCAAGAGGAGCATTTGAAAAGGGGAAGAGAGGAAGAGAGGCCTGTCTGACCCATAACTCTTACTCACCTCATGTCTGGGGAGACATTTCTTCCCAGTCACTTTACCTTGGCTGTTGTGCTTTTCTGAAAGTAGTGCCCATGTCAAGCACAGAGGCATAAAAGCCTTTGGGAGCAGGACCCTTCTATTTCTTCATTCTCTTTTACTCTTCTGCCATGTTTATGTTTTAATTCCAGGAACCATGGATATTGTCTAAAAGACCACCAGTGGGCTGGCCTGATAGAGGAGTTATAGAGTTTGTTAACTACAAGGCTCAGTACAGGAAGGATCTTGGTTTAGCCCTGAATGGAGTTTCTTTTCAGACACAGAGTAAAGAGAAGGTACTGTATGTAATAAGAAATAAATCAGAGGTATAAAATTCTGTTTCCCAACTTTCTACTTCAAAAATATTTCAGATAAGGCGACTCCAGTACTAAATGGAGCAAGATTATGTTGAACAGGGAAGATGTTAAGTGGAGAAGAGAGTAAAGAAAAGACAAATGAGAAAAGGAAAAGTATTTTATAGAAATATGTAGAAATTCTTATCCCTATAGGATACTGAAGTAATGTTTTGTGAATTTGGAATTCTAAGGAAGAAGATCCAAATTTTAAATTAAACCTCTTGTCCACTTTGCTGAATGTTTGTGCAGAGAAATAGGCTGCCAGGTTAGTGCTGATCAGCATTGGGCTTGGGATCCAGGAACCCAGGTGAGACCTAGTTTTAAGTCATTGGTTTGAGCTACGGAGTGCTGGACAAGAGGCAGAGGAAATGGAAAGGATTCCCACTGAACCAGGCATGGGCTGTACAGCTGCTGGGAGAACTGGACTGGGAGCTGTGAAATTGAATTCACTGTATCTATATAATTTTTCATTTAGAATGTGTAGCATGGAAAGTTACAGTCTCTATCATAAAACTTCTGCTTCAGGTTGGAATTGTTGGAAGAACAGGAGCTGGTAAATCAACACTCACAAATTGCTTATTTAGAGTTCTGGAAGGATGTGAAGGCAAAATAATTATTGATGGAATTGATATATCAACTATTGGACTCCATGACTTACGTGGAAATCTTAACATTATTCCACAGGTGAGATGTGGTTGAGAGATAACTATTTTTTCTTTTTTGGCTAACACAAGACATTCAATTTTTGGGAGAAATTATAACCTCAAAGTCCACAGGCTGCCAAGAGACAGAGGTATAAAACTCCAGTGGAATTTTGGCAATGATATGGAAGAAGCTTCAAAACATGGAGACCACGAGTATGACATTAGGTTTTATATGCTGTGTTTCGTTTAACAGTCTTACCTAGAATAGCTACATTTGGTGTTTTCAAGTCCCACTTGAGGGCAAAAGTATTTTAAAATAGGTCCAACTATGTTTGAAGTCTCTGGGGAATAAAGTGATGTATACATAAATTATGTATTATGTATTTAAATCAATCTGCTATGATCTGTCAAATAGAGCTTCTTACTTCAGAGGAGGTCAGGAAACTCAAGATTAGGTCATGTATCATTAGGACTGTCTTCATGCTGGTAAACTGATTTATGTTGAAATGATCTAGTATAAAGTAAAACCTAGGACACAAATTCAATGGTCACATGAAGTCTTTTTGCACATTCCCTGAATGCCATTCATACAAACATTTGTGTGAATGGAGATGTTAACATCACTTGCAATAAATTTATCTGACATTCTTCAAAGGGAGGCTTTGGGTTTTTCCTAGCCTTTTTGGAGCTTTAACCTTGATAATATTTCCTGTGTGTCTCTACCCATAGACCATGAATAGGAATGATTTAATATTTAAACCAAAATAGCTTGGGTCTTTCCAAGAAAGAGATTATTAAAAGAAAATACCTATAGACTCCTGCAAATCCTTAGTTGCTTTTCCTTTGAGAACTGTATTTGCTCAAGGGAATGGCAAATTCACCATTTTTTATATAATTTCTAATTTTGATATAGCTTTTTGATGTAACTATATTCTCAAAAATGAGAATCCAAGACCAAATTTGATTATGCCACAGGTCTTCAGAACACAATTCATACATATTTGGTTGTAACATTTGTCTTGTTTTAAGCAGCTAAAACTGTACAAATCTGCACATCATCTGACAGATGTGAATTACACAGTATTTTCTCAACTGTAGGTGCAAATCTGATTTAGTGTGGATGGAGTATATTGGATCCACACCAGACAACTGAACTGAGAGAGGAACCCAATAGTGCACTGAACTTACAGGCTGGGATCAGAATAGAACTGAAAGGTGAAAAAAAAGGGAGGCTGAAGCTTGTGAAGAGTAGGTGGAGTCTGGAGAGTTGAACTGCATAGGTCAGGAGAGTGGAGGAAGGTAAAAATCTGGGACAGAAACAAGGGCATGGCAAATACCAAAGCTGACACTGTGCATGTAACTTCTTCAGATCAGCCAAATGCATCTCATACAAAGAAGCTTTTAATAATCACAATAAAGTACAAGTTTGCAAATTACTTTAATGTTGTCCTAGTGCAAGTAATATGAAGTCTAAATGAAGAACAGGCACAAGATCTGCTACCACTTCAACCATGCTGTTTGGTCTCTGAGCTCCCTCAACACTGTCACTGTTCTGATTGCATGTAACTTGCTAGTGACTGTTGTTGGCCTCTTACAGCTGTTGGGTCACAGCCACTGTGAGTGCACTTGGTCAAGGTGTCTGTTCACCACCTCCAGGAGCATTAGTTATGTCTGTAAATCTCTGCAGGTATTCCTGTTGCTGAATATGTCATCTTTCCGATAGGGAATTAGGGATATTTAACTTAGAGTCATAGCCTTATAATTTTCTTAACAGTGCTCATGAATGTAAGTATCCAGTGCTTCACAAACCTAGGTACAGTAATAATTCATGCATTGTGGCCATTGCCAGGTGCTGGGCAGGCCTTTAGTCAGCCACAGAACCGGGGCACAGAGAATGCACAAGAAATCTCTTGCCCTTTATATTTCACCTTAATGATCTCAGAGAGACCACGTGTGATTTTTGTCCTCCCATTCACCAGCTTCAAACTCTTACGATTTCCCTTGCAAAGATCCATTTCCAAGATTATTTGTCTCAGTTCCTTCTTTTAATATAAGGATTTATGACAGCCTGTTTTAGGATCATGTTGGAATTGTGCATTCACATTGTGCTGCTATTTAGGACCCCATCTTGTTTTCTGGGACACTGCAGTCAAATCTGGATCCACTTGGAAAACACTCTGATCTTGAACTGTGGGAGGTGCTGGAACTGTGTGACTTAAAGGATTTTGTCCAGTCACTGCCAAAGAAGCTCCTCCATGAGATTTCAGAAGGTGGTGAAAATCTCAGGTACATAATCAAGAAAGTGCTAATACAGTTATTTTCCAGTGTTTTAAGACTGTGTTCCTTCCAGAGAATTTACTTCAGAAGGTATCAGCATAAAACTGACACTTCTCCTGTTGTTTTTAGTAGAACTATTCTGGTAGTGCAGGTTTCTTTGAGGTGATCAACTGGTCACAGTGGTATAAATTCTGATGGCCTGTGCTGCATGGGAAGCCAAGGGAGTAGGCTATTTTCAGCTCAAGTATATAAGTAAGTGTAAAGAAGGGAGGCGTGGTGTTGCAATTCATGCAGCACCTCATTAGATTTGGGTAGAAAAGTGCTCATTTATTTAAATTTAAAAAATAAATCAAGCCAGAAAAAAAAACTCCAACCAAAGAAAACACCCAACAAATGAAAAACCCACCAAGATGCAGAGAGCTTATTCTTTTGTTCTATTTGCTTAGGCAAAACAACTCAGTTTTAACTTGTAAAACATTAACCCATAGTTATGCAGGGAGGGTGACACTTGAAATAAAAGAACTCTAAACTGAGGAGACAAATGTTGAAGCTTTTAGCAGCAAAGGGCCAGGTTTTAAATAGAGTGTGCTGAATATCATCCTGGATTTTTTTGACAGACCATTTTCAGGAGGACATTTCTAGAAGGCACATACTACAGCTAACATACAGAAGCATCCAAACTTCTACACTGAACATTATTAAAAAGTGGTTCAGCATTCAATCTGGCACATTTAGAGTGCCCACTATAATGTGAATATAGAAACTGAAGACAAGACTAGGTTTAAGATTCAAAATTCAGCCATGGGTGTTGAGGAGTCCTACCTTAACTATTACTGATATGCTGAGCAAGAAGAAAGAAAATTCCAAAGCAGGATGAACATACTTCAGTAGTCTTTCCAGAAGCATAAGGTGTTGTTAGGAAAGAAGTACAGACAGGCCCCATGGTAATCTCAGCTTTATCTTGTGCTCCCTTTTCTCCATGTGCTTGACTTGCCCTTCTCACATGTATTTTTAACAGTGTTGGGCAGAGACAGCTGCTCTGTCTGGCCCGTGCTTTGCTACGAAAGACAAAAATCCTGGTCCTAGATGAGGCAACAGCTTCTGTTGACACGGAAACAGATACCTTTGTGCAGTCCACCATCAAAAGAGAGTTTCACAATTGCACAGTGTTAACTATAGCCCACAGGTTACACACAGTCATGGATTCAGAGAGGTAAGTAAGTTTTGATAAGCCATTTGAAAAATAAGTAACTTCCTTGAAATGCATTCCCATAATCCAGAGATACCTGTACTAGGACTGCAAAATGTGGCTGAAGAGCTGATTTTTCTTCTATAATCTTTCTGCTCTTGTATTGTAGAGTGCTTGTTCTGGATGCAGGAAGGATTCTAGAATATGATACACCACAGAATTTGTTACAGAGAAAAGGTGCCTTTTCTGAAATGATTGCAGAGGCTGGGATAAGAAGATAAAACTAATGAGTGAATTCTTAAGGAATGCTCAAGGGATCTCTGGCATTCCATATAAAAAGGTGCAATATTTTATATTCCATATAAAACAACTAGCTTACTCAAGAGCTCCTTGCAGCATTGCTGTTTACTACAGCTACAGTCTGTATATATTGATCAGGTTTCTTGCAAAAACTTTGGGATTCTTTACAAATCACTTGTTTTTATCATATTAGCACTGGGACAACATAATGAAACAGGGATTTTCATGGCATTTGTTCAAACTGTTGGATTAGTAAAGACTGATTGAAAAATCTTGCTGTTCACATGCTGGTCTTAACTAACTTGAATTAAGTTGCTCTGACATTATGCTCATTTAGTTAATAATTCTTACTGTGATTACACATTCAGGAAAAACAAAACTGCTTGTTGAGTGGACACAGATGTCACTTGGGGCTGATTTTTAGGATATGCATATTCCCATGTATACTCAGGCAGTTCTTGAGGCAATAAATGTGCCCCATTAAGTCAGTTTTCCCTTTGTGATTTCTGAATAACTGAAAACCACATCTTACATATCCACTTGAGCATTACAAAATCCCATTGTGAAAGAATCCCAAAAAATGCAGTCAGGTGGAGCTGCCTCTTTGCTGGTAAATATTAATGTAAACCTCCAGACTAATTACAGCAGCAGGACAGGTTATGTACACTTACTTGAAGTGTCAGCTAAATGCATCTGCTTCTTTAGGCCACATAAATAGTAATTTCCATTTTTATTGCAGTTCCTGAAGCTCTTGAAATTTAGTACCAACACAACCAGTGTAATCAATCTTCTCTTTCAAGATAAGATCCCCATCAACTCCTTAAAAAACCCCAACAAACTGCATAAAGTTCCTGGCTACAGCCCTGTTATATATACTGTATGTACAGTTTAACATTGACACCTGGTTTATATCAAGTACAATCTTAATTTCTTGCCCAATACAAAGTGTTGGGCACATAGGCTAGGAGAGGTAGCCTTCAGTACGTCAGGGACCAATCCCTTTTGCAAGGTCCAGAGCAAACAGTCTGAGGAGAGGCATCAGTGCATGGTAATTTTTACTTTATTTATTTGTGGGCAGGAGGGTTTTCTGTTCTTACTGCCAGGCCAACATAACTTCTCAGCTTCCAGATACCTTCAGACTGCAGCTGGGAGAGCTGCAGACTGAACAATGGCAAAGTCTGAGAGAAAAGAAAATGCTGGACTAGCAAAGCCAAATAGCCATTCCTTCTCTTTCAGCAAGCTGTGCCCCTCACATTTGACTATGACTTCAGAAAAGGGGGTGCAGAGGAGGCAGGAGCAGCAGGAAATGCTCCTGCTGTGTTTCCATGCAGCAGCAGCTTACCAAAGCAAACCCCCTAACAGGCTCAGGGTGGGCATGGAAAGGCATTTTGGCCTTAAGCACATCAGCCAGGGTCTGTAGCCTTTCCTCACACCCCTGATGTTGGAGACTCCCTTTAGGAAACCAGGAAGGGCCCCTTGGCTGAGTTCAGAACTGACTCAAGCCACCAAACACCAGGGCACCAGCCAGCACAAACAAAGCCATGTGGTAGCTCTGCAGCTCGGCACACACCTCACCCCCTGACCTTCCTCCAAACAGGAATTCCCTGAGCCTCCTTGGTATTTGGGGATTGGGTTCCAGTCTTGTCCTGTGGGACCACTCACAGGAAGAGTGGGACAGGCAGGGGACCAGAGCAGACCTGAAGAATGAGGCTCGTAAGGGGCCAGGACTCTGCTCCTTTTCACAGGAAGGAGCATGGAGCAGAACCCACTTACACTCTGTTCCCACTTCATTCCCCACAGCACTCAAAAATCCCACATGCACCACCCTCTCAGGAGCTGCTTCCCTCAGCCCTGCTTCTTGCCCTTGCTTTAACTGCTTTCCTGGCAGTTATCACCGGAGAAACTGGAAAGAAGTTGAGCAGGAACCGCCCCCTTTCCCCCACAGGAACAGACACGTTTCTGCTTTTTGCCAGCTTTGAAACATCTATGAAACACTGTAATTGTTCAGGCTCCCCAAGACAACACAGATGTAGAAACTCTCTCACAGCTGTCACAACCTCATCTTCTACCCTTCAAAGGAATGTGAGGAAGACACACAATTTCCTTGAGAAAGTGAAAGAAGACATATCCAAGGGATAGAAATTGCTTTTATTAAAAACATTCTAAAATGTTATTTATAAAATGCATTTCATCATCTGCACTGGGAAACAATTTAGGAACATACAATTGTGGAGGCTTCTTGATGCTTTCAGAATTTCAACTTGCTAAAGAAGCCTTAGCTAGAGAAATTTGTTACACACCTACCACCACAGGCAACTGTAAGGATTAGAGAAAGATTTCAGCCTTCAACTTTACAGAGACTTTTGGTAAGCAGCCCATGTGTATACCTGGAAATATTGACTTAGTGCAGCAGACTCGTCTTTAAAATTCAATTGTTTGTGCCGAAACACAGTATTAAAAGATACAAAATAAATAATTCAGAAAATTTAATAAATAAGGATGCATTGTGATATCCAATGTACACAGTAACTTCTCTACTAAAAAATCCAACCTGTATAGAAATCTGAATAAATACCATTTTTGTGAATTTTTTTGTACAAGTAAACAACCTGCCCTTCCCCTCCAGTTCCCAGATTAACAATGAAGGAGATTTAACTCCCCCAGCATGAAGGATGATGTGAAAGAAAAAACTATTTCATTTATTTTCCTTGAGAGTTTTAACAGCTCCTACCTAACTTGTCCCAAAACTGCAAAAGCTTTTCGTCATTTAACTTCACTGTGATGTGGTTCTGTTTCTATACAAGTCTGCTTGTTTTACACAGTGCATTAAAGACATGAAGACCAAAGTCCTACTGTAACTCCAGTGGATTTTGAGATGAAGTTACAGCAGTGCAGAAGGAAAGGCCACAGTGACTCTAAAGACATTGGTACAGATGTTGAACACACCCATTTATATCTGCAAAGCAAAGGCCCCAACAGCAACTGAGGATTGTATTGTAAATTGGCATTCATCCATGGTGTCACTGAAGAGGCACTTCTTTCACTGCAGGAGTTTCACTTACTGGAAGTTCCATACAGACTTAGTTGGGGTCACTTTCAAAGAGGCACAAAGGAAAAAAATAATCCTCAAATAAAAAAATCACTTTGGTTTTTAACTCAGGGAAATTAAACAGATGTTAGCAGTACCTTGGGAATCCTCTGTCAAGTTAAACAACGCTGATGGAATGGCTGTGTGCAACTATGATTCAGTTTAAGAGGTTTTTAATTGGATTACTTCAAAGCTGCACTTAGACGATAGCTACGCAAACAGCTGAATCAGCACAACTGATTTATGGCAGTGCCATAAATCAGCCCTACTGCCAGGAGAGTAATAAGCCTATTTTAATATAGTCATAGGTTAAAACAATAAATCTAAGCCCCACACTATCTTAGCAAGGTTAACACAAACAAAAGTATTCTGGAAAAGACAAGAAAATCCTTAAAACCACCTGTTACTAGAACTTACCTGATGAAGACTGGGCTGATGGATGTTGAAACCAGCCTTAGCTGAATGACATGTTTTTTTGTAGAAAGTTCCATGCAGATAATAGAATTCAACTGGTGTTTGATTATTGCTTAATCCCTCCAAAGAGAGAACTGTCACCAATTCAGGGTGTTTTCAGATCAGTAACTTTGTTATCCTCATACATTTTCAAGGTATCTGGATAGTGACCTATTTGCCTAAAAGAGAGTCCTAAGAAGTGCCACCTCAAACCCTGAGTTACACACACTGCTTCTTTCCCAGTAGCACAGTTACAACCTCTGTTCAGTTTAGAGTGGGGATATGACAAAACTTAAACCATGTAAGAGCTAAAAAGCACAAAGTAGTTGGGTCAATTTTCATTTACTAGGACTACGGGAACTACATCTCATCCAGGCCATCCCTTCTGTCCCACACTTTCTCCCTGAGGACAGTATGGCTTAGGGTACTTCAGGGAGAAGATGTCACACACTTGTAAATGCACAACAATGAAATTTGTGTTGGTCAAATTCAAGGGAAGACAGGCAGACGTGGCTTCAAGATACATAAAATCACTGCAGTTTTAAAATAAGGCAGGGGCAGGTATGAGTATTTGGCAATATACTCTCGTTCTCTGCGGAGAACATGAGTGGTAAAACAGCAGCACCTGTGTTTAACCATCACAGCCAGGTCAGGAATGGTCACCACAGGAATGGTGACCACAGCCAGGTCAGGAATGAAGCCCTTGGAGACCAAGTAACTGCATTGGCAAGAGCTACATTTGCAGTAAGTTTTCCTAAACATGGGACAATCTGCCACAGAGGCTCAGCAATACCATTATGCTGTTATGAACAGCAGAAGAATCCAGTGAATGCCTCATTCTCATTTAAGCTGCAAGATGCCTTTTGGAAAGGTGCTTAAATGCTCCAATGGCTCAATCTAATAAATAAGTGTAAGCTGAACACTGCCAGTGCTCTGTGCGTTAATGCTGCTTCACAGTCCTTCCAAGTAAATCCATTGGACCCAGGAATACCTCAGTACCACATCATCTCAAACCTTTGGTCACGCTCCCTTTATATTTTAAACACACACCACTCCAGGATTTGCTAATAAAATTTAGCAAGAAAATGTGGGTGTGTCATCACTGGCCTTTTGATCATTTTCATCCAATATCCCATCTCCAAGTAAACACAGCACACTTCAGAACTCGTTTGTACCTTTAAAGTAACATCAAGCTTTAGCACAGGTAGGTGTCCAGAAACACCTAACTGCAACAGGTGAAAATTGAACAGAATGCGGCTAAGATTAGGTTCCATTGCCAGTCAGAGAAGTATGGATCCTTTTGGAGAGCTGGAATGCAATTGGGAAGAGTTTCTTTTCAGTTAAAATTAGTCTTCCGTAAATGCTTGTTAGGGATTTCTACAGCACTGACTTGCAGAGGCCAGGACCCAGCAAGAATTCCTGCCTGGATGGCTACGCCCGTCACAACGGCCAGGTCGGGATCTACAGAGGTGTTGGGTTCCTTTCCAAAGAAGTCCCGAATAACTTTACGTATTTTGGGAATCCGTGTGGAGCCTCCGACTAACACAATCTCATCCACTTCTGCTTTGTGCAGGTGGCCTTCCTGCAACACTTGTTCAATGGGCACAAGAATCTTCTCAAAAAGGTCCTCATTTAACATCTCAAACAGCTCCCGAGAGATTTCTGTTTCAAACACAACTTTGACAAAGTTGTCCCCTACTTTGGAAATGTCTCCAAGATTTTTCAGGCCTTTTGTGTTTTGTGAGGCCTCGCCTTTCAGCGCACTGCTCGTTTTTACTTGGCTTTTTGCAAGTTCTTTTGTAAGCTTGTTTGCTGGCAGAGTCAGGAGCACCCTCAGTGTAGCTGCCTCATGGACAGTCAGGTTTAATTTAACTGCTTCCACGGCCTGTCTGAGGCGGTGAATCTCCTCCTTCTGTGTTGGCAGAGAACCATACGTCTGACGGAGCTCATCATATAAATACACCATCAACCTCTGATTGAAATCCTGTCCCCCAAGTTTGTTGTTACCTGAAAGATCAGAATAGAAAGCATCAGACAGAGCACCTTCAAAGCCTCAGAAAGCAGCACACTGCTTCTCTTTCACTGGGAAACGGTGCTCAAGAGCCAGAACAATCACAGAAGGACAAGCACATGAGCTCACAGAGCTGTGACAACAGACAAAATTGTTGTCCACTGCACACATGATGGGTAATAATTTCCACTGTTTTGTTTTGGCTGAAAACAGCAACTCAGTGGACCTCAGTCTAACTAAAATCAGTGTGAAGCTGCTGAATCTTTCTTGCTGTTTCACTCTAACTGGACTGAGCAGCAGCAGCAGCAGCTCACATCAGAAGCTGCTCTCTGAAGGCAGCACAGGCAGCTGGCACTGCACCTCAGGGCTGTGTGCATGCAGGCCAGCTGAAACACGGCTGTGTCCTCAGTGCAGTCTGACCCAACACTGCTGCCAGAGCTGTGTGCCCAGTGAGCAATCATTCATACACCAATCACAAAACTTCTGGGTTAACACCCTGCCCATTCCCAAACCCTGCTCAACTGAACTGGCACCAAACACAAGGCAAGGATACACAAAAGCACTGGTCAGTGATTTGCCAAATATTCCCAGTTTGGACAAAGGTGAGAGAAACAACCCCAGCCCTCCAAAAGTCCTGTCAAAGTAACTGTAATATGCACCAGCACTTTATTAGTGGGCACAAAAGTTAACAGCCATGGATAAAATGAAACCATGACTTACCCCTCTGGGTCAGCCAGACTCTGTGCAACTCTGTGGTCTTAATTGCCGAAACCAGCCATAAACCTAATTTTGCATGAAAAGGAGCTGAGAATGCCTTGGGAAAACACTCTGTGACAAGGTTGGTATGTTTTAAAAAGCCCCTCCAATGGCGACTTCAGGTGCACCTTGCCTCCCACTCCTTGAGAAACAAAAGCATTTTTCTCACCTGCCATGGCTCGTGTGATGAACATCCCTCCCATCTTGTTCAACAGAGACACATCCAAAGTTCCTCCACCCAAATCCACCACCAGAACATTAAACACATCAGCTTTGTGGAGTCCATAAGCCATGGCAGCAGCTGTGGGCTCATTGATTACTCGCAAAACGCTGAGCCCTACGAAGAGCAGAGACAACAAGCAACACTCAGGTACACTTCAGAAAACTGCAGTTCTAACATCACAATGACATCTGCCATTACTTGTTGGGGTTTTTTAACCACACTCACCTTAAGTAAAGTGTCAAATCTAAAGGAATTAGTTCTCTAAGCAGTAATATCCAATGAACTCTTTTTCTTATTTAATCCTAAAATAGTACTGCTTCAGCATCAGGGTAAAATCACAAACCATGATTTGCCCAAACACACTGAGGTTTCCAGAGAAACCTTGCTAAGGAGATTTATTTCATGCATTCTATCTCTGTTTAAATTATTGTCCAAGGGTGCTCTATATAGTCTCCCAATTTGGAGATTACCAAAAAGACTATTTTCCCTGAAGTAAAACTCACTTCTTCCAGCCATCTGTCTGCATTAGCCAGCTGCACCTGTCAGTACTCAGAAGTTCTCAGCTGTTCCTCACAATAAATCCATTCTAAGCTCCTCTGTCACTTATTCACTGTTTCTATATCCTCCACAAAGACCTTACTGTCAGTGAAATAGACAGTCTCCAAGAACAGCTCTGGAATAGAGAGACATCACCTGCAAGGTTAGCTGCCTTAATGGTAGAATTCCGCTGCCTTTCATCAAACTCTGCTGGCACGGAGATGACTGCCTTGGAAATGGGCATGCCAAGGTTGGCTTCTGCCATTTTCTTCAGTTTCAGCAGCAGCTTAGAGCCAATGCCCTCTGGAGTGATGCGAAAGGTTTCATTAGTTGTCACAGAAAATTCAGCTAATCCATTGTTGTTGACAATCTAGAAGGATAAAGCGACACAACCCCCAAGTGAGAAATCTTTTTCCTATGCCACCCCACCCTGCTCCCACCAAATGTTTTATTTGCATGTAGTCTCTTTATTCTGGAAAACTTTGAATGTGCTTTTGCCATTTTTGGATCATTCTTACTCCTTGATCAGGAGAATTATGCAAAACATGCCACTTAAGGGGTCCAAGTATATCCAAACAAGTGACACCCACTGTGCCCCAGTAAAACACATCAAAAAAAAGTTAAGACCTAGAAACTGTGCAATCAACTTCCACCACCACATTCAAAGACAGAAGGGATGCTTTTTCAATCATTAGGTTACCTTTCAGGTTTCTGAAATAAAATAAACAGCTCGGTACTTAAACAGCTTCTCTTAACAATATTAAAGAAATTAAAAAGGCTTCAAAGATCACTTGCACTATGTGAAATTTTTTATTTTTTCAACCAATTCTCCACCATGCTCACATAATGCAGGTTAATTTTTTTAAAAGCAACTTCCAAGTTCTGCTGCTGGTCAAGTAAGCAGTAAAGTGCTGAAGGAAAAAACACACTGGGACAGAGAAGAAGTGTCTTTTAAACTTGTTTGGGTTTTGGTATTTTGGGGTTTTTTGCCTGGAAGGTTTGTTGATATCTGTTTTTTTGTGTTTTTATTTTACAATTTCAGGGAGAAGTAAAGTTTCAGCAAAGCACAGTTAGCATTTCAAGTCGAAATTTATCCTTTCAGAGAAGGGACTAGGTTACTCAAAAAAACATTTCTTGAGTAGGAAAACACAGGGTCCTCTGGAAAATCATTATCAGCTCTCATGCAAAGGTACACAACTTGCACAACAATTTCCTTCCTCTCTCTGGATACCTCTTATGGTTTTCAGGCATATCAGATTGAGCCAAATCACTCAAGGTCTGACAAGCCAATCACCCCCACAAACTTCAAGTGTCATAGAACTGGGTTGGAGAGGACCAGGGTCCTCTAGTTCAACATCCCCTGCCATGGGCAGGGACACCTTTCTCTAGACCAGGTTGCTCAGAGCCCCATCCAGCCTGGCCTTGAACACCTCCAGGGATGCAGCATCCGCAGCTTCCTTGGGAAACCTGTGCCAGTGCCTCACCATCCTCACAGTAAAGAACTTTTTTCCTAATCTCTAAACTAAACCTACTCTCTGTCAGTTTAAAGCCATTCCCCCTTGTCCTGCCACTATTGCCCTTGTAAATAGTTTCTCTCCATCTTTCCTGTGGGATCCCTTCAGGTACTGGAAGGCCACAATTAGTTCACCCCAGAGCCTTCTCTTTTCCAGGCAGAACAACCCCAATTCTCTCAGCCTTTCCTCACAGCAGAGCTGCTCCATCCCTCTGATCACCTTGTTGTTCTCCTCTGGGCTGGTTCCAGCAGGTCCCTGTCCTTCCTGTGCTGGGAGCCCAGAGCTGGATGCAGCACTGCAGGTGGGGTCTCAGCAGAGCGGGGCAGAGGGGCAGAATCCCCTCCCTGCCCTGCTGCCCACGGGGCTTTGGGTGCAGCCCAGCACACGGGGGGTTTCTGGGCTCCCAGAGCACACGGCTGGGGCATGTCCAGCCTCTCACCCACCAGCACCCCCAAGTCCTTCTCCCAGGGCTGCTCTGGATCTGTTCATTCCCAGCCTGGATTATGTCCTGCACCTTACTGCTTGGAGGGAACTGAAGGTGGTGGCTGCTTACCTTAAAGGGATACCTGCTGCTTTCACTTTTCAGTTCTCCTGAAGTGAAAATTTTCCCAATGAATCTCTTGGCATCATATATGGTGTTCTGAGGATTGGCATCAGCCAATTCCAGGCCTTCATAGCCCACATGCACCCCTGTGTCTGTGAAGGAGACCACACTGGGGATGCTGTTGTGCCCATCCTCGTCTGCAATGACCTTCACGTCCCCGGTGCCAGGCAGGAAGACGCCGACGGAGCAGTAGGTGGTGCCGAGGTCGATCCCGATCACCCTGGGGGTGGGCATGGGCAGGTACTGCTGTGCCAGGTAGCTGGCTAAGAGCAGGGCCAGCACAGCAGAGCCTGGAACACAGAGTTGGGAACAGCAGGGTTAGAGGATCCGCTCCGCAAACCTACGAGTCAACGCAAGTGACACCGTGCGACTCCGCACCTCCTGCACCTTTATTTCACACTCGGGACCCTGCTTAGACACCTAATTAGCTTTTAATTTCCTTCTCAACAGACAGTGGCTAGAAGTCAAGAATCTTAGGCCTTAAATATTAAACTGATTAAGAAAAAAAAGCCCAAGAGATGGTAAAGCCGAAAATATCACCACACTGTAATAATTCTATTTCTCTCTGCATGTTACTGCAATAACCCAGGCTAATTAGAACTTCTGGGGGAGTTCCCCAAGAATGACCCTGAAAGGACATCGAGTTAATGGGGCTGCACAAAATCACAGTGAAGTGACAAACTCCCAATTCCAACACCTCCAGCTTCACCAGAAGTCTAAAAATAAGGGGAGACAGACCCATGCTAACTCGTTCTGTTTCAGCCATAGCTCCCAAAAAAGCATCTCCCCACACCTCTGAATCTTTTCTATACCTTGAAATCAAAGGGTGGACCAGTTTAAGTACAGAAAAGTTTGTTGGTTTACTGATTTTCTTTTAATTTTACTTATAATCAACATCTAGCACCAAGTAATGCCTCAGATGATTAACAAAGCAAAAGCACTAACAAACAAAATCTCAACAAGAAATGTAAATAGGTTAAATTTCAACAGTGGGTGACCTCTATTTTCTCCCCAGCAGGGAAAGGTGGGTCAGAAAGCCCTGCCTTGCTCTGGGCTGCAAATCTTCCCAGGCATTTCTGAGCAATGTGCCACGGAGCACTTTGGCTTTCACAGAATCCCACAATGGGTCAGGTTGGAAAGGACCACAGAGGGGCCCTCCGGTCCAATCCCCCTCCTCAAGCAGGGTCATCCCAGAGCACAGGGCACAGGATTGTGTCCAGATGGTTCTGGAATATCTCCAGTGAGGGAGACTCCACACCCTCTCTGGCTGATCTGTTCCAGTGCTCGGTCACTGCACAGGAAAGTTCTTCCTTATGTTCAGGTAGAACTTCTGCCCATCAGTTTCTGCCCCTTGCCTCTTGTCCCATTGCTGGGCACCACTGAGCAGAGCCTGGTCCATGCTCTGACCCCTCCCTGCAGACACTGACAGACATGGATGAGGTCCCCTCTCAGTCATCTCTTCCCAAGGCTGAAGAATCCCAGCCCCCTCAGTCTTTCCTTCTAAAAGGTCCAGTCCCCTCATCACCGTTTTTGCCCTCCGCTGGACCCGCTCCAGGAGTTCCATATCGCTCCTCTACAGAGGAGTCCAGAGCTGGACACAGCGCAACACACCGAGCACGCCAAGCCCGTGCCACCCTGGAGAGCCAGTCCGGGGAGACACCGGGGGCAGAAAGACGCGGGAGCGGAAGCAAAAGCCCCCCACAACCCGCAGCCCCCCCAGGCCAGCCGCGCCCCCGCCTCACCCAGCACAGCCATCTGCCCCGCCATGTCTGCCCGCGGCTCCTGCTGCTGACGGCTCCTTCCGGCCCGCGCGGGGCACGCCGGGAACGGCAGTACGCGTGTCCCGCCCGCCCCGCTCACGTCAGCTGCTGCTGGGGGATAGAAAACCACAACTCCCAAAGCGCACCGCGGCACGGCCGGTTCCGGCGGGTACCAGCCAATGGGCGGGGAGGCGCGGTACCCGTTAGCAGGGGAGGCGGTGTGTGCCCTCTCAGGGGCGCATGCGCGGGCCCAGCGGGGCGGTCGCGGTGGCTGCTGGGAGCGGTAGTCCCGGGCCCCCGCGCCATGGTGCCCTGCGGC
This sequence comes from Monarcha castaneiventris obscurior, assembly GCA_026261815.1. Taxonomy (NCBI): domain Eukaryota; kingdom Metazoa; phylum Chordata; class Aves; order Passeriformes; family Monarchidae; genus Monarcha; species Monarcha castaneiventris. The sequence continues at coordinate 10,446,232 of JAMPIT010000575.1, forward strand.
CTCCCGCCGGCGTGAGGCGTCAGAGACCGCGGCTGTGGCAATGCCGGAGCAGTTCCTCTTCCTTTATTCCCCCTTAGGTTTCAGCTAGAAAGTGTCGCCGAGTTCCCTCCTCTGCCCGCGGTGTCTTTTACACGGACAAGAGCCAGGTTCGGAAAGGAGACATTGTTTATCCTGCACAAGGTGCAAGCTTTCCACGAATCAAGCACACCGATTCTCACAACTTTACAATAAATACCCATTTCAGCAAACAAAGACATCACAGTTCGCTGGCTACAAGTTACGTAGTTCTCTTATTAGTCAGAATACTACCTTCTCTTAGTTAAATGATTCTGTCACGTCCTGTGCTAATTATCCACATGTCCAGTCTTTTCCCCTTTAGGGTCATTGGGGTTCCTGGGTCGGCGGTCCATGAGCCTGGGGCCACAATCCCGCAGCCAGGAATGAGCTGCCAGCGATCCCTTACACTGTGGAGGGCACCAGCCCGGTGACAGGACACAGCAGGTGAGCAGGGACAGCCCGGGAACACCGCGGGACACAAGGGACAGCCAAGGGACCTGAGACACTGCACCAGGCAAAACAGGACAAGGAACAACAAGAAGACCCCAGACTCGGCAGTAAAAGCCCGGGTGGTTCTTTGTTCAGGGCCCCTCCTGCGAGGCTGTGAGGCCTCTTTCACTGATAAGGCTGGATCCTGTTGCATGACCCCCTTCTCGTGCTCTGTTACTCTCTGGGCAAATTGTTAACTACTTCTGACTCTTGAAATGTCAGCATCACTCTTACCCCACAGCTAGAGAGAGCGTTAAGGTCTCCTGTGCTCAAGGTACACTTTCCCCTTTAAAAACATTTGACCTCCTCTCTCTGAAGCTCTCTGATGCATTTTTGCAACCTACTGGTGTTCTTTCAGTGCAGTGGTTCTACAGTGACACAGCCACGGCAGCTTTTACCTCTTCATGCCAATGGTGAGGGGAGATTTCCTTCTTGCCCACCTGGCATTTAGACAGGTAAGGAGAATGCAGGTGAAACCTGCCCTTCAGATGCATCCTGGAGGGGCAGAATTGGTAATCACTCCAAGAAATGCAGTGTGAAATACAACGTGGATTTGTTTCTCATCAGTTGCCCCTCTCCTCTACTCTTCTACACTCTCATTAGGAGTAATGGATTTTCATGATCTTGCAGAGTAGGTTTCTGTTTCAGGCAGAAATTAGTTATGAGAATCCAGTGTTTCCTTAATATAGTTTAAGTTAGAAGCTTTTTAATAGCAAATATTCATAAATTAATAGCTGGGAGCAAATAGCATAGTGAAAGAAAAGTTAGACTAAGTCCTATTGAAGTTACTATCTCCAGCATCTCTGTTTCTCCTAAGTGATGGAAAGACACATAACCCAGAAGTAATTCCCAGGAGCTGATTTCTTAAAAGCTTCTTCCAGATGCAAAGAAAGTGGCATCACTTTAACTTAATAGTAAAAATGTATTCATCCTCCACTTATGGTTAGCATATACAGTGATGTGCTTCATTCCAAGCATGAGAAGGTAGGAACTCTTTGGAAAGTGAAGAGAAGGTTAAACCATTCAGCCTCCTTAATGACTCATGATCTGACTGTTTTCTAATTACTTAGGTAACTTAATTTCTTTTCTTAATTCCTTTTGGGTACTTTAATCATGTTTCTTGAAGTGGGACCAGTGTAACTGTGCTCATTCTTAAGTGGGGGGAAACTCATAATCATTGTTTACAGTATTTCTTCATCCCTGTAACTCATGAGCAGGCACTTTGTGTTTTATGCCACTGTCAGTGGATGGTGAGCAGAAAAAAAGGTTTACTGCAAGCAGGGCATATAATCAAGCTGGATTTTGATCATGATTTTGGTATTTAATAGCAGCTTTTTGTAATACATAGGGACCATCTGAAATATGATGCTACAGAGTGAAGATATGTAGGGATGTCTTTTAAAAAATATTGATACAAACCCCTCATTTCAGAGATTTCTTCCTTTTCTGAAGTATAGGCCAGGCTTTGGTTTTTGTCCTTGAGGTTAAACCCCTGAAAGACTTTGGGATCACTTGGTAGCATACCTTCCAGAGGACAGAACTCAAATGCCCTTTCCTGTATAATTTCCATTCTATTTCTCCAAAACAAAGCTGCTTAATGAATTCAGTGTGTCAGTCAAGGCCTCCCCACCTGACTGACTCCCTGGAGGCCTTGCTGTTCCCTGCAGGATTACACAGCACGGGCCACCTGCCTGGGAGTCAAATCAAGGGGAGCATCTCAGCAGGCTTTCTGCCCTGCAGCAAAGCTCTGCCATGCCAGAAGCTTCTGCAGAAGCCTCTGACTCCCCTGTAGCTGTTTTGGGCTGCTGCAGGGTTTGAAGGCTCAGTCCACCACACATATTCTGTAGTCCCTTGAAGGCAATGTGGTCTTCAGCAGCTGTGCTTAGATGAAGTCCAGAAGTGTCTAATTCTTTCCCTCCACATCTTCTCCATGACCTATTAGGACCTGCTCATGAATACTCCTGGACTCTGCACAGAGATGCCAGACTTTTCTTGCATCTGTGAAATAGGCAGAACTAATCCTAGTGATCTTGCCCTTGTGTTTTTGGACATTCCCACAGTGTCTTTTGTATCAGCTGTTTTTACCTACTCTTGTTTGTGAGAGGGAGACCTGTCTCCATTTTCCTCCATTATCTGAGGGAGTGCTACACTCAGGAATTGGTTGTTCAGGAGCAAAAGGGAACATTCAGTGTTTCTGGAGAAAACGGCATGATTTTGCACAGAATAATTCAATATTCATTGGGCAGTAGAGGGAGAGGGTTATTTGACTGGGAGAGAAAGCTGTGGGTAGCCACTGCCCCAGATACTGCCTCATGGGGAAGGCATAAATGTGGTTGGGGACAGACACTAGAAGGCTGGTCTTTGTTTTCCTGGAATGCTGTGCTTTTGCCACTTGCCTGTAACAGCAGGCAAGGCACGTACTGCATGGTGAGCGCCCTCACCTGAGGGTGGGCAGTGCAAGTTCAGACCTGCACAACTCATTTGCAAAAGCTGTGATAAAGCTTCCCTGGATGCCCCTGAGAGAGGGGATGTGAGGTGCTGTAGTGCCACAGGCTGCTAGTCCTGCCCAGCCTCTGCTGGCTGTGCTTGCCTTGGATACCTGGGCTGGGCCACATCGAGTGGCCCTTGGCCACCAGGCACCGAGGCTTTGACACCCACCTGCCTCTGGAATGAGTGTAAAGGGGGTGTGCAGCCAGCTCCCTCCGAGGGGCTGGGCAAATGCTTGTTTATCCTTCTTAGTGCATCTGTTCACTCTGGTAGTAAGCTGTTTATAACATTTCAAACGCTTTTCGGGGATTAATTTCCTTCAAGGGGCTGTTCTTTTCCCCTGGCGCTTTGATAGGTGGAGGTAAACATGTTTTTGTCTGCAAGTAGCTTGAGGGAGAGAGTTGTTCTTACAATGTAAGAGCAGAGGCTGGTTTTAAAACAGTCTCCCATCAGATGTGAACTGGTGTCTGCAGGAAAAATCCTGCTACACTGGGGAGTATTGCTCAAACCCTACACCTGTGATGTGCTAAACACAGTTCAAGCATTCGGTGTGCGTGGAATCAAATACAGCTTGTTTTCATTTGCAGGATGCTTTGCATCAGCTGTATCCTTGCATTTGGAGAAAAGGGAATTGAGTTGCAAAGCATCCTCTTTTCTGCTGTTGTACAAAACAGGGTTTCCTCTTTCTGGGATTTCCTCGGTGAGTGTTTTCTGCATTGTCTCAGTCATTTTAAAGCCAGTTCTAAAACTCAAACACAGGGTGCTGGGATATGGTCAAAGCACAGTGTCATCCCATCACCCCAAGATGATCAGTGTTATCCTACCATGAACAAGGAAGGGAGAGAGGGATTGAGATCCACTTTATAGGTGGAGAGTAGAATCAGTGTCTCTCTGAGAAGGGAGGTGATTGATGCTAGAAATTTAGGAGATGCTAGAATCTGAAATCTCATTTTCAGTTTTTAACTTAGGTAACAGTGCCTTAGTGCAAGCATGTTGTCAAAACTGCAGAGGTCACTGATAGCTCCTTTCCCTAATTAAAACATTGATCTTCTCCTGCTGTATATGCTTGGGGAAGGGAAGGATTTCACCAGTGCCCAGCCTTCCTCTGACAGTTCAATGTCAGGCAGCTGGATAGAGGAGCATAGCCTTCAATTTAGATGCAAAAGTTTCCATTAAAATTCCAGCATACAGCCTAAAGATTTCTGGCTCCTGTTGAGTGGCTGACTGGCCATGGCTGGGAGGGGTGTGCTGAATTCTCCATTAGCCAAAAACTCGCTCCCCAGCCAGAGGCAGCAGGAGCAGTACAGGGCTGCTCCCGGGATCCACAACTCCAGAGCGCTGAAGCACGAGGCGTGGAAGGAGTGCAGGGAGCTCCCAGCAGATGTCTCTGCCATGCAACATTCCTTCCCCAGATCGTTGTTGGTGTCTGACAGATACCTGCGGATTCATATAGAGCATATTAACCTTTAGCAGTAGTTATCCAAAGTCTTGTAAAGGCATAAGTCATGAAAACGGTGCCACATTTTTCACTACAGTTTATTTAATTGGTTTAACATACCCATTTCACCAAACCCTCTTGAAATAATTTTGAGGTTAACAATAAAATTACTATTTCCCCTTTTCATGAATACAGTTGCAGTGATACCAGTATAATGTAACCCAGAAGATGTCTAGGAAAAACAATCTAGAAGAGAAAAGAGATTTCACAGATTTTTTTCTCTGTCCCACTTTTCGACTTGAATTTCAGTTGGTCTGCATGCTGATACAGCTTTCTGTGGTGTGAAGAATAATCATAGAAACCAGAGGCATTTTATTGAAGAGGCAAAGCGGTTTGGCACTTACTGGTCTGGTAACTGAGAGTTCCTCTTCCTGCTTGACCATGGTGAAGTGGATTGGTGTTGCAAGGCTGAAAGGCAGCTGTGAGATTGGCTGAATTCTACCCAGCCACAGCAGTCTGGAGTGGTGGGCCTGAATCGTGGCTTGGCTTGGATTCGTGCTGGTGTCTGGAACACATCACCCACCTCCTGCTCAGCTTGGGTGTCCTGTGTGGGAGCAGGGAGAGTGGTACTGCACAGGGTGACAGGAAAAGTGATTGCTCATGCCAGTGTTTGCAGCACCTCACTCTATGAAGGGCTGCAGAGCTCAAGGATGGGATCGCTGGGAGTCTCATCATCTGCACCAATCATCATGGTGATAATGATAATGAACAAGAGTCCCAGCAGTCTCCCAGGAGGCCACTTTACCTCATTCATGTTGTTGCTGCGTATATGAAATCCATACAGATGTCAGTCAGGCTTGTCAGTTTGGTCTATTGTAAATGACAACAAAAGGATAAAGACAAGAATGCACTCAAATATAGCTGCCTGAATAGCGAGCTCCCCAGGCAAAGGAGAAGTTTTGCAATATGTGTGGATAGAGAAAAGTCTTGCTTTTCCTTTTTTTTTTTTTTTTGTAGAGTATTGAGGCTGAAGCATCAGGATATCTGTTTTACATTTGTTCTTTTCCTGGAGGTATCACCTACAGTACCTCAGTGTCTTTGTACACTGGATAAGAACTTTTGGGCCTTTACTGTGAATCTTTTGACTGGCACAGATGATCTATTTCAGTCATCACTTAGAAGTAGTGTTATGGTACTCCAGGAGCAAATATGTGCTGTCTATTTCCCTAGAAGACCTAGTTCTCTGGCCCATATTGTTTCCAATCCAGGAAGAAATAATAGGTAAGAACATGTATTCCTCTTTGCACTGTGAAGCAAAGAAACACTGAAGGTCAGTGACTCAGGAATAGATAACAAGCCTAGAGGGCCAACACAGTTTGAAAAAAGATGTCTCAAACACTATTCCAGAGAACTCACAATATCAGCATTCTTCCATTATTTTTAGGAATATGTATTAAGCAGTATCACCAAAGATTTGATGGGAGAGAAGTGTCCTCATTTATAACTGCTCATTGGGCAAGATGATAGGGGCATTTCCTAATGATCTTTGTAGTACACATCTGTCCTGCAGGAACCAGAGTTGCCATTATTGTGTAAGTGCCCAGCATACTTCAGTTTAGTGGATACATGGTTCAGATACAACTGAGATGTGAGCAAGCTCATCCAGCATTATACAGACTCAGTTTGGTGTCATTCTTGGGTGCCATATGTGAAACCAATAGCACTTGACAGCATAGCCCACCATGCTTCCTTCATACTCCAGACCGTGTGAAATAGGGAAAGAAATGTTGAGAACAGGGAAGAAAACTGTGTCATCAGCCTAAGTCAAGGTCCTTGGTGTTGCTTTGTACCTTCCCAGAACCTCTGGTCAATTGGCAACCACTTCGCATTAGTTGTTCCCTGTGCCAAGGCTTGCAACCTACCTGGAGGGCCCTTAAACCTATTTCTGACAGTATTGATGGAATCATTCCGACATTACTCAGATTACTCCTACAAGACAAGCAAAGATGTCAGCCACACCATGTCTTCTTTTTTCAGCATCACTCCCCCGTGCACTGTCGTGTGAGTAGCAAGTGTCTGTTTAGCCTGGAGAGAAGTTTGTTGGAAGCAGATACTGTACAGTTAGAGCCATTCCAGACAAAGTGTGCACAGCTAGGGAAAACGATCCATGCACAGAAGCAGAGATTAGCCTTTCTGTGCAATCACAATAAAATAAAAGTCCCATGCCAGTTTTCTCTCTCTTTCTTGAATGATTGCACTGTGTGTAGGTCTGCTGGACTGTATCAACACCTTCGTTCAGCCCGTAATTCATTGCCATGCTTTTGGCTCAGCCCTTCTGCTCAGATATGCAAGTGCTTGAAAAATCAGCTTCTGCTTATGCACACCCAAGCACAGGCATAGACTTTACAAGATATGCAAAATCTGTGTGCCAGCATATTTGTGGGCACTGAGCCCTTAAGCTTCAGAATATTTTTACCAAATACAAAATACTGATAAAAATGCAACAGTATGTTTATGCCGTGGTTCTATGAAACATTTCTGACTGTGTGCAAACAGTCTCATTGGGCTGGACTGCTTATTTTTTTTCCCCCATTTGCAGTACATAGCACAGAGGGTTCTGTGGCTGTCATCTCGCTGAGGTGCTCCCACAGCACCCACAGCTGCAACTAAACAGAGTGAGGGAGGGATTTCACAAGCTCAGATAGAGGTAGTAGAAGTATATAAATTTCTGCTGAATTGTTGGGACAGAGAATGCATCTCTTCACATGGTCTGGAGAAGCCCCAAATATTTCCCATCTCAATATAATGCTCTTTTCTTGTCAGTCAGTCCCAAAGTGAGCAGAGCTGACAGATGTCGATTCTTTCAGATTTTCCCTTTCCTAAGGACCTTGACAGCTTCAGCTCCTGAACCACAAACTTACTGCTTTTTTTCTCCTTACCTGTTTGCTCCCCTCTCTCTCACAAGGAGATGTAGATTCAGTTCACATCATGCAACATCAATACTTTACCCTCACCTTGCTGAAAAGGATCCAAGGAACAATACAACAAACTACCTGTCCTTTTCTGTCTGCTGTTTATTGCAGTCACCATCGTCTGTGCTTTCATTTCTGAAGCAGTTCGGTATGACAGAACCACTGTAGGATAGACACAGGTATATCATGCTGTGCCAGTCAAAAAAAAAAATACAGTTAAAAAACCTGCAATATGCATATCAGCAAAATAAAAACAAATGGAAAAGAAAGGTGTTGCAGTTTCAGTAGTGATGAATAAACCAAATTGCAATATCTGTCTGCATCCTTGTTGCTGTTACATTCATTTAAAGCAAAACAATAGTTGTATATCATGCTCTGTATGGCCACAGTTACAAATACACAGCTTTTTGAAGATGGATTACACATTCTGGCTCAAAATATGGCATATCTGGATAGTTCCAAAGTGCACGGGATTGGGATTGAAATAGTTAAAACTCTTTGGAAATTTGGTTTTGTACAGTGGATCTCCCATAAAATAACATTGAGTTGTCTGTTATCTGCAGTCACTGAGGGTTAGTAATTCGTTGCCATTTTGTTTCTTCTTTCTGATTTCTGTGTGTGGGTAAGAATTCTGTGGATAAGCCTCTTTCTGTGTGACTTTTACATATTTCAGTTTTGAATTCTGTGGCCCAAAAATCTGAGCAGGACAAGCAAAGACTTTTTTTTTTTTTTTTTTTTTTTAATTAGACAAAAAGCTCCACTAGCTGAAACCTTTCCCCAGTTCTCAGAACTCCTCTTTACTTTTTTTTTTTACTGCAAATTGATGTATTTTAGTTCAAGTGTGTGATAAACAGGAGCAGAGCTCTTCCTGTAAAAGGCAGTCCTAAGAAAAATGTAGTTTAGTTTGCAGCCTGCGATAATGAGGTAATTCATGGAGGGTCTGTCAGGAGAAGCAGCTTGCCATCTCTATGCCATTTTTAAACAATGTGTATTATATTTCTTTTTTTCCCTCCACTTTTACAAAAACATGACGCTTTCTCTATTTTACACTGAAGGATGGCAAGAGAAATGGGGAGAAAAAGCACTTTTCTTTTTAAACGCAAACATATTAATCAACTTGGAGGAAGTGATTTCTGTTGGGTAATGGATTCACCTCTCTGCTCCTCCTGCTGCTGATCCCCATCCAGCTGGGTGCTTTGTAGCCTCCCATGCACCAATGTTGTGTGGCACCACTGGTGTGAGGCACTACTGGCTTTTCCAGCTGGTGGAGCATCAGCAGAGCCCTACACACACACAGTGGCTCAGTTCCTGCCCCTCTGGGGGGAGTGCAAAGTCCAGTAATGCTGTCTGGTAGCAGAGTCTTCAGGCCTCCTTTTCAGCAGTTAACCCCAAAGTCCATTGCAAACCCATCTGTGCAACAGTATTTGGTGCTAAAAACCTGAGGAAGTCAGGACTGGGGAGAAAACTCTTCATGATAGAAGAAAAAGCCTGCATTTGTTGGATAGTGCTTTAAACCAGCCAAACTGTCTGGTTCAACCTGCTTTCTCTGCTGTTATGCCTTTTCCACATCTATTTTCCAGCTCTTATTTTTTTAATATAGAATAAATGTTCTGTCTGTAATTACATTTAAGTTATTCTATGAGATTATAACATTCTGCTTTTCTATCTGAGCAGGGTCTGTTCCATCTGAATTGCAAAATGGATATAGGATTGCAGTAGTTAGAGAAGGAAAAGCTGTATTAGACTGGAGTCCATCATCCTGTAAGGGTATGATATAACACTGTGACAGAGGCCATATCAGATATTAAATTGCTATAATACAGAAGTGTTTTACACTTTCTTAAATTATAATGAGAAAGAGCAGCCCAGGAGTGGATTTCTTATCAGTGCAAGAGCTGGGTTTCCCTAAGAGCAAGAGGTAATGCAGAGACTATTAGAAGAAACAGTCTGCCAGGCTGGTTCATGTTAAACCTTCTCCAGCCTCAGCCCTGCACGTTTGGGACCGTAAGGTCCTGGGTGACCTGCTCTTGTTCTTCCAAGCAGAAGGGCCTGGTTCTGGTCTTGGGTCTTGAAATAGAATATGTGAAAGCTCAGTGGGTCTTAGCCTGTTGTTTTGGAGCAAAGCAATTCCCAGATCTGCACTTCCCAGAGGCAGGAGGGGCTCTGTGCCATGGTAGATCCACTCTATTCCCAGGCAGCCCCATGCCCTCACAGGAGGCACTGGGCAGCTGGAGGTGGTGGATTTGTACCTTAGCACCTGAAGGCAACAGATGTCTTTCTGGGAGGATGAAAAATCCCATGGCATGTTTGCACAGCAAGAGATATAAACCTTTTGGCATCCTGGCTGGTCCCAAAATTCAGTGGCTCAATTCTGCCTAACTTCTCCTGCATTTTAATTGATGCAGCTGTAGCTGGTGCCTTGTTTCACCCAGACTGAAGTGGGCTTTAAAATATCACTTTAAATGTATATACACTCACCTCTATTCCCCCAAATGCCAAGTAAAACAGCGTTTTAACACTTCTCATTAACTGGTTCTGCACATTAATGCAGTTGGGGAAACTGTCACTGTACAAATATCCTCTTTCATAACTATTTTCTGTAGATTTGTTTTCAGCAGAGTATGAAACTATGGAATAGAAATGCTTTTATAGTTTTCTGCTTCTGGAGATATTATTGAGAGACAAGGAGTATCTTTAGTGCAGTGCTTTAAACTCTCACAACAGGTTTTTTTTTTGTCTCAAAACACTTGTAACAAAAATACATTGCACCAGGTGCCCTGGTTTCATTTCTGCATGCTCTCTTCTCAGAGGTTTCACATAACTCAGAAATGGAAAGTCAAGCTACACAGCGTGCATTTGCTGCTGATGGGCATATACACAGGGGCAGACTAATAAAAATACTGTATTTTTTTCGATACAGTGTACATTTCCAGTGTGAGTAAATACTGAACGCAATGGCTGAAAGATCCTGTTACTAAGGCAACCAACTCCCATGTTATCCTTAAATATATATACATAGTCCGTCTGCTACTTGCAAAGAAAAATTCTTGTCAAGATTTGCTGAACTGAATTCTTGATGAGGTCTGTCTTATAAAAGGCTAAATGTTGTGGGTGCCTCAGACTGGGCTTTCAGGTTGACAATAAGAGCAAGAACAGAAGCTGATGGAGAGGATAATGATTTTTGAGTTGCAGAGTTATGACCAACTTGTACAGAATGGTTGTAGGACAAAACTCTTCTAAGGCCTATGCATGCCATAAGTGACTTCAGAGAATTAATATGTGTAAATATTTCATAGCACCTCCTTCTGACACAGCTCTTGTAGCTTGTTATATTAGGCAGACCAATGTATTTCTATGGTAAATCCTGTAAGGAATGAGCCTAAGCAAGGCAATGCCCAGTGGTATGGAGGTGGTGTGCAGCCTGTACATCTTGCTGTTACTATTTATTTCCAAATACATGTTTTTGATATTAGAGCACATCATATCCTACAGCTGGCAAGAGTTCATAATTCAGTGCTGCTCCAAAAGAGTGAAGAGTGTAATTGAGGCACCACATGCACAGTAGATCTTTCCCAGATTTCTCACCCATGACTGACATTTTTTTTTTTGCCATAAATGTTGATTTTGAGGGCCACTCAGCTGTAGTTTTTGCCCAAAGTAAAAAGAAGAGTTCCCTCACTGAAAGTTTAGTGCTTATGCAGGTGCAGTGTCAATTTACTTCAGGACTGAAAATTAACTCAGCAGCAACACCCCAGCAGAGAGGGAGGCTGAAAGCCCAGAACTTCATGGCCTGACCTAAACCATCCTTGGAGGCAATCTTTGGTTTCATGGCATGTGGCCTGTGGAGTGGTAGAAGTACAAATACTTGGACTGGACAAGTTTGCAGCTTCTTGTCCTCATCATGCTTTCAGTGAAGCACTACAGGTATTACTAAGTTCTGTATTCAGGCTTTAGGATAAAAAAAGAAAAAAGAATATTTAAATAGCTCCAGTTTAGTGCCTTATCCCAGTAGCTTGGGACACTAAATGAAGTTATCTATGATGGTGTTAACCACCCCATGTATCTCTGAAGAGCAGGTATAGAAGCAGGTATAAAAGGGGTCACAGAATAAGCTTGAGGAACAGTGAAATGGTATTAGGTGAGACTTTCCCCTCCTAGTGAAGTCTTAACCCCAGTCTGTCTCTCAGAGATGTAAGTAGTGAGGCAATTCACAAATACTTTTTCCATCTTCTGTGTTAAGTCTAAGAATTTTTGGTCCAGAACTGGGGAAATTCACCTGTGGGGCACAAAGATCTCTCACTGCTTTGCTTTAATTTCTTTAACACTGAAGAAGTGTCTGTGCCTTCTCTCAAATCATGTAATAAGGCTAGGAGGTCCTTATCCATGTCCCTCAGCTGGGTTGTTCTCTCTCCATGGCTTGAGTCCAAGTACTTTCAGCTCTTTTAAGCATCTCAGAAATGACACCATTCTGTTCCCATTTTTAGAAATTACGAGGGATACGCTGAGGCTGAGAAAAATCCTTGCTCCTAAATAAGCTGTTCTCGATAAAACTTTCCTTGTCTCATTTCTTTCCCAGTCATTTCAGAGGTTTCCCTAGTGTGGTCATAAAGGCGGTGCTTGTAATTAGGGAAACTCATCGTTCCAAGCACAATTGATACAGTGCTTTTGTCAGTTATCCCCCAATAGGGATAATAGTATTTTAGCCTTAAATCCAGGGGTTAAGTGCGTTTTAACCAAAGTCCCTAAACCCGATGCTTAACTGCAACGTGTATGAGGTCTGTCTCATGTCTTCCTGGCTCACCAGCAGATGCTTGAGGAATGCACCCTCCCCTTGGAGACCTCCGTCCATCTGGAGCTCCCAAGCAGCCCTTAGGCTGCACTTCTCCCTTTTCATCAACAATAAGCTCCTTGCTCTCAAAACCTTCAGGGAATGTGGATTACACAGGCATGGAAATGGGATTTTTAGTAACAAGTGGCCAAATGTTCAGACATCTCCTCTAAAGACATTTGTGCTTCTAGTGGAAAAAAGAGCCTGATCCCAATAAGGAGTCTATTTCTAAATTAATAATAATTTTTAAACCCCCTCAAGTCTGAGATACATTAAAATACAAGGTGACATTTGAGTATGTGCTGTGGGTCAGACTCTGATGCTCTAAGGCACATTGAGTAGTGTTTTACTTGCAAGTAGTTCCATTAATTTCAGTGACCCAGTTATGGACTAAGACACCGCTCAGCAAGAGAAGAGATGTTAAAAATCTGCCCACAATATCTGATGATAATTTGATTTCTGCACTGCCTTCCAGACCCAGTCGCCCCATTCTGCTTTCACCATTGTGCAGCATCTCTTTCATAGATGCTGACATCTCCAGACGGCTGTCAGCCTTTGTGATGAAGAATATTAGAATAACATTGCAGCTGCGTCAATAAAGCAGATCCGCAGCCATTCATGAAGAGGATATTTTTGAGCAATTCTTGTAAAATTCCTTGCGTTTTTCTCTTTTAAGTTGATATTCAGGTTTCTGTGACTATGGTAACTTCTGTGCATTTGCATATTGTAGGCTGTGCAGCCACAAAAGGAGATAATTGATTTTCTCCCCAAAGTAATTTGGTGCTCTTCACTTCAGAGATCATCCTTTGGATTATCGACCCCTTATTATTAGTCATTTGCAAAATTATTGCTGTGGCTATGAGGTTCATAGCCCTGTCAGACTTTTGGCTTCTTTTCCTCAGGGTTTTCTTCCTGACCAGGAAGGTTTTAATCCTCTTGTACTTGAGAAAAAGAAAAAAAAAAGCAAAAAAAAAAGCCAGCCAGCTGTACTGGCACCTCCTCCCATAAGGCTGACATTTCAAATCAGTTCTTTATCAGCACATGCTTCTTGCTTGCCTTTACGATAGCCTCAGAAAAATGTTGCAAAGAGCTTGGTCAGTGGTGATAACCTCTCCAGAGCACTGACCTACAGCAAGGAGAGGAGTGTTTCTGAGCAGCTGTAGTATAGAATCAAATAAGTAGTTCGTACATGACTACACTGTCACTCTTTTCAGTCTGTCTCACTTTTGGACTAACACTGTGCCTATGCCCACTTTTTTTTTTTTTCTGTTTCAAATATATTTCTGAAACTTCAGCATAAAGCCTCATTCCAGGCTAAATGGTACGTCAACATTAATCGTATTATTTAGTCCAAAATTTTCAAAATTCTCAGAATAGCTTTTGAAGACTCAGAGTAGACCTAGTGTGGAAGCCTTTTTGGTTTGTGTTGGACATTCTTTTAATGACAAAGATGAAGTTAATGTTTTAGAAAAAATTCTCCAAATGTATTGATAGCACAGTGTTCACTTGCATAATTTTTAGTGTTTAGGACTTCACAGAAGTGGTAGGGATAATATGAATTTAAGGTAATATTTGAGCTTCAGACACAGCTATTTCTCTGTTCACACTCTGTTTTCATAGTGGCATTTCTCAGACTCTGCACTGTTCTAACACTGCAGGTAGCAGTGGGAGTGACTCAGTGCTTCCATTACCATCTGCAGTTCCCCACCTGTGCCTTTGTTGATTTCTGGCTTGTAGTTAAGGTAACCATTGAGTAGAAAGGACCTGGTGTTGTGCAGTTGTATCTGAATTAGGCATAGAAGTGAAATGATGGAGCTGTCACAGTAAGACTCCATGGCAATAGCACGGTTGGCCATCCATGGTACTTCCACATAGTGTGTTATTTTGGTTGTAAATCAAGCTCTATGAGCTTGCTGCAAAGCTCACCATCCTGTGGGAAAAATAATGTAGAACTGGGACCCCAATATGTATGTACAGTTTTACTGATGTCCCAGTCATGACTTCCTTAGTGCTGGAGAAAGACTGATGTGGAGAGATGGTGTTTTGGGACAAAACATGGAATAGCAATAAGGGCTGTGACTACTAATAGCATTTCTTTTGTTGTATAGTGTTAATTTCAGCAGTATTCACTTTGTACGCACATTCATGTGCGTACACACAAACCCCTCATTTTCCTTTCTGTTTATTAGGACCCATCCTTGTCTGCCTGTGAAGGGCTCAGGATCACCTCTGTGCAGTGGAGAAGAGCTCTGTATTTCCTTAGTCATTGCCAAGCCCTGACAGACAGGTCTCTCATCTCAGCCACATATTTCTCCAGTAAAGGCGATTCTGCAAACTTTACTGTAAACTTGTTCCTTAGCCTAACTTCTCCAATAGTTATAACATTTGCCTATTATTTAATCTAAATTCCCCCTTGCTGCATCTTAAACCCGTTGCTTCTTGTTCTGTTCTTGTTCTCCAATGAGAATAATTGGTCTGTGTCGTCTCTGTAACAGCCCTTTGCATATCTGTAGACAGTAATGCTTCCCCTCAGTCCTCTTTCCTCCAGACCAAGCAGCTCCTGCTCTCGTAACCTTTTCTCAGAGGTCTTATTTACTAACTCTTAAATCATTTTTGTTGCTCTCATCTGAACTCTCTCCAGTGTCTCTGTCTGTTTCAAAATGCAGTGCCCCAAAATGAGCGTTGTTCTGCGAATGAGGCCTAGCTGGTGCTAAGTAGAGCAGAATAATTATCCTGCTTGTTTAACATGAGGTATTCCTCAGCATGGCTCTCGCCTCGGCTGCCAGAGCTCGGTTCCCTGGCCTCCCCATCCATTTGTTATCCTCTGCAACCCTGCAGAAAACAGGAGCTTTCTAATGCAATGTTTTTAGGGCAAAAAGAAATAAATTAAATCCTGATGTCTTAATTATTCCCCTTTCCAAAAGGGAGGCACTCCCCTCTTCATCTGCTCACAGCATGGAGGGGCTGGCAGTGTCTCCACTGTCTCCCCACAGTTCCATGTTGGCTCTCAGATAAATCCAAGCACCGAGCCCAGGGTGGCAGCTGCAGGCCCACAGCACCGTGTGGGCAGTGTGTGTGGGCAGTGTGTGGGCAGTGCTGACCTAGGGCTCACCTTTAGCTGAGATGGACCCCATAATTTTTAGTGTGGATGCACTGTTAACCTCTTGGCCAAGCCTTGTGACTCAGCCATTGTGTTTTCCCAGTCCACTGCAGCTTTGGAGACCTGCACAGGAGCCTTGTGTAGGTGGGAAGGACCGGTCTGGGGAGTGGGGAGTGGCTGCCACCAGAAATAGAAGGGCCAGAGGAGGAAGAGCACATTAATTTTTTCAGTCCCATTCAGTTAGTGGAGGATAACTTCAAAAAAAGTTATCAAGGCAAGGCATTTTATTTTGTTTTCATGTCCATACCAGGAACAATTTGCTGAAGCATCAGTTCTGATATTTGTTTGGGCACTTGGTGTTTCAGGCTTGAGGAGTGAGGTCCAGCAGCATGGGAACTGCAGGGGCCTGTGGCCTCACAGGGATGGCTCACTGCTGGTGACAGGCAGGCACTGATTCAAAGCTCCCTTGCAGTTGGAAGCTAAGGTTACTTCTGAAGTTTGTGCTGGCTCACACCTGTGAGAGCTGAGGTGCTGATACCCTCAGAGGTACATCATCCAAGGAGAACATGGACAAACACAGGATATAACCCTTATCAGCCCATATTGGCCTTTAGCAAAACTTGCGTCACTTCATGTTACAATTTACACCCAAAATGCAGGGACAGCGATACTTCCACTGAGTGCCGTGTGATATACTTAAAATGTCTGACAGGCTTTGGAGCTGAATCCAGAGCCTTCTCTTTCAAACATCCCCCTTGACTTCGCAGAGCTTGGAGTCAGCCCTGGAGACCCTCTGACTGGAAATGCTCCTGAAGATGATTACTTCTTTCAGAGAGCAAGACAATACCTGCTGACACACCGTTTTGCCTGCAAAAAATTAAAAACTCGGCAAATGAATTCTGCATAAATGTTCCAGTCAGACTTCGAGAGAGAATGTGAGTGGTAAAAATACAGCCACATCTCAGGCTCTGTGTTCAGCAAAGGCGCTGGGCCAGAGCTTCAGCTTTGCTGAGTCCATGTTTGTTGAAGCAGAGTGAGAAACTGGTTATGACTTCCCAACTCTGTCTGGCTGCCAGCCCACACCAGGCCAGGGGAGCCGAGGAGCTGCTCTGGTGTAGCATCTAACGGCATGTCCAAGGCCTTAGTCCCGATGAATACGGGTGGAATAAACTGGGCACATCCCCATGCCCTTCTTTCCTTTTCTTGTCTCTGCCTTCCCTGCTGACATGGCCCTTGGAGCAAAGGTGGCAAAGGAGCAGCAGCGCAGTCTGAGGGAACATTTCAGTGCGGGCAGTCAATCGTGCATGCAGGTAGCACAGCTTTTCTCTTTTACCTCAGCACCGCTTAGGCGATGCAGAGAATGTGCCCGGGATTTACGAGGCTCGTGCTGAATGCAGCCAGCATCACTGCCTGCTACATTTTTCCACCTCGGTGCACCAGTATGCTGCTTAATAGACCTCTGGCATAATGTGCAAGAGTACCCAGCTCTGTACCTTAGAGCTAAAAATGAGAAGACAGGAAGAGATGAACAGCATAGCTGTTTTTCATGCTGCACAAAGGGAAATTACACAGGAAGTAAGTCACCTCCTGAAGAGACTAGACACAAGAGGAGTTATCTTCCTCCGTTAAATTAGAAAGAATGATTAAATGCCAGATAGTTCGAGCACGTCGGGGAGATACTGCACAAGCACTTTTCTTGCTAAGAAAGTAACCATCTAAGTTACTGAGTGACTTTAAAACAACTGAGAAGTTGTAGTTGTAAAAAAATCAGTACTGCTGATTTACCTTCTGGCAGGTGTAGGAACCAGCTTTGGCTCGGAATAGTACTTCATGCAGTACTGCAGTACTGCAGCTTGTAAAGAGTGCCTGAACATGTGAGGACATGGTGTCTAGGTTGCTCCATGCTTGACTGCTGAACTTGAATGGCCCTCACAAAAGCTTCACATATTGAGCAAAGAACTGTGAAACCCAGCCCCAGCTGAATGCATAGTCTGCTGTCTCTTTTGGCTTTGCAAAGGTATGCAACACTGGATTCACATAAACTGACTGAAGCTGGGGACACTGGAGCAGGGTATCCTCGAATCTCTTAACACATCCAGCATCTCCTTGGCATTTCTTGTTAGCCAGGGTCAATACACCTGCCAGAGGAAATCCTTTTCTCTTGCTATCTCAACACTAACCCTGCTCTGTCTCAGTCACAGCAGGTAAACGAAACCAGAATGGTCCCTCTGAGGTGTTAGAGGTTTTCAGCACAGCCTACGTAGCAAATATCTCCATATCAGATTTTATACCCAAGGAAAGATTTTTTTTTTTCATTTTTCTATTTTTGTCCCTTTTACTTCTCACCGCTAGCACATTAGTCATATTTAAAGGAAAAGTACAGTTCATTTTAAAGACTGTCCCCATCTGTATGAAAACCTTTCCATTCATCTCAGCAAATGTTGGCAAGTTGTAAACCTGACTACTAAAGGACAGTCCCATAGGGAAAGGGATTCATCCTGTCTCTAAGCACTCTGATTCTGGGGAGAATCAATTTTCATTTAGTGAAGATTTGCTTCCACCAAGAAATATGTGCAAGGGGTTTGTAACTGGGGTTTAATTGGAATTGATCTTTACAAAAAAATTCCCCTACAACCTTAGTTTCCTCATAAAGAGGAAAGAATTGCTACAGCAGAATAAAATGGTCTGCACAGAGACCTGGCATGGTACTGCTACCCCACATTGGCCATTTCATGCAATCAAGCCTTAAGTAACATCTGCAGACCTTTCAGCTCCCCAGGCAGCAGGAAATTTGGGGGAACTTCCTCGTAGTCTCCTGCTCGTTCAAACTCCCAGCATTGCCAAAAAGTGTCTGACTCAGTGGAATAGTAGTAAAAATAAAGTAGGGGGGTGTGAACTTATCTCTCTGGTGTCCCAGGCTGGAGAGAGAAGCAGAAAAAACCTTTTTATTTGGATCAGCTGCTTGCCTTTGGTTACTGCTCTGACTGCAGTCTGGGGGCGATAGGGGAAGGAGAACAGCACAACCTATCATTTGCAGTTCATATCAAAAGTTGGCTGACCAAGCCAACTCAGCCTCTTTCTCCTCCCCCCTTATAAATGACAGTGATAACTTTTATGGGATAGGATAGGAAGGGATCAAACAGTTGTTATTATACCTTGCTCCTTTGAAATATATACTTCTAGTTGCCCATATATACTTTGCTACTCAACTCCTAACAACATGATGGACTATCTATAACCCTTTTTAAAAATAATCTTTGAAGGATGAGTGGGACAGAAAGCCCCCATATCTTTTAGAGACCAGCCCTAAAAGAAGATTCCTTCTAAATCCATCTATTCCAGTTAATAAGGCTTGGCACAGCCACTATGTCTACTATTCCAGACCTTAAAAGATAATTTATAACAGAACTTTGAATGTTTCCTGGCTCAATGCATTTTTTAATATACTGGATCATTTGCATTAGTGTCTCTGTTCACCTTATATTTCATGAGTAAGTAAATTGTGGAAGGTTAACCTCTTCTATAAAAAAATAGGACTTTATGTGGAAGTCAATATTGGCACAGTCTGGAGAAGAACTGTGTCTCAGCTGTCAGGGTGAATGTTTTGTCTGGCCTTCATTGCAATTCTTTTGGTTTTACTCAGTCTTTCTTTCCTTTTACTTTTTTTTTTTTTCTTTTTTTCCCCCCCTAAAGCTAAGAAAAGAAATTTAATAAACTAACATTAGCATCACATTCTCTAAATTGCCAAGTCATACTCTGGCTAGCTTTTCCCCCATGCCGTGCACCACAGTGAACATTTATGCTTACAGCACGTCCCTTCTTGAGTAATTTATAGCATTTAAAAGCTTAGTTGATCTTGTGGGCTGCTTGGTTCCTTGGTGCTTAAATGGACTCTTGGCTCTGAGGCAGTGGCTCCAGGTCTAGCAGGCAGCAGTGCCCCCTCAGTGTTTGATTGCTCCCCTACTCATCCAAGGACATAACTAGCAGTATGAAAGATTTCTCCCAAGACTGATGCACACAATTAACTGAATTGCTTCAACAGGGTGTAGATAGGATAGATTTAAAGTGGAACCTGTAACTGTGCCAGTGGCTGGATGAGGATCCTGCTGTGCCAGTCACGGGGGAAGAAAATCCTTCTCTGCCAGTTCTCAGTGAAGAAGTTCTTGCTGTGACAGCAGATCCAGCTCCCACGCTTGATATAATGCCCTCAATTACCATATCTTTGTAATTATCATCCCTGTCTGATAAGTCTTGTGGAAGCTATCAGATCTTGAGTAGAGGATCTAGGAGACTTGTAAGAATATAATGTCTTGAATTGATCTGTCTGTTTAATGTTTCATCACTCTGCCACCGATTGATCATTCTTTGAATAAAATGATAGCATAGCTGTATGCCAACACTTGTGATTCATTTTCACTTAGCTAATCAAAATGTTGTTTCACAAGACCCTGATGATGTTCAGGATGCCTTTTAGGAGGTATTACCTTACACCAAGCTGGCTGACTCAGGTGGTCTTTTTCTTATAATGTTACCAGACCAAGCCCCATGATTTATGAGGCATGCTTTCCTCTAGCAAGTTCCTACGAGGGTGCAGAACTGTTCAGTTAAAAAGTTTTTCAGCTAGAGAGGAATCATAGTTAATATGATTTTTTTTTTAATTGAAGGAACTGCAACATCCCCACATATCCTGGATCAATAACTGAAAATTTTCTTTTTATGCATGAAACTTAAGGATTATCTGAAGATTTCTGCCAGGTCTGTACATATCACCCATTTATCATTAGCTAGACAAGCCAAGCATCTGTTTTCACTCTATCTCACGCTGAAACCATAATGCTAAGATTCAAACACTAACCTGTTTTTAGGGGGTCTTCTTTTAGCAATGTGAAAAAATGAAAAGAAAACTTCTTGCTGCTTCTGTAGTCATGACCTGTGTTCATGTTTGTAGCTGAGCTTTGAAAGCACGCACCCACCAGCCAGGGAAGTGACTCTTACTTTTTTATGAATGCTAGTTGTTCTTTTTACTGCTGTAATCCTGATGAGTGAAACAGTGTAATGCAGTTTGATGTTTGCTGTAACAATGAAGTGGTAAGTAAAAATCACCTCTAGGAAGAATTAAGCACTCAAGTAGCAGTGAGTCAGGATACTCTAATGTAGTTAAGAGACTGCAGTTTTCAGACTACATTTGTAGGCAAGTATTTCATAGGCCTTAGGGACACAGGTGAATTTTACCCAGAAAACAAAGCCTTTTCCCACAGGTTTATGTCTGGTATAATTATGTTCTAAAGTTCTGGCTTTTCTTTTTTTTTTAATATTCCGTGAGCCCCAGTAGCAGTAGCACTGGAAAAATTGCTCTGTAGCACTGAACACTGTCTGCCTACAGCAAAGTTCATAAAGGAGAGAGAAAGCACAGAGCCCCTGTTAACCTTCTGAGAAGGAAGGTGTGTTTGTACGCGCCGAGAAAGCAATCTTTATTCGCCTTAGGTCTTTGTACGGTCTCCTATGATTTCCTTCTAAAGAGAGAAGACACCACTGTAGTCATTTTGTAACTATCATCAGCTTTAAAAAGGCTGTGGAAGCAACTGGCAGGGCCAGAATTGTGATTCATCACGTCAGCCACCGCCTTGCCCATTATTTTTTAAGAACTGAGTTAAACGGCCTCTCAAACACTGACAGGTTGGATAGAAGCCTAACTCAATGGCTGGTGGCTGGAATGGCCACTGGTGAATGTCCTGCAATGTGATCAATAACCCATATTGGGTTTTTGGGTTTTGGTTTGGTGTGGGGGTTTATTTTTGTGTGTGTTGCTTTTCTGGTTTGTTTGCCTTTTTTTTTATAATTTTTTTTTAACAATGTAATGATTAACTTCTGAGAAAACAAGCATTTCTCTAAATCCAGGGATCCACCTGTATTTTCCAGTGTGATTTATAATATTTAATACCTCTCACAAACCAGTATAGTCTATGAAACTAACCACTTGTCTTTGCTTTCTACAACATTGATGGCCCTTTGAGTTAGTGATGCTTGTGCAATTCCAGATGAGAGCTCCCAGTGCTCACGTGGTACCACTTCTTCCTGATTAAGCAGAACAAGTGAGCACCTGATTGACTTTTACCATAAATGCTGACATTCTGCAGCCAAAGGGGAGAGGAAGGAAAAAAACCCTTTGATAGTGTTTAAAGCACACAGGCCATTTTCAGCAAGGATTTCCATTTCAAGAGATTTGTTAGTGTAGTCTTGGATTAGTGTATGCATCGAAAGCTTTACTTAGGAAGATTTTCATCCTTTGAGGCACACACATACCAAAGCTCTTTGTTGTTCTGAATCCACGATTATGTGCTGAATAATGAATATTTTTAAAAGCCTTATGCAGCCACACTGTGATACCTTGACAATTTCAGCCAATCTCTCACTCTTTTTTTTTCTTTTGACATTTCCTAACATAAAACTTTTAGCAAAGACTTTTAGCAATTTTGAAGTTCTTCGGTGCCAGGCAACCAAATTGCTGAGGTGCTGATTTAAAAAAAAAGGAAAGGTATCTTATGTTGATTTTGTTTTAGAACAAGCTGACTAGCTGCAATTGAGGTTAATTGACCTTTATAATGGATACACAGGACAGTGCTAAAGCTGTATACATAAACTGCAAGTTTATTTGATAGCAAATTGTGTTAATTGACATTCATTGTGCATCTTTCTGTTGTTTATTGCTAGTTGCTCATGTGAATAGTTTGTTGATATTATAGATAGGACAAACATTTGTTTCAGATAAATAGGATTTTCAGTTGAATAGGTTTTAATTAAATGATCCCCTGTATTCAATTTTGAAACTATGAAGTACTGAACAGTATGTACCTAAACCTCTTATCTAGGATCTTATATTGTTGAATCATGTCTCACACCAATTTGTTTATTTTTGTCAAATAATGTCTAATTTCTCTGCCAGTCGGGCAAGATTTAGGTCTTTTGCCAGAGTAAACAACAAAATTACAGTGTTGGAGAGATTGAATTTATGCAAGAGGTGTAGGTGACTGGTCTGCATACACTCATGCACGGCTCCTGTTCTGCTGAACACTCAGCCATCGTTTTCCTTTCACAGACCTCACTAAACAACTGCAGGGCTGACCCATCTAGCTACAGTCTTCATGCTTTTCACAACATACAGTGGTTCTGATTCCTTAACTACTTCTTAAATATATCTACAAATTCAGTCCAAACCAGTCAATTTTCCTTTTTTTTTTCCTCTCATGAAACTGTAGCTGACAAAGTCACTGGTTACACAGCCCCTTCCACTGATGATGGCTTTCTCTGCACTCTGAAAGCAAAATGAAAAAGCAACCCCTCCAAAGCCTTTTGTAGGTCATAAAGCACATTTTTCTTAACCAAGTTAAAATAAGCAAAGATCACTATTATATTTTGTCTGAAAAATAAGGCAGAACTAAGGCAGGTAGATGTCCTGCAGGCATGTACATACAATTCAGTGGTGCACAGCTATTAGTTAGCTGTTATGATGTTTTAGCTCCTTCTGATACTTTAGCACTCTCTTTAAATAGCCATGTAGCTCAGAACATCAGTAAGGAAGTATTTGCTGTATATTTTCACCACAGAGACTTTTAAAGTGAAATAACTGTTCTTGAGTGAGTTACATTTTATTTTAATATGCCAGTGTAAATAATGATAGTCATTCACCTCTTATGTTGGAGATGAGAGCAAACGTAGGAAGCGAAGTAGTAGTTAGGTAATACACAGAGAGATTTCTTTAAAAGAGAGCAAGTTTCTCGGTTTTGCTGTATTCATTTTTCCCTAAAGTGGTTTTTTTTTTCCCCACATGAGTGGCTTTCTATTTCCACTTCTTTTACATTTGCACTCTCTAAAGTCTAAGGTTATTGCCGATAGTATTTTGAGAATTGCCTTCCCTGGAGGATGTTTTTTTGATAGGCAGCAAGGGACTGCTCTCAAATATGACGGTGAACATTTTAGAGAGATTTGTGATACAATGTGCACCACAGGCACAAAGACCTTGTTTCTTTTCAAAGAAAAGTGGCAAAAGGCTGGGGCCTGATTTTCAGCTCTGGCTGAGCTAACCAGCTGCAGGAGCAGTCACTGAGACCTGCACTGGGTACTGGGCATCAGAGCAAATCAGGCCAGTAGTATCCAGATGAGGTGCTTCAGAAACTGGGAACAGAAGCAGCACAGGCTAGCTGTCCTGGTAGCAGAGTATTCACTGTATTCAAACTCCACCCCAAGTCAGTGAGTAACCCTCAACACTTGTATGTTTGTTTACATTCAGGGTAGCTACAATTCACAGTTTGGTTCTTTCTGCAGGAAAGTTGAGGCTTGGGAATGATTCGGTTGAAGCCCTCCCATGCCCTCCCTCCCTCAGTTGTGGCATGACTGGTAGCCAGAGTGTCACCCAGCTTGGCCACAGTCTGTCAAAATTAGCTGATGGTCCTGCACAGTCCTGACCTGTCTCCATGTCCTGATGCTGAACTTTATACCACCTTTGATGTTCCACCCTAAAAACCTGTGTATGGCACACAGCACGAGAGCTCCTCCAGAAACCATGACTGAAGAACAGAGAGAAGTATTCTGGATTGGCATGGGGAAAGGACCTTAGGAGCTGAGGACGTGTGTGCTCTGCCCAGGGAACACACATTGTGGGACACTGGCCAGGCTTAAAATAAGCAGCCAAGGTATGTGAACTGTTAAGGAATACTACTTGCCCTCCAGCTCTCTTGTCCCTCATTTGTGTATGACTTCTTGGCACAGGCAGATTTTCTGTGCTCTTGCTGTCAGCAGACAGTTCTCATGCCTTGCAGAGATTGCTGGTCATGTCAGACCTAATTCTGCCTAGCCACAAAAAGCAAAATGACCGTCTCAGACCCTCCCAGCCTATCATGGATGTCCTCCCACCTGTGTCCTCCTTCTAGAGAATACATATTTCCCTGAATACATAATGCATGTTCATTGCAATGACTATTGTTTATGCATACACGATGAAACTGTAGATTCAACAGCTGTGTTTCCCTGGATTTATTACTATTTCCCAGTCCCTTTTGCCCATGTGTTTGTAGTGGCATTTGTTGGCCTTTCCTAGACAGGAGAAAATACAAGGTTTGACATCTTCTGTTGGTTTTGCAGTGAACAGACCAGCCCTTCTTCTAGGATCAGGTAATCACAGAATCATAGAATGCTTTGGGTTGAACGGAACCTTAAAGATCATCTGTACCAACCTCCAGTCAGGGACACCTTTCAGAGGAACAGGTTGCTCAGAGCTTCATCCAGCCTCACCTTGAACACTTCCAGGGACGGAGCATCCACAACTTCTTGAGGCAACCTTTCCCAGTGCCTCACCATCCTCACAGCAAGTAATTTTTTTCCTAATCTCTTAGCGGAACCTACTTCCTGTCAGCTTGAAGCCATTCCCCCTCGTCCTGTCACTCCAGGCCCTTGTAAATAGTCCCTCTCCATCTTTCTTGTAGGATCCCTTCAGGTACTGAAAGGCCACCCCAGAGCCTTCTCTTCTCCAGGCTGAATTCTACCAGCCTTTCTCACAAAGGAGCTGCTCCATCCCTCTGATAATCTTGATGACCTCCTCTGGACTGGCTCCAACTGGTCCTTCCTGTGCTGGAAACACCAGAGCCAGGTTCAATTTAAGGGTTGTCAACCTACAGTAAGGATTCCAGCCTGTGCCAGTCCTCTGGCCAATCCTCAGGGCACCAGAGGCAGATAAGGAGCTGCAGGCTGATGGGTTCATCAGGTGATACTGGGGACATACAAACTGAATGCTCCATACAGCCATATTATAGCCTCTTCCACATTCTCCTCAGTTGTAGGCAAAAATCTGCTCATTGCCTACCAGGAACTGAGGATCAGGGACACAAATGAACATCTCATGGCAGGAACTCTTAAACCAAAGAGAAATATGAGTACCATCCTATGTCACCTATTCCTGGAACTGCACAAAGAGTGTCAAAACAGTCCTACAACATACGCAGCCAGCACACGTCAGAGCATGATGCAAATAACCTCTTCAGTGGCTAACATAGCCCAAACCCTCGTCTCTGAGCTGTGAAAAAGGCAGAGTGTTTGCCATGCTGTTACTAGACATGTTGAGACTTTCTCTCTGACATGACAAAAGGCTCTGGCATCTGTAACACTGTGACTCAGTTGCACAACTGCCATCAAAGCTGTTTTAGGACAGATACCAAGCTGCCATTGTGACCCAAGGCACTGGGTCAGTCTGTGGCATGTCCTCCTTTGCCTGTTGACCACAGCTCTGTTCATGTTTGTGTGGGCAGAAAGAACTGTACTGACCTAGACTTGATGGAAAAGCTGATTTCCAGGCAAGGGGCAGGTTGTACTCATCTTGTGAACACAGTGACATCCAGAAACTCGCCTGTTTCACAGCACCCTTTTATCCTTTTATTCTTTCAATATTGCCTTGTTATCTCTGTGCCAGCCTTCTTTACAAATGGGTCTCCCAGTGTGATGCAGCTCCATGACAATGCCAGAAATTATTTCAATTGCCACTGCATGGGAGAAAGTGCTACGGTATAAAGGCGTCCTTTATATCACAGCTGGTGAGCTGTGGGCTTCCTCACATCACAGACTGGACACTCAGTGGAAGAACTGGTGAAGTGTGGGATGGAAAACTGAGTGGTAAGGTGGGTAGAAAGCTGGGTGGACTGCTGGGCTCAGGGTTGTGCGAGTGCTGCAAAGTCCAGCTGGGGGCCTGTAGTTGGTTGAGTCCCTCAGAGATGAATCTTCTCCAGAATTTCCACAGAACTGCCCACGTTCTGCCTTGTGCTGCCTGTGCTCACTGGCACCTCAGCAAAATGAAAGCAAGCCCCTCCTTTTTGGCATCCCCTACATTGCTGCATTTATGCACTCTGACTTTTAGAAGTGTTGTTACAAACTCTGGAGAGCAGGATGCTGCCTCCCAGGATCTGCAGGCTCATCCACATGGATCATAGGGCTGTGGCCTGGCACTCAGCTCCTCTCTTTGATGGTACAGCAGCCCTCCTTTAACGTGGTGCCAGCTGTGGATGGCAGTCAAATGGGGCATGGGGCATGCACTGTTAAACACTGCTAACTTGGACCAGAAATGGTTTTGCTTTGGGGAGGAAGGAGCCTGCCACCACCTGAATTTTTTGCAGGGGGTCACCAGTCTTCCTGAGTTGTGGCTTTCTGCTGTGGGCAGCAGCAGCAGCACACGTGTGAGTAGTCAGCCCTGGGGGAGCCTGCTGCACCTGCACCGCAGCCCTGTGCAGCCAGGAAATCCCCACTGCCTGAAGGCTGCCCTCGTTAGCTTTGCCTCTGCTAGCACTGACTGGTTTTGCATCTCTTTGTAACTGCAGGGAGCAGGTTCCAAATAAGAGACTCACAAATGTTTTAGTCCTCCTTAGCTGCAGAGGAAGGTTAATAAAAATGAAAAGGAACATGATACTCTTGAGCAAGTGACAGAGAAGAACAAAACCTCTACTGCTTTCTTCTCTTCCCTATCTCTGGGACATTTTAAAGATTACTCAAAAGTCACTCAGATCTCCACCAGATTTCCAAGAGTTCCTAGAATAATCTTTTATTCAGATTACCCAGAACTTAAACCAGTTGGAGAAATGCTTCTGCTATTGCAAACAGTTTAATCCATGATCAGTGTGATTGATGAGACCACCAAGAGACGAAAGAAAGTCGGGTCTGCTTCTTGTAGGAAACACTTTTTTTTCTTTGTGGCACAAAATTTCCTCATTCTTTTTCTCAGAACAGTGTGAGAGAGAGGAAGTGTCTCAGTTTGAGATCTAATCTGCTCTGCCTTTGCAGGAAGTCACAAAAGTCTCAAACAAGCTTTCAGTTGATATATTTATCTAAATAAGAAGCCCTGTGGACAAAGCCCTACTGATTAAGAGACCAGAGCGGTTACAGCTCATGCCCTTCGTTCCTAGCTATTTAACTTTACACCTGTATCCCCTTGCCATCAGTCCAATAGGCAGGGTTTAATTCCTGTAAAATAAAGCAGCTGTTGGGTATTTTGCTCAGGTGAAAGCTTTGCCTGTCTCACTGCAACTAGCTAGGGAGGCCTATTTTCATTTGCAAACCTGTGCAAATTAACATTTCTCAGAGTACTTATATCATGGTACAGCTCTGGTCTCTGTGATTGGTAGTCCTTGACCCAGCTGACTTAGTTGCTTCTTGACAGTCACGATCATATTTAAGCTCACCTCAACATACTTTTACAGGTTCAGCCATTTTGCAGATGTCTAGGTAGAACCTGAACACTAAGTGCCTCTGCCACAAAAGCCAAAAGACAAGGCCCTCTGAGAGGAATTCAAGCTCCATTTAGTCCTCCTCTTGAATGAGGAGATGATAGAAGCCAATCCACATCCTTTATTTCAGAAGTTAAGTCATATTAAGTAATCAGTACTGCATGTCATGATACACTCCTGGCTGGAAGAGCATTAAGAAACAAATATAGCTGCTTGATACAAGCTCTCACATCCTTCATCCCACCAAGTGTTCTGCATCCCCACCATGCCTGGCAGGATGGGGTCATTGATGCTAAATGATGACATTTGTTGCTGGTATGAAAAGTACGTTAAAACCAGAAACAAATCGTAGTAGCTCCCTTTCTGGTTTATTTTTCTAAACAGAGTTTATTTACTTCAAATCTTGGAAACCTTACTAATGCAATTTTCTAAAATTGCACTGTTTATGCTACAGCCTTCAAAGCAGATCTGTGTATTAGGAGTCTGACAGCAGTAGTCATTTGAGAAGTCTTGAAAAGTACAGAAAACACTTACATTGGGGAAAAGAAAAAGAAAGGGAGAAAAGCTTTCCATTTGTTTATAGCTTATTCAGAAATACTCTTTTTGGGGTGGAACTTTCTGTGTTTCATCTCTTCTGAAGGTGATTTTCTTTCAAGCTGTGAGCAATATGTGGAAACTTTTTAACATAAATGGAAAATATCTTAAATTATGAAAATTGTGTGACTAATGAGTGAGCAAAAAGTCTCTCTATTGATTTGATACACAGATTATTATGCATGCTAAAAATGCTCAGTGGAGTTGCTATTTACTGTGTTAGTCTTAGAAGAGAGCAGTCTTTGAAATGTAATGACCACATTAAAAATCAAGTAGTTTTTAAACATCTTAAACACATGATTCTGTTTATTATTGAAGGAAGTACTCTAAAAGAAGATAGGCAGTTAAAATGTGTATTCCAGTGTGAAATATAATGGGAAAAGACAATACAGTCTCGTATGAAAGACAATCATGCACAATAACCATGATAGCTTCCAAGTTTTTGTATACAAACAAATATTCTATTAACAAACTTCACACCACACACAAAGGCAACATCTTCACAAAAAGTTATCATAAAAGCATAGCATTGATCCTGATTTTTTTTTTTTCTCTGAGCTTGCATTCTCTGTATAATGCTTGGGACAAATGAGAACAGGTGTGAAAAGAACCATAAAAAAAATTGCCACTGCATAGGCCATTCGGATGGCTCTGTTCTTCCACAAGATAAGGAACACAGAGAGCTGAATTCAGATTCACCCTGCAGTTCTCCCATGCTTCCAGGAAAAAGTACAGGAAATGACAGTCTACTCTGGAGCTCGTTTTGGAGAAAAGTGGTGTGAAACAGCTTTAATATTATAGAGAATTGGCTCGGTACTTTTCAAAGTAGGGTGTGACTGTATCCACCTTTTTGTTATGATGATATATCAATGAAAATACAATCTGTACATAAATCAGCAAAACACAGCTGAAAATAGAGACAATGTGATTAATCCATACATTTTTAAAATAAATATGTACAGTATTTACATTTTTTGGACAGTTTTAGAAATAACATCTCCAGATTATGAACCACTACCTAAAAAATTTTTTATTATTATAGAAAATGCATTTGCTGTACAAATATTTATAAATACTTTTGTATAAACCTTTTCAGGGAAATACCTGTGGATTCATTGAAAAGCAAAACATGAAGAATTCTTATTATCAATTAACATTTAGCTATCAAGTGTCCACATAGTAAACAGTTTGGTGCATCATGAATCAGACAAAAGTAGATTTTCAGTGTTGAGAATATTTTGTGTTCTGCTTCTGTGCCACCATACTGACAAATGTGATTGTCTTTTCCAAAAATCTGCAGCAAAGCAGCAGGACCGAATCAGTTTGACTCACTGATTGTTATTGACTGCACCATGTCAGACAGGGCTTCTGGGTCTGCTTCTTCTTTACCATTATCTGAATTTTCTGATGAGATGTAACAGCCAGAATCTCTTGGACACTCATTTAACTGTGATTTGTCAAAGCTCTGGTGAGGGCTTAAATTCTGCATCTCCTGACCATCCTCACTTTTCTGCTGTTGATCAACTAGAAAGAACAGAAAAAGAAAGAAAAAATTGTCAAAATAAGTACCTTGGGAAAGAGTTGAGATAGCAACATGACTGATCTTGAACAACTTTGGAAACAGAGCTGGTTTCTGTATATCTATACATGACTACATCCATATCTTTTGTCCATCAGAAACAGAAACCTCAGCATGAGAGAATTAAAAATATGATTACACGAGTGTAACGCCTGAGTTGACACTGAGGTTGGTCTTTTTCCTTCTGGGTGTTTCTGAGAGATGAATGCTGGAGGCTTTGGCCTGATCCTTTATGCTGAGGCCCTTCAGGTTGTGCACAGGCACGTGGCCACCGTGCCCACAGCAGAGATGGAACCTTTCCCCCTCCCGTGCTCGTGTATCCCAGAGCCCGCTCCCTGAATTAATCACGGAGCACACTGTGCCTTGTTTATAACACACTTGTTTATAACACACTGTAGATCTGTGTCTTTTGAATGCAACCCCCAGCATCTGATGTGCTCTCTGCAGGGAGAGAGAATGTGCTGGCCTTCAGAAGTGCTCGGCACAAAGATGTGGTAACGAGCTTTTCGAAAGCACTGAGCTTTTCAGCAGGAGTGGGTGGCTGATGGAAACTTCCTAAGCTTAGCTTGATATCCAGAAGGTTATTTTCCAAAACACAGAGACCTCAGAGGAACCTAAGATGCCTAATTTCTGCTATGTGGTTTTTGAACACTGTTCCAAAACTAAGTAGAAGCAAATTATCTTGCAAATAATTTGTGCTTGTTTAGCTGTGGTACGACTAATCTCTACAAATTCAAAATTTTGCAACTCAGTGACAGTATCAACAGACCTCTCAAGAAAAGCTCAACAAG
The DNA here is from genome assembly GCA_026261815.1 of Monarcha castaneiventris obscurior. Taxonomy (NCBI): domain Eukaryota; kingdom Metazoa; phylum Chordata; class Aves; order Passeriformes; family Monarchidae; genus Monarcha; species Monarcha castaneiventris. Next base: position 10,476,827 of record JAMPIT010000575.1, read on the forward strand.
ACAGGATATACCTGTATATCATGACTCTAATATGTACTGGTTTAAAATTTCCTCTTCCTGTTTTCTGGCTGTGAAGTACATGTTTACACACAGTAAATTTCTTAAGAAAATAAGCTATAAAATGTAAATCTTTCCCTCTTCTACTTTTTTTCATGTGCTGTTATCAACCTCCTGTAGCTGTAGTTTCACTTCAAACTGTGTCTGGCTTTCCAAACAAAGTATAGGGAACACATCTCAGAGGAAACAGATGGTTTTGCTCCAGATTTTTAGCCCTTCAGAAAAATGGTACCTTTTTGCTTTTGCAAAGAAAGTTCCCTTCTTTCACTTGATTTGTTACTCCATGGTTAAACAGTCAGCTTTGGATCTTTAGTCATATTTAAACTGTCTCAATTCAAGTTCAGGCAGAATGGAAGTCCTAAGATATGAAGGATTTAGTGCTGTGTCAAAATCTAAATCTATTTTAGTTCCTAGAGTTTTAAGATTTCCACAAAGAACATTCATGCCAACTTTTGTTTCAGTTGTTGGAAGTTATAACATCTGGTTAAATGGGAAAGATTTTAAATTTGATTTTTTAATTTTGCACTGAATAACAAAGAATAAATTAGAAATGAAATCCTGAAATATTTCACTCTTTTAGAGCGAAATGGAACAGCTGGAGAGTTTCTTCTAGACCTCTTTCATTGTGTGAGATTTCAACAAGCTTATTTCACAAAGCATTTTGATATACTGAGAAACAATCTGAGGTCTTGAGGGAAGTCTTGTACATTTGTTTGGCCTGATTAAATCTGCTTAATATTTTCTAACTTCCAACTGTCTGAATAAATTGAAAAACTAAGGTGATTTTTGAAGAAAAGAATCCAAAGCCTCAACTTCATCATTTTTTAATATAAAGTCTTAATAAAGTCTGAGGGTATAGGCATAACCACATGTATTTAGAAGAATAATAAAAAAATATTACTTTAAATATTTTCCAAGGAATAGAAGTTCCACCTTGTTCCCAAATAAATTAATGGTTAATTGCACTTGCGTGAAAGAGTACACGTTGCAGCAGATTTAATTGATACCTCTAACTGTTTGATCTCCTTCTCACTTTACAGAACACAGTTTGTCATGTCAAATGTTATCTCTCTCTTTGCAGGGAAAATATTTGATCATGTAGGGTCCAATTGATTTCTGATTGAAGTCAGGAAGGAATTACAAAGGCATCGCACCGGTGAAGGTATTCCTGCTGTTACTGGCAGCCACAGAGGTAGCTCAGCACAAATAACAGGGATGCCCCAGTAAAGCCCTGCCCTGAGAGTGTCTTTAGCTCCTGGCAGCACCATCCCAGCAGGGCAAAGGGAAGCAGGTCTCGTGCAGCACCGGGAGCCCTCCTGCCCTGCCCTGCCGCCTCCCCTAATCCCCTCGGCCGCCTGATGCCGCTTGCTGCCTTTTCATCTGCTGCTCCAGCATCATCTGCTGCCCTGGCAGGCACTGACCTAAAAAGTGCTAATCCTGTTTACATTTTCAAGGTCAGAGAGGAGCCTCCATCCACTTTGTTTGTTTTACAATGGAAAGAAGACCAAGTAACCAGTGGATTAAAAGGAAAATGCAGTCTCATTCACTGTATTAATGCCTTGTTGGCAGTTGGTTGTCTGATAATCTGAGAAGTTCCCACGTGAGCAACAGATCCTAATTTTTTTTTATCAATGTCTCCCTAGTGTGTTTCAGGGAAAAATGCACAGACAAGCCTACAACTGAGATTTCTTTTTTTTTTAAATCTGGATTTAGGTCAGCTAGGAAAATAAGAAATTTCTATTTAGAAAACATACATATATGTAAAACTTCCTGTAAAATGAGTTGAATTTTCTTACATGAAAAACTGAAAACTGAAAGTATTCAGGTGTTTGAGACATTTAGTAAAAAAGTTATATTTTCTATTTTTCATTCTAAGCAGAAAAAGTTGGGAGAACACCCCTCCCCCTCAATTTTTATGATGAGAAGACTGAGAGCAAACTTTGGTGCCTTTTTTTTCCTCTTTAAAGCAGCCTTAAATATTATGCAGTAACTACTAAACCACTTCAACAGGATGCTGAGTATTATAAATATAGATAGCATGCAATTTTCGATACTGCTTCATGAGAAAAGCAAAGCAACTTTTGCTCTTTTTCTTTTTTTTTTTTTAAGCTTTTGGCTCTTCTGTTCTGTTCTACTTAAGTCCTTTCTCTAACACGTACATGCTCAAGTTCCACATTAGGAAAGGTAGGTTTGCTGCCTTAATCTTTTGGACATCAGAAGAAAGCTACGGTGCACAGAAAACAGGAATTGATAAAATTAAACTGCCGTTAGATGTTGCAGAATCATCAGAAATAACTATCTTATCAACAAATGGAAGTCCTATCATTTTTCTACAGTAAAGCAGTTTCACATAAGATAAATGGCTCTCAGTCACTGTTGTCTATGATATGGCCAGAAGAGCCCAAGATATGCATCATTTTGACACATATATTCCAGTACTCCTTTAGACGGTAGGATTATATTCAGACTTCTGAAAAAAATGTGAGGCCTTTAGCCTTGGTAAGAGATGTGTGATGCATCTCTTATCTTCCTCACTATTTAGACCTTTAAAATGAGTTTTTGTTATTCAATGACTTAGATGTGCATGACACGTGCAAGGATAGATTTCTTTTTTCCTTCACCAGCGCTTTTCCCCTTTCTAATGAGGTTAAAGTCCTGATTAGGGAAGCACTTTAAGCTTGGCTTTAAGGGAATTCAACTCAAGAATGCACAGAGGTCACACTGACTCCTGTGCAGTTATGTCAGCTTAAACCAGATGAGTGGCAGGAGGCTTGGATTTTGTCTTGGACAAAAAGAAGGTCACCAAGAGCAAACCAAACTTCATCAGTGTGCCCTCTAAGAGTTTTGTCCAGAAGAACTGGGCTAGGAGCACTGTGCTTTAGGCTGAGTCACTTGCCTGCCCTCCTGGGAGGTGCAGCGGTGCTGTATTGAGCAGCGCCTCTCAATAACTACAGAGAATCACAAAATCACAGAACCACAGGATAGTTGGAACAGATCTCTGGAGATCATCTAGTCCAACTCCCCTGCCAACGCAGTCACCTAGAGTAGGTGACAGAGGAACATGCCCAGGTGGGTTTGGAATGTCTCCAGAGAGGGAGACTCCACACCCTCCCTGGTCAGCTGTTCCAGTGCTCTGCCTCCCTCAGTGTGAAGAAGTTCTTCCAAGTTGAGATGAAACTTCTTGTGTTTTAGTTTATGGCCATTGCTCTGTCCCCCGTCATTGGGCCCCACTGAACAAAGTGAGCCTTGGAGGATGAAGCCAGACCTCCTTTGTATGGACACAGGCTGTGTACCAGTTAGACCATCTAAGTGTGAAACTGATAGGAGAACTCAGAAAGCATCAAACTCAGAAAGGATCATTTTGAAGCAGTAAAGGGTGATAATTCTTGAAGAAGACACAGAGAAACCTGAAGTGGTTTGTGCAATACTTTGGGCATTCAAAAGACTAAATATTTTCTGCATATTTACAGATATGCAACTTAAAACATTGCATTCACTGAAATCAGTGGCATAGCTTTTGTGGGATGGAGAAGGTATTGAGCTGATGTGAGAACTTGTGGTGAAAACAGAAATGGGAAGCTTCTTTTTTTTTTAATCTAAAATCTGGAAACAAACAGATGTGCCTGAAAAAAAGGTGAAAAATTGTAATACTCATGCAAGGATGAGCTTCCTTGGGAAATCTGGCAATATTATGTCCAGGCCAATGAGTTGTACCACAGTACAGAAAGGGAGATTGTCTTTGAGCACTGTTTGACCTTGACACGATACTGTGTGATCCCATGTATTGAAAGGGACTGCCCAGTGTAAAATGGCACTCTTCGTGCCTCATTCTCACATAAGGAATGGGACTGAGAACTGAAAGTCGTGTCCTTATCTATCTCCTATCTTGCTGTCCACGTACCATAAATAAAGAACAAACCGTATCTGGTATTAGTAGTGGAATTTAGAGTATGATCTGCACTTAAATATCAAAAGTAAGCTAAGGAAATGGACTAGGGGAGATAAGTGTAAAATATTATCCCCCAAATTGCACATATACACCTTTTGGGTTTTTTTCCATAAAATGAACTGTATACACATATCCAATGAAGTCTAATTTTTCTTTAGTTCAGAATAGCTTCGGACTAGTGTAACCCACTGGACTTCAGGGATAAACCTCTTGATTTAAATCATCTCTGTGAGAAGAGAATCAGGCCTCTTTTGCACACACAAAAACGTGTGTCCTGGGAAGCGGTCAAGAAAAGAAGTTCCAAACTTCTTTTATTACTTCATTCATTAACCATCCAGCAACTGCTTCGTTTTAAAAATAGCATCCTACAAAAGCACAGACATCCATCTCCTGTCTAGGAGCCATCTGGGAGAAGAATGGGAAGTTATTAAGAAATACTTTATGAAAAAGCCTTTTATTTTTTTTTTTCTCACAGCCATGAATTCAAGGAAACCAAGAATTTTGCCCCAAATAGATAGGTCTGACCAACTTCTAGAAAATCTAAAAAGATATTTGAGAAGGGGGGAAAGGTCATGAGGCGCCTACGAGTCCTTGCCGTTCTAGAATAGCCTTGCTGCATGAAGTACTTGAAGATGATGAATTTGAGCCTGGACTCCCAGGAAAGTTAGAAAGAAGACAGAGCAATACTAGGAAGAAAAATATGCTTTAAAAACCGCTATGTGGTAGCATTTGCTAAATAAATTTTTTTTTTTTAATTCATGGTATAAGATGGGTAATTTTTTTTCTTTCAAATTCATTCAGTCTAAATCAAATGTAAGATTTAAAACTTGGCAGTGCCAGAAATCCTGTATTTTGCATGGTTGTAAGTAGCACATAATATGGAAACTACTGCTGCAGGTCTTTTGGTTAGAAAACTCAATAAATGTTTATTCTGCAAAATGAATTATACACCACAAGTATGTGTTATGAAGAAATTACTTAGTATAACATACAATAAATGTCAAGAAAAAGTCAAGGAATGAAAAATAAATTAAAAGCCCTGTAAAAACCTCTGGACATCTCACAAGATCAGATTTCACATTAAAGAAATATGAAATCTTGTTTTACTATATTTATAGGAGGATCTAGTAAAATGAGGCTATGTTCCAGCACACTTGGCTGTTCTGAATAATAGCAGAGTCACAAAAACTCAGAAACCCTTGTATTTCAATTCTGGGCCATACCTGACACTCCATCCATTAATCAAACGTGTGCTTCATGGAAGCATGAATGGAATGCAGAGACATGGAAGTCTTCCAAGCTCTGTGAGAAATATGGGCTTAGAACAGTAAATACAGTCTATGGCCTTAGCTTATTTTTTCGTAAAACTTACCAAAAAAAAAAGTCAACTTTTTACCCAGAAAGTGCTGAAATTCTATCTAGAATACTCTTGGCCAGTAAACAGATTACTTTGTAGCTGTGGGTAATTATGCAGCTCACTTCTAAGCAGCACACAAAATCAATTTTAATTAAAAAATCATTTATGCTGGGCTGAGCCATGCCCATTTAGGGAAAAAAAAAAAAATATATTGACCCAGGAAAGTTCAGTCCAGATGCAGAATTCACTTTCACAGTAGCACCCAGCTCTTTCAACCCAATTTTCCAATCTGATTGACAGAAGGACAAAGAGGTCAAATGATTCGAACGACGTCAGACTCATGCGGAGCTTATCCCCAAGATCATCTTGACGCCCTGTCTCTCGTTATAACAACTTAACAGATAACTCCTATCCATTTGGTCTTTAGTATCCTCCTTTCTAGAACAGGTTGTTCAATTCTGTCCCTACCAGTCACGTGACAAATGCTCTGATCCTTTTGCAACCAAGACAAGGCAAGGATTCAAGAATAAAACTAGGACAGTGTTTACTCATGGCTTACCTCAAAATATACACAAGTCTTACAAAACTCAGCTAGACTTAAATGAATGGTTATAGCTGCTATGACACAAAAAGATGTTGTGGTTCTGGTCTCTGTGAGCATTCATAAATTCTGGGAAAATTATTTGAATTTGAGTAGTGGAAAGATTTGCTATACCTATCTAAAGTGCATGTGAAACAAATATTCATTTCATCTCTTGAAATAAGACTACAGTGTCATCATTGATTTTGAAGCATGGACCACTTTATAAGATTTAATGTTATTATTCCCAGAACTGTTACAAGATTTTGAACTATTAGACTACCATACAGATAACATCAGGGACACTGTTTTGCCTGGAGAAGTGACTTAATCCTATGCTGCCAATGTAGGAAGAACCTGATTTGGATAATAAAGGTAAATTTATTCATTTTCAGTGTATGAGACATGTAAGGACCTTGTTAGGTTTGGTCCTTGCACAGGTGTATGCAGAACATTAAGTGTTAAGATACTTTCAGAATAAAGGTTCAGTATTGAAAGCTGCTTGCTCTGCTTTTTGTTACCCAGCAAATACAAATAGCAAACCATATTCTCACCACTACAGAATAATTTGGGTCTCGTGTGGTCTGTTAGAAACCACTATGTTTCAGTCTGGCTTTCACACTCATGCAGAACTGCAGAATTACAATCTAGCATTTTTATTTTCTATGTTTCTGGTTTTAAATATTGAAGAACATTCACAATAAAAGGTGCAGAAAGTGCAGCAAGGCTGGTTCCCACAAAAAACACACTATACTCAGTATATACATTTTCAGAAGACTTCCAGGGTGATCCCTGCAATAAAGCTCCTGCAAAATTAAACCCTTTTTTTCTGGATTCACTCTTCCAATCGTTGCTTCTACATAGACAGCCCTTCAAGAGTTCTTTTCAAACCTGTCATCTCACAAAGCTATAGACCAGAAAGAACTTCTGAACCTGGAGGGCAGAGAAAACCTTTCTAATGCCACTCCAACATGTTTGCAGAAGCTGAATAAGAACAGGAACAACTGAATGTACAAGTGGGACTCCAAAAAAACCCAATCATTCAGCAAAAAAACTGAAAGCTGCCTACATACTGAAGGAGATAATAAGTGGATGCCTGACAAAAATTGATATTAAAATATCCCAGGAAGGCATTGTTTTTGCTTCTCTCTCTTTCCTGTCCTTCTCAATAGGAAGTGCACATCTGATAACATGACTGCTCAGCATAGGGGGAGTATACCCAAATGTTAATGAAGACAAAACACCTCCTGTTTTAGCTGAGTGTCTAATTAAGTAGATGCTTAGCTGTAGTTTCTACAAAATTGACATAAATTATTTAAAATTCGAAGTCAGACTGGAAATATCATTAAAATATCATGAGAAAAGTTTTTTTTTGTTCCGTATCCTAGCTCTTCCACTCCCCATGAAAGGAACAAGTAAAGAAAACAAAATGTTGATCAATATATGTGCATATGTACACATCGCGTATGTTCAGCTTTTGGAAGCTCACCAGAAACACAAGCTAGATTAATTTTGAGAGAAGAATGCAAACCAGCTATTAGTGTGTATTTTTTTTATAATACTTTCCTACAAAAAAAGCTAATTTGGATAAGGATTTAAGTGTGGGATGAAGTGAGGGGAGAAAAAAAATCTGTAAATATCTGTAGAATGTTGTGTTAAAAAAAAAAGAAAATTCTTTACTGGAGCGGTTTGAAATAAGCTCTGTTTTAGTTGAGATACTAGTGCACATGACTCTTAACAAAGCTTAAACACTTACTTTCACAGTCCTGGAGATTTTCAATTGCTGATAACAATCTTGCCCTGTCTTCTGGGTTTGAAATATTTAATTCAATCAGGTGGCTTTCCTGTAGATCCTTTAAGTCCTCTACAGTTTCATAGCCATTTAGCAAGAGGGTTGAGGCATACTCCTACAAAAAGAAACAAGCAAATTCTCTCATGGAAACAAGCACTACTTTTAGTGGAGGAATAGGCACAATTTCACTTTTACTTTCTGTCCAGGATGAAATGGGCTCCGTTCTCCAGTCCAGTTGACTCACCTCTGGCAGAGGTGGAGAGCAAGAGGGGACAGAGGCAGACACACCTGGGAGTCCTCCTGGCCATGCCAGCATCTGTGCCTGAACTCCATAGCACAGTCCAGCAGCAAACAGGACCAGGGCAGAGCTCTGTCAGAAATCATTTAATCTGCTGAGTGTCTGGGCTTTTGTGGGTCACTCCATGCGTGTCTCCCACGCTGAACCCAGGAGAGCCTCTGAGGAAAGGAGTGCTCTGCCTTTGCACAGGAGGAGCCCCTCGATACAAGCACGGGGAGAAGCTGAGGGAGCCCTCGGCCCTGCTGTGTCACACACGGTCCCCTTGAGCTGTGTGTGGACTCAATAGAAACCTCTGTGCATGCTCCAGGGAAAGGAGTGTTTGCATCAGCAGCAAAGCAATTACCCTTATTAAAAATGTTACTTGTAAATCATGACCTCATTACACTTTGACACTCAGTCAAGATCTAGGGTGGCAGAGAGGGAGAGAGGCGCAAACCTGAGCAAAACCACTCTTGCTCCCTAAAGATCACAAGAAATTAGGAACACACATTCTCAATTTTGGCACTGGAGTCAGACTGCAGCCCTGTCCCTGAAGTGTCCACAGCCACACATCTCCTGTGCTTAGGGACACAAATGCAGTCAGGCTGACTAACAAGTCACCAGTGTCCCTCTGAGTGGAGTCTCCTAGCCCAGGCGCACGATGAGGTAAAATGCAGTTCTATAAACCACTCACATCAGATAAAAGACAGACACGAGGTTGCTTTGCTTTGCTTTGCTTTGCTTTGCTTTGCTGACATCAAAACTGCTGAAACCTGCCTTTCTCCTCCTGCCTGTAAATGACATTCAAACCCGAGCGCACAGAAAGGGAGCGTTTCAAGTAGAGCTGGGAAATGCGTTGGCTGACCTGCAGGTGGACACATTCCAGGAGCTCTTGCAGTGTTTTAGGCTTGGTCCTTTTGCTTCCTCTGTGTGGGTTTATCTTTCTGGGCGCAGCTTCTTCTTCCAAGATAATATCCACGTAAATGAACTTGAAATTTCCTACTTTGTTGTTCAGCATGCCTGTCCATATGCCCATGGGAGTTTTGCAGATTATATCTATGATGTCTCCTTTCTAGAACAATAAAAAAAGCACACCCCTTCTTATACCTCTGGTTTGTTATATGTAGGTTTTCCTCTGTGGACTAAAACCAGCACTAGTTAGTGCAAAGTAACTTTTTTTAATTACCTAGATTTAGTGCCTTTGCTTTTATAAAATCCCTGGAAAATAAATACAGAAAATGGAGCTAGTCCTTATCGCTAAACCTTTGCAAAGGAGAGGTGAGCATAAGCAGCCCTTCTCACTATTTTTGTGCTCCACTTGGTCCCTGAAAAGGGATAGAGTTTCATCAGCAATTAATTTTTGTCATGGGCAGTGGGCATAGATTTGGCAAAAAGCAAGGGATTACTGTAAGGTTACTTTCAAAATATGTGCCAAAGCATTTACAGAATAATCTTATTACCTAGCCTCTCAAGGGTCGTCAAAATCAGATAACTGATCTATGTGAAAGGTGGACTCTTACCCATTTTACAGTAAAAAGCACTGGCTGCATTTCTCAAAGGTAATAAAGAACACTTAACTCCCTTAACAAATATAAGTGCTAAAAAGGGTGACAACACAGCTACTTCAAGAGGGCTGTTTGGTAAAGGTGTTCACAGCCACACTGTGGGAACCAAGGTCTCAGCTCAGCAAAATGGTCATTCTGAGTAATTCTCATAGTAAAAAGGCTCTTACAAAGTCATACAGCCTACACAACTTGCTCCCAGGATCTCAAAAATGAGCCCTCTCTTCTTGGCACGTATCACGGAAAAATGTTGAAGGCCTTTGAAGAGTTATCCAACAAGTGCCTACTTCATTTGGGATTCTGTTACAGTTAGAAATCAAACTCCGCTTGTTAAGATGTGTTCACAGCTCCAAGACTTAGATCTTTTCTAGTCTGGTCAAGGAACAGCAAGTCAAGTGGTCACCCTAGTTTTGGTACAAACCCAGGTACAAAATTTCCTGTGAGCTGATGACCCAGTTTAGTCAGAATATGGGGCTCACAGCTGTGAGCACATTTGAAATGGAAACTAAAAAACATTTGCTTAAAGCTCTGTAAGCACACATTATTCTACAAACTCGTGCAGGCTCTGGAGCTTCAGATGTGGATGCAGATTAGGATTAGGCAGTGGCTCTAAACCAAGCTGCAGATACACTTTGAATTCAGACTCAGGGTACTGAAATTTTGTGTGATAAATATGGGGGATTTCAACCCTAAGTATTAGTTTATTATTCCAAAATACACCACCCTAGGGACTAAAACAGAAACCTACATGAGCCAGCAGATATTTGCCATATCATGATCAGTTACATAGTTAAAACAGTTAAACTGTATTAAAAGAAATGTCCTACATGTGGGTGGAAGTGGAGGGCAAGTGCTGAAGACTGCAAGTACCAGCAGAACCACAACTCTCACGTAGGCCAGAGAGGAGGACAGCAAGTCTGTGTGAGATACAGGTGAGGATTTGGCAAAAAGGAGATGGGAAGAAGAAAAGAGTCTGAAGTATGAATGTAATCTGGATATGAAGGTACTCACAAAGAGGGAAAAGAAGTCCAGATGACAGACATGAGTAGTCTGAAGGGCTGGGCTTTTTTTAGTAATGTTCAGCTGGGCCCCTGTTTGTTGCTTGTCTTCCTCACTCACACAGCCCACACACCCCTGCCATGTCTGGGCTGAAGAAAGTTCAAAGGGAGGCTTAAGGAAAAGTTTAATGGAAAAGAAAGCTGTTTATATTAAAGGCAATGGGTGCCACTGAGCTTTGGATATATCCTGATTGTGACTTAGAAAGCTGGGGAGACAACTTTGCATCCCATGAGACTTTACTCTTTCTTACTACAGACCTTGTATGTGGGAAGCAGTGTGTATTTTACTCTGAGGAAAGCTGGGGTATGTAGATAGATACCATGAAGAGGCTCCTACCTGGAATCTTTGCCTTAAAAAGCCTTTAGCAGCACTTGGCTTTGCAGCCTTGTCTGAACTAAGTCCTTACAGAAGCATTGTGAAACCAGATCCACCTTGCTTTTGAAGCGTTCCACACGCTTAAGCAGTTAAAAATTCATTATTAAATGTATTATTTCCATGTGAAAAATGGTCCCCCTGGCACTGTTAGTGGGAAAGAAGGAATCCTGGTGGTTGTCTTACCTTGATTTTCAGCGAGTCGGTGTCATAGGGACTGGGTGTGAAGTCGGTGTGGACTTTGGCTCGGCCGCAGAAGGGGCCAGTGTAGGGGACGTCGTCGTCCAAGCGGAGGCTGTCCCTGTTGCTCGTGCCATCGGAGCAGCTGGTCACCCCACCTGGCAGAGAGGCAGCTTGAGACACCCCTGCACCAAATGCCCAGACATGCAACGCTGCCCAGCAGCCAAGAGGAAAGTGTTCAAAACCACAGAATCAGAGACAGAGCATATTCTGGGTGGGTTTGACACGTTCCAGGATAACTACATTCAATAAAAATCATGCTACAAGAGACAGAAGAAAATGGGTAGGAAATCTTTCATTAATATCTTCCCTACAGTAATCTTTTTCTAGTGATGATACTAATAGACTACACATTTTACTTACAGACTTTTTGAAATATTACCTCTGCAGATTAATAAAATGTACCCTAAAAGTGCAATTTAGGGAATTAATTCTGCTGAACTTCTCCTGTTTATTCAGAGAAATGAAAACAAGTACTGTAGAAGTTATTTTATTTCATTCCAGAGCTAGCTGAAACATCAAAGGAACCTGCATTGCAGAGGGAAATTTTAATCTTATCAACATTTCTGCCTGTCATTTTATCCAAGTTGAGCAATAAAATATCAGCAGAGTAATTCAAGCAAATTTGAGCAAGCTCTGCAATATCCCATCCAAATATGTTTTTAGATAAGAGCAGCAGTGTGTTGGAAGTAAACTCCCATATACGATTTTCACAAATCACGTCACAGAAAATGATCATAAAAATGGTTTTGTTTGAGGTGATTGCTTAAGTGCATTCCATCTCAGGGCCAGATTAACTCTAAGTGAAAATGGTCTGGACTGCAGCTCCAGTCTGCACTCAGGGCCCGGGTGGTGCCTGCAGGGTGGCACCAGGGATAGCTGTGGCCTGCCACCCAGCAAATGTCCACAGCAGAGCAACACAGAGAGAGGTGGAGGCACGTTTCTCATCAGAGACTCCTCTGCCTCTGGCCAAGACCACCCTGATGGGGGAGGGTTTTCAGTGGGTTTCAGGTGGGCTGTGTCTCTCTGCACCATGTCGCAAAGCTGCCAGGTCAGACCCACATCCCCCACCATCTCAGAGAGACTTTGTCTGCCTCACATCTCCAGGGCAAAGGATGAGCTCACAGCCAGTCCACCAGGAGAGGATGCTTGTGTGGCTGCACCCAGTAACTGCAAACCCAGCAGTATAGCAGTGATAACCCCACAAAAATTTATGGCATATATGCCAGCAATATCCCCTATAATTCATGTTATTTTTTTTCCTTCAGTTAGTATTTCCACTCTTAAAAACACTCAACTTACTTCTGGAGAGATGTATATCTACCCTAGCTCCTACCCATTTAACCAAATTACACTCTTGTCTGCCAGAATGAAGAGCTCTCTACCATCACATTTTTGATCACCAGCTCTGATTCCACAGACATAAGCAATAACTATATTGATCCACTGACTGAATAAGAAGTATAGGTGTCTTGTACTTACTGGATGAGCTCTGGCCACTGTTCAGACTATAGAGACTTTCCAAAGAGTCACTGGTTTTTAAGGAGACCTTCTCAGTGTGTGTTCCACCACCAGGATCACTGTCATCTTTTCCCTCTTCATTCTTTAACAAAAAAATCAAATGTTAACCCTGAAGAAATGTATTGTAGAGATTTTTTGTTTGTTTGTTTTAAATCATCATTGGAGATTAGCTCATCATTGCACTCTATTACATTGCACTTTATGAGAGAAAACATTTTAGAAGTTGAAGTCTGGTACTAACCATACCCAACAATCACCCCCAAGTATTTTATGATCTTGGAGAAATTCCCTGTCTTGTTTCTGTCCCACTCACTTCATTCCATCCCTGCCCAAACAGATAATCTAGTAAGACTGCAACACACCATGGGAGAGCTGAAAGCTTATAATGGGAAATACGGAGGCAGCCTGATAAGATTTTGTCTGCTTGGTTCAGAGAAGGAAATACAAAGCTCAGTTCTGAAAGCAGGTGGTGAAGAGCTGGCTGACACAGCTGTGCTTTACACTGAATTTCTGAAGATGGTGGCTGCTTGGTGGCAGGCTGGGGACAGCATGCACACACGTGGGGCACTGGTGTGTTCTAGCAGTGCTCACCACGCTGCCCAACATACACCTTGGCCTCGAAATTCAGTGCATTTCAGAATTAACAGGTGCATGTTTCTCTCACAAAGTCTAATGGTGTATGAAATTGGCCCCCTGAGTTTATACCAATAAATCACACCTCAGGAATCACAGCCTGTTCAAAACAATAAGATCCATATTTCAGTCACATTTAAGTCAGAGACAATGTAACAGATAAATGAAATAGGGATGATCTTTCAAAGGCAGGGATTTTTCAGCAGAATTCATCATGCTGCGTGTGATACCCTGATGCAGCTGAAACCTCCTTCAGCACGTTGTATTTGGGGAAAAATTAGTTATTCACCAGTTAGATGATGAAGTGAAGCGAAGATAACAGGGCTTGCATGAAGAGAGGCCCACACGGTTACACATCAGGCAGAGCACTGAAATGAAGAACTATCCTGGTTTTCAACAAGGACTGTGCTTGTTGCACCAGCCAGCAGGACAACCCACAGATTAACCAGGAGGCTGCTACTGATTGTCATCACCTCCTGCAGGAATGAAGATCATGCTACATGTGTGTCCAACCAGATAATCCACTGAATTTCTGTCATGGGAATTGTGGCTTTAAAGGTGCAGAAAGTAAACATAAAAATAAAGATCATGGATTGCATTTTAGAAAAAAAAAAAACTAAACTAATGAAATAGGGATCCTTGTCTTGGACCTCCAGAAACTATTTAAAGGTGTCCTGTGACACCTTTAAATACTGTGACACCTTATTTTCTACTTGTGATGTTCCTCATTTATTTTCCTTACTTACTTGATATTGATACATATGGGATAGGATTGTTAAATGTGACAAGTTTTTTTCCTTATGTTTTTAAAATTTGTAACTTACTGACACAATGTACTGAGAAAACAGGGTTTGCAGTATGTTCAAGGTTATGGTTTTTTATGTTTAATAAAGATAGTTTCACTAAGATTAGATAAGGTAGAAGGAGATAAAGCATATGAGTTGGAATTCTCTAGGATGCTGGCTGGCGTTTAAAAAATAGACTTCAGAAATAATTCTTGTATTGGAAGATAAATTCTTCTAATGAAGATTTTTGCAAACTGAGTATCAGACTGATGATGGGGTTTAACCAATACTCCCTTGTGTCCACATGAGGAGGTTTTTTTGTGCCCATACAAATGTTCCTTGAGGAAAAAGCAAAATTAAATGATGTAAAACTCCTATAACTCTCTTAGGCCCTTACTATGTGATTTGTGTGTACACTAAAATGCACATGAAGGAACAGGTGCATACCAAAAGCTGGCTTAATTCATTGTGTGTTGTTACCCTGGTTTTATGGTTTGTCACAACTGAGGACAGCTGAAACATGAACAGAAAAAAATGCACATAATATGTTTACTTCACATGTATTTTCAACAAACACGAGGCTCTTAGGCCGTATTTACCATCTCCTCAGAGAGTGCCTTGATGTATTTTTTACCCATCTTTTTCTTCATGGTAAGTGAAATGGCTCTCATCTTCTTACTCAGACTTCCTCCATTGTTTGCTGCTTTGGTTTGTACTGCTTCCCCAATGTCACTTATAGTCTCCAACTCAGATATCTGTTTTGAAATCAAAAGGTAAGCAATAACTCCCCACAAAAATAAAATGCAGCATAGTGAAACAGGAATTACAGGGAAATATTAAGGACACTAACACAGTTAGCATGACAAAATACAGTCATGGCCATTTTCCTTGGAAACTGTGTACATAAACAGGTTTGCAGCACAATACTCTTATGTGTGAATGACAGAAAGAAAATATATTTTATGGTAGGAAATGTTGTTTCCCATTATTTATTGTCCATAATGCAAATAAGAATTGAGGCAATTTTTGCAGAGGTCTTGAAAACAAAAGTGAGACATCTGTGGGTTACTTGTAAAGTGCCGGTTACTTTGGGCATGCACCAATGTGAAGTGCACGTCTTTGTGGGTTTTTAAAATAAATTGTTTCTAATTTTCACATCAAAGCGCCAAACTTTAGGTGTGATTCTCTTGTTTGTTTTGGCAAGGCCTCAATCACTCAGACAGATCCAGGTACATGAGCAAAGTTCTCACCCCTGTGAAATTTACACAATAGCTTCCCAGTGTTTTTGCATAACTCTTATGGGAAAGTGAACAGCAGAAATTTAAACTTTGTGTTCTACAGACCTCAGCTGGATCATCTGTTTTTGATATTGAGTGATGCCTGAAACGGTCGAAGCTTCCAAAGCTGCTCGTGCGCTGTAAAAGAAGAGAAGACAAACCTTGACTCACTGGTGGTGTTTTGCTTTGTTCTGTTATTGAGGTTTAAGACTGTCAAGCCACCTGTTGGTGTCAAAAATCCCTCCCATATCAGTGGTCCATGAACTGCTACATCCAGCTAGAGACAAACTACAAAGTGACTGTAGGGGAAAAAAAAAAACTACTGTACAGCCAGAAATAGAAAAATGAGTAAGAGAAACAATACTGCTTCAAATACTAATTAGGTAATGGACATTATTATGAGTTCTTCTACATCTGTTTCACATGAATTATGTAATAGGTATGTAAATAGTCATGCTTTATTTGCAGGTAAGAAAAACTGCTGTTTATGAGTTTCGAAAAAAAGGTGTTTTCATAAAAATGATACAAGCAACAGACTTGGGTTTGGTGGTGTAAATTGTGGCAATTTATACAACGTACTTTTGCAGCTGGGAAGACAATTTATGGTTCTTAACCATCGGGAAACAGCAAGGACTGCTGAGGATTATGAATACATCTTGTCCAAAATGCACACAGAGGGAGTAAGTAACAGAATAATCAGTCAGGCCTTGTGCTTTTCTTCCCAATTTTCCAATTAGAAAGTGTGATTTTTTTAAACATAAATGGGTACAATTTTCCACCATGCCATAGCTTTACTTTGCATAACAAAGAGGCATCACCTGAGCTGTGCATTAAGAGACAGTGAATGGGTTGCTCTGACTTTCTTCTAATTTTTACTCTTTCTGCATGTGGATAAATGACATGGAAATTAGGGAAGTGGCACAGCAGATTTTGAGGAGTGAGGTCATACAGAAATACCTGTCAGACATGCCCAGGCAGAGCTGCCTGGCACTGCACTGCCCATGGTGGCAAAATGAGTAAAATTGGCATTGATGACAAGTCAGGAGTCCCTTTAAGTGTGGCCCTAATAACAGCCAGAATTTGGACATCTATCCATTCTACAGTATGTTCGAGAGCTTGTTTTTATGTCTTCACCAATACTCACAGCTAAATCCAGAATGACTCAGGTTTTTTTAAGTACTTCCCTCTTCTATACTAAATGAAAGTCTTTAATACAGTATGAGAGTTCTTGAGAAGAGTTCACTATTATATATGAGGCAATATAATCTCAGACTATTTTTGAGTACTCAAAATCCCCTTCTGGAGGGAAAAAGCACTGAACTAAAATAGCAAACCACAAAATAAATATATTCTGTCTGATTTAATAAGTGATTTCAGACTATCTGGGCTACAGCTTTTCCTGCACTTATTCATCCTTTTGCTTTGCCCATGTGATTTCAGCCAAACTAGTTCCTTGTTCCATTGCTTTCTTCCCCCACCCCCAGCCACACGAGTCATCTTTTCATCTCCCCCAGGTTTCTAAAGCACCCACTGTGCACTGTTCACCTGGCATCTCCACCTCCCTGCTTTTGCTGTCCATCCAGGAACTTCACAAGCCTCAAAAAGCTTGTGAGCTCCCAGCTTTCCTATTACAGAGTTCCAATCTTCTCCACCAGGCAAGAATTGTCATGAGGCAGCCTCAGAAGGAACAGAGGTAGATCATCCTTTGGGCAACACAACGGGAGCAAAGGACTGTTTTGGGAGCCAGTCCCTTTGCTGCCTTCGCACTGCAGGCACAGTTAATGGACCTGCTTCCAGAGAAGTTAAGGAGAAATCCCTCTTTGATATATTTCCCTGTTTTCCCAAACTTATTTTTTAAGCAGCTCTGCCACCTCCCCCAAAAAATGAATGTGGACATAGCAGTCGGAGAGGCCTGAGGACAGTCAGATGGAAGCAGAAAGTGTACCCATATTTTGGCTCCATATTCTGAGCAGTGTAGCTTAAAAGAAAAATAACATCTTTTTTTTCTTTTTTCCTACATTTCTGGGCATATCTAACCTGAAAAATATTTCCAGCCAAAGGTTATTTGAAGAAACTGACCCAGATTTGTGAATATTTTTGGATAACTAAAATGACATTTACTATTCACTGAGGGAAGAGGAAAAAAAAAGACAAAAATCACACAGCTTTCCTCTTAATTGATTGTAAAATCTCTGTTGGCTAAATATTGTGGTTTATTGGTTTGTTTTTACATTGTGAAATTGAAAATGACAATTTGAATAGTACACTTTATCTAAAATTCCCGTAAAGAACTTTGCTACTAAGTAGGTGAAGAACATCCTGTGACAAGGGGTTAGCTCAATAGTATGATACAAAAACACAGCCCTGAGGATTATGGTTCTATTAGACAGGATTAACACCTTTCACTAGCTTGTCAACCCAGCCAAATGTGCCCTGCAGCACAGAGCAGGAGGGAGAAGAAGGGAGCCTGGGATCCACGGCAATATTGGGAAAGTATAAGATTGTCTCAGCAATCTCCAAACATACACTGACCTTTCTGTTGCATTCCATCACTTCAATATGTCTAGTAGGAATAAGTGTATATTAAAGTGCAGATGTGCTGGAAATAGTTTAAAAGGAACAAGAGGGAAAACATTGTTCAGTGTTGGTCTTACCTATAAACAGCTTGAGCACAGGGAAATCAGTTATTCTTTTTTGACCCTCGAAACAACCTTATATCTTACATGTACAGGAGCCTTGGGCTATTTTGTAGTGTACTTCAATGTTGCTTCATCCTTATTAAATATTAATAAGGGTTACAGGATGATTTCCACTGTTCTAGATAATGGTCTTGCTGCACTGGAGAGCACTGAATAGGGCTGCTTCAGCAGTTCTCTATACTAACTTTTTCCATTAAGTAATCAATAGGCACCACCTTTTAAAAATGTATCCAACCCCATTACACTGATAACGAAAAGCAGATTTAGGAGCTTCTGGCTGCAAAGGGAATGGGACTATTACTTTCCACAGTGTCAGTCACTGCATTAGTGTCAGGGAACACCTACTTTGTGAAGATATGGACAGGCCTTATTTCCAGGTGAAGGGAAGCTTTTAAAGTAAATGCAAAGCTACTAAAAGAAAATACACTATTGACTTTTGATACCAGGATCCAGCATCCTATAAAGTTAAGTGGCTTTTCTGGCTCAATTCATGCAAGAGCTACTCAGGGATATGTTAAGCAAATACGAATTTGCTCAGTAAAATCTAATGGAGGCATGGGCAGAGGGAGAAATAACTGTGTTTTCCCACACAGGGACTGATTAAATAATTTCTATAAATCACTGCACTAAGTTTCATCTCTTCCCATTCAGTATTCCAAGCTAACATGATAGATAATATTCAAAGAAAAAATGAAGGAGAATATATCAAAGATAGATTTAAGTATTTGAAAACCTTCTTCCATTTTCTCCTATATTATTTATTCCCTGAAATCCAGGAACTTTAAACAATCCTTTTAAAGGGATAAGTGCTATGTAATTGTTGTTTATTGTAATTTGGACAGTCTGCAGTTGATTGTCTGGTTTGTCAGTAAATAGCCTATAATTTTCCCTAGAAAATAATATGGTATGGTATGCAGATAGTAAGACAACAACAGCAGGTTCTGCAATCCATGTCTTTCTGTTATAAAACATCCTTCCCTTGTAGGACATATCATAGAAGTAAGTTCTTGTCTGTGACAAACCAGTCAGAGCTTCCCTGTGTCTAAAGACAACCTCTGAGCCAAAACCGACTGCAGTTATTCTGCTAAATAATCATTATGGGAGATATTCATCCCATATTTTTCTTTGGACAATTCACACTGCTCAGCAATCTGGTTCCCTGCTGTCAGAAATTCCGGCCCATTATATTCTGCTTCAAGTCCTATTCAAAATATCTTTTAAGTCCCGCATGTTGCAAAGGCTTTGTACTGACCCTCTCACACAAGTAAATCTCTTCAAATTCCTCCATGCATTTTAATTTTTAGCTTCCATTCATCCTTAGACTACCCAAACCGTGTAAGCTGTATAGGGGCAAGCGTGGTCACTGCAAGTAATAAAAAGGGAACTCAGCATGTTGCTCAATTTCCTTGACTGCCACGGACACTTGTCTTCTTCCCTCTTTTTTGAAAGCAGACACAGCAGCTCTCAAAAGAACAGCCTGTTCTTGCTGCTCTGATTGATGGAGATAAGTGGAGATCAAGATTTGATTCATTTCTTCTATTCTCTGATGGTTCTAGTCCCTTCAGAAGGAGGAGACCACTCTGAGAATGAAAGAGTTACCAAGTAGGGATGAGTATTTCCACTCTGCTAGCTTATCTTCTTGCATAGATAATCAAAAGCATTGTCTCCTACTTTCCCAGATGGCAAGACAGCAATTTATAGCTTTTGGGATGTTCTGTGGAAAAAAAATAAAAAACACAAACCAAACACCACCAAAAAAAAATCCTCACTTCTGTTTAAAAAAATGAGAATTTGCATAAAAGATTAAGCAACTCTCCAAAGGGTAAGGGAAGCAACGAAAGAGAAGACATCGTGACCTCTCTACCACAGGGAATTTTTCCTATTTACACATTAGTTATACATAACAGAACTTCTGACCACTAACCAACACATTAATATAACTTTATAGCCCACATGAAACACGGCCTAAACCTTGCACTTCACCAGTCAAAAGCAATAAAAAAGATACAGCTTGTTCCTGCTAACTCAAATAGATCAATCTACTGAAATGGCATTTTTAACTGGCTTTAAAATGACTCTATAAAAGACTGGTTGTTATTGTGGCCTGGTGTTCAGTAGCTGCATGGAGGTGGGGAAAGAGGGGAGCAAAGTGGACTTTGAACAGAACTGCCACCATGAAGCCTCAGATCAAACACCTAATTTTAACAGTAAAAAAGACTGGAAAAGAAAAGCTGAATTTAAAAATGAGTTAATCATACCTAATACTCCTCCAGGTGAACAAACTGCGCTCTCCAAACACTGAGCAGCTGTTTTATCAGTTCCTCTATCTGGTACCAGCCTCGGTCTCTCAAGCCTAAATCCCTGCTGACACAAGGCACGTAGCTCCCAGTAACCCAGTCACTGTTACCACTAGAAACCCAGTCTCCAGTGCTTTCCAGGGGCACCTTGCACTGGGCAGGTGCTGGGGCAGCTGGGAGGAAGGGCAGAGCTGCTGTTCCTGAAGCTGAACGAGGGGGGGATTGTTTGCAAGGTCCGTAAGTGTTCCTCGGGAAGGGGGCAGCCATGTAGGACATCTGAGCACAGAGGCAATTTCGTCTGGCAAAAAATGTGCTGTGTTGATTAAACATCTGTGTGAGGGACTAAATAAGGAAGCAATTTAGGAAACGCCAGTCTTAACACCCAGAAAGTTTTGTGCAAGGGAGTGTTGCAAAATGTGCAAGGGGAAAAAGGGATCTGAGTCCACTTTCTTTAAACGCACATTGACCCTGAATTTTGAGCACTGTCATTCCTGCCCAGTTACTGCAGAGCACTCTCAGTTCCCGGTGAGAAAAGTCACTCCAAGTGCTCTTCTGGCAGTATGTCCAATTCTGGGAGTATGCACACAGGTATTTGCAATAATTATGTAATTAAGACTTTATTATTTATATGACATTTAATTAAAAGTGACTTTCAGTGGCACACAAAACCATGAAAAGAAAATGACTTTAAAAGAAGGTTAAGGATGTGTGACAAACTCAGAGGAGCTATGAAAATGACAGTTAAGGATTTGGCATGATGTGCACTTCCATCTCCCTGCTATCCTTTTTTTACCCTTCATTTACACATGGGCAGAAACACCAAGGGATGAGGCTGGAAATCCACCCTCCACAAAACCATCTCCGCAGTAGAGGGGAGCGCTGCCTGAGTAAAGGCTGGTTAAACACTACGTAAGCATTGCAGGCTTTGATCTTTAATCCCTTAAATACCAACTTCTTTCCTCTCCTGAAACTTCCTCCTCTTCAAAACAGCTGAATTCACAGACGAATTCTCACATTTTAAAACCACATCACCTAGAAGCTTCAATTAAAGTCCTTTGCCTGCTTACTTATACAGCATGATTTTAATAATGCTGTGTGTTATCTAGGTCCTGACCTTGCAGGGTTTGCCTGGATTTCTTGTGTAAGACAAATTACTCGTAAGCATGTTTGTTTTAAGTGAAGACAAAAATACATATTCCCAAAGAGGAGATGAGAAGAATTCAGCCCCAAGGGCTCAGTTTTACAGGGACCCCCTGCAAAACTGAGCAGCACACCCACAGTGGGGCAGCCAGTGTGCTCGGGCAGAGGAGGGGGGGATGTGGCAGTTCAGTGCAAGGTGTTCCTTCAAATGACCTTCCAGATGAAAACAAGATTAAAAAAAATAACCTCTAAGTCACGGTCAAGTCTGACCGTCCCAAGAGCTCGTTTGTTTCTTTTTTCTGAAGAGTAAGCAAACTTCAGAATGCCCTTACACGAGTTTTACTGCCCTACTGCAGTCTTACCCTTGACAACAGGTAATGACCAACAATAAGCTAATTCTAAGAAACTTGGGGGAGGGGAGCAGAAAGAGAGTTAGTTTTTATTACTTTTAAATGAGTGTTTGATACATCATCTTGGTTCCCCTGATTAATGTTCTCAGCAAACTCAGCCATTGGAGTTGTAATGTTTCTGCAAGCTTCCCTACAGCAAAGCCTAGCCATTAATTCAGTGGCATATGTCAGCTCAGCAGAGCAAGGTCACTCTTCTCTTTCA
Source organism: Monarcha castaneiventris obscurior (assembly GCA_026261815.1). Lineage (NCBI taxonomy): Eukaryota > Metazoa > Chordata > Aves > Passeriformes > Monarchidae > Monarcha > Monarcha castaneiventris. The sequence goes on from JAMPIT010000575.1 coordinate 10,499,036, forward strand.
AGGGGAACCTTTTTAGAAATAATAAAACTGACAGAAAGTTCTTTTTTGCATGCTTTATGTCACCTGAGGTTGAGTGCTGCAGTTAATATCACAGAGCTTATAAACATTCCCATCTTCAGCAGCCTCCAAACCCACTGGGCTCTTAGAACCTCAACATTTTTTTTTTTTTTAAAGTAACGTAGTGACAGCTTTATGTGGGGCAGATATACAGTATGTAATCCTAAATGAGTAAAAAGTAAGTAAAAAATGAACAAATCTTTTCTTGGGCATTTTAGAGGAGAAATTTTGGAAGACACTAAGGACTGCTGATACTGCAGGATGTTAGTGCTTAGAGAAAAAGATGTAGGATTAGGGACTTTATCTCCGTGGATGCTTGCATCTTTGGATAAAGGGAGGAAATTTTAAAATACACTGGTCCACCTTGTTTCCATTTTAATACTAACTGATAGTGCAGGCTGGAAATCTGTTTAGGCATGTGATGTAAAGAGAACACAAAGTTAATTGATTTATTTATGGAATGATTTTGAATTTGCAAGTAAAGATGTCCTAGTCATCTGTTATGATAACTAATTGCAACTGGAACTTACTAATCGGGGTGCAAATATTATAGAGCATGATAAACAAAGTAACTAGCTAAAGAATAAGATCCAAACAATAGGCCATTTTTCCCCCTCATTATCTCCCTTCAGACATCCTGACTACACTTGATTAATGAATCCATAGTGAGATTAGCTGAAATTGCCTTAATGGAGATGCACTACAGTAGAGAAGCAAAATTCAGTGCAGCATCTATCATCAGTCACTGTGAATTTGAGTGCTTCATCAGATCTATATGTCCATTTATTTAAATTATTTTTATCTTGGAAAACAAAGCAAAAAAAAAACAACAAAGAAAATACTACGCTCATTAGAGTGGGTTAACATTTGGCTCCTTTGAAATGCAGACCAGAGTCACCATTTTTTCTCTTTCTCATATCCTCCCTTGTCAAATGCCTGTGTTCCAACGTTGGCTTATTGTCATCCAGAGGCCAACCTTATCCTTATTGTCCAGTTGAAGAAAGCACACATGGCACTTCATTGCAGCTTTTCAGTCTTCAAAAACTGGATGTGCTCGCACAATTTATGCCTGGGAATCCTAAATATGCTCCTTGTAATTTTGAACTCATGGAATAAGTTCAGCAAGCTTTTGGTTTTGTATGGAAGCTGAAGGAAGGTTGCCAGCCCAGGGTTTCCTCATGATCTGGGACTGTGTAAAAATCCTTCTTAGTTCACAAGTTATAATGTATTAAATTCCATGTTTGCTTTGTAGTGTAAGCCCTATAATTGCAATCCTAGGGAAAAAAACCATCTAGGAATATGAAGATATCATTCTAATTCTGTTCAGGTCACTCTGGAAAAGGAATTAATACAATCAACAGCTCACTGGGGTACCAGTAAGGGCACATAATTCCCCTCTCTCCATTTGATTACCTCTGTGGCATGGGTTGTTGAGATCACATCTCAGTGGAAAACTACAGCTTCATTTCATGAAAAACAAATGTACCAGGTGCATGAAGTGTGTTTTCATTCTGACACATGAGAAAAGTGAGACTGAGGTTTTCCCGCCTTCTCTGCTCCCGCAACCTCCATAAAAACCACACGTAGCTGAGGACACTCACCAGTGAGATGCTGCTGCTGAGGCAGCGACAGCAGTGAGGGCTTCAGGGTGTTCTTTGAACCCCAGGACATTCTCCAAATCCTACTGAAATCAGCCCTATCACTGCAAAGGGGACTGTGCCAACTACAAGATTTTAAGCTTTCGTGAAGGGGTAGGAAGATGTTGCCTCTTCCCATTCCTTCTGATACTGGCTAAAATCCTGAACACAAATACATTTTCAAACATTTTACCACAATTACCAAGATTTATTAGTCAAGCAAATATAAACTCCCTTACAGAGACAGGAAGAAAATAATGTAAACATGCCAATAGCCAACATCACAAGAGCCCTGCCACGTGCTTGTGCTGGAGCTGAGTGCCTGTTCCATCATCAGTTATTTCATGCACCCTCTCCACAGGTTCTGAGCTGCTCATCCATCAGTGAAACATGTCCCCTTTCCAGCTTTTTCAAGCGGTTTTTGATCCGAACATCAGATCTTGAAGAAGGCGGCAGGAAGACTGAAGTGTAAGAGAAGAACAGCACAACTGCAGCGAGTGAAACAGTTCAGGAGTGGCAGAGCTGAGCAGCCCCTTTGCACAGGTGGAGGGGCAGAGAAGCTGCCTGAGCTCACTCAGCTGCCCCGGCCACTGAGTCGTCTCCTCTTCACACATCTGCTTTTGGCTGTGCTGTCGCTAAGTGAAGCTGATTGCTTTATCTCATAGCTGCAGCCTGTCAGTGACACAGCTCCATCTCTGTCTCAAACGTCATGGCAGAGGGAAGACATAGCACTGCACCATGTTTTCTGGTTGAGCAGAGCTCCTCTAGTGTTTATCTTCTCCCTGAAGAAGCCATGAGGAACACTGCAGAAAAACCTAAAGCCAAGTACTCCAGTATTCAGGGACTCATGTCCCACTTGTCCTTCAACATACCTGGAAGAACAGCAAACCTACCACACCTTCTGATGAGGTCAGCATAGACAAGTAGAGGACCTTTCACTTCTTACAGTTCTGAAGGAAGTGACCATTCAGCACCTCATGGAAATCAAGTACAGCAGTGTTAGGTTACATGGTTGTTCTTGTGAAGATGATAGAAGAGATGAAAACATAGAAGGGGAGGAAAAGGACTAAAACTCCATCCAGAAGACATAATGGTGCAAAACACCAGATCACTGGAGCTTCTTCTAGAGAAAACTTGTCAGCTTCAGTGCTGGGTGATGATTAGAGGTAGAAGACCCTTTGCTCTTGACATTCAGCTTTCCAGAAAGGGGCTATCTTAAGACTAGCAATTAAGCAGCCTGAAGACTGCATACAGGTGAACTCATTACCCAGCTCTCTGTGTATCCACAGAATAAACCAAAGAAAGTATGGAGAGGAAAAGTGGCAGTAAGGTATATATATTAGTCAAAGAAGCATCTTCCCTGAAGCAGTCTCCAAACTTTTTCCTAGGCTGAAATTTCACTCTCAAGTTTAAGAAGAAGAAAAATAATAAGAACATGCTCTGGGTGCACTGTAAGTGAAATAAGATTTTAAAAAGCTACAAGGGTAAGAGTAAGCAAGAATACAGAAGAGATTTCACTTGGGAAAAAGATAGGTGGTCGTTAATCTTCCTGTGGAATAACAACAGATGTACAGCACACCTCTATCAGATTCATGGAACAAAGCCATTAGGATGGTTTAAAGGATATATGATTTGCTAAATATTCAGAGCATATATAATCTGTAGCCTGGTGTTGCAAATGTTGAGCAAAACCACTGACACCGCCAATTTGTCGAGCAGAGTGTAACTGTTTCTAACAACTGGAGAAACTCTGCTGTCTTTGTTGCAGCCTTTCAGAAGAGAAAACTTAAGGGATGTTGTGATTACAGAGACCCAGAAGACTTTTTTTCCCTTTGGAGTGGGTATTCCCAGTGGGTTCTGCCCACACAGCAAGGGGTTGATTCTTCCAGCTGAAGTGTTTGTAGCCACCCAGAAAGTGCTTATACAGCTGCCAAGGGATGGCTTTATAACAGCTTTTGTCTGAATTTATGCTGTGACACAGATTACTAGAAGAATATTGAGGCACAGGAAGGCTGTAGGCCACATCCTCTGCCAGTCCTGCCTATACATAGTTACTGCTTTTTTCCCAGCAGTGACAGATATCCTGACCAATGTTTACTTTGGGGTATTTTGGTTTTCCTAGAAACACAGTACAGAAGGAAGTCAACTGCTCTTAAACATCTCTTAAAGAATTAGGAGGCAACTAATGCTGATTTATGTCACCTTGGTAGTTGTGCTACGTTGTTTATCAGAGAGCACAGTTATAAATGCTGTGTCTGATAGTCTGGTTTCTAAAAATGGCTGGATAAGGTGGGTCAGGCATACTTCTTGAAATGCTCCTACTTGCTTAAGAAAACAAACAAAAACCTGGACTTGTTACTCTAAGCAAAATGAATATTAATGTGTAAATATTCCCTTCAGCAGATTGCTCTCACTTGTTTTAAAATATTCTACTCTTAAGGACTTAAGCCTGGCTAGTGAAGGAAGCCAAGACAGGGAAGAAACAAGAAATTAAATGAGTATTGTGCAAAGTTGATGAAAATGTAAAATATGTTGTAATCAAGGGAACACACAAAATCCATTAGTACTGGAACAGCCCACAGATATAATTTTTCCTTTGAAACAAAAGCTAGCCAAGAGTTGTGTGAGCCCTCAATGAGACTATGTTTTGATGTGAGCATCAAAATGGGGAGTCTTGTCATCCTAATCACCTCCTGCCAAAAGGCAGATGAGAGATGGCTGTTCTTTACTCACAAACACTCTGTACCTTTGCTTTCTCCTAAGAAAACAAAATTCCTCAAATTTCAAGACCACTCAGGAAGAGATATGTTAACGTCTATGTTAAGACACAACTTTCTGAAGCTGCTCTGGATCAGAAAGAATAATCAGCTGATGATCGAGAAGCATGATGATAATGTAAATGAAGAAAAAATAGCAGAAGTAAGAGGAGCAGTAATATGCTTGTAGAACCGCCCACACACACAAGGAAAATAACCCAAGGTTCACTCTAACCTTGTTCCAGTATTTTATGAAGCCTGCGGGAGACAGAAAACACCTTCTGAAGTGTCACCTGCAATCCCTCCTTTCCCCATCTGCACACACGTGGTTTTTACAAGTATCATTGTTTCTTCCTCTGAACATTCCCCTTCTCCCCCCCACCCCATAAAGGCCCACAGGTATTTACACCATAAACCAGGTTCTTAAAAATACTTCCCAGATGTTGTCATCTGTTCCTGCTTATTTACCAGAGTTCAAATGGGTTTTGACAAACAGTCTTTCTTCAAGAGGCAATGCAGTAAAGACCTTTAATGACAGAACTATGTGTCATCTTTGCCTATAAGCATAAATTTGCACAGCGGGCAGTACGGTGAAAACAGCTTATCATCAACTCATCACCTCTCATCATTGTTAGAATGAAATGCAAATGGAAACGAACATCACTTCAGTCATGGTTGTGAAAATTAGCATCTGTGACATTAGCAGTGGCTCATTTATTATGCACTCAAAATTTCAGGGGGAAAGAAAAGAATATAAAACTTCAAAACTCTACCAGTCTTTACCTTTGAAATAAAATTAGAACCTTCAGCTTTCCCCACTCAAGGATAAATCCTAGTTAATATTCATTAACACCGAGCAATCTCTTCACTGCAGATCTTGTCCTACAGAAGATCTAATTATGTCTCAAATTATTTTTGGTGTTTAGGTTCTCTGTACCTATTTTCTATTTTCTTTTCTTTAATAAGTATTCCCCATTGGAGAGGCACAAGCCACCGTCTGAGAAAAGTGCAGCGCCAAAAAACTTGCTTATAGCATCTGTCTGCATTACAGGCTCCAAACACTTAGGCAAGCGATAAAATTTACTCAGATAATCCCACTGAAATCAATGGGATCACAGCTAATTTATTCATTTAAGTCAGAATCAGGATCAGGCCTTCTGTAAAGAGTATATAAAAAGGTGAAATTCTGGCCTCAAGTCTATGGCAAAAATGTGCATTGATTTCTGCAATGTCAGGATTTCATTTCAAGCTTATAAAAAGTAAAATTACTGGTATGAAATTGTACTAGGGAATAAATTTGCATATTAAAATGTTTCTTCCTATTGGATTTGCCACTCTTTTCTCATAACCCTGAAAACAAATAATGGTTACCTAAGTGGGCGAATATTGATTTAATTAGAAGCTTGGATGTATTTTTGCCTAAACAAAATGCAGAGGCATTGACCCTGAATTGTCTTACACACCAGAAGTAAGCTGAGTTTTAAGCACCAAGTGCATTTAGAAGCAGAATAAGGAAACAAAAACGTCTCAAACCTTTAGCATAAACATAGATCAGCTGTCATGTAGAATAATGACACAAGACTTTCTTCAGTCAAGCCAGACTGAAGTCTTTGCTTCATCTTGAAGTAAAGCCAAGAATCATCAGGCAGTTCTCAAGTTTGCTGTGTCCGGAGGAATGGGAGAGGGAGAGAAAGGAGTGGGTTCTGCCCAGCACATTACATTGTGTGAAGTGGGCAAGACAATGCAGGGATGTTTTACAGATTATTTGCACCTGGACAAATGTGTAAAACAGTGTGAAGTGGAATGCAGAATAGCTGTGAAGTGCTTTAATGGGGCTGCCTGAAGGGTGTACCCAAGAGAAGATTAGAACCTGTATAATTTCTTGGAGTATTTTTTCTTACCATTATTCTAAATTGCTTCATTCCACTCCCCAGATGCACTGACATCTCTAACATCATAAGGCTCAAAGAAGCTAAAATCCAGGTGATTTCAGGGCTCTTTCCTTCATCCTCCAAGTCGACTGCTCTCCTCCTCCCCAGCTCTCTGAGGGGTGGTGGGACAGACAGCACAGACCCATAGCTGAAACACATCTAGGACAAGCATCCTTGCCCCACTTGCTTTCCTGCTCTGCAGTGCTGCAGGAATGCAGGAGCCACACTCTGTCCCTGCAGTGAGCCACTCCAGCCATCAGTGTGACCATGGACCTCAGGGCTTTGTGCAAGACCTACTTTGTCTGACCTCACCTGCCCACAAATAATTCCTCAGCCCTGAACAGCTACACCATGTAAACCAAGCCATGTCTCATCTGGCAGAAATGACAGGAGGGCAGGTAAGGACTCCCTAAAGGAAGGGATGGGAGATGCACAGGTTCTGCTGTGATAGAAAGTCATTTAAGGTCCTGGACAGACAGATAGGTTAGATTAGATAGGCTTGAAATAGAGAGCTTAGCCCTTCAATTTGTTTAATTTCTTCAACATTAAACAGGATATTTTAACCCTTAGGACTTTTCCTTTATAATTCAGCTACCTGAGCCCCTCAGCTGATACACAAAGTATAAATGTGCACTAGTATATGCAGCTACAAAGATAAACATTTGTAAAGGATCAGAGTCCTTCCAGTATCTCTTTTGAATGCATTTCTCTCTCATTGCTCTCCCAGTTTTCTCTGGCATGACACTGGGTTTAGATGTGTTTTTGCCTAACAATGAACATTTATTTATATAAATGCATTCAGTAGTTATATGTATATCCATGAATACACAAAATCTTCCAGACATTCAGAGAAGTTATTAGCAAGGCTGCAGCACTACTGAAATCTTGCTGCATGACACAAAAACCCTGCAACACTATTCTTTTGTAGCATAGATCAACTTTTTCATAGCGTACACTGAGAGTGGTAGAATAGATTTTTGCCTGTGCAGCATCTAACACATCTGCAGAAGTCCCTTAAGCACCACAATAATAAACAAGGTAAATGCATTGCACACAGTGAACAGTGAGATACTGAACCTGTATTACTCTTGCATTGGTCATTGAATTGCCTGTCACCACGAGCGGTTTTGTACAGGGACAGCAAATTGCCTTGACAAAGGCTTTAACACCAGCTTTGTGTGATATTCGTTCATCTTTATCAAAAGGCATCAATTCATGCCAATATTCTTCACATTAGAAAGTAATATAACCAAAAGGGTTAAAAAGAAAATACCAGTGAAACACTAATTAATGCACAGAAATTTGTACAGTTGTGATAAAGACAAGTAGCCACCATGGTTAAGATTCAGCTACCAAAAAAAGGTCTTTTTGGTGTCCTCTTTGAGGGTCTAAGGCTGCAAACCTGATTTTCATTTAAAATTAAAAATAGGCGTTATGGCTCTCACACAGGTCTGTATGGATGTGTTGGAGACACTGGGACATCTAAGTGGCCTAAAGGCAAGGTGAGGTAGCCCAAGACCTGGCCAGTGGCAATGGTACTGTGCCCTGTGAGCATGAGGAGGTACCAAATGTTTCTGGCACAGAGCAGGGGCAGCCAGGATGTGACATACAGAGGTCACTTGTGAAATCCTGTAACTTGTCCAAGAGGTGAGGACCTGTGTCCCATCTTACCCAACTCAGCATTAAGCAACTTGAGTATTTACTGGGTTGCTTCCCTGGAACAAGTTTCGAAACGTGCTACAACAAACCAAGATTCCTATTCTATGCAACGTGGGGCTGTCTTCTCCCCTGCCCTGACTGTGAGCAGCACGTTCAGCAAAGGTGTTCTCCTCGTGGAAAGTTTACACAGTTCTGTGCAAAAGTGGGCCTTTAAAAATAAAAATCAGATTGTTGTTAAGGAACGCCTTATTCTGGAAGAAGAGAGTGGCCAAAACTGGCTTTTGAATATATTTTACAGACAGGAAAACAAAGCCCATCCACAGAGTCTTTTGTGGTAATTTCTTGTTTAATCGATAATGTAATTAGATATTAATTAAAATTCTTCCCTGCCATTAAAATACAGTATAGTGATTGAGCAGAAAAAAATGCATACCAAACCAACCAGTGCGACGATTAAAAAAATATTACAATGTGGGGGAAAATGGATTCAAAATCACTTCAAATCCATGAAAAAAGCCTTTAATTTTAACTGTTAATGAGTCATAGTCTAAAATTGCAAGCACAATCCACTAAAGCCAATGCTGTGTAAAACCAGAAGGCATCTTTGCTGAAACAGTGTCTGCAGTAATCTCTTAGGACACAGAAGTCACTAAGGGAGGTGCATTCCCAAACAATGAGAAGGTGGATCCGTAAATTGGGAGACACCGAGCTGTTGAGAGCAGAGAAATACTAAAAGGCTTTTCTAATCTCTTTGTTAAATTTTCAGCACGGATAAATTGAGGCAGAAAGGAGACTGAAGTGCTCAGGTCGAGCAGTAGCCCTTGCACTGCAGCCTTACAGTACTCTACAGCACTTGCACAATACAATGCACAGAGGTCATTTTCCACTCAGTCCAGGGACTGAAAATAAATTTCGAGCATCAGACACATCCTTATGCATCCTGCAAAACTCTCACTTCCTTTCTTACAATTCCAGATTGTGGAAAGTGTCCAGTGTAGCACATAATCAGTTTGTTTAGAGTATTTCTTTCAGGCTGATATTTTAATGATTCCCAGAGAAATTAAGATGACAAACACTGATTGCCAAGTACCCTCTTCTCCTGTGGTTATGGTGAAGAGGGTACAGCACCACAATTCTTTAGCACAGCTACAGCAGCTTCACAATGATGATTCCTTGAATTTGATCTTTACTATTATAAAGTGAGTATATACAAACAGTTTCCTGAGATTATAGCACTGAGGTACTTGCAAGCACATCAGGAAATACTGAAGTTAGGATTTAAGAAGAAACCCTCATATTAAAAAATTGTTAAGAATTGTTGTTATTATTAATTGGCGACAAAAATGAGACATTCTTACCTTTGGCTTTTGACTTTTCTCCTTATCAGATGCATTAGATGGTTTTCGCTTCAGCATGTTTAACTCACGTTAATCCACTGGATGTGCAACTGATATGAATTTGTAACCAAACTAAGTGCAAGGGAGGGCACTCCAGACGTGTACATTGGTTATGCAGTTCCTTATTCTATCAGGATGTGACTTCACACGGTTTCCCTGTTGCATGGGGGAGTAAACTGAATTCTTCCTTTGGGGAGGGGGTGAGGAAGGAGGGGAGGAAGTGACGGGGGCAAGAAAGACAGAGATGCACCAAGGAGATGAGTTGAAAATTAAGGCAGGAGTCAAAGTGAGAAGTGCTTTAAAACTTATCTGCTGCTGTGTCACCATCAGGATTCAGTAAGGCTTTTGACAACCTCAAGAAAATCATCCTCTTTTCCTCTCTCAGCTTTTTCCCTCTCAGCCCTGTGGCACTAAGTGCACCTTTATTTCCACCCGTGCTGGGACGTGTATGTGAAGAAGGTGTTGATACTCAGAAGACCAAGAGATAATATTGATATTAAATGTGAGCTGCCCTGTGGGTGTAACTGGCCCCTCAGTCCTCCATTCCTCTTGGCTTTCCAGCAATGAAATAACAGCAATGAGATTAAAGGTTGCTGTTTGGTAGAGAGGGAATTATCTAAAGCCATCTTTTGCATGGTGGAATAATTTTTTTGCCCTTCATCACAGAACTTGGACTCCCAGAAACAGCACTTTTCAGTCCTCCATTTTCCTTGATTTGCTCACAAAGGCACAGGGAGAAAAGGCAAATCTTACAGAGGACTTTAAACAAAGAGGCAGAGGGAAATGGCAGAGATCCTCTACAAGCTCTTGAAAAACAGCCTAAAAGCTAAAAGAAAGTGGAGCTATTAAAATAGCTTGAATTCCTGCTTCATTTTGCTTGAAATTTTTTATCTTAGAGAAACAAACAAGTCTTGAGCATCCTAAGTAAAATTTATTTGTTGTAAATCATAGGCCACAAACCCTGAAACTACGAAATATTCCCAACTTTTTGCTGAGTGATGGAGACAAATTCTCAGTTTCAAACCCCAAACTTTCATGCTCCCCACAGAGCTTCAATTAAATCTTAATTTATGATTACTACAAATGGAAAAGAAATACATTTCTTAGTAAGTTGCAAGAAAAAGGTTCAAGAGTAACCGTTAAGAAAAAACTTTGGTAATTCTTTTTTTCAAAATTTTGATATTTTTTCAATTTTTTTTACAAGAAAATGTATTCTAAGCAGCCTTTACTGATAATCTTGGCATAAATAACAGTTCTTTTAAAAGTACTCCTCTTCCTCCTCTACCATATGAGTATTCCAAGGACAGCTCAGACATGCTCATCAGATTAATTCCTATTTTGGTTTGCTGTTTGGACTTCTCTTTAAATGTTTAAGAGAAGTTTTGGAGGGTTTCTTGGATTCTGATGGATGGGCAACTGGATGGACTGAGACTGACTGATGAAGGAATAAGTGCTATACAGTAATGGTATTATGAGATTTTATTTTCCAGGCTGTCTAAGAAGGAGGTTGATAAGAAGGGGAGAAGGAACTGGGGTTAAGGTACTGAAATTCTGTCAAATATAACCCAAAACTCTCTAGGCTAGTGGGTTGCAGGGGAGTTTGTTTTGAACCCCAACCCAGGATACTTCTCTTCACATTTTAATCAGAACAACACTAATTTAAACTAAAGCTGAATGTGGGGGTTTTATTATTTAAAATAACATATCCATCAGAGTTCCTTATAATTGATATTGTTAATAATAATTAATTAATAATAATGGTGAACTCAGAGATTTTTTTTTTTTTCTGTATTTGGAAACACCACCTGAAACATCAGTGTAAGTTTCTAAGCAGAAGGAGGTTTTACCATGGATATTTAATCAGCCTTGGTAGTTCAGTAGGGCCATAAGTTGTTACAAAAGCTGTATGTATGTTTAATAGTAATTAAACTTGATTATTATCTACATAGATTTACATTGCAGTATATTGGTTTTCTTTTTAATCTGATCCAAACGTGAGGATTAAATCAGACTCTGCTGATCATTAGACTGTGATTTCCTGTCTCAGGCCACTGTTAAAATCTTCATGATTAATAAAATGGGAACTCATCTGAAGAGTAATATATGAGCTTCCTTTCCGTAGAATATTTATTGTTAAACAGGAAGAAAGAGGCTATTTCAAGAGATATAGTGCCCACCCATATCTATTTCCTTTCCTCATTCACATATCAGAAAAATTATAGCAGCTTGAAGGCTGACCTGATTATGTTCTTGCCCTTGGAAGGTTGACCCACAAGTTTTAAAAAGTAACAAAGTGAAGAAAATCAAACATATATAACATTAAGTTCATTTAATTTAGTTAACCATTACATTTCAAAAGGAGCTCTTTTGAATTAAAAATTAATAATAAGCTTGGTGATTACATCCTCTGTATTTTAAGCTAATTTTTCAAAGGGGAATGAGTGCCTGTATAAAATTAAAAGAAAAATTTTTATACTTAGTTTTCTGTTGGACATGACTGCATGTAACTTATTCCATTTCCTTGCTGGACTTTGAATCTGATCCAAATTCCAGTGAAATCAATAGAAGTTTTTCAGGTGAATTTTATGGGGCTTGGACTGACTCCTCTATCCTGAAACAACCAGGCAATGTCACTCTTTTATCTGGAAAGTCTTATGGGTAAAAAGGCTATCCACTTAAAAATAATTAAGATGACCCCATGAGAATGATTCCCACTGTCATTATATTTATAAAAAGCAACATGCCTTATAGCTCATTATTATCATTACTCAGTTTTAATGAATGGACCGTGATGAATGGTCCTGGATGTTCAAGTGCTTTATGTGCCTCCCTCCCCCATGGTATCATATTCCCTCAGGGGCTCCATCCAGTTACCTTCTGAGAGGAGAGATCACTTCTAGAATAAACTGCAGGAGTAAACCCGTCCTTTCAATACTTGATTATTCTGATAAAACTAGAGAGTAGGGTGTGAAGTAGATTGAAGGGTTTAGCACACTGGCCAGCTGTCAAAAAGCAAATGAAACGAGACTTTCTCTGTTTTAGCAACTCATTTTTCCTTGTCCATCAGACAAATCTGGTCCAAGTTTAACTGGAGACTCAAAGATAGCTCAGGGCTCTACATTGCTTTCCCTAATGCTAAGTAAGCCCAGCGTGTCTTAGACTGTTTATTTTAATTAAAAGAAGACATATTTTGAACAAGAAAGGAATCCTGCCTTCAGCCTGTGATTTTATGGCCATGGCTCTCCCTGTGCCATCTAACTCACTTAGATATTGCAGAAATCTCAGAATAGCAAGTGAAGCTGAGTGAATAATTTGCAGTGAATAATTTACTCAACAAATTTAATCTTTATTTCCTCAAGGAATGTTCGTGAGCAGAACACAATTTCCTCAAATGTATTAATTATGGGCCAGAATTTAGCTAGATACTTCCCTCTCCTGGTCTGATTTGAGCCAGCCACAGTTACAGTCTCTGTTAATCCTCAGCAGAGCTCTCTCCATAAACTACCACAGCAAAGACTCTTCATAAACTAAAAGGAACAAGTGTGGAAAAGTGAAGTTAAACCCTCCCTCCCCTCACAGCAGCCCATGAAAGAAGACAGAGGTTGCAGGCTGGGCTGTGTTTGTAACTATTTAAACAAAACATTCACTTTAATTTTAACGCCAACGATCGAGGTTGTGATTTTCCACTGGGGTGCTGGGGAATGAAACTGGAGTCCCTTAAAGTCCCACACTCTTTAGGATCTTTAAGACTCCAACACTCTCTCCAAACTCATCATCCAGAGCTTGGCATTGAAACTTGGTCCAAAATACTTAGAGACTTCCCACAACAAGGTGTATGATTGCCTATTGAATAGGCTCCCACGTGCCTTTCTCATCAGGAATAGAAAATGGAGAAGCTACAGAAACTCGAGTCTTAGAGAGACAGGACATGATTAAAGAATATTTTAATCTTACAGTTTTGATTTGTGGCTGTGTTGACCCTATATCAAGAAGACTCCTATCCCATACAAAGTATAATATTTATAAAACCTGGCTATGTAGTGAAGTGAGTAACTAACACCATATTTGTGCTTTAAAATCGCAGTTTTTGCTAATTAAGCTATATTGGGTGGATTTTTAATGACGTAAATACAATGAAAAGGCATAAGACACCACAAAGAGTGGGAGTCTAAGCTTGTTTAAGCAACCATCAGGATGCAGAGCAGCAGGAATACCCTCACCATGCTTGGTCCCAGGAAATGTGATTCTGGTCTCTCAGACTCTTGGGCTTCATTCTGTGTTACCATGATTCTTCCTTCTTTTATGCTAATCCTTTGCCTTTAAGGTCAATGGAGTCATGAAGAATTATGGCAGGGGCAGGCTATAGAACACCACTACCAGAGTTTAAAGAGGTGTCTGGTCCAAAAGAGTGGTTGCTACTCTGTAAGAAAAAGTGTCTCATTGCCAGGCCCTCAGACTGTGTCCTTGGCATATTCCCAACACCACCTGGCCTAAAGGGAAATTGAAGTACCAGGAACTTATCTCAAGCTTTGATCTCAACACATTCTCTTGCATTAGCAGTAGATGAACAGATCCGTCATACCTACACTATGTCAGGCTAGCACTAACACTAATAAAAATCTATACTACTGTGACATATGGATTCTCAAGGAGATTGGCTTTCACCTATTGAACAAATCCCTTTCTTATTAGCTTGCAGAGTGAGAGCCAAAGTTGTGTCTATATCTTCTGGGTATTCCTGTTGAGAAAACTCGAAGTCAGCAAGGTTGGTGTCTTGTAAAGCAGACGCCACAGTCTTATCCAGCATCTGTGTAATAATTTCCTACAAGAAATGTGCGTCACTGGTGGTTTTGTGTACAGTTCCTGTATTCTGCAGGCAGAGTACACCTTACAGTCTGTGATGAACAGCAGAAAGCAACTGGCAGGATGCTGCTGCTGTGAGTTCAGACGTGCAGGGGAACAGCCACACTGCTTCTCAGAGTGAATGTTAAAATCAAGGCTACACTGCAGTGGTTACACCTAGAACATCTCAGTGGATTCCAATAGTGAACGCTGTGATTACTAAACAGCTACAAGGGCATTTTATCCCATGGAATTTGCAGGTTTGTATGACTTGTTTTGTAGTCATCCAGCTGAAGCTCAGCCTCCCAGAAATGCATTTACAGATAAATAGCAACGGTTGCCTTGTACATCTATTAAAAAGTTCAGATATGGGATTTTCAAAAAAGGAAATATTATAAAAATAAATTTAGGCTCTCTGTTTTAATCTCATACACAAAACATGGCATGCTTCATTTGGTATTTAGAAGATCAGCTTAACACAGAAGCGCTGACAGTGCAGCAGGGGATTTTTCAAGGTATGTACATGATGTCTGCCAGCCTATCTCTGATTAGAATCAAGATCAACAGAAGTAAATTCTGATTAACTCTAATGCCAGCCTGCTGTCAGAAAACTCTGCAGTTTGAACCATCTTTTACCAGTAAACATCTCCTGCTGAATTTGTTCACTGGTGTCAGAGTGTCACATTGCTGAGCCATCACAGAGTTAGGACTGCTGTGCAAAGGCTAACAGGAAAAGGAATAACACGGCACACTGCACATTCATTCACTTGCAGGGCTTGGATTTCATACTGACTCTAGAGGAAAATGTTGTTCTCCCTTTCTCCCTTTCCCCTTACCATGGTTTAAAGTGGGTGAAGATCATAATTTGGAAGTGACAGAGAGGGACAAGATGGCTTTATTTATAATTGGTTTTAAAAATCTATTTCTACCCATCTAAATGATGTGATACCTGATTGATAGCCAGCAGAAACACAAAGAGTCTTCATCATCAAGAAAAAGTGATCATTTGCAACCTTTATCTTCCTTTCCCTCCTCTCCTCCCCATGCTCTGTACCAGACCTGTGGGCTTACTGTAGCAAAACTTAATTCAGGTGCTAACATTAAATGGCAATACCTTCAAAATCTGTCAGGATGTGGGTCAAACTCGCTCCATCCACAGACCTGCCAAATCACACACACTGGGAATGAGATTTGAGAGGCTGATTTTCTCTCACTTCCAGGTCTGAACCTCAGTGTGGGGTGGTCTGGCTCATGCTCTGTGCATGTCTGGAAGGTGCAGGAGGTTAACTGGATCCATCAGCCGCTTGCTCCAGGGCAGGGGTGAGGGAGGGTGGGCAAGCTGCAGCCATGCTGAGCTCCCTGATGGAGGAGATGCTTTTCCTGCTGGATTTTGGCACCGAAGACTGGCAAGGTGATTGCTGCACCCTGTGCTGCTCATGGCTGGTGCCCCTCTTGCCTCACTGGGGATTCCATGGGATGCTTCAGGCTGTGGCTGAAGGGTCCCAACTGACTAAGCTGCCCCAGGTCAGCTGAGCCTCACTAGCAGGGTGAGGGCTTGCTCTTAGCCCATCAACAAGATGAAGTGAAGCACAGTCACATAAATTTATTTCATTAAGGGTTTAAGATAACATGCTTTATCTCGGGCTGTAGGCTAAAAGCACTCACAGGGACAGTCACGGTGCTCAGTATGTTTAAGGTAATTACTTATGTGTCAGTAACTTGTCTTTGGGGAGACAAGGGAATGGAAATGGAAGGCTGTCTCCAAAACTGTGCTCTGTAGAAAGAGATTAATGCTTTGCCTCTTCACAAACATCCCACTTTTCTTCCATATTCCTTCCACCAATCTTTACCTTTTTTCATTTTATTATCAAACTCTTTCCCCTCTCACTTCCCACGAAGTGTGAGCTTTTGACTCACACCTTGCATACCTCTTCTCTAGAGAATTTTCTTTACCATCTATTCTCATCTACATGATCCTTTTTTCTTCTATCACATGTATTATTATGTGTGGTTTCTGTCTCCTTTGCCTTACTGCTGCCACAGAAAGCAGAGGCTGATGAAGAGGGAACAAAACTTTCTTCTTCAACAGCTCCATGATCTGCTAAAATTTCTACTAAGCTGCAGACAGCAAACTGAGAGGATCCTCACTACAGGAGCAGAAAAACTCTTGAAAGCTAGATTTAGGCCTCCTAATTTACAACAAGTTTTGGGAGTTTTTTAATATATATACAAATTGGTGGAGAGAAATATTAATATTATGCTGCTCTAGTTTGTGAGGGGAAAGTTCACAAGAATCTTTGAAATATCTTTGGGTTCAAACACCCCTAGAAGTGGAAAGAATAATACCTAAACCCCACAAAAATCAGCACCCTTATGTACCATGCACACCCAAACTCCTTAGATGAGGAAAACAAACTTTTGAAGCCAAGGGAAGACAGAATTATTGCTGTGATACCTGATTCTCACCCCTATGCATGTGTGTTTCATGGTGCAGTTTTAATAGGACAGCTTTAACATTTACCACATTTTCTCTACTGAATGTCTGTCTAATTTAGTGCAAACAATGAACCTGAATGAAAGTGTCAGAGCCTGCAAATAAACTGCCCTTCTGGGGCACAAGTTGGAAGGTGTATCCTTGCTCGTGCAACAACCATCTGATGTGTACAAGAACACACTATCCCCATTTTGCAAATGAAGCCTGAGGCAGGCAAGGGAAGTGATTTGTCTAATTTCACACAAGAGGTCTGTAGTAGTGCAGGGAATTGAATCTGCATTATCTACATCCTTAATCACTGAATCATGGGTTTAAAGAAGCTGTGCTGCTATAAGGAACTTGAATAAGGATTTATTTTGTCATTCTACTTCAGGGGAGCACTAAGAAATTGTGTTAAAAGTTATTTACTTTGCAATTGATCATTGACTGCATGTAATTCTGAGGGTGTGACCCTGTGGTTAAATGTGCAGATAATTTGAGCAAATATAGCTGCAAGCAAAATTTGGGGAGTGTGATTTCAAGTCTTTCAGACTGGAAAATCTGAATAATATCCTGCCATAATTTTTAGGGGAATTATGCCAAAGCCTAAATGTGAAGAAGGAAATCTAGGTATTAAAACACTTACACAATCTAGAACTAAATATAGAAACCCTCAAGATATCGGCAAAAGTTTCTGTCTCATGATCTTAAACTATCTGAACTCTTGATTTTCCTACTTCCCACACAGTTTGTCTTCATTTCTTGTGCTGTGCTATCAAAGATAAGTTGTAAGTAGACGTGAACAAGAAGTTTCATGTCATTTAACCTAATTAATTTGGTCCTTTTGCAAAAAATATTCAGCCAGATTTCTTCAAATGGATTGGAGTGTAAGCACTTCCAGCAAGAATTATGTTATGTTCAAGTTTCCAATTTGCTTTCCTTGTGTATTAGGGAAGGTGAACTTCTTCAATCAATTAAATGTCTACAGAAAAATGGTCCAGAAATTTCATTACCATAGGTGAATTCCTTTCAAGATAAAAGAGAATACTCAGATACAAATCACTGTCCAGTTCTTTCTAAAAAGCCCTGATGTTTGTCTTTCAGTGATCTGTCCATATACCTGAAATTATTTAAATAGCAGAATTACAGGTGTGTCCACTCTGTGTTGTTTCATTTCCAGTCTTATTTTTGAGGCCTCATTCTTGTTCATTTCACCCACAAGTGTTTTTTCAAAGCTGGATGAACACACAGTTTTCACATTAAATTTTCAGTTTCTAAAAACAGGTTTGGAATTATGCAAGACATGCCCTGCTTTTGGAGAATGTCACAACAGAAGTGCTTCTTTTAAAGGACTTTGAAACATGTTCATTATAATAATGCTGCAGCCCTGGAAACCTTAGTACCTTTCTGGCACTGAAATTCCTCACTCTTCCATTTGTGCCATTGCTGAGCACTGATATCCTGTGACTTTCCCTTCACTTCTGTATGAGGGAGATGAAAACAGAAATACTTTCTTCTGATTTATGAAAGGCTTATTTCACAAATAGGCTTTAGAGAGCACTTTAAAGCATACAAAAGTGACTTACCAAAGAGAATAACAAGCTTAATCTACACTCACAAAAGAAGCAAGCAAACATAACCAGGTTCTGAGCCAGCTCAGAACTTCCAGAAAACTGATGTCCCCAAAAGAAGAGCCATTTGAATCAGCTAAAGGAGCATCAGGCATTGTGGTTTGCACTGCCAGCCATCACTTAGGTGTTCTTGTAACCTAAGGTCAGTAAGGATCCTTGAGTCATCTTCAGTCGTGGTTTCCTTAGCAAAGCCTCAAAATCCTTTGCTAATTAGCCACGTGGATAGCACTTTAATTTCAGCTTCATCGGGGACTCTGAGGAAATCTGAAGCTAAGCTCGCTCAGCCTCCTGAATGAAGATGAGCACGCACAAAGGGTGCACTGAGCTCATGCAAGCACAGTGAAGATTAAACATTTTGGCTGCAAACGGGAAGCTTGTCACCAACTCAACAAGCACAAGGTCTAGAAAATGTTTAGGTTCCAAAAGTGAATCTACGCAGAATTAAAACTGCATTACTTTCTGTGAGGAGATAAATTGCACTTTAAAAGTTTTAAAAGTTGCTTGATGGCTTTATTGGTCAGGATGTACCTGCCAGCACCAGGAGCTAATGCATTAGCACAACACAGCATGAAAACACAGCCTGTATTAGCTGATTCATTCAGCAGGAGCACTGATCAAGCAGAGTAATGTGCATTTTTTTTGTGTATGGAAAGAAATGATAGCCTTCAATAAATATAATTTTTAAATTTAAAAAAAAAAAAGAAAACAATGAAAAAAAGTCTTTTATGCTGGACTGACAGTAGATCCACATAAGGATGATATTACCACAGAGTAATAAATAAAGCAGCAGACAGGCAATGCAATCTATTTCCTTCAGTATGCAAAAGTGCATCATTTTGGCAATTCTGAAGCAGGCTAACAGGAAGTAATCCTTTCACCAGACAGTTTGTTACCAACAACTTCACTTAGCTTAATTATATTTTGACTCTTAATCATGTTTCATGAAGCAGGTAACATGCCTCTTTTTCTATTGAGAATTCATATGCCATTTACAAAGAATAAGTCTAAGAAAAGCACAGTTTTCCTCGCAATTTCAACCATCATATTCCCCTTCCTACTACATTCATGACACTAATCCAAAATCTTTCATTTCTCTCTCTAGCTGTAGCTCTGCAGGGCCTAGCAGCTATGTCAGAAGCAAACCCATGAAATCTGCTGAGGTGAATTGTAATGTTCTTTTGCAGTTATCTGCAATGATATTAAAAATGTTGTGGTATTCTAAAATATCTTTTAGTGCAAATAAATTCACTTCGTGATCATTCTGCCTCATGTATACTAGCAAGTACTAGCAATCCAAATTCACAGAACAGCCCAGAAGTTTGTGGCAGAAAAAGTTTGGGAAGGTTTTTAGTAGAGTTAGGTATACATGCCTCTAAGATTAATGGAAAATATGATATCATTTCCTATATAGCTATGAAAATTCTAGCAAGGTATTAAAAATAAAAAATAGGACAAGAGTTACCATAGTGAAGAATAACAGCATCAGATTTTTCACATTTTTTAAAACCTGCTTTAAGACTGCATGGTCAAAGTCACCACAGATGAGGACACTGATTTTTTCACGTTACTATGCAAGAAATAGCAAAAATCACTGTAGGAAGCAGAATGGTAGTGGCAGATATTTGCTATCAGCACAGTGCAATGGTGCAGCTTTAGAGAGGCTGGACACCCTCCCAGGCTCCTCTCTTCCCAGCACAAAGCTTGAGAGATGAAGCCTTGCACTTTAGGAGATGATTTTCTCTCACTTTTTGTATTTAACTGAAGCAAGCCCTATAATATTTACCAACTTGTTGCTGTAATTGTTTCTTGAATAAAGGTCCCTGTGACAGGAGACAAAGTAAAGCTCTAAAGACTCTGAAGCGTCGAGAAAATGAGTGTTCTTAAGTTCACTAGCATTTGTGTCTTTTTGTCTGAGTCCGTATTTTTCTTGGTATTTCCAGGAAAAGTAAACACTGAAAATTTAGTTGTGGCTTTTGGCTTTTCACTAGTTTAAAAAACAAAGCCATTCAAATGTCACCAGCACTTTACTACAACAGATTTGCATAAATATATCTTAATCCCTACCCACTCACAAATCTTAAAATTCAAAATAAGTTTCACAAGGTTCTGGAAGAGGGTTTGAACAGGGCAAAAAAATGAGTGCCTTTGTAGCACTGTTCCTTTTTGTCTGTCAGTTGCTGTGTGCATCTGATGTGTGCAGTCTGGGGAGCAGGGGTGTTTTTCTAGCTGTTTCTTTACCTTTCAAGAGGATACAGAGGGAGAAAAAGCTTAGCTGGTGGACTGATGGGGAGAGCAAGGTAGCAGCTGAAATTAGCTAGAATGTTATAAAAAGCCACAGGAAACCTGTCAGCGGCCTTGTAAATGAAGATATGGCGAGATGAAAGAGAAGCAGCTGGGGACAGTTTCATATCTTAGAAAACAAATCCTGTTTTCGTGTCTTAGCCACAGCTTGTCACCTGAACATGCATAGCATGGTCTTGATTGTTTTTGTTTACTGCCTTCCAGCTGCCCTTTATCTCTTCCCTGGGCAAAGACTTTGGGCCTCAGCTTGGCTACAGCTGAGCAGGACTCTCTAACACCCGTAGAAAATAGATTTATACTTGGTGAGGATCTGGCTTCCTACCTTGTCACTGAAATAGGAACAAGAGCTGTAGCTTTTAAAAGGACCACTTATTACTGACAGTGAAGCAGCCAGAGTGACCGGAGCAGTTGAAAATTGGTGTCTCAGAAAAGCAATTTGGGGATTTCCAGGCATTCTTTTTAGTGCTATATTTGTGCCAAATGAGGATTCGAAATGCAATTGAGAAAGCTCTTCTAAGGCATGTTGAGGTGTCTCTCAACAGAAAGACATTAGCTGAAGAAAGGAAAAACTGCGGAAAACAGTCAAATTGCTTAAGAAAATTGAGCAGTCAGATAGTCCATCAAAGCCCACAGCATTCTGGTGTGCAGCAGAAACTGCTGGCTGAAATGGAGCAGAAATCTTCCCACAGCAATTCTCTGGGCAGTGCAAATACAACTTTCAGCTTCGGAGCACATTTTGCTAGAGAAGAGCACTCTGCCCTGTTTGATCATTACTGCCTGTCAGTACCCTTCCTCCCCACTCCACTAATCCAGGGAGCAGCCATCAGTCACTGGTATCACAGATACCCAATGCCTGCATAAACCTCCAGGCAACATGCAGCACGTTTTGGAGAACCAAAATGATCAGGAGCAGCAGGGGAGGCGTGGAGGGCAGGGTAAGAGCAACTGCAGCAAGGAAGCAAGGCTGTCATGGGGCAATCCAGAACCAGAACCTGTTATGTACAATGTGTCAGGAAAAGTTGGGGGTAAGAAAATGTCCAAAATCAGGGTTTACAATTAGAGTGTTTCTTCAATGAATAAATGAGTGTCAAACTAGACATGTCTCCTAGGGGTCAAAGGGAGATGATGAGAAATAACTTGTCTGACTTGGAAGCAAGCCAGACCAGGAGGAAAGGAAAAAGCCACAAGAGCCATGGCCAGTAACAGCAGAGCAAACATGGTCATGATAAGACCATAACACTTTCCTGAGAGGAATATGGAGAGAATGAACACAGGCATTGGCATAAAGTCTTTTGCAGTTTTCCCAAACTTTTTGTTAATTCCACCATAATGTAATCCATATCAGATAGAAACCAATCTTCTGAAGCTTTCTAATCTCCTCTTAACCTGAAAATGGGAGAGAAAATGTATCTTCCTCTGAGTATCTTTAGATTTTTTTTGTTTCTCCTCATCAGAATCCCAGGTCATTTTAGTCTTGGGAAATGTCCCTTGTATTTCATTCTCACTGAATGCCAAACACAGGTTGCACCAGATAAATACTCTTATGGCATCAATGACTAAATCCTTCTTCTGTAAAACTTAACCATGATGCTAAGAGGTGTGAAGAAGAGAAACCCATTTCCAGTAACTCTCTGCTGATTTGTCTCCAACAAAGGATGTTGTCTCCTCTCTCTTTCCTGTAAAGGAAGCCTGTGTGATTGTACAAACACATCTTCCATATTTCACAGATACTGGAAGAGTGGATGGGTCAGCCAGTGACGTAGCATGTTAAAATATTGAGGGAGAGGGGAAAGGGACTCATCTGCTTTTTTTCTCTTTGTCTCAGTCTGTCCAGGATAGTCTGGGAACCCTTTTGTGAAGACGACCTCAGTTGTGACCTCACAGTGCTCCACTGTGCCTTTCAGGTCTATTCAAGCCTAGCAGGCTCCTGTCGTTTACAACCTTCTGACTGTAGATTTTTGCTGCCTTATGAGGTTACAAAAGTCTCATGCGATTGCACAGATTGAGAAAAAGCAGCAGAAGGCTGAAATAGCTTGGATAAAAGTCATATGGACGCGGCACTTCTAAGTACACTACTTTGTTAGGACAGTGAGGATCTTAGCATACAAATGACAGAAGGGCAGCTTTCAGTAAACACACAAAAACAGAGAAAACATAGTCTGAGACAGACAGCTTAACTGTTTTCTGCAGGGCTAAGCCTGAGGAATAAAAAGAATTATAAAAACCCAATAACCTTTCCCATTGGGGTCAAGTGGTTGTTAAACTGGTGTCTGGACAATCTTTTCTTCCATCCTCTGCCTGCTTTTCAGCTGATTCATAACATCACAAGCATCAGCCCGGATATCCCCAATATAATTCATGGTGATAGAAAAATATGCAGCATAATAGTTACTTTATCCAAGCATACAAGAATATTTTCTTCTTTTTTTCTCCTCAAGTATCCTGTATTTTTTTAAATATATACTTCCACTTTCTGAGGAAGAACTATTTATAAATTACATCTCTCTGGAAAGAGTACCAGTAACAATAATTTCACATGGCAAGCTTGACACACCAAAAAAAAAAGCAATGCTCTATGTTGCCCCTAGCAAAATTTTGACCAGCCACTAATTATATTTTTAAAAGCTGAATGATAAAAAAAAAAAATATATATATATATAAGGCCTGTGGCTAAGTTAACTCTGCACAAAGAATCTAATGGTGGCACCATGGCAGGATGGGTGAAATGTGAGTGGTCTGCAATACCCCTGTGCCAGAGTCAGTCCAGCTAATGCAGGTGGTTATTGAGTGCTGAACTGGGGGCTGAAGGAAGAGTTACTGGAGGAGTCTGTTGGAGCTGAAGATGGATATGGATTTTTGAGTCTGTTCTCACAGTCCTTGCCTAGATGACCTCTGTCAGACTTTTTATTGGTTTTGGTGACAAAAAATGGCAATATGAAGTACCATAAGGGAGGTTGTGTAAAGTGCTGAGGCGGAAGAAAGGAAGAGGAAGAAAGGAGTCAAGGGAAGAAATTTGAGGAAGGGAATTAGGATTACTCATATTTTGTCTCTCTAAACAGCAATCTGTCATGAAGAGATCCATGTCTTTCCTTGTGATTACAGGAGAGCACTATTTAATTTACTATCTGCCATTCAAGCTTTACTAAAGGCCGGGCTCGATCAGCTTTGCCTGTGTTACTGAGATGCCTCTGGATAATATTTGTCTGATCTAGATATTTGCCTGTCCCCCAATCGAGATCAGCAGCAGTTTGCTGATGGAAGAGCGGAGTCTTGGATCTTTGTCTTGCATCCACCAGTTTAACCTCAATTCAGGACATACCAACAAGCATTTTGTAGCTCATCTCCAGCTGTTTCCTCCACACCTTGCTGCAGCAGACACAACAAAGGAGTTGCCAAGTCAAGAAAATGAAATCATACCTTCTTTCTCACAGGATAAGGAAGAGCATTATGGAATATATTGGTTTTACTCTAATAAGTAAAACAACAGAAAGAACATCTGCATCATCCCCTCTGTCTGATCCTCTCATAACAAAACCACCAGTGTCCGCTTTTTGATCCTTAAACAGCAAAACTGAAAATCCAGCCTTTGTAATCTTCAATTGAGCCAGTTGGTAGAATGCAGATGCAAAGAATGAGATGTCTTGCCATTGGCTGTAATCTAAATCTAAAGACACTAATCCCACAGAGATACATTAAAGTCAGAGAGCCCGTCAGGAAGGCAGATGGCAAAATAAACAATTCTGAAAAAAAAAAGCACTAAACCCCTTGCTGGCACCTAATAGTGACATGGGTAGGACAAATCTCACCAGGGTAGGGAACGTTAACAGCCTGTTTGTGACAAAGTGAAATAAAATGATTTGAATTGACACTTATGCTCCCATAAATCTGACCGATGCCTCTATTACTGTTTTGACCTGGGACTTCAGCCTTCGCTTGGGATGCTGAAAGCTGCTTGCAGTAAGGAGTTGTGAGATGGAGCCCAGAATCCCTGACACAATTCACTTGCTGCAGAGAGTCCTGGCAGGCAGGGGGACTCACCTGACAGACCACAGCCTTTGTTCTCAGCTCCCAGCCCATTTCTGCCAATGCTCTGGCCCACAGGTCTGTCTGCAGGTGCTCTTCCTGGGCATGTGCAAGGCTGAGGCTGTCCAGGGTTTGATTGCTGCATCTCCCTCAGCTTTTTTTAGGGGTAGTTTCCTTTCTTTCTTTTTCTAATTGTCCATCAATCAAAGTTTTAGACACCATTCTCCACGTCAAATCCCAGGAAAATCTGCAGCTAGATAAATCCCGTGTTTCAGGTCCTGCCTGGTATGTCAGCTTCTGTGCCATCAAAAAGGAACTGAATTGCCACCTCCGGGAATTCAGAGCCATGGCTGCTACAAGACCCACATCTATTGCCTTTCTAATGCTATATGGGCACACGTTGCAGAACATGCTGTTCTCAGCAGGACACTCTGATCTAAGGCTGTGCTTGCTCAGGCCTCCATTTGAACACTCAACTGGCAGGTTTCAGCAGGTGTCTCACCTCCTGTGGTTTGGGTGCACTTTCCTGGGAGCTGGTCTTATTTCACAAGTGAGAGGCAGCTCTGTCCCTGGAGCACTGTAGAGGGAGCAGGCATAAAGGGAAAAGTGTCTATTTTTTACTGCTTCCCTGATGTATTTCACTCAACCGGTCACCTTCCATGTGCTCACTACTATGTGGAGTGCCAGAAGACCTGCTGTGCCCAGTGAGGAGAGGGAGAAAAGCCTTGTTGCAGTGTCTATATTTTATATATCTCACCAAAAAAAGTTTATCTTGGTTTTGTTCTTCTAGTTTTAAATATCCCTTTAAAAAACAGCTAGCAATTAAAATACAAAAACCTCCTCCAGAGAGCTATCCGGGAAGATAATTTCAAACCAAGATTAAACTCTGCTTCTTTGTTTCAGTCCTTAAAATCTTCTTCCTGCCACACAGGTAATTGCAAAAATAGGCTCCACCAGCTAAACTGATCAAGAAAGCAGAAACAGATACCTCTGACATTTGCCTAAATAACTCTTGTGTCCTTTACTAGTATTGCAGTGACCTCTAGGAGCCTACTCCAAGTCCATTGGCTTCATTGTCCCTTACTAACTTAGCCCAGACTTTCAGAAAGTTTTCTAAGCCTGGAAGGATGAGTATAGTACAATGAAAAGACCAAAAACCATGAGTGTGCTGATGAGAAGCAGAATAGCCTAGAGCCTTCCATCTCTAAGCTGCTGATGTCTGCATGGTTAAAAATGAACTACCTAGGGCTATATGAACCCCTGGTGTTAGCCTGAACAATGCATTCACATCCATTTACCTGAAATCTAAATTTGGTTTATAGCATTTCATAACCACACAGAAGATGACAGCATCTCTTTAATGCTGAATCAGAGCAAAAAGTTTCCAATTTTTATGCATATCAGCACAAAAGAAACCACTTCCACTTACCCAGGAGTACTGTAGATCCATATCAGTTAGGGAATATGTAAGATGTGGCTGATGAGAAGAGCAAGTACAGTTTTCCCATTCTTCTATTTTTGAAATTAAGAAGTCACAAGGACAGAGCTGGTTGTCAGGAAACGGCTTCCAGTCACTCCACAAGTGAAATTCTGTTTCAGAATGAATTGAAATAGTTCCTAAGTTATTAAGTCTGGAAGTGTATGAGCGGCCCAGAGATGCAGAAATAAAATCTGTCCTGGTCTCAGTCTCTTCTTTTTTCCTTGTGTTATCTTTCCATGTCTTCTTGTCCTGAGGTTTTGTCAGCTTCATGCAAGAAGTTAGTGCTTCTTCATCCTCTTCAGAGAGATAAGCATCTTCTAAGGTATCTTTAAAAATGTAAATTCTTGTTATAGCATGTTGCAATTCATAAAGAAAGTAGCATACTTTTTTTTTTAAAATTCTTTCTTTCATTCTATATAATGAAAATGCCAAGGACTCTATTAAAAAAAGAAATTAAAAAACCAAAAATACTTCCACAAACAAACAAACAAATAAACAACCCCCCAACAAACCCAAAACCAAGTAATTACGATAATTAGGGAGATGGAAAGGATTTTGTACTTGGTCAGGCATCTGAGCCAAAAGTGAGATTGGCATTTGGTATATTCATCTTGTTCCCTAAAAGGTGTGGAAAATTTTATTAGTTCTGCCTATGAAAATTTGCTAACTGAATGTCATATTGCTGATCGTTGCAGAGAGCATGAGTTTAGCTGGAAAAGTTCTGGAAGTTTTTTGGACTATTGTTCTCCCACCCCTTGTATGTATGTTGTAGTTATGAAGTAGTTGCTAAAATCCCTATTTCCTCATGTGTTTCAGGCCAAGCAGTGATTTGGCTGGAGCAGTAGTTCATCAGATAGTTTAAACTCATTTTGCTAACGCTGGTTTATAAATAATCATACAAACAAATGCCTTCTACAGCAAATGCATGCACTGTTAAAACAACGTTGGCAAAACAAATTCAGAGGAAGAACTGTTGCACAGTCAGATCAGAGATCTATAGGATACTCCAGAAGATCAGCTGAGGTGAGAATCAGTTCAGAATTCCTGGGTCTTGTGGCCCTAGGCACTCAGGTATGATAAGAGACCGACTTGCTTGTCATACCTCAGACCTTCCTGCACTCTCAGATGCTACTGACTCATGGACTAGCACTGGAAGTTATCTTCCTGTTTGTGAATTTTGCCTTTCTGACCTGAAATGTGATACAAAACTAGGAAACCCGAAGTGTCGCCAGCACAGAGACCCTGCTGTTATACAATTCTATTTATCTAGACTCCCCACTTGCGAGATATACTGTTACAAAACTCCAGCCAGTGTGACAGGAAACAGGTTTTCACACTATGAGGAAGTCAGCGCTGGAGTGGTATCACAGTAACATCTCAGTTGGGGGTTGAAAATCGTGGGTGGTGAATGACAGACCAGGACAGGATTGTTTACAGTTATGTTCAATCCAGTGTCATTTGCCAAATGTTGGAAAGAATGCTGATGTGATGCTGCACTTACTGAGAGGGACCAGAACGTGCTTGACATCTTCCAAGCTCTGTGTACTTGTTTTCTTTGTTCGGACCAATTTCTGCAATCGTTTTAGTGTTCCCCTGGACTCGGCTTTATTGTCTGGTTCTGTACCCTGACAAAAAAAAAAAAAAAACAACAAAAAACAAAACCGAGAAAGACATTAATATTATCCAAACCCTACAAATAAAAACTAAGGGTAACATGGTGTTTATCTTGAGAATGACAAAGTGTTGGATTCAAAGAACTGGCCATTGACACAATGCTTTAAAAGTTAGGCTCTTCCTTGCTTTGGACTAATAAGTAAAAAAAAAAAAAGGAAAAAGGCAACTCACAAGAGACATCAAGCTTAGGCCAGTGTTCATATTGCTGTTTACATATTTCTCTTCTTGAATACTTGAGCATTACTGAATACTTAATTCCAGAATTGTTCCAGAAAACATTTTCATATATGCATCCACTACATTATCTAGAAGCATTTTAAGTGTGCACAGAAATCTCAGATGTGGAGTTACTGCATTTAAATGCGTATGGGAGTGTATTCCAAAGTACTGGTGTCTTTCTTTTTTCAAGACCTTATTTCATATCCTGGATTAAATGACAATAAAGTAAAGGACAATTCAAATCTGTGATTGTACACACCAACAGTGTCGTACTGAGAAACTCCAGGTTTAGATACTGCAGTCCCCTGGAGCAGGAACTTGGTGAACATGCAGCCATCTCACATACATCCACTCACATTAAACCATCTGCTTGAAAATCACTCCAGAAACACTAAAGCTCTCTTCCAACCTGACTCTGAACTTCTCTGTGAGCTTCAGAGATAAATTTCATTCTCTGACAGCAAATAACTTCTATTCCATAGTAATATGCTCTGTTCCATATAGGATATGTTATTTTCATTGAAACAAAACAAAGAAAAACAAAATTAGAAATTAGTAAGACCGTAATTCACCAGTGGCTGCTTTTTGGAACAACACTGTCTGGCTTCCCTGTACATTCAGGTGTTTGATTTCAAACCTTGAAAGGGTTTGTACCAAATGACTTGCACGACCACTTCATCTTGCTCCAGCTATAAATTGGCATGAAGGTTTAATAGCCTACAGAATCTGCTATATCCTCCTCATTTAAGAACAATGGGCTAACATAATACTAGAAATTGTCTTGAACCAAGCAGAACCTAGTGAAATAAACATATACCCACATGCCTAAAATTACACCCAAAAAAACCTGAAACTGTTTTATTCTTTCAGGCACTGTTATGATAAAATACTCTTAGTTGCATAAAACCTTATTAGTAGTAGTAATGGTATTCTGTGTCTAGATACAGCTTTCAGGCCTTCCTTCGTGGGTGATCTAAATCACACTGATGCTGATGGAGCCTGTGCTGATGTCTTTCCTTAAAGATAGGACCTTTGGGGTCCTCCTTCTTTAATCACAATAGTGCCAAAGTTCCCACAGTGGATAGCACTTGGGTTTCGACTCCCTCCTGCTCAGCAGCATGTTACATTCCTTGAAATCTGCAGTGTCCTGGAAACTGGGAACCAACCACAAGGACAGAACAGGAAGCCAGAGAGTTGACACCTTTTCATTTGTCCAGTGTCTCTTGTAAGTCATGGCCTCATTCTTGTCTTAGTTTTGCAGTGAATTTCACAGCTACCTCTGTAAGCTGCACTTCACTCTCAAAGTGCCACAAACTGAACTCGTTGCAGATGAAATTAAAATAAAAGACACTTTCCAGAAGTTCAGCTGATGAGCTCCAGCTGCTGGTTGCTGGTTGTCCAGCAGAGAGGATGTGAACACAGGTAGACCTCCCATAAAACACAGGGTGGGCATCAGCTTACCAGCACCAACTGTTCTGTTGTGCTTTTCCTGTCCTTCATCTGTGTGTAGATTTCTTTCCTCTTCCAGATTCAAGATAGCAGGAGTGCATCTTTACCTTAGCTAACGAGAGAAACTGAAGTGCAATTTTTCAGTCTCTCATTGGGAGATGTCTTTGCAAAATAAATCACAGTGGTTTAAAATGCTAATATTGCTCTCATATTAGATCTCTTGTAGCAATAATAATTTGTTCACTTATAAGTAACGACACAAAAGCAACAGGATGGCTTTGATTTATGATCTGGGATTTCCATCATGAAGACATCAAGATAAATGGAAGATAATCTATTCAGATAATTTCATTAATGGCAAACTCTAATCCTCTTTTCCTTAAAAGCACTCATTTCATAGAGTCTATTGTTAGGGAAAAGTCATAAGTGCTTAAATAATAAATGCAGTAACCCCCTTTCATGGAGAAAAAAGCTCATGCAGTATCAGCTGGTGGTGAGACAGCTTTTAAATTTACAGTATTTTATTTTGGCTTACCTAAGCATTCAAATATGGAATTTTATCTGCCTATCCAAACATTCTTTAATGTAGAAACCAGGCAATCAAGTGAGCTGTGCTTTTCCCCAATCTATAAGCAAAGCTATCTATGAGAAAAGAATTCCCACATGAACAAGAACCAAAAATATTATTGATTTCCCTACTTAATGGGTTTTAGTGATGAAAAATCATGTCACATCACAAATCAAAATGAATTATGTAAAAAAATAAATCACAGGCTGCCCTTTAGTTGCAAATAATTTGCATGGAGTGTGCAGGAATACTTAAGCACAAAAATAAACGTTTAAAAAATGCACTTCCAAAATGCATTACAGAAGAAAGACCTAAATTGTGCCTGATAGTTTCCAGTTTGTCCAAAGGTATTTTAAATACCTTAGAAATCTTTGCACAGTGAGATGTTATGAGGATTAACCTGGTGACAGAAATACAGCAATTTGGAAGCTAAGTGTAAAACACTGCTGGTCAGATTCCAGCAATCTCAGTCCTGTTGAGTACTCTCTTTCCTGGGTGTAACTGCATTAATTTCAATAAAACTACTTGCACAGCATGTCACTTCTCAGCATAAAGAATTTAGTCATGGCACAGTCTAATCTCTGTGATTTTTCTTCAACTGCTTTGCCTTTCCCAAAGAAGTGCAGTGATTTAATCATGACTAGCAATGCACTTAAATTCAGTGTAATAGTGAGAAGACAAAAATTAGTGTGTGTTTACTGTGTCCACAGTGCTAATTGTTATGGTACCACAAAAATATTTGGAAAGTTTCAGTAATAACCTGGCTGCACAGAATGAATATTAATATAGTATATGATGATAGATGATTTTTTGCTCTGTTTAAGAGTTCTGTAAAATGCACCAAATTCGGATAATTTTTTTTGGTAAAAAATGTAAGTAAAGCCATGGTCAAACAGTGTATAGAGAAGCACTGTAGAAACTTCTTTCGTGCTCCTGCCCATATATATCTGACCTTTAAATATTCCCATGATGCTGGTCGGGTACTTTAACTAGTTTAAAATGAGTGCAGAGTCAGACTAAGCAGCCTAGGATTATAGGCAGATTCCGTCCTGGGAACCACAGCAATAATACAATATTCTATAAATGATAAAGAAATATCATGATTAATAGCAGAGCAATAATAAGGTATTCTACAGAAGACAAAGAGATATCATGATTAATAACGTGGATATGAAAAAGATCTTTCAGCTTTTGGAGAGGGAACATATAGCACAGGAAAAACCAGCCTGTTATTCCCAGCTGCTGGTGAAACAAAATGAATGATTTTCATGGCAACTCACCATTTCACTGTTACCAGGCACACCTGGATTTTGAACTCGTGGTGGGATCCACTGCTCATAGTTTATCACCTAGACAGAAAGAAAAGTAAAATAAAAAAAACCAAAACCAAAAACCTTACAAAAGATTAATAAGCACAATTAGTATCATGTAATTAAATACAGATGAGAGCTCAGCAGTTTTTCAACCCGGTACTGTGTGGATATGAAAGTAAAAGACTGACATACACCAGATGACACCCACTGAAACCATTTTGATATTTAGCTCTCTTGATTTCCTCAGTTATCTGGGACTCAGTAATGTCTTGGAGACATTACAGTGAAAGTGGTACCATGGCAGAGCTGTGCATTATAGTCTGGGATCCTTGGATCTCATCCTAGATCTTAGCTTCCCTTGCTCAATGAGCAGGAAAGCCAGAGAAGACTTCCCTTAGCAGCAACCCCCCAGTCGAGGAGCATCACTGATGCAGTTCTGTAAAGGGTCTTGCTTAGTTCACCTCATTTTTCCTGGGATGTTGAGCACCGGGGTGTGAGTTTGAACTGGATTAACAATGTGGAGAAAATGGGACGATCCTCAGAGCTAAGACAAGACTATTCACACTCTCATCATCTGCCCATAAGCCATTTGTTGGTCACAGTGTCCTCGGGAGAGGAACACCATGGGAATGCACCTTCCTTGGGGCACTGCTGCTAGTGGGCAGCCTGACAGTGCCTGCAGCTTATCGGGGAAGTAATGAACGCTGGCCTTTTCTCTTCATGAATATGAATGACACGTTGAAGGCTGAATGCAACCTAAGAATTTACGTGAGAAATGAGGCATGAAACATTTCTGAAAATGTATTAGCCCAAAGACTGCATTACTTGATATTTTATGTCCTTCCCAATATGCTACAAAGGCTTCAAGCCATCAAGGGAGCCCTGCTAGACATGAGTAAATAAGAATAAAGGTATGAAAAATAAATGCAGAAAGTAAAGGTACTTTTTATGGTAAGGTACAATTATTGCAGTGGTGTTCATGCTGTATCCCTCAACCTGTACTTCTGTTTCAAGCCCCATTTTCCAGCACTTACAGAATGAATGGAATGAATGAATGTCAATTTAGGAAATGGAGAAGTATTAAAGCTTTTGTGAAGCACTCAGGGAAACTTACTTGCTTTCTCTTTTTTTATTTATTTCCTTTTTTTTTTCTTCAACAAGAGGAAAAAAATCTAAGGTGTTCATCTGTGCTATTTACTCATGCTTGTAAATTTGCATCTTCCATGGCTGACAGAATTACAAACTCCCACAGACCAGCTGAGGCAGGAATGCACTTCTGGGGATTGTGTAATGTAACCCCCTGCTCAGAACTGGTCACCAGAGCAAGTTGCATGGGTCCATCTCCTGATAGGAGTGTCTCCAAAGATGAACTTCTCTAGAAAGTGTCTGACCTCCCCTTATGCTAGAAAAGTGCTTTCTTTATGTTAAGTGAAATTTCCTGTATCTCAGTTTGTGCCCATTGCTCCATCCCATTCCTGCCAGTAGCAGCCTGTAATTCCCCAGACTTTCTGGGACAGCCACCTATCCCACCCAGTTCTGTGATCCTGAGGCTGCAGTTGTGCAACTGCATGCAGACTTCTGATTCCTCCTGTCTGTCCCCCATGCTGTGTGCATCATAAGGACACGTATTTGTGCTGATTTCGCAGAAAAAGAGCTTTCCCCACAATGCTGTTCTCTCAGCATTTCCTTGTTTGTGTGCATAATATAGTGCAGTAAATGAATACAGATGTGATCAGACTATTTTGGAAGCTTAAAAGAGAATTATATCAATGTTACCTTGATGATAATGA
The DNA here is from genome assembly GCA_026261815.1 of Monarcha castaneiventris obscurior. NCBI lineage: Eukaryota > Metazoa > Chordata > Aves > Passeriformes > Monarchidae > Monarcha > Monarcha castaneiventris. The sequence continues at coordinate 10,532,236 of JAMPIT010000575.1, forward strand.
AGGCAAAAGGTAACAATCACTAAAATTCAAAATAATGTCATTAAACTTGAAATTTTTAAAGAGCAAGTGCAATAGGTCTTAAATTGATACCAAATTTTGGAGGGGCTTGTGTCACTATAGTTCATCATTCATAAACCAAAAAAAAAAGCACCTTCAAATGCTTTGAGAAGCCAAAAATAGAACTTTGCCTCTAAAATGGGGCAAATGGTTCATAGGGAAAAGTTTTAAGGGATTTTATGGGAACTTATACTTAAAGCAAACATAGGCCTTATTCCCTTTTTCCGTCCATAGTCTCTCATGTCTGAGGAATGACCTCTGGGATCTTTACCACGAGCCAGTCCAAAAGCTGCCATGGCAGGATATGGGCAGAGCCAGAGATCCCTCACACTAAGGGAAGAAATATTGTAGGAAATCAAAGAATAAACTTTCTCCACAATACTTAGAAAATGGGAGGAAGAAATCAGAGAAAGAGAATGAGAGATGCAAAAGAAAAAGAGCTCTTTTCTCCTTTCCTTCCTCCTCAGCTACTCTTTTGGCAGCTGGGAGAGGAGATAATCATGGGAACAAACTAACAATGCAGAGACAGATAAAACCCTGAGGGAAAGCAGGAGAAACCTGGGACACACTGACTTTCAAGGCCCTGGTTTCCAATGAAGTTGTCTTTCCCCCGATATGCAGATAATTTGACTCTTTTTTTTTAACCCAGATCTTGACTTTGACCTACACTGGAGCTGAGCACTGCCTAAACATTGGGTCTTCACAGTTCTCTGTCTTATCTCAGATGCCTTCAGGGTGATGAATGTACATTTTTTTTCTTGGTTTTAACCTAAACATCCAAAAGGACTCCTGACATTGTATAGAAACAACAGGGGAAACTCAGCTCAGAGCCTTTTCTAAAGTTTAATGCTCACCTTGAATTTAAAACTTTTCTGCAACAGAAAATTCAATAGATTTTTCAGCTTCTAAATAATTTTATTGTATTAATTCCTCATTTAGAACACACACATATATACAGGTGTGTTACACATTTTTAGTCCCAAACTGGGTGAACTGTTATGTCCTGTTATGTGGAATCAGCAGAGCTAAGCTGGTTTGCCACAGATAGGAACTGAAGTAGCACATTATCAGAGAAAACATTGGACTGGAAATGAAAAAAAACCCAAACACCAGTCATTCAAATTCCAGAGCTACCAGTCTTTCTCCTCACTTCTGCTGTTCACCAGCTGATGGGTTGTTACCTACTTTTATGTTGGTGTTATGATTATGCAAACCCAAGGGTCAGAATTCATTAATTGCCCATGCCAGTGGGATGACTAATACAGATTTAGGAAGAGGAGATATGGTATATGTTTACAGATATTCAGAAAACATTAGGAGACATATGCCAATATGGATCATGCAAGACAGATCTAAACACTTAGTACAGATCTCGCCAGACACAGGTCTAGCACATCAATTTAGCAGAAATGTATTCACTCAGGGGAGGAAAAGGTTTTCTAGACAATGAAATCCATATGGCCTGCATAAGAAAAATCATGAACAACTTTGGTAGTCAGCAGAGTCATCTTTTAAAATCAGCTTCTAAAATACAGAGGCATACTGAGCATGAAGTTTAGGCTAGGCAGATGCTGAATGGAAACAAGGAATGAAATTGTAGATTCTGAGAAAAAGAGTAGTTGTTTCACCTGACATGTTGTTTCTTCTATCTTCTTTCCTTGCAGCAAATGTATTCCATCAGCAATAATATTATCTTCTGTGAATTATGACCAAAAAAGAGAAAACATGCTTTAAAATGTCCTGCTTTATGTTTTTATGAGGAATATAACTTGAATTGCACTTGATGTTTTGAGCTGACATTTTGACTCTCTGAAGTTAATCTTATATCATTTAAGCATACATTTTATCTTAAACTGCTTTGAAGTGAGACTGCAGAACAAATTGGCAAACTGACTCACAGAAAGAAAACTCATTCATGCTTATTTCTTCTTCTGTACTTACTCCTGTTTACTAACCCAGAACCCCACTGAGACTTTCCTCTTGCCCTGCTAATTTACAGCAGCAAAGTCTAGAATGTTCATATAAAAAATGAAGGGCAAAAATGATCTTTTCAACTGAGATCTGTTTACCTTAGATTAAATTAGAAATTGCTTTCAAAGGATGAACATCCTCCCATCTCTTGCAATAAAGGAATGTTTGGATGGGAAGAGTATTAACCTTCATGACAACAATGAGCAATAATAGGTCAAACAAGTCTGAAAAAAATTATTTTAAGCACACCTACTTTGGAAGATCTACTTTTACTCCCAATCTTAAGGCAAAGCACCCACCACTGTACAACTGTAGGACAGCCCTAGTGATTAGATTCCATCAGAACAGATACTGTTCTGTACAGGATCACTCAGATATTTTGCAGGGAGAAAAAAAAACATGAAGAAAAATATCTGCTAATCACACCAAATTTTTGAAAGTCACTAGAAAACAGCAGGAATATGTTGTTTTGGTTTGGTTTTTTTTCTCATTAATCCTAATTTGGCATCCTTATTGCTTCTGTGGAATACCTTACAGCATCAGTAGTTCCCCTGTTTGCAAAAGAACAGCTTATTAACATAGAGATCCACAAAAACTAACTGTAGGCAGGCAAGACTGATTGCATTGTATTCCCTACAATTAACAGGAAAAGAGAAAGTAATTCAGGGAATAATTCTGAGTGACTTATATTATTTCGATATCACATGGAAAAGTGTCTGAATGTGACCATTAAAATTTATATTCAAATAGGTACATAAGATCCTGGTCCAGATTTTGTCTTAAGCACCTAAAAATCTCCCTGAAGTCACTGAGGGCCTGGTGTCTGACAATCAGGTTGTTTATTTCATTATATAGCTAGCTGGACTCAATGGACTTCCAGAAGCACCATAACTCATGTGAAGCAGTGCTCATGCAACACCAGATTCATATAACGGGGTTCTTTCTGGTCCTCAGGATAACCTGTTCTCATCTCCTGCAGGCATCTCTGTACCCTGCAGCCCTGTGCTCTGTGAGCTTACTCTGGAAGTTAAATCTTGCAGTGTTCAGCCCTTTGCCCAAAGTCCTCCTACAGTCTAATCCAAAATACTGAGTAGCTGTGTGCAAATGAGTCACAAAAAACTATGGGGCAACATATAATGTCCTTAACCTGAAAGACTACCTACAGTGACACTGCTTTGGATGGAATATTGTTCAGACACAAATTAGAACAGCAAATTATTAAAGTAAACCTTAGTGGTTCCCCTCAACCACAATGTCTTTTGATAGCCATAATAACCTGCACCCACAATGCTCTAACATCTGGCTTAGATCAGCTCTCCAGCCCACTGAATTATGGAATAAGGTATTTGTGTAAAAAACCAACCAAACAACAAAAAAAACCCCATGCAAAAGATAAAGATGAACTACAAAGAGAGCTGCAGTGTTCTCATCTTCCTAGTCCAGCCATGGGTACCAGTCACCCTCCTGTGGAACGAATTAGGAGCAGGGGAGAATTACATCCACTGTGTCTGAGAGGTGTCAGTTCTCTCCTGTTTGTCTCCATAATGTTTCATGGAAGCCCAATGACTGTGACTTCCACAGTCAGCTTTTCAGCAATGATGCTTTTAGGCTGGCAGATCTTGTGCTGATGATTTGTGTTTGGCCTTGTGAGCAAAGGCAGGTCTTCCTGCTGTTGTGTCTGTGGGATAGATAAGTTTTCACTGCATTTTCAGCCTGGAAAACTTGGGTTTGTAGATGTAATAATACACGTGCTGTCATCAAGGGCTTCATCCAAAGGCTGCCAGTGTCTGTGGATGTCTCTACATTGATTTCAGTGAGATTTGAGACGGGTCTGTGGATACAGCTCTGAAGTAAGCAGAGAAGTCTATGCCAACCACCACACATGGGCTTTTAAATCTAACAGAAATTCATATTATGCAACAGACTTGCAGACCTTGAAGGATTATCTCTGCTAAGAGAAAAGTTTGATCAATAGTGACGAATTATCTTGATCGATAGTGATACACTGTAAATCTCCTTGCAAAGGTTTCACCACTGTGAAGGGGACTTCCCTTGAAATAATTTTACTGCAGTACGGGAAAGGGAGATTTTTATTTAGCTGCCAGCTTTGCTTCCTGTTCCCTCTGGGCCCCTGCCCTTCAATTACAACACTTGTCAGCTTTTAAAATGTGCACTGCTTCTTTTGCATGCTTTGGATATTTAAAAGGGTAGAAAATGCCTGGAGTAGAAAAGACTTTGGAGGAAGGTCAAAAAGTTCTGCTTTCTCATTCAGCCTCTCCCCACTTCCAATCCAGTAATCTCTGGAGTATCATTTGAAGAATCATACCAAAATTATTTTGGTTAAGACTTGTGTGGAAAGAAATGCTTAATATTTCTTTCACCTATCATTAGAACCAGTTCCTTGCAAGCCACTGAGACCTACTGAAGGTCCCTTTTCCCCTCACTAGTTCAGTACAGGAGCAGAATTCCTCTAAATCTTCCTGTCATGACTTATTTCTGGTTCTGGTTCAAGAAAACAAATTTGCCCATAGGTTGGCAAATGCAAAAGGTATTGAAATTTCAGATCTATTTCCAAACATTTAAGAGTTTAACTTCAAGTGGTGAAGTGAACAAAATCCAGAAGGAATGTTTGTACCCTGTCCTTTGCTTTCTTTGACATATCCAGGTAATAGTGGAATCTCCTATCAGTGGATGATCTCTAGACTATTTGTGCAGGAGATATTCCCACTTTTTTAGTTTAAGTTGAGAACAAAACATCCACTTTAATCTCACATATCTTGGTTTCTGCTTCTGCCGAGCCTTTTCTGGTTTGGTCTGATTAGGCAAGAGTAAGAAATCTACCTTAACTCTGAAAAGTACAAATGCCATTCCTGGAAGCAACATCAAGCAGATCATCAAAGCATTTTGATTTTTGAAGTCCAGTTTGAGTTTAAATAGGCGAGGTGACTGCTCACTTGTTAACACTCGATGTTATTTTAATGAATTTATATTGATACACTCTTAAACAGTATCATTAGCAACTTCCCATAATTAGCTGAAAGGTTGTTTTAATAAAGTTGTCAGAACAGGTTTAGAAAGAGAATCAGACAAAGTACTTGCATCTAAAATTTTGCCGACTCTCTTTTGCACCTGCTGCAAAAGGTTTTCTTCTGAGAAAAGTTGCACCCTTTCCCTGATGGACATCTGGAGCAGTGTAAAATATCCAGGAAACATGGATTACTACAGCTGGCAAGCCCTGTACAACACAGCTATGGCAATTTACTGTAGGGAAAGTCTCCTTTGGCCCATGGACTACAGAGGGCATTGGTCACAGAGTGTGTTCTTAGTTTCCCAGTTTTGAGATAAGCTTTATTTTAACTACTTTTTTCCGCCTTGAGGACAAAATAAATGTCTAAAAGACCTGACAAATTATTTAGCTGGATTATTGGTGAAAAATGAGAAATTTTCTGAGGTGCCCTTTTAAATACTTTGTGGAAAATGCAAAATCAGCTGAAATATGTTTAGCAATTACCTTCAAGCTGACAGTGCCTTCTGATGTACGAATCATTCTCCGGCTTCCTGGAACCCTGCCAAAGTGTGCCATTCACATTTTTCCTGTCTAAAGTAAAAGCACAGAGAGCATTCACCTGATTTCATAGCAAACCTGTGAAATAACAGGAAATTCCATCAAAATAGCATCAGAATGCAAATCAAACAAGCTTGCAGAGCACTGGAGCATCTGCTCAGATATGGAAATGAACTGATGATTTTGCAATATAGGAATTTGGATGCATGCATGGATAATACTTATTATGGTCAGACTTCAGGTTTTATCGTCCTTTGCTGTGGTCTAATACCTCATTTAGCACTGTTAACACATGATCAGAATGATTGTTACCTTAACCCTGGATTTAAGACCTAGGATCCCACAGAACATCTGTGCCTTTGTTTTGCTTCCAGGAATTGTATAATTATTATTATTTAAGTCTGCCATTAATGAGCCAGAGTCTGCAAGGGATAGCATCAAAGATGCCCACAGTGATGCCCCATGGGCCCCAAGGCTTGGACTGTCTCAGCCTGGAACTAGGCTGGCATGGAGAAGGAGATGGCCATTCTCCTGCTCCCTCCCTGAACTTCAAAGTGTTCGTGCTTCCCAGCTTCACAGATCACTATTAGGGGTCTGTGTTTTCTGGGTTTGTTTGGCTTGGTTTTGTTGAGTTTTATTTAATGTTTGGTTTCAGTCTGACTATTATGTCAGAAAACTTTCTTTGTGAAAGCTCTTGTGGATCCTGTCAGGTGCTGGGGATTCATTACAGCCTGTTTGCTGCAGACCAAATGATGCTGTCCTGCATGAAAGTCTTCCCAGTGCAGGGCTGCAGAGTGAAGCTGTAACACAGAGGAGCTTTCATCTGCCTGAGACACGTTGTGAAATAGAACCACATCATTACGGGCACACACAATAACCTTTTTACTCAGCAAGGACTAGATACAACAACTCAACCAAAACTCCAAAGAATAAATGAAAGCATGATAACAGGAAGCTCTCACTGAAAGAAAAGAAAAAAAAAAAAGAAATTTTACTTTTAAGAAGCTGATGATTATTTCCTATAGAGGATTTACAGAATAGAACCCATTGAAACACAAGTGTAGATGATAATACGCAGTGTCAGGATGGGTTTAACAAAACCCCTGAATTTCCTTCTTGATGAACTTGTTTGTGAAAACTCTCACAAAGTAGTTTAAAATGGGAAAGGGCAGGGACCTGAATTTTCTTAGATCAGAGACATTTCAGGGTTTTATTGAAATGATTAAAAGGAACACTGGACATGCTGAGTATTTCTAGTGCTGTGCCATTACAGGTTCTTTATCTCAATGTGGTTTCTGTGTTTAACTAGTTTGTTTTCAATATCTACCTACAAATGCATGGGTGGAAAGCAGGGAAGAGGGGAAAATATATTAATAGCTTAATTCTATTTTTCCCTTTCCTTTGCATTTGCTTCAACAGCTGTAAAACAAATCAGACCCTTAATTAAAGTTGGCTCTCTGAGATTAGCAAGTAGACAGTAAATTATTTAAGCAGCTACTAACCAAATGCTTCATTTTCAGACATGGACTTCTGGATGGATCTAAAAGAATTAAAAGAATTTACCATTAGCTGAAAGTCAGAATGAAAAAATTAAAGCATGTTTAATCAAATATGGGTATTTTCAAACTAATTCTTCAAAGCAGGGCACAGGGATTTAGCTGTGCTATTCCCACTGCCTTTAATTGGAGTTACTTGTCTCATTCACCCAATCATCTACTCCCACATGCCACACAAAGCTATGAAAGCATCTGAGGTTTCATTCTGCAAGAATATGTGACTCAAGTTTCTGTTTGAAATGAAGAATTCATGTTGGGATCAGGGGAACCCATCAGGAAGAAAAGAAGAGATACTTTCCTTTAGACATGATCTTCATGCCTGAAGTTTGGTGACGAATAATGGATTGAACCAAAGAGCTACGTAAGAACATACCATCCCCAGGACCTTGAGTGACATTTTATCGTCTCAGCAAACCTTGAGCTTTTTGCACATTTACATCAAGGATTAGTCCTGATTCATGCTTCCGTCTGTGGTCAGTAGTTTATAGAGGACAACTTGAAGAATAGACTAACTTAACAGAGGAAAAAAACCTCTCTGGGTAAAGGTTAATTTGTTTCACTTTATCCATTAAAAACCCAATGGAGAGTAGTTCATGAGCAGTGGAAGAAGCCAGAAGGTTTTAGTGACAACGATCAGCACCAGGGAAAGAGCACAAAACCTTGGATCCCTCTCCCATCCTCATCATGTAGGTGCTGAAGAGCTTCCTGAGCAAGAGGGTGCAGCTGAACAGTTGTGGGTCTTTTAAGGAACTGGTCTGTACCCACTAGTTCCTTTTAAAATCATTGGATTTTTTGATTCCAGAATTCCACAATTTAATTCTCATTGTCTAAACAGGGAATACTTCTGTTATCTCTGCTACTTTATATTATTTGGTGCTTCCTTGTTGCCCCATTGTAGGGAACAGAGAATGATTAATTCCTTGTTCACTTCCTGCATATCTACATGAAAGGTCAATGGGAAAATTTCTGCATTATCACTGGGAGTGTCATGCCAGGATAGTGATGGCTGGACACAATGAAATAGTTCTGATTACAAAATCTTTTCAGGTTGACTCAAACTATTTTCTTCCAGCTTACTCATTTTTTTGTTATTGATCAGTCAAATGATCTCAACAACACTTCCAAACGCTGATAATTTGTTTAGAATAGGATTAGGTTGCAAACAGAGTAGTATTATTTACTTTGTAAAATTTGACATTTTAGCTATAGACTGCTATTTTTATTCCTGGGGCAGACCTAGTTCTGATCTAAGCAGGACACCTCTAGGCATCCAGGTGATTTCATCATATTTGATAGAGCCTACACAATAGTTTGACTTCCTTTAAAATGTAAAAGAATGATGAGAAATCCAAGAGTTATGTCCATATCTTAATTAGTGAAATTTTGGGAGGAGTTTCAGGGCCCTGGCTGGTGACATACATCTGAGATCTCACAGATGAGTGCTCACATCTCTGTGTTTGCAGCTGATAAGTTACTAGTGTTTTTATCAGATGACCGGAAATAGATTAAAACTCTTATTTAAGACAAAAGAGCTCTTCATTTTCTCAGAAATCTTTATCCATTTTGAGATTTTTTAGCAACAGACACAGATAACATTGATGTTCTGAATTTAGTGGGGCCCCACCTACAAATGAAGAAAACAAAAACCGACAAAAACTCCAGGGATTTTCATGTCTGTCACAGCAGACAGATAAGATCTGTCTGTATCATTCCATTAGGCAGGATTTCAGATTTCATCTGGAGGGGACCACTTCAGTAATGCAATAGCCCTCAACCTGAAGCAAAAAAAGAATTTTCAAAATGAATTCCTCTGCCTGCTAATAGATATTGATCATTAGCCCAAACCATTGTCTCCATGAATGGATTCAAAACATGCTGCTGTCACAAAAATGATTCATAAAATCATGTCTGACCTGTTTTATCCGAATCATTTTGCAAACTATTTTTTTTACTTGGATTAAAAACACAAACAACAACAAAAAAAGTCTTCAGGAGATTATCAGGTCAATGGTGCAAACATGCTATAAAATAGGTTACCACTTCAATCTCTCAGAAAAGCAGACATATGGTTAAACCAAGCTCAGATTAACTGCATTTGATTTTAGCTGTCCTGGTTCTGATATTTTGGAAGAAGGCTTTGTGGATACGAAAAAGGCATGGCAAAAGAGCTTTAGTAATGCATTACAAGCTTGTTACGTGCTCTTCAGCTGCAACATTAATACATGTACGCTATGAGAATGAAAGCAACATTGGAAACATTAATAAAACAACAAGGATGAAAGGTACAGACAAAGTGACACTGTGTAGACCTTGAACTGGTCTCAACTTACTTTCTTTTTTTGGTCAGTGTGTTCTCAAAGTCAGGAAACTCCTTTTAAAAAGATAGAGAAAAAAGGTCTATGAAAATCAAAAATGTTTAATCCAAATATATTTGTCACTTAAAAGAAAATGAATGATATACTTTTGATATGTATTTTTTAATATCCACTAACATTGCCAGCCTCTCTTTTTCCAACAGCTGAAGCTGTGGAGGACACAGTGCAGCAGAGAATATACATAGTTATGTGTCCTGGTTTCAGGAGGCTTCAGTTATCCACAGCTCCCAGGAAGCTGACAACCATAACACCCCTGAAAAACCAGAGAACCATGATCATACCCCAGGAATGAATATCATATTTCTTCCATAATGTGATTCTTTCAGAACTTCATGGGGATTAAAACACCCACAGGTTGCAAAGGGATGTGGTTTCCTGATGGACACAGGACACAGACTTTGTAAACCCAAACGTGCAGGGGAATGTGGAAGAGTGCAGGAAACTACAAATAAAATTGAAAGCTCTGAGAGGGACCAAATCAGAATCAAACACTGGCCTGGAGGCAAGATCACACAGCCCCCAGGGCCCAGACAATAAATATTTATACCCTGACAAGGTGTGGGAAGGAGGTGAAGTTACATAGCTGTTGAAAGAGAGAACAAAAGGGTGTCTTGCTGGGCAAATAATTCCAAAACATCTCAATGCATGTTTGCTGTGCTGTTAACCATGGGCTTAAAGGTTAATTTTAACTGTAGGAAAATCTGATGATGTCATGCTAGGACAGAAGAGATCTCTGTCACTATGTTATTGTGATATCTCCTGAGACAAGATATCAAAGCACTGTATCACTTTTGCATTTATTTCTTCAGGCCTGGAAAGCAGGAATTGGAATAAAGGTGTCCATGATGATACCACTTCAATCTGTCGTGCAACAAGAGGAATTAAAAAAAAAATATTATAACCATTCATTATTTTATAACTCTGAAAACTTAATGTGTCTGGGCCTATATCTCATAATATTATGTTTAATTTATTTCCTTCTTGTAACACTAACTACTTCTGCATGACTCTGACCATAGTAAGTTTAAAATGTCATCCAGGTTGCATGATAAAAAACCAAAACCTGTACTACATAAAACCATGTAAATGCATAATTGAGCATTTTATACTTCCTCCCTCCTCTCAGTAAAACCCATCATAGATTTTTTAAGCTTTTTCAGGGAGTGCATTAAGAAAAGGCTGTTTTCCTGCACTGAGTTATTTTAGCTGAGCGTAGGAGGTCCTTTTAGCATGGATATTTCTGAATGTTAATAATTGTATGCAGTTTCCACATCTTTTTCCTTGCCTGTGTTGATTTGTCCACAGATGCAGATCAAAACAGTATACAGAATTTGCCACTCACTTTGAAATAATGTAAGCAATGTAAGATAAATTTCGTGCTGAAAAAATGTCAGCATTTTAGTCTTGGGACAAGTCTTTTTGATAACTCAAAAGAAATAACTAGATGAGGTGCACAAGGACAGAGAAGTTAAAAAATGTTTAATACGTGATTTTAAGGCTTATTTTAAAGGGTAGTTTCAAAATTTCATTGAAAAATATCAAATATTTGATTTCAAAGAGGTTTGTTAAAGGAAGCATTGTGCATGGAGGTCAGAGACCAAAGGATACTGTAACTTAAAATCTGTTTAAATGATCTAGGGAAAAATTTGAGACAGCCCCTATTGTGGCCATGTACCCAGAAAGACTTGATTCATGTCTTCACGTGCCAAACACCTGGTGGGGACCATGAAACAGGGTTTAATCTTTTGCTCCACAACTTGAAACCTGAATTTCCTAAAGCCCAGCAAAGTTGCATTGATGACAGTACATCATATATTGAGGGGATGACTGATGTGAGTTCACAGGATATCATGGGATGCAGTGCCAAAATGAAATATGTAGTGGACTTAAATGGCCATTAAAAAATGGCACCTTTCATTCAACACACTCTTCCTGCTATTTCTGAATTGGGTGGCTAAACTGGGGTACAAGAATAAATTACTGCAGTTTGTAATTTTTAAAAGTATCTTTTCAGTATTGACTACATTTAAAATTGTATGTAACTTTAATGTGAAACTAGTTTTAAAAAACATATTTTATCTTAGAATGTAAATTAGGGTTCACCTAGACTATACTCTCCACATTCTCCAAAGAGCATAATTACCTTGTTTATGGGAGCAATTCTTTCCTTCCTTATCCTAAATGTGAACAATCTGTTTCTTAGAAGCCAACTGCACGTGGGGAAACCCAGCATGATGAAATTACTGATAAAGTCCTTTTCTTCCTGATTTTATCAAATAACCCTGAATTAAGGAATAGAATTAAACTCTCTAGTGTTTCCAAGCTGGCTGAGAAAAGCTAGAGCTCCTGTGTGTGCTAAGATTTGCAAATAGGGAAATGACCATTTCAGATAACCAGACCTCTTCTTGCCCTCACTGGAATCAAAGGCCAATTGTAACATTTCAGATTAAGGCAGGTATCACAACTGATTGTGATTTTCCTGGCAACAGCTTAGAATGACTGATAAATTTTTTGGCACTTTTCTGATATAGAGGATAGTCAATCATATCACGGTCAGCAGTTCAAAAATATGGGGATCTTAATGACATTTCGTGATTGCAGCCTGACGGAATATATATGAAAATGTTTTTAATACTGAAGACTCTTTTCCTGAGAATCTGGGGACAGCTCATGAGGTAGAAGACTGTAACACCAGGTGACAAGAGGTAGAAATTCAGTTTCCCAGTTAATAGCATAGTTACAGGCTAGGAGTACCCATGTGATTCATTATGTGCTCATGGCTACCAGCTGTTTCTGAGGAAGGTCCAATTCAGATTTGCTATGCATGAAGTTCAAAAACAACTCCATAAATCTACGTTTTTCTTTCTTTCTGAGAATATTACTGAAGCTGAGCAACAGGCAAAGTAACCACAAAGTTAACAGGCCAGTTCTCCAAGAGGATTGAAATCCTCAGGTGTGCATAACAGGCCCGAGATACTACCACAGGAACCCAGAGTGGAAACATCCCTGGCAAATAATTCTGAATACTAAACAGTAGATCTGGAGTTTTGTGAAGGAAAAGAACAGTGTACATGAAAGACAGATTTTTCTTCATACAAGGTGTGACATTTGGGCAGATATTTGGCCAGGAGCAGAAAAAGCCATAGTTCAAAAAGGAGTGTCCAAAGAGTATGTTCAGTGAATGATGTCCTGCACAGCTTCAGTGACCACACTATCCTGCATTTCCCACGTCTCCAGAAGAACCTCACAGCCCAGCTATGATTAGGACAAATCCTAACAGATAAGTTCACTGCAAGAAAATCACTACCTTGTTGCAGTACAAGGAAGAATTTTCTCTAGCCCTTGTCACCCTTTTTAAATGTGAGGGGAGCTGATCCTGGATGCTTGTCCTGTTGATTTTGAAGTTGTATAGGAAAAAGGAAGGGGCAAAGCCTCCTGAGGAGGAAGAGTGCCATGTCAGGCTGCTCCACCCTTTGGAGATTTAACAGCTCTGTGGAACCTGCCGTTCCTCAGCCAGCCATTTAAACATTCACTTGAGTCCATACCTACTTAGCAGTGCACTTATACACGTGCATTACTGGATAATGATGGATGGCTAAATGGAACCAATAATGTTCTGAATTTATCATGCTAAGGGGGCTGCCCCGCAGCCTGGAACCGAGTGACGGAATTAAAAATGGGAGAGAAGTACAAATGGGCTCAGTTAATAAGCTTAACGGCTTCATCCAAGGTGTAGCTCTAATAACTCACATGCCAGAAATAGCAGATAAGATTACACACAGGCCTCTGGCCTTAGAGACATTTTTCCATAGGTCTTACTGCCGACACGTCATCACTAATCTTGTTTTCCATTTCTAGAAAGTATTTTATAAATAATCGTGTTGATTCTACGGCCAGCACAGTGACACAGCATCCAGCCGTTATTTTTAGTTAAGTGCTCAGCTGAATATTCTCTCAAACCAGAAAATAAAACCCAGAGCCAGCCTTGGGAAGCTTCTTGTTAATACCTAGTGAGCCAAGGGTGCTTACCCCATTTAGTGTTGTTTTTATTGGGGATGAACTTTATATTTAATGATGAATAAATGGGCCATCACCATAATATCTCCTTTAAGAAAACAAAAATGTATGACAAGAGGTAGCAGAAACCAAAGAGCTGGATTCTTCTATTAACTGTTATACATGTATCTCCATGGACCATGTAGTGCCATCCCATAAAACACTAAGCAATGTAAAAGATGTTTTGCTACAATTTGTTCAGATTAATGCACAGGATTTTCGAATCCTACACTAGTAGCAAATCTGCTTCTGCAGGTTGGCTCAAGGAAAACAAAGTTCTGTACTTGCTAGGTTGATTATTTTTCTTTAGCCAAATAATTTATGGAGCCTAACTCTATAGCAGTACAATGAAAAGGCTGAAGATGTTGCCAAATAAAAAGCAGACTAAAACAAGGAAAAGCAAGAAACAAAAAGCCTGATGTAAACAACCACTGCAGTTTTAGTCTTACACATTGTGGAAACCATAGCAGGGCACAGTGCTATGGATGTATCTTTACCATACCTTGAGAAAATAAATTGCTAATAGTTTTCTATTGCAAAGTTCATTAGCCTATAATATGTCCTATTCTGGGTACAAACCAAAAAAACAAATCTGCCTTTTTCATTTTCATGTTACTTTGTCTAAATACTGCTCCTAACAGATGAACATCTGTTGGCCAAGGAAATATTAGTGTAGCAGTCATTGAACATTAAGTTTGTTTGGAGTCACAGCAAAGGGGGGGAAGACTGAATGGATGTAGGAGCTGTACTATAATGTTCATCTTTAGACACTGGGCATGTATCATGGCATGCAGTATACAAACACAAATAACTGGAGCTTCCCACAATGAAGATACTACAGTTGTGCTAAGATGAGGTTATGGCCATATTTCACAACCACAATCAAACACTCTTAACTGGAACATTGTAGAGGTGGCTCATTCTTACAGTGACAAGGTCACGACCTGGTAATGGGGAAAAACCCTGTCACTCAGGAGAGCATCTCCCACCTATTGCAGGAAAATTAGAATTATAAGGGACATTTCAGAGCCCATGCTCATAGATCTGTGCTGATGTTATGAGGAATCATCTTGAGATCTCTGCACTGCTACGCTCTCAAAACCAGGACCATTATATAAAGTCCCAAGGTGATTATCTGGAAGAGAGGGACATGCACAGAGTGAGATGGTTACAGCAGAAGGGTGTGAGAACAAGTTGTTTTCAGTCCTTTAGCAATTTAACAAGTGCATACCACAATTCCCCAGCTATTCTGCTATCCCACCAGCTCCAGCACTTTCTCCAAGCAAATCCTGTGTGCAAACCTGCTGTGTGATAGTGCAACACCAAAGGCCCAGCAGTCTCATAGGTACATGGTACCTAACCCAGAGTGCATGTGGGTAAAACTTGGCACAATATCTGAAGGGAGAGCAGTCTCCCCTGAATGATGAACATCCTGTTTTCCCCTTTATTCAATCACCAGACTGCACCATACATTGAAATAGAAACAGTAATTGTAAGCAAAGGCACATTGCAAAGCAGAGAACAGAGATTATGAAATGAATAAGATTATGAAATTTAATATGCCATGTTAAAGTATTTGTCAAAGAATCATATATTATACCAATAACACACAAATAGGAAAGGATTAAGTGAAGGGAAAAAAACCCAGAAGACAACCTTCTTCACATGTTTGCCTAATGATGCCTTGTAAAATGTCAAGTTTATTCCAGAGGCCATCAGTTACAAAATTCATGCAACTCATGCTTTAGAAATGCTTTTTTTTTTTTTTGTATTAATAAGAAGGACAACCAAAGAAACCAACAGTATATTCTTTAGACACAAACCATACCAATATCTGTACGCAGAGGTTTCATGTGCTGTTACTTGCAAAGAGAAATTCCCTTGTCCAGTGCAGCTGCACTAATCTCCCTTTGCTGCTCGCAGTAGAGGAACTCATGACCTGCTTTTCAAGTGTGCTTGTTAAGACTGGACAGAAATCAGGTCATTGGCTACAGAGATGAGATTTGAACAGTGGCTCTAAGGAGCCTAAATAGCTGAAACTGGCAGATAAGCCAGCAGAACAGACATGTGCCCACGTAAAGAGCAATAGTTTTTTGCAAAATTAATTGCATACTTTGCAATTAAATGTTACTTACCAAAGACAGAGACCTGTCAGGTGGCCCACAGTTTACATGTGTGCTCACTGGAGTGTTGTCCTGGCTGTCAGGAGTAGTTGTGTCCTTGGCTTCCTGATGTTCTGGGACAGGCTCATACAAGCTGTCCATCGAGCCCTCCTAAAATACATTTAAACAGAGTTTCAAAGGTGAACACCTGCAAACATATTAAATTAATAGTAATTTAAAAAGAAAGACATTTGTGTGGTTTGAAGAATGGAGTGCTGTTTTCCTTCCCAGTCTTTTGAAATCCTTTATTTAGTTTTTTCCCCTAAAAAGGCACACAGAAGTTGATTTTAGTAAGTACCGAAATGCTGGAGTTCCCAGTATCATGACTTAGACACCACAGGTTGTCATGTGTAAAGCTGAGGGTACAGCAAAAAATTAATATTATCTGCTCAGAAGGAGTAAAACCAGGTGTATATCTCCAATTGAACACTACATGAAAATTCCTGTGAAAACTATGAAAAGCATATGCCATGAAAACTTTTATATGAACCGTAGAAATGTTTTATAGTTAGTACTTCTATACAGGAAAACAAAGTTAATTTGATGCAGAAAGGTAACCCCATTACTTAGAAACAGACAGAAACAGTGCTGCCAGCTCCCAGAATTTCACAATGATAGTTTAGGCCCCCAAAATAATGATAATAGCTAGAATTAAAAATTCCATTTGCATTCAGATTTTTGAACTCTATTTTAATGCACATGTAAGGTTCTTTTTCTCCAACCACCAAAAATATAAACATTTTAATAGAAACTAAGATTTTTGCATTTATCCCACAACTCCAAGAGCCAGGATTACATATACACACTGCCATTTCATAATTTAAGAGTTAAGTGAAAGCAGATGGCAAAACTAAAGATGCTCTAACTGATGATCCCAGATCTTAGATGTTGCCATTTTGATCTGTGCTGAATATTTTCCCAATGAATTTTGATTACTAATTGTAAGCGCATTAATTAAGGAATAAACCAAATTTATAGCAGTGTGACTTACAGCAGAGCAACACCATTGAAATTAACATGGTATATTATTATTTAAAGGCATTTTTTCCTTTAGTACAGAAAATAAACACAGATGTATATTTGAAGTTATATTATTAATATGTAAAGCTTTACAGACAATATTTTTGACTGGTGGAGCAGCAGTTCAAAGACATGACTAATTTTTGCAAGCACAATGTTTATCAATGGATCTTTATTTGCCTCAGTCTGTTAGATTCTTGATAAACCAAAATAAATATTTTGGGAGAAATATTTCGTGGTGAACTTCTTGAAAACACTCAAGTTACATACTTGAGCCTATTCTAGAAACTAATGAGTTAATTCTCCCTGGGAAATTGAAGCCTATTTTATTGAAACACATGGAAGTGCTGAACATCCAGCTGAGCCTGGGTTTTGACAGCAACTGCATTTTTTTTATTACTGCATTTATTTTTTATCACTGTAAGTATTTTGCCGTACAGCAATGATGGTTCAGCCTCCCCATCTGAAGTTGTGGATTGAGCACTTCTAGACAAAAATGATGAGTTTAAAAACTTGTTACACACTTCCAGGATTCTGCAATGTGAAATGAAACCATTTACTTCTCCCTCAATAGGGAATAATACACAACTTTGGTGAAGAGAGTATTTATGAAAAGATGGAAGCATAAAAGAGAACTCATGTGAAAGAGAGAGTTTGAGAGAGCTAAAAAAGGAGAGACAAGATAGGACAAGGAACAGTGAAAGGAGAGAGTAGTGGTGGGGAGGAAAAAGATACACCAAAAGAATACAGGAAGAGAGAAGGGAAGAAGTGGGGGAAAGAGCAAGGATAAGAGAGGGAGGAGAGGGGGAAAGATAAGAGGTGAAACAGAGAGAAAGGGAGAAAGAACATAAAGGGGAGCATGTAAGAATTAGTACATGAAAAAGGAGAAATGTGAGAAAAGGCTCAAGCAAGAAAGAGAGAAATCTTGTGTGAGAA
The DNA here is from genome assembly GCA_026261815.1 of Monarcha castaneiventris obscurior. Lineage (NCBI taxonomy): Eukaryota > Metazoa > Chordata > Aves > Passeriformes > Monarchidae > Monarcha > Monarcha castaneiventris. The sequence goes on from JAMPIT010000575.1 coordinate 10,549,934, forward strand.
AGATGGAGTTCAAGGTGTGAGAAAGGGTGGGCACATAAGAAAAAGCAAGTGTGCAGAAAAAAAAGCAGGTCCATGTGAAAGAGTGAGGGCATGAGGAGTAGGATGTGCATGAAAAATTATGAGGGCATGAGGAAGAGGATGCATTCAAGTGGAGCACATGGGAAAGCATGACTGCTGTGAGGAAGAACACAAGAAAAAGTGAGTGCACGAGGAAGAGCCAGCACACAAAACAGGGAGCAGCTGGAGAAGAGAAAGAAAGAGATGAGGTAGCAAGGGAGAGAGATGGAATGTGTGAGAGGAGCTGTGAATGAGAGTGGGAGAGGACAAGAAAGAGAGCATGAGACAGAGATATTGGATGAGAAAGTTCCCTGAGGAAGAGTGAACATAATGGAAAGGGTGTGAGTGCAGGAGGAAGCAGGAGTGTGTAAAGTGGAGAGTAAGCACATGGGAAATAGGAAGTGTAGCTGAAGAGCTGGGGAATGGGAAAGAGTGAGCACATGAGAGAGGGAGGGCACCAAAAAAATCAAGTGCAAGGAAATGAGCAAGGGTGTGACAAAGGGAGGACATGGACAAGAAAGCAAGCAAGAAAGTGAAAGCGTGGGAAAGGGTGGCCACAAGAAAGGGAAGCAAAAGGATGGGATAAAGCCCATGATGTGTGGGAGCATGGCTGCAGGAGAAACTGCCAGCATGTGCAAGGAGGGTGCTGGAAGGAGGGAAGGCACATGAGAAGAGAGGCCACGAGGAAGGGGGAGCAATCCAGAAGGGAATGCACAAGACATAGAGAGGGACAAAGCACGAGGAGAGGGGCAGAGAAATGAAGTGAGAAAGCAAACATCAAGGTGTGAAAAGGATTAAGCACAAGGTTGTGAGAAATGAGTGTGAGGACACAAGAAAGGGAATGCGAGGGAAATTAAGGTGTGAGAAAAGGAGAGGGCATGAGAAAGTATCCCTGCATTCAAGAAAGAGTGAAATGTGGGAAAGGAAGTGCACACGAGATAGAACAAGAAAGCAAATATGACTGTAAGACATAGCAAGCCCACATCAGAGGGAATGCTCACATAAAAGAGAAGATTTGTGAGAAAGCAGGTGGGCACAGGAAAGAGTAGGTGCAAGCAAGGGCAGGGTTGTAGGCAAAAGAGCAGGAGAGCACAAGAAAGAAATCACAAAGGGTCGAGCAAGGGTGCAAGAAAAGCACCATCATGACAAAGGGCAAGTTCTTGAGAAAGGAAATGTGCAAAAAAGCACAAGCATGCACAAGCAAGGCTGCAAGAAAGTTCACATGTGAAAGAAAGACAAGAAAGAAAGTGTGAGAAAAAAAGGAAGAAAGAATGTGAGAAAGTGAGTGTGCTGGGAAAATATGGCATGCAAAAGAAAAAAGCAGACACAGAAAAGCAAGTGTGGGGGCATAAGAAGACAGTGTGAGGGTGCAGGAATGGATGTGCGATCACAACAAAGGGCACAATGGTGCTAGAAAAGAAACACTGGCACAAGAAAAGATGTAATGGCCTTAGAAAAGGAGTAGGCACAACAAAGAAAGTGAATGGGTGCTAGAGTGCCCATGAGAGAAAAAACTCAGAAAACAGAGTGGAGGAGCAAGAGAAGGTGAGGGAATCAGTAGGAGAGATCATGAGGCCATTTAAAAGGAGGGAGAGAGGTCTTGTGAATAGCACAGAGAAGGAGAGTGAGAGCAAGAGCTGGTGTGCAAAAGAGAGATTGTTCAAGAAAGAGAAGGCATGTGCAAGAAAGTGAATGTGCAGACAGGAGTGAGAATGAGGTTGTGAGGGAAGGAGTGAGGTCATGAGAATGGGGGAGGCAGTGCAAGGCCACGAGAAAGAGGGGCTGTGAGGAAGGGGATAGGAAAGAGCAGGACAACTTGTGAGAAAGAGTGAATATATGAGAAATGGTGGACAGGGAGTCCTTGTGACAAACACAGCTGTCAGGAAAGAGGGAGAAAGGGTGCAAGAAAGTGAGCACCAGGGCATGAGATTGAGTGGCCATGAAGCATTAAGCAAAGGAGAAAGAAAGGGCATGAGGGTGCAGAAAAGAGAGTAAGGTCATGAGAAGAGAGAAGATGGGTGAGACAGTAGAATCATGTATTCAAGACAAAAAGGATGAGTTTAAAACCTTGTCACACTTTTCCAGGATTCTGCAATGTAAAATGTAACCATATACTTCTCCCTCAATGGGGAATGATACATGACTTTGTTGAAGTAAGAGAGAAGCATGAAATGAGAGCTCATGTGAAAGAGAAGCGTGAGAAAGATGAAAAGGGAGAGAAAAGAGAAGGCAAGGAACAGTGAAGTGGCAGGGGTGGGGAAGAAAAAGATAAAGAGAAACAAAACAAGATGGAAGGAGAGAAGGGAGGAAGTGAGGATTTTGTGGGCTCAGGTGAGCGCAGACAAAAGAAAGAGTGAGCACACACAACAGAGAGGGAAAGGATGTGAGAGGACAACCAGGAAAGCAAGTGCAAGAATGAAAACTCACAAAACTAAACAAAACAAAACAAAACAAAACAAACAAACAAACAAAAAAAAAAAGCACAGGAGTGAGAAGGAGAGCACCCAAAAAAGAGAAAATACATCTTCAATTTTCAAAATTGTTTTCTTTGCTTACTGGTTTTATACTTTATAAGAGTATATTTTCCTTGTAGTAACTGCCTTTCTTTGAGGGCAACTCAAAGTATTTAACTGAAATTGAAATTTTCTTGCTCTCTTCTATTTTATTTTATTTTACAGTTAAGTCTACTGTTATACCAAAACCTGCCAAGTCAGTAAAGTTTTTTTATTTCATATGGTAATTCTTTTAGTAGTCCTGAGCACAGTAAACATCACAGAGGAAAATGAGAGACAGCAGAATAAAATATGAACTTAATTCTGGAGTAGTTAGCACATTTTCTTTATCCTTCATAGAATAAGAAAGCTTTCTGAAGCTCTTTGCTTCAGGAGTTTTATGGGACAAAATATCCTAGTTCAGATCTAGAAGCAAATATTTGCCTGTAGCTCTTTGCTTTGCATGATTTTATTATCATCATGTCGTGCAGAGACGAGGGTGATGTAAGGTGGAGAAGGGGACATTTAATAATGCATCCAGGTCATTTTCCATCTCAGGTTTAAGGGTGGAATCCTGTGTATGGTGGGATGATAGCAATCCAGCTAAAAGGAACAGGGACCATATGGAGATGATTGCATGTGAAGCACTACACTTTTAATCACACTCCACTTTAGAGGAAGGTCTTTCCACATTCAGCTAATCCTTCTTTGTTAAAACATACTTTTAAGTCCAGTCCATTTCTAAGTACCATCATATCCCACTAGTCATAGCGGCATTAGCACCTTTCTATTTATGCTATGGTTTCTTTAACATAGAGGCTTCAGCTAATTCATAATTTATCCACTACATCACTTTTATTAATACTTATTCTCTCTGCATTTTGCATCATAGAAACATTAGCTTTTAGTGCCAAGGGCTGTTTCAGTTTATAACATTAGCTGTAATATGTTTTACATTGTGCTGTCAGCACATCTTTAAACCAACAACCAAAATAAAACATAACTAGTTCAATGCTACTGAAAATCACTAAGAGGATTAGACTTTCACTCAGTATTTAACTTTGCATTTTACTAGCAAAAGTGGTGGTTAGAAAGGCACCATATGGGAAAGAAATAGACAAATAAAAGAGATCTTGTTTGTCTTAAATCCTAAGACCGGTGCTCAACTTGAATAACTGATCTGAACAGCACTGTGATTAGGAGTGCCACAGCCTTTCTCTGCTGGCCTTCTTACACAGGTTTCTGCTGTACAAGAGGTTCTTAACTATCTGAAATTTTTCTGTGTCTTCATTAGTTCCATTACTAATGCCACTGTTCACTGCCAAATACATAGGACGTACTTGTTCAGTATTACCTTGTGTAAGGATGTCCCTCACCACCCCCAGATCCACTTTCTTATGGAAACTCTACTGAAAGGCAGGGATCGTGAGTATAAATCAGGATAGATTTAACAGGTACTGTTCCAGGTGAATTGGTGCTAACTGAGTGTGTATATCTTTGATATTGGAGAGCCAATTTAGGAAAATAATGTAGGAAAAATATTCTACCTTAACTAAAGGACTTCACAATTCAACAATAAATTTGATTTCTCAGATTTGTAGGATTCTGACATTTTTTAGGCAGTGTATCAAAACATGTGGTTTGGCAGCATAAATTCTTGTATTCCATACAAAAGCAGTGCTTGATTTGGGGCTCTCTCTTTATATTGCCCATAATACAAAGAGCATTGTTCTGATTCAATTGCCTGACATGCTGAGCACCATGAGATGGAAAAGACACTGCAAATTTAGGGTCTAAGGCTGACCTTTAACATAATATATCTACAAAGAAAAAGATACATTTATCCTGTTGATAATTTTGTAAATGGAAAAGGGACACAAAGTTTTGAAGGCAAATCTAATTTGCCTGCAAATGTCTTGAGATCAAGGCAATGAGTCTGATGCAAAAAATAATCACAGTTGAGAAACCAAATCATTCTGAAGTCAACTCAGGATACAAAGTAGTGCTGGGGAAACACCCCATCCTGGAGCACTCATACTAGGAGATCAAAGGATTCCCAGGTGGTGACAGATTGGAGTAGTTCCTGTCTGCCTCCCTGGGAAGGGGAGAATCCAGTTCAGGCTCCGTATCTCCATCACAACCATCTTGTGACTATTGTGTGTCTCCAGCCTCCACATCACCACTTGCTACACTGGCCCATAACATTGTGTTTCTCATGCTAGAACTATGTCTCAGTTTTATGGACAGGTATAAAAGCAAACCCAAATTAAAATTCAGCAGTATGAACAGATGTTCCTCTAACTGCCCTGGTGTTTCACCACTCTGGATCAGCCAGAAGTCTGGTTAAACTCTGTTTTTAAACAGAATATTATTGCCATTCTCTCAGGTTATAGATTACTTCAACCACTATATTCTGTAGGGTAGAAAGCTATTTTCTGAGCTATAAACCAGTGTATTTTAACAATATATGCATATGCACACACACATATAAGTACACACCATGTTTGCAGTCTGAAATCTCATCAGTCAGTCTACATGAGACAAATACTTCCATGAGAGTATTGCTTATTTTGTACAGCTTTTTTTGTTCTGTCAATAGTCTGAATTTCTCTTTCATGGTTTCAGGTTTAGCAGTTACTCCAGATGTTCACTCAATGTAAATCAGCCATGATTTCTATTCCTTGGTGGCTATTTGCATCTACTAAGGAACTGTCTCCCACAGCACCTTTAAAAGTTGTCTTTAAATCCTGATTATGTGGCTGCTGTTCATTATTTCTGGCTTGACTCTCTTGAAGGGAAAAATACCCTTATATTGATACTACAACTGCTTTGTAGCCAGCGTTTTCATGGTCAGAGGGTGACGAGGTAGAAGTGGCCAGTGCGCGTTCTTGGATGACCAGCTCATTTCCAAGCTAGACAATCTGATTACTGAAAGCAACTGCCCCGTGCCACAGGCATAGGGAGGACTGCACAGGGCTCTTCCTTTTATGAAACACATTAATGACCTATAAATTATCTTTAGATGTTGATAACTTGTGAGGTGTTTTGCTGGGTGAGCAGAAGATTACCAAAGCGGACAGAATGGCTCCCGTGTAAATCTTGTCAAGAACGGAGGTTATCTTCTTAGCAGCAATCTTTAAACAGAACTAATTATGTCATTACAGAAAACTATCATGGCACCAGCTTTCACTTGTCTGAACCATCCATTATCACTGCAGCCATTACCTCTCCCACAGAAACCCTGGGTGCTGCATACTGAGTTTAACAGGGAAACTGGAACTTGACCTACTCTCACCCACACAATCTACCTGACATTTTGTCTAAATGTTGGTATCTCAACTGATACAAGGCTCAGCACCTTTTTTAAAAGTGAACTACATAGAAAACAAGAAGCTGCTCCAACGGAGCAGTAGAATATTGATAGAACAGTTCTTTCCCAAAGAACTTCTGAAATGAGTATTTTCAAGCTGTTACAGATTGTACCACAAGCCATTGTTAACTTTGTACAAATACACAGGCATTCACACTGAACTATGATCAAAATTGTCATTGAGTTCCCAGGGCATTATTTTTCTGAGTGACTCTTGTCACAGAATCCTGAAACACCACTGCATTTTACTTTAAGTACAAACCAGCTTTTAATCCTTATGATCTGGAAAACACCAGGACTCTGCACTAAGATAGTATTAGCAATCAGGAGCAACGATTTACGCAAAGCAGTTGCCCTATTTGAGTTTGTATTAGTGCAGTTTGAATACTGACTTTTGTTGTTCTTTCTAAATGTGTGGGGAAGATATACTAAACATCTGCACAAAAGATGAAAAATGGGCAAACAGATCTACTGTGCTGTGTAAATACAGCAAAGATACTCAGCTAATTACCATTACTAATACTGAGCATTGGTATTGGCAGATGGTTAAGCTCTTAAAACAGAAACAGTTTCTGTGGATTTCCTATCCTGATTTACCTGTTCATTCTGAGCAGTTGCCTTGGGGCAAGGAAAGAGAAGAAAAAAACAAACAAAAAAACCCCATAAAACCCAGAACAAAAAAAGAAACAAAACCAAATCTAAGACAAAACAAAACAAATCAAAAAAAAAAAACCACAAACAAACCAAAAAACCCACAAAAAACCCGCCCAAAAAACAACAAAAAAGCAAACTAAAAAAAAAGAAAGCAACTCCAACTAAAGAGGATCTTAAATCAAGTCCTCGGTCTGTGTGCAAATATTACCATGACTAAATTATCCCTGATGACTATGTTTTCATGTTTGGCTAACAGAAAACTATTGCTTGAAAAGTTCTAGCAGTTCTCCCAAACTACTGAAGAAAGAAAATGGATACTATTATCTAATAAAGAAAAAACCCTACTGCAAAACAAATTATAACATATATATATTTAGTAATTTTATCTTACTTATAAGGTGTTTTACTGTATTTGGATTAAATACCTCATGACTAAATGTGCATGGTTTGAAATACTCACAGATAGTGCATGGCACATTTATTATACATTCTCTGTGTTACATTTTTACTGAATCATATTTTGCTACATACAATTTCTTATACAAAAACTCCTTCATCTAGGCTAGAGAGACTCACTGTTGTTATAGAACCCTTGCACCGTTTGTGATATAAAACCTTCACTATTTTTCCGTAAAAGCACACCCACCAGTTTAGTTTATGAACTCAGTAACCCACTAAATAAAACGTGTGTGTACACTTACCAGAGAAAAACAGAAGAGATTCATGTTGGTATTGAGATCCACTCCAGCACCCTAAAATTCTGCTCCACAATCTCCCGCCGCACAATGCAGTTCCTTCTTGCCCTCCCAGCTGTTTGTACATTTCTCCCTGGAGATTACTGCAAGATAAAATCCCTGCAATAATCCACTGGATTCAGAGCCCATTATCAAGTGAGACAGGCTTTCCCAGGCCAGTAAAAACTGTTCTCTGAATTAAAAAAGCAATGTTTACCAGCAAAACAAAAGCAAGGTCTGAATGATTTTCATGAACTCAGAAAATGCTCTCTTGCAGGCTGCTGTTTCCATTAAAGTTTATCATCTAAGAGAAATAAAACTCTTTCTGTCTGAGACTACTGGCACATACAAATCTTCTCAGCTTACTGAGATTATCAAAAGACAGAAATTCTCTTGAAATGCTGGTTTCCTATACACATGAATTAATACACTAAATTCAGTAATTATTATTGACTACATTTTGAATGGAAGCTTCTTACTTACAGACCTTGGGAAAAAAACTTGTGAGCCACAAACAAATTATTAAAAATATCCATAACCAACTAACCAAAACCCAAGCACAAACCTCAGATTGTATACCTGTACTCTAACGAATAGTTACCAAACTGCTGCCTAACATGTTGATTGCTTGATGATGAAGATTAGGATTAAATATGGCAAATCTGGAAAATAAAAAAATTGGGAATGGTCAAAGCTGATCCATGGGTTATAGTGAGAGTTATTATAATGTATACTGATAAGCAAACAAAGAAGAAGCAATTGTAGAGAAAAACAGTAGTCTATGTCACTCGCTGGACCTGTAGTGAAGTAGAACTGTCTAAAAAAGAATTAAATCTGAAAGTACTGTCAGTCTCAATTTTTTCAGATTATGAAATACCTGAAATTAGACTGTGTTTGGAATAATATTGCCTACCAACCCACAATTAATTTCCCATAAATTCATTTCCTACAGCTTTTATGTGAATGCTATGAAATTTGATTACATGAACAAGCAGCAATTTGTACCAAAGAGAGAAGCTGAAATTCACCAGAAATGGAGAGGCAGTGCTGCTTTGTGACCATGATCTTGATTTCCTTTCTTTGGGCCCACAGCTTCATATTTGTAAAGGACAGGCATCTCTTCCATCACTCCTACTTCTGACTGTTTCAGTTTATTCCAGTAATTTTGTAGTCTGAATCTGCATCCCAGCAAATTCAAAATGTCTGTATCTTGGCAGGATAAATGCATTTTAACATAAATTGGTTTCTACCATGAGCTAAACCCAAACAAGTCTCACACAAGCAAACACAGATAAGATTCAACATTTTAAAAGGAAAAATCCTTAACTTACACTTTTCCACTTTGCCATGAAGTATGTAGAAGTCTTCTTGAAGGCTTTTCCCAGGCCTCCTTTTCAGTTATAATTTCAGGTTGGTTTCACATATTAGTAAAGTAGGGTTGGCTGTGAAGACCTTTATGACAAAAGTTATCATTTAGCAGCAAATTAATTAGAGACTTCTCATTTACTCCTCCTATAAACTTGAGGAACAGTAACAGATTTTTTCAATTACCACCTAGTGACACAAAAATAGACACTTAAGAGACCAAGCTTGCCACAGATGTGCTTGCATTTGCTTTATGGCTCACTTGCTACTTTCCTTGTGAGGGAGCAAGTTGTCATCCTTTCTGTGCCTCAGGTTCTCCAGCTGGAAAAACTAAACGAAGAGCACAAACCTCATGTGCAGAGCATGATGAAAGTAATGACCAAAAGCACCCTTTCCCACCTACAGAGAATTACTTTTTTTTGTTTGTTTAGATGCCTGTTTACAGTAATAGCTACCTGGAAAACTCCAGAAAGACTGAAGAGCTAGTAAAATGACAACAAGTAACTCAGGGGAATGTCTCTTTCATTCAGACTGATTTAGTTTCTTGATTTTGGATTGCAGTTTTCAAGGTGGTCTGGCTATTTACTCTAAAACCTTTGGGAAAAAAATTCTTAATTTTATACCACAGATCCTCAGGGTAAGAGTAACTAAAAGGGCAGACCTTACACTAAGCTATTAAGATTTCATTTTGCTTATATTTGTAGACATGCAGAAAAGAGAATAATTTAAGAATAAACACTGAAATAGAAAAAGCAGCCTGTATCTACAGTTACAGATACACATATATGGCAAGCAACTGTGTAGGAAGGCAAAAATGCACATGTTATTACATGGTTTTTTTGGGTACTGTCAGTGTTAAAACTCTTCTTATGAAAAAGTAACACTTTAGATGTTTATTATTCACTGATACAGCCTTCTGTAAGGGTCAAGTTTGTTGATAGGCCTAAACTATAGATGACATTAGACTACTAGATAAATCACAAACTGTAAGGAAACACCTACTAGAATAATTAAAATAAGAAGCAACAGCTTATTATCAGGATGAATAATATAAATAAAAAACTCAGCAAGAGTTCATAATGCCATTTGATATCACAGCTGTCTGTGGAAAGAATCTGAGCTTTGAAAGTAATTAAAAACCAGTAACTAAATAGATCAGATCTGAAGGTAACATCAGTGTTGTGACCTCTATGTATATTTTATCTGGTATAAATAGAGCACTTTGCTGCAGCAGTAGCATAACAGAACAGCAAACCCACATTATAATGAAGAAACAGGAAAAAGTTTTTTTTTTCCAACATTTGAACCTTCACTTCCCAGCTTTAATCTTGCATTACTTTTAGCATTTAATTCTCTTTCTTCACTGCTGCATGATTTTTACATGTTTGGGCTTTACATGCTCCAAAAAAAAAAGTTGCACAAATTGAGACTTTCTTATATTGAGTTTTCTATTCCTGCACGATGAATAGACTTCATAGCTGAGATCTCAAGGCATCCTTGGCCTTTTCAGGAGACTGGATTTCAGCTGTGCATTCACAGTAAGTGGCAATCCATAATCTAACATGGCATACAAGCAGTAAAGGTCGAGCCATGGTGCAGGTACTCACAACTGAGCCCTAACTCCAGGCTCCCCTTCTAATGACAGCCACTCTACTGGTGCAGCTTCATCTGCCACTGGGAGAACTCATCAGCAGGGCTGTGTAGTTCACAGATTTCTTTGTGTGATGGACAAAGATAAAACAATGTATGGGTAGTCGTTAACTTGGACACATTTCAGTAAATCTGGAAATAATATGTAATCCTACTTTCTTCCTCCTCTGTTTTTTTTTCTCTTACAGCATATCAATCCTTAATTAAAATGTACATCTACTCCTCTTCTGATCATCATTTATTTGTCATCTGAAAGTTTTCATACAGGTTTAAAACTAAAAGCAACAATGCTACTGCCTGATATAATCTTGAGTGTAAAACATGTAACTGCTCCTATGCTGAGTGGCCACATTTCTCTATTCACTCCACATAAAAGGCAGAATTATTACTTTATCATCATTTCAAGGTAAACATAGTGCATTGCTACTATCTTGGTGCAAGTGGGAGATTCAGAAATTAAGTTGGAGGCTTCCTCTTGCTGTCCCATTTCTTTGGAAAGAAGAACTTTCAGCACTTACTTTCAGCCAGTGCCTACTCCATACCCCACATATTCCCCAACACGTGAGGGCAATCCCGTAGGTGCACACTGGGTAAAACCCCTATCTCCTTCCACCTCGTCCTGTTCACTTCCAACAGGCAGGTGGCAAAGCAGTTCTGTGCAGAGCTGTGTGACCCACAACCCAAAAAAGAGAAGCCCCTTTTTTGAGCCTAGGAGACTGCTCCTATAAGACAAGTTTAACATTTTCTGTCATGCACATCCTCTGAAGACACTCCAAATGGTAGAAAGCTCCATTTCAGACCACAAACACAATAGTGTCTCTGAGACAGAGCTACTAACATTTGATATTTCTGAATCAGATCTTCCAATCAGTGGCCCTAAATTACATCTACTTAATAGTTTGGAAAGGACCCATGAAGTACCAACTAAAAATCTGATTCCTTAAACGGTATTGATTTTTTTTTTCTTTTAGAATCTCCTTCAATTTAGAGGCAGCTTCTCCATTTCCTCCTTTTAAATTCAGCAGCTAATTAAAAATTGGTAAGGAAAAAGGTTCACAGTCCTCCTCACCTCTGCCAAATTGCAATAGTCTGTTCCTTCTCTGAAAAGACAATCTTACAGATGCAGGGATCAATTCAATACAGCAGTTTTTACACCTTTCCAACAAGGATTTTCAACAGAGTTTAGTTCAGTTAGAGATTATTTTAAGCTTACTCAACATAAAATGCTGTAACATTTACTTCAGCGCAGAAAATCAAGCAAATAAAGACAAGAAGACCCAATATTCCTTAACTCAAAATCAAATAGACAAGTAAAATGCTTTCAGTTTCCAGGATCCAAGGGAAGCTCTGTGCCTATTAAAGTCACTGGCAAAATTCCCATCAAATTCGCTACAATCAGAATTTCACACACCTTCTCCTGCTAACTGATCACATTTAATGACAGAATCATAAAAGCCCATGGTGTTTTCCATATGATTCATTGTAACATTCAGATATTCCTTGAGGCTAACATTCTTTTCAGGATAAATAACCACATTGTTCAATCCCTTGTTCCAGAAGATTTAATTTTGTTTTTCAGAGCATTTATATTTTAATCAAAGGAAAAACTACATCTCTGTTTTAGAGAGGAAATGTATATTTCCTGAACAGGAGGGTGAAATCCTCTGCTCTATAATTTACAGAAACTCAATGAATCAGGCCCACACATTCGTTATTGCTATCTAGCACTATACTGCAATTTAGAGTGAAAACTGCTAACTTCTATCATCAGGTCAATTTATGTATTATCAGACAAAACTGATGTCTACAGTGAATTATGGGTATAGGAGTCATTATCTTCCCGGAGCACCTTGAAAACGAGATGTCTAATCTCAGTAATGTAAGTTTCCTGGTTAAATAAATCCCTTGTGCTTAGGAATTCTATGCATTTATAGAAAAGATGTCACCCCCCCACATACCTACTTAGACTTTAAAAAACATTTTAAATCCTCAAGGGGATTTGAATCCTCACTAAACAGAATTGATTTCTGTACTTACTACTTAGTATTCTTAATCACACACCTCGTGCATTTTTGTTATGTAATGGATTGGGAAATTCAAAGAACCGGCCTGTTTTGCAAACATTTAGTTTTCCATCACCCCACATCTCTTTTATTTTGATGTTTTTGTTTGTTTTTTGGTTTGTTTTTTATTTTATATCAAGATGACAGCACCCTGCTGGAAACAGCTCCAAACAATCAGTGCTGTCCTCTAAGTTTGCAGCCACCCGGGCCTGGTGTGAGCAATTAGAACAGAATTTGTAAAGGCTAGCAGAGGTTTTTAAATCCACACTGCAAGAAAGATTACCCCTTCACTCTTGCCTATGAGAATTCAGGTTAAGGCTTGTAGTCATCTAGTTCTTCTTTGAGTGTGTGATCCAAAGCTAAATGAAGCCAAAAGGAATCTATCTATCAATCTGAGCATTTCTGGCAATTTAATTCAGAGTTCCTCTAAAATTTATATGTTATGTTGGACACAGCCTGAGGATTCATCTTTGTCAGTGACAGGACAGTGCTGAGTTCACTCTCAGCAGATTTGCTGAGAGCACCGAGCTGTGTGGAGCTGTGGACATGCTGGAGGGAAGGGATGCCATCCAGATGGGTCTTGACAGGCTCAACAGGTGGGTCTATGTGAAACTCATGGAGTTCAACAGAGCCAAGCACCTGGATCAAGGTAATCCCAAGCACAAAGACAGGCTGGGAAGAGAATGGATCCAGAGCAGCCCTGGGAGAAGGATTTGGGGGTGCTGGTGGGTGAGAGGCTGGACATGCCCCAGCCGTGTGCTCTGGGAGCCCAGAAACCCCCCGTGTGCTGAGCTGCACCCAAAGCCCCGTGGGCAGCAGGGCAGGGAGGGGATTCTGCCCCTCTGCCCCGCTCTGCTGAGACCCCACCTGCAGTGCTGCATCCAGCTCTGGGGTCCCAGCACAGGAAGGACAGGGACCTGCTGGAGCCAGCCCAGAGGAGAACACCAAGGTGATCAGAGGGATGAATCACTGCTGTGAGGAAAGGCTGAGAGAATTGGGGTTTTTCTGCCTAAAGAAGAAGTTCTGGGGAGACTTTAGAGCACCTTCCAGTACCTGAAGGGAGCCTACAAGACAGGCAGAGAGTTTACAAGAGCGTGTGGTGACAGGACAAGGGGGAATGCATTCAAACTGACTAAGTTTAGATTAGCTGTTGGGAAGAAATTCTTCCCTGCGAGGGTGGTGAGGCCCTGGCACAGGTTGTCCAGAGAAGCTGAGGCTGCCCCATCCCTGGAAGTGTTCAAGGCCAGGTTGGATGGAGCTCTGAGCAACCTGGTCTGGTGGAAGGTGTCCCTGCCCATGGCAGGGGGGTGGAACGAGATGATCTTTGAGGTGCCTTCCAACCCAAACTACTCTCTGATTCTATGATTCTAGGACAGTCTATCCCAACTTGCCCCCACTTCCTGTGGCCATAGGCACCTATTCCTGTTCCCAAGCACTGCCTTGTCTCCGGGACATACCCACAGATGGCTGCTGACAGCACCACGCTCTGAGTGAAGCAGGAGCCATCTGGTTCTAACAGCCCACCCTCCACCCTTCCACCTCCACGAGTAGCCTCTCAGCAGAATGTACTATTTTGTTCATACCACCATATTTTCTGCTGTTTTCAGGGCTGGACCTGGTTCTTAGCTAGCCAGCTCAGATTTGCATCTGCCTATATTTGTAGATGCAACACCAAATTAAAAATACTCTTCTGTCCTCAGGAATCTTCCCTGACACTCTTTGACACTCTCATACAAATCAGGAGGAACTCACTGTTCACTGGCAGACAGTGAGGCTGCAGCAGCATTGAGAATAAAAAAATAAAGCCTAACAATTACACTGGTGAGCTCCCAGCTCATGTTCTCATTTTCTTATCAGGTTTGTGTGAGATTGCCCTTTTTGGAAATCAAAATTAGGAACTCAGAAATTCCCCATTTAGTTTTCTTTACCTAACCCATGGATTCTTAGCTGATTTAGATATGTACCTGCTGCCTGCAGCATGTTCTTATATGTATCATTCCCAAAAAATTCTGCTGTACAAGCACCACAATTTAATTGCATTAATTCTAACGTAGATTCAGGGGCTGCATAAAACCATTTTTGTGATAAAACAGCAATTCTTTTATGCAGTCTGAGAAGACCAGCAATCCATACCAGTTAAAGAATACAACAGTGCAACAGTTGCTATTGTGTCAAATAAAGCTTTTCTCTAACACTGCAACTTGGATTTCAATCTCTACTTTGTAAAATCCAATGAGATTCTAATATTCTAGACCCCTTCCAAAATGTGAGTACCAATGCACCCAGGAAGTAAAAAACATGCTTGAAAGAAAATGGTCTACACACTTAGAGGCTGAAAACATAGTCGTGAGCTGGAACAGACCATATAAAATAGTTCATGCTTCAGCAAGAAATAGATGCTGCCCACAGAGCACTTCTTCCCACCTGGCTGTTTTACACAGCTTAACAGCTCCACACGGTTTGGATGGAACATTTATATTCTTTGAAGTTGCTCTGGATAGATCCTGAGCTGGTGGATATTAGCAAAGCTCCGTATTTCTCATCTGGGCTGTGCCAGCTGATTGGGTGTCCCCAGGCAGTCCCACACGGGTAGCCAGTCCTTAGGACAGTGCTATTTTTTAGAGGCAAGGAGACATCGACTGACGCAGTGGCAATTTGAGCTGTTTACATCCCTGTGCATGTGACTGCAGAGCCTCCAGCTTGGAGTGTCCTCGTTTTTGACTATCCACGACCCTGCTACACTGTCTTACTGCCTCTCCATGTGTTATAGCACTTTCCATCACTCCTACAAACATACTATGCCATGTGAGAGACAAACTGTATTTGCCTTTTATGGCCCCTTTGAAAAAAATGGCAGTTTTCATGCCCGATGGCAACTCGTGCCTTTATGTACCTCCAAAATATGACCCGTCTGTACCAGCTATTACTGGCTTTTATTAAGGTAATCAAATATGCAGAAGAGGCTGATGTCAAGGGGAAGAAGTTTGTACACTACAGTCAGGACATGTTGTAAGAACAACACATGGTTGGCGTGTTCTAAAACATTTAGGGAAAACAAAATTTAAATTTGATTATCACATCCCATCAGTAAAAAATTGCATGGGCTACACACTGTCTGCACCAGTCGCATTAAACCAGGCTTATACAGTGGGAACAGTAGATGCCATCTGCAGCCCTAGAATAATCTTGGCAGCACACCAGCACATATTCATTTCTGTGGAGAACAGCCTTGCTTGCTGTAGCTGAGTCCTCATGGTACCTCAGATGGCCAAATTGTCTCAGAGCTAGTAACTGGATATTATCACTCATTTAAATCATCCCAGTTAAACAAGATGCTTGGAGTTGGCAGTTCCAGAAAGTTTATAAAGGTTGAGCAGGGTAACCTTTCTTGCCCCCATGCCCTGATTTAGCGGAACATGATTACCTCAGGCAACTGACCAAAAGCCTGTGATGGATAACTTGAAAACTGGAACATACATCAAAAAAAAAAGTAGACAAAAAAGCCCCTAAACAATACAACCAAAAACCTGCTGCTGAGGAAATTTTAGTGCTTTTCTACTTTAAGTGGAAGAGAGTCTTTCAACAGGACAATTAACATTATCCTAATGAATCACAAACAAATTGAGAGGGGAGACAGGAGAAAACGCAAGGCAATATTTCTGTGTTTGAATAGGAATTTCTACCTGGATAGGATAACTTCTTTTAATTTATGAGAGCAAGGAACAATCAGGACAGTTCTTGAGGAAGACTGGCATCCAGCAATCTGCAAAAAGGGTGTGGACAACAGGCACAGTTACAGTTCAAAGGCTTGTACATCAAAGAGTGACCCATTCCCCTGTGACTCTCCCTGCTCTTATTTCACTCAAAATCTTCAAAATGGGATTCAGTGGAATAGATGACTGGTTTTTTTATCCTGGATAACCATGCAACAGCCAAGATTTACTCTAACTGTATTGAATCCACATGTAGTTCAAAACCCTGTTATCCTAACAAGCGAAAGGAAAACACTGCTGTATACAGAAAGAAATGCTCACAAATAAACTCCAAATGTCCATCAGGAATCATACACATATTGGTTTAGTGCTACAAACTTCTAGAAGCAGTTTTGCCCAGGATAGTGTGTAGGTGGGACTTCAGAGGTGGTGCTGCTGGCCATCCCTTCCCACTTTCACCACAAGCACTCACATGGTACCAGCAGTATCAGATCTAAAACTTCACAATCTTTAGCAGAGTTATCCTTTCAGCATCCCCATGTCAGGGAATGTAGCACTACACCAATGTTAACAGACAGTTGAGCTTATTGTCTGTATCACTAAAAACCAAAATCATATACACATCACCTAGCACTCACTGATGAGGGGATATCTGAAGTCAAAACTCTGATTTTCAAATCTGTAGTTTCGGTTGCTTCCTTACTCTTAAGATGCTTAAAGATACTTTGAAATGTAAAGTCTGTCTGTGAAAAAATTCAGATACTGTAGATTTCTTTACAATACTTAGCAGCTAGACAGCTACCCTACATTTAAGCTAAATTAGGATCTATAATTTATGCATTCCTGTTCCTATGATACCTCTGCATTGCTTTCTTTAGAGGAATCTTACCAAAAGAAGCTTTGTAGAGAATAAGGGAAGAGGAGTGGACAGGACTTGCCCTTCCTGCTGCAACCCACCGGTCACAGCATCCTTTAGCCCTAGGGTTCAAATTTTCTTCTTGTTTCTGTTCTCCTCTTCTGTGTGACTTTGCCAACCACCAGGTGACTTTCTCCTTCTCCAGAACCTTGAATCGGCTGTTCTGCTTTATGCAGATTAATTAGACACCAGTGGAGCTGAGGAGAGGTGTGTATATATGTGTAAGTATTCGTGCATGACTCTTTGGCCTGGTTGCCAAAGTAGTCACTTGACAGAGGATACAATTGGATTCCCCAGTCAGAGCTCCAATAAACATTAAATATTGAGTTCACTGGAATAGAAATGAAAATTTGAGCATCAAGTAAAATAAAATGTTTTGGAGGACTGGCTCTGTGTGCTCAGGTAAATCTGCAGAAAACAGAAATCTGAACTACCCACCAGAGTTGCAGATTTGTGTACTGAGCATCCAGCAAAGATGCTTGGTCATCTTTGGAATAAAACTGGAAACAGTCTAATTCTGCAGTTTGTAAACTGTGCAGTATATGTAGTACAATTGCCAATCTTTTATTTTCTTTATTAATTTTTGTGTGTGAGGATTCTCATCTAATTCTAATTCTCTTGAGGAAGAAAGGCTGGCATACATCTTACTCTGTCATCTCCCTCTGCTCACTGCTTCCTTCCTTCCTCCAGTCTCTGGGAATTTTCAGGAGAGAAACGGTGAGGGTGAGGAAGGAGCCATTTCAAAAAGGCAGTGGCAAAGCCAAATGCAATGAGCTGATTTTTAGTAGCTTGCTGCTGTGTGCAGCATTAACCACAGGGAAGTCAGTCTATTTTGTCAACAGTGCCTTGCTGGAAAAACCCAGTTGGATTCAGTGGATACAGGGAATCTTACTTGAGAGAAAATGATGGCAGTATGTGAAAACCGAATAGCAGAGAATAAACGTGTGTGCACATATCCTAGCCCAGAACTGGAAACTTTTACTGCTCCTGCAAGTGTTATCAGCCATAGCCAGTTTTGCTGGGTGTCAGTTTGTACTTCCTTAAAGACAGCATATTGTTTATCTCACAGACACCAAGCAAGGCATAATGTATTATTAAGGGATTAGGTAATCAAAAAGAAAAAACACAATGTGAGGGCTGGAATTATATTTCTGAATATGACTAGTAACAATTTCAGTCACTGCTGGAGATGGGATACTCATCTGCTCTTGACCAAAATCTCAGTACAGTGTGTCTGCTTGTGTGGTTTTAAGTACTCCAGAGATGTTCTCCCATTTTCAAAAGGTATCCTAGATCTCTGTGTTACCTGTAGATTTTATACTAATTGTAGTAGTAGCAGAAGATCAAATACAGTCCAGCCTACAAAAAGCAACTGAGAGCAGAGATTAATAGAAGAAAAGCTATGAGATGAGATGAGAAAGAGATCTGTAGAAAGAATTTTCAGTGGAAACTGAGACAAAAATACCATGTAACAGAGATTCAATGCAGATGTCTGAGCAGTCCAGGCTTCCATGCAGAAATACTACTGAATTGGACAGAAACAGGTAATGGAAAAATTTTTAATCAACTTTCCACTTTCAGGATTAAATGCATACCCTTTTGGCAGACAAATCTTTGTGCATAAACATATATACACACACACAGAGAGAGAGAGAGAGAGAGAGAAAGACTGGATTCCATAAACTGGTTTCTGACAACATCTAGAAAACCTGCATTTACAGACCTGCTTTTCTCTTTTTTCTTTTTTTTTTTTTTTAATTAAATGCATGCTATATTAATGAGTTTCTACTGACAGAATGAAGAACTACTCTGCAACAGCATCTTTACAGAAAAACCACAGTACACTTGCCACTTGAGCATTACAACTTTGGATTTGTAGAAACCCAAAAATCATTGAAAAACCACTGCAGTCATAAAAGTCTGCTAAATCCAAGTGCAGAGATTAAACAGAAGTGTCTAGAAAAATTGCCAAAGCATCCAAGTGAAAACAAACATGAGGGGGACATAATTACAAGGGATAACAAGACTTTGCTTGTAATCTCTTGCATGTATTGGTATTATCAGCTGAATCTTTGGATACGTCTGATCCAAAGGCTGCTAAATGTTAATGGGGGTATTCCTTCTGATTTTAATAGGTTCTGAACTAAATCCCAATTCATTTCAGTTGTGTGATGTGAAACACGGTGTTTGAACATAAACATTGCAGGGCATTAAGTACCAAAACCAGTGTCTCATTATTCTTCATTTTTAGTGTAGCAAAAATAACCTTTTTAGAAATAAAGACTCCATATAACAAATTTTTCAACGGTGCATTTCTTGAGTCCATGCGCTTAGACTTTGGCTTAGCTGTACTATGATCAATATTTCCAGGTGAAGCAATTAATTTTCTCTGTTTGGCAGGTGAACAAAACTCTTGCAATGCAACTTTGACTTTCATTTTAGTTGCAGTCTGTTATTGCTAATGAAAAAAAATACTTCCTAGATTTTCTAATGTATCAGCTGGATAAATTGTTAACACTTAAGAACTCCCCAGGCAGTAATGAATGACACAGTTTTCTGTGTTATCCCTGATAAAGTTTAGGATATGGAAAACAGCTTAATCCTCTTTCTATACTCTCCCATCTGTGCTTTAGAGCTACCACAGTAAATTACTACATACTGAAGCACTGCTTCAGATGCAATTTCATATTTTCAAAGCTGAGATAATTTTACTCCACAGTGTATTTTTTAATCTTTGTAAAAAAAAAAGTAAAATGTTTAAGGAAGCCAGGTCAGATGAAACTGTTGAATTTAAGGGACGGATGGCAGTTTTCAGTGAAGTAAACCTTTTATAAATGTTGCTTGGAACAGAGAGTTAAGCCAAACAAATCGCTTTGTTTACAGAAAATCTGCAATGTGAAGTGTTAAGATTTAACTCAATGGTAATCTGTTGTTAATTATAAGACAGGAATAGTAGCTGACAAATATGGCTTGAGGCACTCCTTATTGCACCTTAAACATGCTCTTGCCTGTGTCTAATGTCTGTGATCCTGCTTTCATTTTGCAGAATGATTTTACTTGGTACAGTTTTGCCATTAACCTGCTCAGTCACAGTTAGGGCTCATTTCTTTCTCTGTGAGGAAAGCTTAAGTTTTGTGTTGGATTTCTCCACGTTTTATCAGATGTGCCTTTTGCTGCTGTCTAATCATTAAGGATAAAGGGACTGATTTAGTATCTATTGGAGTAAATTGACTGACTCAGTTCAGAGGCTGAGCATAAGCAGCTGCTCCAAGAGTAGAAGTGAATGCAGTGAGAAATATTTTATAAACTTCTCTATCTTGCATTTTTCTGTATCCACATAAAACCCCACATTCAGGAAAACTGCAAAACTCTGTCAGTCCGGTGTCTTGCTCAGGTCACCATATGGTTGTAGAACAGCTGGTTCATGTTAAACCTTCACAAAATTGAGATTATACTTGCAGGAAGCAGCAGATACTTTGAAGAATCTGCAGCCATGTTTCAGCATCTAAAGCAGCCAGCCACAAATCATCAAAACACCATGACAGAGAAAGAGTTCCTCTGTAACCCTTTGTTACTTTGAATTTCAAAACAAAATCTTACTACCTATCCTGTGTCCTGGGACTAACCTGAAGAATAGAGGCCATCCCATCTGGTGACCTAAACCCAGCTAAGCAAACATCTGTCACCTTACCACCGGATTATGGCAATCCAGCACTTTCTCTAAAACCTGTCAATTGCTTCTAAGACTAAAAGTTGTCAAACCCGAGTTTAATTTCCTAATTCAGGGTGGAGAAAAGGGTCTGTAGATTTTTCTGTGGGGGCAGGAAATCCTGCTCTGCCGAGAGCATCCTGCTGACATTGAAACAGAGCCTCTTCCCCTTGCATATGCCTGGAAGAAACTCCTCCTGTTTGTTTTATTTTCTTTAGGCCTTTGCCAAGTGCTGGCTGCTGGGATTGCAAAGGAACAGGGTCACACCTCCATCACCCGACCCACACACATCTGCTCCTCCAGTGTGGTGTGGGGTGGGGGGTGAGCAAAGAGCACCTGAGTGGGCAAACCTGGATTTGTGCTCGCCAGTGGGAGAAAAGACACAGGGAATCGAAAGCAGCTTGGTAATGATGAAAAACTGGCCATTGTAAATGGCTAAATTGTAGTTGCATACTGTTGAAATAATAGTGAAGTGGCACAGCTATGCTACTGTAAAGATGGAAGTTTCAGAAAGCTCTTGAGAAAATAGAAATACCTTAATATAAGGCATTCATGTGGTCTTACCTTTGCCCCTTTGGGCAACATCACCTGGTGTGATGTTATCAGTAAAGACAGTAATCCAAGGGATCATGTAGGAGAAGCAGGGACAGGGTCTAAACCCTGCCTCTGGGAGGGAAGGAAAGCTCACTTCAAAGCTGGTGCCTCAAGAGGCAAGAAAATGGGTTACCTTGAGCCAGAGAAGGTCAGGGAATAGAGAGACCTGCTGGCAATATCCTGCCTCCCCCCTGCTTCTCTCCACACCTCGCTCCCAACACTTTCCTTGGGAACCCCAACAGCAGCCTCTGGGGTGTGCCTCCCTCACAGCCCTGATCCTCAAGGACAGCATCGGCTCCGTCCCTTCCCCGGGGGGGACTCTGGGGAACAGCAGGTGGAACAAAAAAAGGAGGAGGACCTGGCTAATCTTCTGCAGTTTAACCTGAACATCGGTTCACAAAATTAAACAACAGATGCTTCTCAAGGGCATGACACGTAGAGGCTCCTTGAAGTAGGGGAACAGCTAAAGCCTTCCAGCTAAGGCTGACAGATTTTCTGATAACAGAAAATGAAGCAATCTAAAAATATGCTCTTCCAGCTACCCCTACAATCAGTTACAGGTAGATCATAGCATATTTCATAAATGTCAAAGCAAGCTGTCCTGACATCATTAGTCCTTTATTTTAGACACTGATAGAAGGAGATAAGCTAATTATTTATGACTATTCAAAGGAAAAACAAAGCACAGAAGCAGATTGATATGCACTTTTTACCCTGATCCAAAGATAATTCATGGCTTCCAGTCGTTTTTTGGGTTTATTTAAACTTTTTGTGGCTATGATACTTCTTGACTGTGTGTTGTTTATTGCACTGCTGTATGCAGTAATGATTTAGAGATATACAAACAGAAAGCAAGCAGGCTAAAAATTAGCTAGTTTTTATAGTTTGCTGATAGAAAAACAAATACCATACTTGGTATAGCAGACATTAAGTTTAGGTCTTGGGTGCAAATATAGAGCAAGGCATATGGCTTTCTTAATGGAACAGTAAAATGAGTTTGCCTTTTAGTGAATTTGTGTGTGAGCTTGAAAATCATTGTAAACAAGGTAACTGAGGTATTTTGGAACTGAGCATTCATATAAACTGCTAATGAAGTAATGCTGGAACTTCTGAAGCATGTGAAGTTACTGCTTGAATAACACTGTGATTCTGCAAACATCACAATATAGGAGAGATATAAATGAAATACTCAGTATCTCCAAAATAAGAAATATTCACAGTATGTTGTGGAGCAAATGGATGGAACACTAGTAAACTGCATGATTTAGGTGTAAAAGCAGCAGAGGTTTCAGTTACAGGAGGATATATATCTTCGTCAAGCCTTGGGAAGATGCTGAAATCCTGCCCAGATTGCAGAGGTCTTCTTAATTATAAAGAACATTAATAATAAACAGTGTTTAACTTCTACGTCGCTATGTCACCCATCCAAGAGTACCATATTTCCTAGTTTTATAACATTTATGGAGCTGTTTAGAAGGCAGAGCTGTATTCAGCAGCCATCAGAGAGATTCACCTGGTCTGCCATTATCTGACAATCAACACCTCCTCACTGGAGCTTGGGATACAGACAACCAGAACCTCACTGTGAAACCAGGATCCATGACATGAAAAGCTGAGAGAATGTTTAACAACTGGGTAAAAAGACAAGTAAGAAGGTTGTGGTAAACCTATGAAGAGAATTTGTGCTTTTTTAAAGGAAAATTGTGCTTCCTCTCAAAATGCTTTCAAGGAAATACTTATTTCCTAATCAGCTTAGTCATAAGTTATTATTAAGAGTCTTTTTTTCCTCCTTCTGACAAGAAAAAAAAAGGCAATTATATGACCCAGATGTCACTTGTTCTCATGAGTGTGTCTAACTGTGCCAAAATAGTATTACCCATAAAAGACTGTAAGCAGCATTTGAAAATATTGGTGTAACCAGCCAGGGAATGAAATATATTCATTCTCACAAAGAACAAGAGCAACAAGAAGGAAGGGGAAGGTGGGGGTGTTGGAGGAAGAAGGAGTAAAGGAGAACATGAGAGAGCTTCATTCATTCCCTGCCTTGAGTTTCCTTGCAGACACAAGGCCCAGTCTGGTTTTGCAGCTTCGTAGAAATGTCAAGAGTGCTGAGAGCAGCATCCATCATTTCAGCCAGGGGGACAGGGCTCTGACCCCATTCCCTGGAGCACTGGCCCGCAGAGCTGGCTGTGCATGGACGCTGTCTGTGTCTGTGCACTCTATTAAGGACACTCCGCCAGGGGCTACCCGGGGCCTTTCAGGAGAGCTGTGGAATGTCTCTGATTCCCTCTGCTCCTTGGAGGTGGGGTAGCCAGCACAGACAGTCCCAAGAACCCCTGAACACCTTCCTGTCGTTACTGCTCAGCTCTCGTCACAGTGTGAGTAGCCAGCCTATACACCGGGTTAAATAATTGCCGTTAATCAGTGGCAGCCTTAATTAAACTTTTGCCAGGCAAATTCAGTTAATCGTTCAAAACACATTTGTGAGATTCTGCAAAATGAACAGCTTACCCTCCACCTTTGTGAAATTATGGTTAATCATTCACTAATGTCTGCATCATCCTATTTAAACCCTTCCCCCTGTGGTTTTAGACTTCTTTCTGCTTGCTAATCCACCACAGGGGAGTGATATGTAAACATGCAAATACATTATTGTAGGCTTTTCCTATTTGTGGTGCCGGGTTCTATCAAGCCATATTTATAGCCTCACCAAGAATGATTTATAATTAATTCGTCTCACATTCAATTGAATTAATTTAAAGGTATAATTCAATTTAACAAACATGCAGCTCAGTGTACTGAGCAGTGAGACACTGCTGCTGTTTCAGGCATGCTGCACTTCACCCCATCTTTCTGTTCTCAGCCAGCCTCCTGGCTCCTTGTATTCTTATTTATCAAACCAAGTACCACATCAGAGCCACAATGGACCATAACAAGTCAACAGCAACTTTTGAACCTCCAAGTTGTGTAACTATTACCTGGCTATCCCAAATTTCTTCAAATTCTCCTTCTCCACGAAGATTATGTCCTTTATCGTGTGGCTATTTTAAAATCCTCTTGATATGAGCTACTGCACTCTTGCTCCTAACTCTGCTAAGTCCATTATAGACAACCCTTTCCTGTGATTTACGCCTCATTATAAAAATCAAATTTCTTGGTTGTCAAAAGTAAATTGACTGCAGCAAGCTGAAGGCACTAGATCCCTAGCACACAAAGCCATAACACCAGTGTAAGGGTGCAACTTCAAGTGTGATGGAAGGATATCCTATAAATACAGAGCTCTCGCAGAGAGGAAAATGAAAAACCGATTATCAGGTTGAGTGAAGAAAGTGCAAACTGTCTCTCTCCTAACCTTAACCCCAACCACCAGGATGGGCTGAGAATTGGCCCACACTCAAAAGCCATCACCCAGATGAAAAAACTGTCAGCAGAGAAAATGTTCTGCAGGATATTGCTCCTCGTGCCAGCCCTTTTGAGCCCTACTACAGCTGGAGATTTAGGCATTGTGTCTCTCCTATAACTAAACCTCATCTTTACTGTACTTTCAACCATAAGCCTAATATGAGTTGTGCTCTCAGCCGTAGCCTAGGTCCCCAACACACGTTTGAGATTAAAATGTTATTACAAAAGAAATAATTACATGATACCATCTGAAAGATCTCTGTGAAAAATTAAGAAAATTGTGTGCAACTATCTTAATTTCTGAGATGGCATTTTAGTTTTACATGTAAATCATTGATTTTTATGGCTAGTTATTTGCCGAATTAAAATCAGAAGCACAGTACATGTTCAACAGACCCTTCGTTACATCTTTCTTCATTTGATCTAATCAACCATTCCTCATCAGTGCTGAAATGCTACTAATATTCCAAACTTCCTTCCAACTATTGGCTAATCTAGCAAAGGAACAATTTTTAAATTGACTAAGATATACTGTATGTGTCATACACTTAAAAGAAAAGAAAAGATCCAGGTTTATGTTTTTACTTTAAAAAAAAGAAATAATAAATTTATTTTCTTGGCAATTTTTTTCCATTGATGTTACTGACATTATTTAATTGCACAAAGATATGTAGTCTTTCTTGCACACACATAAATATTACAGATTCTACCCCTCCAGCATATTCCTCAGATTTTCTGAATTCTCCTCAGCTGTTTGCAATTTTTTCCCATCTATTGTCAACTTTAAACTACTATTTTCTTCTATTTACTTTGAGGTTGTGCAACCACTGTTTGAGTGCACTAACGCTGTCAGTGGTCCCTAGGCCATCCCATATATCCTGATACATTCCATCAGCTCCTGCATTTAATACCAATGAAGGTATCATACAGCCAGGTGTGTTTTGGACGGTCTTTGACTTCCACACACACATGGCGAAGAAGCTTTTGCCAGCAAGGTCACCAACAGACATCTGTGGGGCTGGATCTGGACAGGGGCATGAACCCACAAACTGTAGCTCTGCAGTGCAAGAACTTAGCTAAGTCATTAATTAACTTTGATTAAACTTTTTAAGAGTCTATCCTTCTGCTGCATGTATTAAATGGTAGTAGATGATGTAGAAATTTAGAAATTGATTTTTTTTTGCTCCTGTTTTCTATACGTAGGAAATCTTAGCATATTTACACTATCTAAACCATTCTTCTTGTCCCCATAAATCCTCTTCTCTCTGTTCATGCCTGTGCACATAGAAACCTTTATTAGTTTTACCTTCTTTCTTTCCTGCTTTTCTTGGCCATTACCAATCTACCTCAGAACCTGGGAAAAGGAACATATTCCAGTTACTGCTCTGTGCATCCCACACCAACGGAGCAGCCTACATTAACAAAACAAGCAACATCCCAAAATCCTGAATATGCCAAATGCTCTGCATGAACAAACTGAAGAAGAAAGCATTTTCCCCAAATTCTTCTGGACTTGTCTCAAATAGAGGGGACCATATTTATACCCTGATATGGGATTCTTGTGTTGATGTGCCCCTTCAAACTTGGCCCTCTTAGCACAGATTCTGACTTTAGCAGAACCTGAAATTAGCAACTATGCCAGGCTTTGTACAAAAATGGTTTATGAGTGGTCCATCCCCCGCCCCCATCATATCCGAGGAATGTCATGGCCTTACAATGGCACACTTTTTGAACCCTTTCCAATTTCAGATATTTCCTTTCTCTTTTAATACCTCATTGCTTTTGCATCAATTACAGCCTGACCTAAAGCCACACTGGCAGTGAATGTGATATATAGTAGAATCCATTTAAATGAATTTCTGATGAAAGAATAAAACTGTTAAAAGAATAAATTTACTGCACAGATTTATACAAATCCTGTATATGCACTGAAATCCTCTTAAAGGAAAAACTGATGGAAGATTAAAATGTTAAATGAATTAAACCCCAGCATCCTAGTGAAATATAATGATTATTTGACCTATTAAATGAATAGCTTCACTGACCATATAATGGTAAGTATTCAAATATATGTCAATTTTAAATATGAAATGAAAAATTGTAAAGCAAACAGTGATCAATTAGAATGTCTAGTAAGACAATAAACCTACAGAACAGCAGGGAAATGTTCTTGAAAAGTCTTTGTTCACCCAGCCTTAAAGCTAGAAAGTCCTTAATTTCTGTTAAGAAAGAGAGAATTTTAATGATTATTAAAAGTTATTAACTGCACAGCATAAATGTAATTTTTGCTTTGCTTAATTTCAGCATATTAAAATGTCCGAGAAAACCATTCCCTTTCCTTCCAGCTGTGGTAAATTTTTAGGGATTTGTTTTAAAAAAGATGTTGACCAACATCTGCCAACATTAGAGTAGTCTACATTCCATTTTATGGAAAGTATCTTTGAAAATTCTGCTATATCTATCATCACTAGCAACAACATACAAAAACACACATGTTGTGAACACTGTAATATTTATTTTAGCTTTTGTACTTTTAGTGTATAGTCAAGAACATAACATAGAGACATATTTCCAAGAAATATTACATCCATGTATTTCAATGGTAAAATAAAAACTAGGGATATTGTCTTTCCCATCAAAAGCACTATTCTGGTAACACTAAAGTTCTGTGAGGTGATCCCATTTAAAAAAAAAAAAAAATGCTTTATCTGTCTATCTTGGTTTTGGCCAAATCTTCTAGTAACTGGTTTCAGGTTTAAATCCCAGATTAAACCACTAAAAACGTGCAGTCTAAATCCCCTGGCAATGAGTTGAAAACAATTTTATACATCAGCTTCCTACCTGAGAAGAGTTGAGTTCATATTCAGTTTAGGTCATAGGTGAAATGAGTTTGTCAGTCACAATCCAGCCTGTAATAAATTTATATCTTGATCACAAAATTACTGTACTACCCAATTAAATATTGCCTGAAGGGACTGATCATTAGAGGTAGAGACCCAACCATGGATATTAGGGACTGAAGTCCATTTTCAGTGCTTGAAGAAGCATAAAATCCCAAGACAGTCCTGTCTCAGTAGCAAGAGGCTATGCATGGAAAGGGCATCCTTCCTCCTGTCGAGTCTTCACATTTGCACCACCTTGTGATTACATGAGCTTACAGATTTCAAAAGTTCCACACCAAGAAATACTAAAACCTTTGAGTCACAGCCTTCTCTGCAGAAAAGGCTTTGTAGTCTTTTAGTGACTCCTCAGCAACTGTGATTATCCTTTTGCCATTTAGCCCAAATCCTGTATTTCTGAAGGATGCATGGATAAAGCCAAGTCTTTGTCAGAGGGGTCTGGCTGGCAGCAAATAACCCTGAAAGCTACAACTTCCCTATACTGAGGGAACAAAGAGTGTGTGTGAACTGCAGGCCATCAGAGGAACACACCTGGAAAGGTACAAATGTGTCAGTCCTTTCCTACAAAAAAAGGATGTCTTCTGCCTGTTCCCCTCCTGAAATCAAAACCAGATGGATGTGAAAGGTTAGAAAGGATACTTCAGCCCCCTACGTGAGGTTTACTTCAAGTCCTTTGAGTTTTCCCCTGATTCTCCCACGAGCTTCAAAAAAAAATAATTGAGAAAGGGAAAATTTGTTTACTTGACTGGCAAAATACAAGAAAAAATATGTCTTAGGAGATTTAAGAGAGGAAACCTTTCAAGGTAGGATTTCTCCTTGATTTTTTCTTGTTACGTGGGCAATATCCCCCTAATCTTCATTCACAGTGAGATCAGAAACTACAGAGAAATTTTCAATTTCCCAAAACTCCATCCACCGTTATGTTCTGACAATCAATACACTGTAATATCCATAAGGAAGAAAGCTGGAAATAAACATGCAAAAACTAGTTAGTAATTCCAAAATTGTGCTCTACTGTACCTTAGAAAGCAACAATATACACTGAAAATACAAATAGATGGTAATAGGGAGACACCGGAGATTAGCTTCCAGAATAAAAATTTAAAAAAAATGGGTGGCTGGGCCCAGAGAGAGGTGATGAGTGGAGTTAAATCCAGTTGGCAGCCAGTCATTAGAGGTGTTCCCCAGAGCTCAGTATTCAGGAAAATTCTATTTAATATCTTTACTGATGATCTGGATGGTGAGATCAAGTGCAGCCTCAGTCTGCAGATGACACCAATTTGTGCTGGAGTGTTGATCTGCTGGAGGGAAGGAAGGGTCTGCAGAGAGACCTGAACAGGCAGGATCCATGGGCTGAGGTTCAACAAGGCCAAGTGCTGCGGCCTGCACTTGGATCACAAAAACCCCAGGCAGTGCTGCAGGCTGGGGCAGAGTGGCTGGAAAGATTCTTGGTGAAAAAGGACCTGGGGGTGCTGAACAACAGCAGCTGAACGTGAGCCAGCTGTGCCCAGGTGGCTAAGAGGGCCAATGGCACCTGGCCTGTGTCAGCCATGGTGTGGCAGCAGGACCAGGGCAGTGATTGTCCCCCTGTGCTGGGCACTGCTGAGGCCACACCTCAAATCCTGTGTCCAGTTTTGGGTCCCTCACTACAAGAAAGACATTGAGGATCTGGAGAGTGTCCAGAGAAGGGCAACGGAGCTGGGGAAGCATCTGGAGCACAAGTCCTGTGAGGGGCAGCTGAGGGAGCTGGGGGGCTTCAGCCTGGAGAAAAGGAGGCTCAGGGGGAACCTTATCACTCTCTACAACTCCCTGACAGGAGGATGTAGCCATTTGGGGGTTGGTCCCTTCTCCCATATAACAAGAACTGGACAAGAAGAAATGGCCTCAAGTAGTTCCAGTGGAGATTTAGATCAGGTATTGGAAAAAATTTCTTCATGGAAAGCATTGTCAAGCACTGGAACAGGCTGCCCAGGGAAGTGAGGCCGTCACCACCACTGGAAGCACTTAGAAGACATGCAGGTGTGGCACTTAAGGACACAATTTAGTGGTGGACTTGACAGTGTTAACAGCAGAACTCAATGATCTTAAACATCTTTTCCAACCTAAATGAATCCACACATACAGGGTCAGGGTTTTGCAAATTAGAAGTTTGATGAAGAGATGATTATTTTACGTTTGATGCTCACATTAAGATGGCCTGTGAGACTGCCTAGTTGAGAAATGCAAAGTAGTTTAGAGATGGGAAATGAAGAGCTTTTGTTGACAAGACAGCCACTAAAAAGAACAGGAGATGGCTGCATAAGAAAGAGTATCCAAGGCCAATCTGTAGTCAGCAAGGCTAAGATGAGAAGCTGAATGTGAGATACAGCCAGAGAACACTGTTTTGGTAAAGGTTTTACTAGGCCTGACAGAAAGAGCACTTCTTCATGATGTGATGATGACCTAGTTGAAAAGTGAAGCCCCTCAAAGCAAGGCAGGAGAGGATGCTGCACATACATGCAAGGCTTAAATACCTTTTGAGAGATATACAAATGTTATTGGCTTTATGGGACAGCAGAAAAATGTAAGAGTAAGGAAGGTCTTGATTGTTCCTTTGCCACACATAAATAACAGCTTGTAATAATCCAATATTCACACTAAAATCTTTGGCCACACACCAGAGAAAAACCACAGTTCCATCCTTGTCTCTTGGGAATCCTCTTCTGAAAGACTTCTCCTTTTTTAACAGTTCAGCCCTCATCTCTATTAGTCAGCTCACCACATCTGATTATCCTTCTCAGTGAACACTAAGAACAGGTGACTGCAATCTGTCCTATAACCCTTTATTTGTCAGATTTTTCACTTACATTCTTGTTTTTCACAAAGACAAAAAAAAAGGACTGAATTAATAGAAGAAGGACTTAAAATCTTTTAGCTTCGGGAAAAGAAATAATTGCATCAGGAACTGAAGCTATGTTTAGTGGGTTAATCTGTTTTAATCCATGAAAATCAGACTCAAGCCACGCTCATTAAGAGGAATTTAATTTTGTTTTCTGTTATTTAAGCAACCTAGGAAACATCTGACCTTCCTGCCAATAATTTCTCTGTACTATTTATATGCATTTTTGAAGGTGCTGATTACAGTGCTGAATATCAATAGGATTCTGTCTACTATTAATGTTATTACTATTGCTGTAGAACTTCAGGCAGCAATTATGGAGCAAGACCTGACTGAGCTACAGGATACACAGACCCAGAGTAACAGCCAGGTACTGCCACAACAGCAATAGGAGTAACCTTAAGACTTAACATGGATCTACATGTGGAAAACTGAGACAGTGTTGGTCAGCATGGCAGAGAGGAGTTGGATCATCAATGACAAGAATTTTAAAGAAGATTTGAAACATGATAAGATAATAAACAGGACAATTTGAATTTGCAGGTATTTATTGGGACCATTGCCCAAGAACAAGGATATCACGAGAAAGGTTTGATAGTTGATATGAACGTAATTGATGTGTCAAGAAGAATAAGCCCTGAGTAACAGTCCTGGCCATTTCCAAGAGAAAAGGTTTTAGTGATCTCAGTGGAATATCTCTGATGGAGCAAAAGGGAAAGAAAAGTGAGGATGTAACTGGAAAAGTAGGCCTTCAAAGTTCCAAATTGCACCTTCAGTTGCACGTAAATGAAAAGGAGAAAGAGAAAGGAGAACACATAAAGGCGCATGAAGCTAAGGGTGCATATGCAATTTGTACTAGGAAAGACTGAAGCATGATTGTACTGTGAAGGGAAAAGCTGGAGCATTATAAGAGACAGGAAGGAAAGGAGAGAACACATGGATACAGACTGAAAACAAAAAAAAGGGTTGCATTGAGGCAACTGGAGATGATTAGAGAAGGAGCATGACTCGGGAACTTCCACCTGAATCAGGGGAGAAGATGACACAGAATCTTTATAAAGAATGCAAAGCAATCTGGGAGGGGACAGGAAGCTCAAATAGTCTTTTCAGGGAGGAAGGTATATACAGTTTTCACTGGAATAAACTGCTGAAACTCGTCCAGAGAAGTCAAGATTAAAGGTGTGGAAGGTTTTGAAACAGGATGCAGGCTGGGAAAAATGTGATTGGGACTGTAAACACGGAATTTCAGCTGGAAGAGAAAAACTGTTTGGTCAGGAAGACTCTAGAATGGAAATAGGAGAGAAAATATTTTGTAGCAGGAGGAGACAAGCGTGGAGGAGCAGCTTTCATTGTAACTCTGCAGTGTAGAGACACAAGTGCTGCAAGGTGAGCACCAAAAGCAGTTCTAAACTGCAGCTTAGTAGGGCAGACCATGCAATTAGAAAACACATCGAAGGAAGTAATGGTAAAACAGAATGAAAAGAAAATAGTGCATCAATGTACAAGTTAAAAGAACAAGCAGCAAACCAGATCCACACACAGCCTCCAAAACAAAAAAAAAAAAGCCAAAAATATCTATCCCAAACCAGAAGAAAAACCTGGGAGTGGATGAAAAATTATCTGCTATTGCCTGTAAGAAATGATGGGTGAAAAGATCAAGCGAGAAGGCATGTGGGTGACTGATCTCAGTACCTTGAGAATAAACACTTTCTTACCATGTGTCCTCCAGGGTGGATAAATTCCACACTGCAGATGAATTCTATTAATTCAAAACAGGCATGTGCAATGATTAAATGGTTTGTGTGAGGTGACACAGAAATCAGAGCCAAACGTTGACCCCAAGACCCCTGAATCCCAGGTCAGACAGCTTGTGAGCTAAAAATTGTCTCTTAAGTACAGACTGAAGTCTGATATCCCCCTGCTCTCTGCAGAGCCTCTCTTTCTATGTCTACTAATGGAAAAGCATCTTGTGAGATGCTGTTCAAGACAAACAGCAGATTATGTCTCCAAATATTTTAACTTTCTCAGTGTTCTGTAAGCACTATGAGCTATTTAATTGTAGGAACAAAGGCACACCCAGAAATGGCTCACTTTTTTATCTGCTGATAGCTGGGCAGAGGGGGAAAGCAAACTACACCCCATCATATCACAGAGTTTAATGCTTCCCATAGCACAGAGAAGCAAAAAGTAAAAATTCACTACTTGTGAAGCATCTACCTGTGCTGACAGCTAATTTAGTCCCAATATACATGCTATGCAGAGAAAATAAATTCTTATGACATGTCAAGTCTAGAATCCAAGGAAGCCTGGCAATGATATTGAAGCAACACACTGTTTGCATACTGATTTCTGTGGTACCACTCTTTGTTTTGAAAAAACATATTTATGCAGTTTCACTGGGAGCATAGGTACCATATTCAAATAAATGAGAAAATCCAACCACAGTCACGAGTTTGTTAACAGTTCATCCTATCACTAGACAGAAATTCCTTCTAGGGTTCTGGGGTTTGGATTCTGGTTTGCTAAATGAAAATTAGGGTCTGTGTATCTTGTAGACTCATTTCACATATAATTTTGATCTACCAATAACTCACTGAACATTTAGAAACAACATAATTCACTAGCTTCTATTTTCTTTTTTGAATGATTTTTGAGACTTCATATCTGCTTCTTAGCTAAGTGCTTCTTTAGTCCTGTGTGCTCAGTATTTTGAGAGCTGCTTTTAATAGACCTGCTCTTGCATGCACTTCATCTGCAGAACTCCTCCTCAAGAAACCTACAGCCCAATAAATAAATAAAAGAACTTCATCTCAGTGTATCTCCTCAGTGGTTTTGCGTGACTTTTACTTCACCTCTTGAACCTCTTCAACACACTGTCAAACTGACTGTGCTCTCTGCTTATCTGAGATTACTTTCTCTGCACCGAAATGCAGTTCATTACTTTCTTCAATGGAATTCCAAATCTGCTCTCTAATAGATTTCTAATCCTCGGCAAACCCACGCATTACGAAGCAAGCGCTGTGCTCGCCATATGGTTAACCTGATTTTCAGTGACCCTGCCACATAATTTTCATTAAGAGCATGTGATTAGGAAAATACCACACCAACAAGAATGTGATTCCCATTTCCGGCTTTCCCTTATTGTTCTGGGGGGATTCCAATTATCACACACCCTTACGTCTCTGTTACACAGAACTGCTGTTGCTTCCCCTCAGAAACCTGTTATTACTTTTAGGTATATTCAAGAGTGCCATAGACTGCTTCTCAAAAGCTCAGAGCGATGGATGCACAGTTCCCTGGACATTGCACTTCCTTTGCTTGTAGAAGAATCAATAGATCAATAGATTTGTGATCTATTACAGCAAGGATGGTACCATAACATGAAGCATGTTTCCTTACTAGCACACTGTTAAAATAAAAATGTTGGGTTATTTTTATCCCATTTCTGACCATGCAAAACATTCTGACCACTTGTGGTCATTAATAATCTTGTGCAGCTTTTCACAGCAATAAAGGATTTCATCAAAATGTCCTTGGAGAATTCCTGCTTATGTAACTCTATATCACCTAACCATATCCTTATTTCACCAACTGGGGCTTTCTAGCTCATGTCCTGTTACAAGCTGTTCCGAGATCATACTGAATATTTTTCAGTAGCAGCAACCATTAACCTTCAAAGTACAGGAGTTCTGGTGTTGGAAAGAGAATAAAAATACACACACATCAGAGAATGTGTAAAAATCAGTGTTTTTTAAGTATCTGTTGCAATACATAGGAAAAATTCTTTAGTATTCATAGCAACTAAAACTACAAACAAAGTATGTTTAAACTCAGGGATTTTGAGACTTTTGGGTGGAAGATTTTAAATAGATATTGACATTTTTATGTTTTGCATTATGGGGATGTTGATGATTTATTATGATGTGGAGATTTTTCTTTAATGAATTATTTAATATTAATTTTAGAGATACTTCCCAATGCTAGGCTGTATCAGGCACCTTGGGAATGAGGCTTGCTGAAGACAGACATATAGAAAGTAACAACCACTCAGGTGGGTGAACATGCTGTTCTTTTCACACTTAAATATACACAGCTTGTTGCTTTCAATTAATATCCTGTCACCATGGCAGAACAACTCCCCTTGATGTTCTATACACACTGGAGTAATGACTGTGACAGTGGTAACCAGTGTGACACAGCCCCAAACGACGATACTAACACACGATGTTGTGGTGCTTGAGTAAACTCCTCTCTCAGCACTTGTTACATCATCAGCTATTTATTTCAGTATTCTGCTGGTCAGTGCTTTGGCAGCCCATTTTTTTTTCCTTTTTAATACTCCTTGTGTATAAACAGCACATATAAAAGTTCCGTCTTGGAACAACTCATTAATCTTAACTTGTTAAGGTCTAGTCTGGTAAATGCATCATTTGTGTTACGACATCACCCCAACTTGTGACAGTAAATGCTGTAAGAATTCACATCAAGGTGTTACAAGTCTTGCATTTACATGTTTGACTGATAATTTCACAGTGGAAAAATATCTGGGTCATCATTTTCCAGAGGCACCAGTGTCTGTGTTTCTATTCCTGGTCAACATCAGAACGTGTTCCAGTGCCTGCTCAAGTGGTGTTTTCCCTGCTGACACAACTAGACAGACAGAACTGTAAATGTTATTGTGAGACACAGCAATTTCCACGTGGGAGAAGGGCTGATAGGTTTTAAACTATCCTCTTTTGGCTTAAAGAAGCCTTCAGTGCTTTTATTATACCCTCTTGATTTAGCTGTTTCTGTTGAAAGGGCAGGCTCTGACCTCCTACGAGTGCTGTAAATAAGCTGCATACAGGATTTTAAAGATGCTCCCAGTTTGGGAGCATGTATGAAAACCATGTCAGCTGCTTGATTTACCTGTAACCTCAGTGGGTGAAAACCAGTCCCAGACTGTCTGAAGTGGCTCAGTTTCAAATATTAAAGTGAGACTGAAAACTAGGAATGACGCACTTTTTCCTGCACCTTTGAATTGACTATTGATCTCACTGACTGTCGTGAAGGAGGTGCCAGCACTGAAAGCTGGTTATGGAGAAACACCTCCTTAGAGAGACAGGAATATTTCTCTGTCCCTCCTTGCTTCATTAACATTTCACTGAACTCAGCTGGGACAAGAGCCTCCAGAGCCCACTTCTCTTGGAAAAAATACTGCCTTTCAGAACCTGACATTTCCCAGCTGGAACTGGATCTGTTTCTATGAAATTTGAAAAGCAAGTGTAGCTCATGGCTATTAAAATGTAATATTTTTGATGTGCATCCATCATTCAAGTTGGTGACCTAGTGCCTGTAAAGTCAATGGGAGAGAAGAAAAGAAGACAATCCACAGACCCTAAAAGACCCACACATCTGCTCAGAATTCTTCCACAATGCTCCTTGCACAATGAGGTAACATGTGCAGTGTTTGCAAGAAGAATTTGACAAATAATTTAAAGTAAGGAAGAGTTGAGAAAACTGTGACCTCTTCCACAGACAGCTTATGAACAAATGAAAAGAAAAAGAAACATCCATCATTTGCATAATTCAGAAATAATTACTTTTTCAGTTCTCTTTTCTGTCCATACACTGCCAGGGAGGGACATGACATAACCACAACCACATGTTTTTTCTCTTGTTTAATGTTTTTATCTCCTGCGTTCTTCAGAAGTGTTGTCAGTTTTGCAACCAATGCAAGTAGGCACGTCTCACTGAGTTCAGCTATGTGATTTACACCAGCAAGGAGCTCCAGCTCTGCTTTTCTGTCTTTTTAATTCATCAACTTGCATAAAGCATTAGTTGACTCACACACACAATCCCCCTGAATTATTCACCAGGGTAAGCAAAAGTTACCTGTTTAGGCTCTCTGAATCAGGTTTTTAATATGACTCCAGTTACAGACTTTGTTTTCATTTCCAAGATGTCATTCAGGCACTGGCTGCCACCCGGCCACTCACAAGCACACAGTAGCCTGGGTTCAAACCTGTACAATGCTGACAGCTGCATTCAGCTGAGCTCCAGATGTACTTCACCTGCAACCTTTGGTTCCCTTCCTCCTCACTGGAGCGCATAAAAACTCCTAATAGACATCACTATGAGAAACAGGTCTTTTATCTAACTCTCTTGAGGGAGTTCTACACTTCTGGGAGCCTCTGAAAACAGCTCCTGTCCTATGAACCTGTAGTAACAAGGAAGACGCAGGTAGCAGAGGACTAGAGATTAGTGTTCCTAAATTGTCAGGCCAGAAGGAGAAGCTACAGTAAGGAGGCAAAGTCCTGCTTAGGTCAGATAACCATCCCTGTTCCTGAGCTATCCATGTAATGAGCCCCCTCATCAATACATTTGCCAGAAAAGCACTAAACCACCCCCATCTGCTCCTACCCCTCCAGCATTACCTTTGGAGATACTGTTCAGGGAAGAGGATCACTGGATTAACAGGTTATAAAACCAGGAGCTGCATGGAGAAACTGAAATACAAAGCTGAGCTCCAGACCCTGAGCTGCAGGTGAAGACTCCTCATCGAGCTAGGGCAGTTTTAAGATCTCTTGAAGCTACGCTGCTTTTTTTTTTTTTACTGTCAGTGTATCTCAGAGCTATTTTAAATTGGAGTCTGCCAAAACCTCCAAGGGGCCATTATGACAGAGAACACCAATGAATAAAGATTTCTGGTATGTCCCTTTTATAATACTCGCTGCAGGGTTGTAGGATGAAAATTAAGGACACTATCTCCTTAAAGCTCTCCCACATTTTCTGACTTTTCAGATAATATTTCTCTTCTCCAAATCCCTTTATCATTTTATCTCGTTTCCCCTGGCTGCTTCCATTGGCCTCACCCCTGGTTTGTTCTACAGTTTGCTTCCTTCCCTTCTCATGTTGCCCTCAGCAGCTCCATTTCTCTCTGAAAGCCCTCTCCAGTGCTAGATTTCAGCTTTGCCTGGTATGCTTTAGGCCACTGTCAGCTTTCCTCACACTCAAGACTCAAAGACTCATCTTTCTTCCTGCTCCCCATGTCTTTCCCCCTCCCCCAGCAAGTGCCACGAGCTGATATGAGTTTTCACATGGATTTACTTCCCTCATGAGCTTCTTCAGCAGTTCCTTTCACTTTATCCCTAATTAGTTTCAACAACCTGTATTTCCCCTTCCCAGACTGTATGCACCATCAGATGCCCACTTCACCCATCAGAACTATTTGTCCTCCAAATTCCTTTTAGTTTCATTTTCTGTAGTGATCTTCAAAATTATCAGTCTTCTTGAAATGCTTCTTAAAGTCCTGCTGTCTCCTGTAATTTCAGTTTTCTTTAATGAATAGGCTGGTGTTGGTGTAAACCTTTAATTTACCTTTACTATACATGTTTCAGCAGCCTCAGGTCTATTTCCAATGAGAAGTTATATTCTGAAGCATGTACTCTATTTGCATTTTTCTTCAAATGTAGTATCTCAACTGTAAAGCCAAGCATGTTTTCTTCTTCCCTTTCAAAGCAGAGAAACTTACATTCCTTGTCCTATGATCTGAAAGTACTCTCTCTTTTTCTCACTCTTCTTATCACTGCTAGTCTGAATATAGATGTCCGAGTAGAAAGTTGCCCCAACAGACACCAAATGAGACAAAAGTTACACCAGCAAAAATAAGAAAATAAAGCAGACAAACCCCTGTTTAGTTAGGAACATTAAAAAAAAAAAAACAAAAAAAAACAAAAAAAACCAGAAACCACCACCACCACCAAAAATCCCCAAACAAACAAACAAACAAAACCCCAAAAACTCCCCAAAACCAAAACCACTAAAAGACAAAAATACCCAATGAACTCTACTTCCCCCATCTCTCTTAGCTCTTCCTGAAGCTCTCTCCCAGTTGTGGTGGCAAAATACCTTAGAGTAGTTTTCCAAAGGTCGACACAGTGCTGCAGGAATATTTCCTTTCCTTCCTTCAGTGGATTTATTTTATCAACCATTGTTCTCTGCCTCAGCAAAACAGCCTCATCTCTTTTCTCTATTTAGCTCTTGTGGGGCTGAATCCTGCAGCAGCAGTCCCAGTGAAGTCGGTGGGAGTGCTGACTCTGTAAGAACCAGATGTGTCCCATTGAATAATTATCCAGGGCTGAATGAGCTCCCAGAAGCTGTGTGTTAAGGCAAGCATCCACATTGAGAAGTTGTTAACCAAAGCAGGAGTCCCACTAAAACAGCTTTCCCCACTGCCTCCCAATAATGCCCTCCCTGGACTCCTCAAATAAATGTTTCCACTAAAAATCCCCAAACAGATAGAGATAAGATTTCAACAAAGAGAAATGGTATTATTAACAAACAGATTGGAGCACTAAACCTTTCCCAACTGTAAGTCAATTTGGTCTTTAAACAGAGGTCAGCTGGGGTTTTTCTGCTGTAGAAACACATGCAAACCTTCCTAGTAGAAGTGCACTTTCTGAAGTTTTAATAAAAGTATGCCAGAGCCATAGGAAGGTGGAGGTCTGATTCCTATTGAGGAGTATTCAGTAACCACAGGATTTAGCAACTACTAAAGTATCTTATTGACACCTAGTTGCTGCCTTATTGCCACTGACTTTCTAGCTTATCTTCTACATTTTTCTTTCCAGTCACTGCAGATATATTCTGTGTGAAAAACAGGGAAAGAAATTGTTCTCCAGGTGAACTCAGTGAAGACTTAGTGTCTTATTTTAATTAGTATTTAAAATTTACAATCAAGTTTTAAAGGCAGTCTTCAAATTTTAAAATATTCTTTCTGGTAAAAAATAGCATGAACTATGCAAAACCTGAAACAGTCAGAAAGTGTTTCAAAGATTCTGTGCCTAAAATCTTAGTGATGATGATGAACTCAGTGGTAGATAAGGGCACCATTCATCTCTTTTTTCCCCTTGCTCTTTTAGGAGCTGAAAACCAACAACTCAGAGGAAGAACCCTATGCCACTGGTGTGATAGAGGAGAATATGGAGAGAGAGCTAAAATTCTGGAGGTTCATTCAAGGAACAAATTCCCTTTTGTAGCCTTCCTGGCCAGGACCCACTGTTTCCAAGGGGTTGAACATTGGTGCGCTACACTTTTGGTCAGGGAAGAGGAACTTCATACCTTTTTCCAAGTAAGGAAGAGAAACAGGGCAAAAAGTATAGTGCTTATTAAAAGCACTGTTTCCTGAAGGATTCTGCTTGCAAATTAATGTCTTCGGGTCCCTGACTTGCCACCCTGAACCCAACTGGATCTTGTATTGCAAACCAGAGATTCTTCCAACTTCCACAGCTTTAGTTAAGCTGATGTAACAAATCCATATTGTCTGAAGATCCACATGGCAAAGGAATAAAGAATTTTTTTTCTTTCTACTCAGCTGGGTTTTTTCAACTTCTGTCTTTCCTGCAAAGCCCATAAGGTGTGTGGGTCTGCACTTGCCATGGGTTCTGACTTGGCTTCAGCCATGAACATTGGATTCTTTAAACACAAATATTTAAGCCAGTAGAAAACATCTCCAAAAAGCCAATGGGACATTTTGCACCATCAATTACCCTGCCATTGTCAGCTGACTGGCACTCTGTAATTGCACTTGGATTAAAATTTACAGGAGCTCTTCCATTTCGGTTTTTTTTCCAAAAAGGTAAAAAACAACCAGAGCAAATTGTGCAGGGAGACTCAAATTAGTTCTGCTGACAAACCCAAGGGTGTATTACTGTAAGTGTCAGGTACTGCAGTGGAAGGGAGCAGGATGTGGTCTTCTCCCATCACTAACAAAGTGCTCAGTGAAACTCGTAGTGGGACAGGTGAGTTAAAACTGGAGCTTGGATTTCAGATGAGACATTATCGATCCTTTTCTGGCTTACCTTGAAAGCAGGGGCTAAGAGTCACACCACCACGGACATACAGCTCAGCATGGAAGAATAAGGCTTTGATGTTATCCTGATCAAAGTCATAGGGAGCAGGGAAAAAGGTTGGACTCAATGATCTTGGAGGTCTTTTCCAACCTAAATGATGTTGTGTGGTCCTGTGTAGGGGGAAGGCTGGCTGGCCCTTGGGAGTGGTCATGATTCAGGTTCAATCTCCGACCTCTTTCTGGAGCAGGCTGGTATAATCCAGCCCTTTATATGTAAGTGACTGGGGGAGAGCACTACAAATATGGAACATCAAAATGTCATTTGCACAGTCACTTTAAACAGATATGTCCTAGCACTCTCTCCCTTCTGTGCAGGAAAGATAATAATCTGTTAAACGTTCTCCTGGAACCGTATTTTAGCATTTTAATTACAGAGCCAACACATGCACTAACCACACTCTCACTAAAGGGCACGCCTCAGCAAAGGCAGTGCATTGTGCTGCTGTGCCCCAACAAGGTCAGTGCTTGCGAGGAATGGCCAAGGAGCCGGCCGGCTCCGGGCCAGGACAGCGGCAGGGGGACGGGGACCCGCCCGGGGGGACGGGGCAGGGAGAGAGGGAACTGCTGCCACCGATGCACACCACGGGACAGCAGAGCCGCTGAAATGCCATTATTGCTTCTGATGGAGGGCTGCTCCTGGGCTGCTTGTGGCTGGCCACGGGTGTCCCGGGAAAGCCCGAGCCTTTCCCCCTCCTTTGAGCGCTATCTCCCTCTGCTGTCCTGCCGCAGCTCTGCGCTGGGGACACCCAGGGAAAGGTGACCTCTGAGCAGCAACTCGAGTACAAACCTTGGACAAACGCCTTGAAAAATTTTTGCTTGACGCTATTTAGTTTCACAGGGAACACTTTAATGTCTGGAAGTATCAGTCCCAAGCACTGGAGGCTTCATAGTGGAAAATGCATAAATAAAGGACTGCTGGGAAATGCATTTTCTCCTTACGGAGGTGCCCAATCAGGTTTCCATTACTAGTAAGAAGTAATAACTAGTAACAGCTTCTTCTCTGAGAGAGGAGTAGCATGAATTTCTAAGCAGCAGAGAGTCTGTGAAGAGAGTGGAATATGAAAAATATTCCCAGCTTTTACTTTTGGATGGGAGGAAAACATGGGGCAAACATCGGACTGAGGCTGAGGCAGCCTTTGCACGTCCCTGTACCCACATGCAAGATATCAGGATACAGAAGGCCGGTTCTGAAGGTAGCCCATGGGTGTGTGCGACTGGATAGGACCTCTGAGAAATCTGAAAGTTTGAATAAAAGCACCCATTTTCATTGGCACGGATGATTTGAGCTTGGTGATCTTTATCCCTTTCAGACAGCATGTGATCAGCCTCTCCAACAGGCTCTGGGCTCCTCTTTGTGTGCAGATCAGCAGAACTTCTAAGCCAGTCTCAGTTCTGAAAGGTAAAGTGCCAGTGCACTTAGGATTTTGGTTTAATTGGTATTTTTCCAATGTTTTCATGAGAAAATCCAAAAGTTCATTTCCTTCCACAAACCCATAATGAGTATAATATTCTTGAAGCAGTAAGGTGAGCTCACAGTATGTTTGCAGTTTCAATACCTATTTTTACATTCTCCATGGATGAGCCATGACAATACTCTCCTGTGAGACAAAACATGTATTAAATCATGGATTGCAAGCGTGATCCTACAGTCTCAATGGTTTGCTTTTCCAAACATAAGATAACAATTTGCTGAGTGAGCTGCTTTGAATTCTGGCAGGCACTGTATTAAGTTCTACTGTGATTTAACAGGGGCCGAAATTTGCTCTTATTTGGTTGTGGTCTTTCAGCAGTCAGTGTATGCATGAGGGCACATTTTGCCTCTTTCTATTGAATGTACACATTACAGTTCAAATCCTTCTTTTAAATGTACTTAGTGTGAGACACACTGAATGATATTTTATTTACACTAATAGTAGGAGAGGTGTTGAAATTTTTATTATTCCAGTTTTTAACTGTGTTGAAAAAGGAATGTCATGTTTCTCAGTCAGCACCATTTTTTTTTTCTTTGACCTCTAAGTAGAAGTAATTTGCTCCATACAAATTAGGACAGAGACTGGAGGAGAGGTTCAGCATCATTCTGTAGCTCTATGCAGTACCTCGTGCATCCAATTAACTAATGAAATCTGAATGAAGGTGGGGGGGGGGGAAGTTAAAAATCTCTTTTTCTTCATAACATTCCCAGTTTGCAGCAGACAAGAGTGTGGCACTGCCCTGTTGGAGTTACAGTGTAAAGTAATAAACCAGGCTGCAGTGTCAGACTAGAGAGAAACCTGACCCACAGACATTAATCTGGGTGTATGGGTCCAGGAGAACAAGGAGTTTTCAAAATCCTCTGCCTTGTTATGGATCCCCATGGCTCCTTGGCAGAAGTCCAGACCCATGCATTAGCCATCTCAGAACAGCTTCCTCAGGTTTCCAGTGCCCAAATAACCTGATAATATTGTGCTCTTTCTGGCACTAAAAAGCCTTCCCTAAAATTATATGTCTTTTAATTCAGGTACTGGTTGACTGGTTTAGCAATTCTACTTTTACCTCAGCCTGCACATAATTCCAGAAAACTATAAACCGAGAACAGAAGGGCAACAATTACACTGTGTCCCTGATATACACGGACCCAACATCTACACACTCCCAAATTAGTATACTAATGATGTTACTGCTTTAATTAACCATGCTACTGTGCCTGTACTGGACTCTTTCCCAAGAACTGTTCAGGTTACTGCATAAGGCAAGGACACTGATTTTCCTTTAATGCTTTTTTTTTTTCCCCCCTTTATTGACAGGACTGCCAAGTTCACAGAAGAATCAATAGCCAAGGATATTCACATAGGATAAGATTTACAAAGCATGTTTCACAGACAGTAACAACTGGGACCTCGGAGCACTTACTGGAACCAACAAAATGACAACTGATATGTCCTCCAGTGAATCTATGTTAAGACGTTCTGTCTGCAGTAATTAAAAACTAGGTAATGTCACCTGTGTGAAAAGCCCACCATAAAATCAGCTCCACTTAGGAGTGTAACTTGACATGTTGACTTTTTCCATCAGCAGCTCTGTCCTCTAAGCCAGCCTCTGGCCCTGCTATGCTGAATAGCACCTTCCTTAACTCATATCAAACAAAGTAATACACTCTTGTGATCCCTTTTATTTTTCCTACCATCTCTTTCCTTCAGTATTATGTGTGTAATGGTGTGGTAACTCATTAATTACACCTGGGCAAATTACCCCTCAGTGAACACACCATATATTTTTTTCACACAGTTCTTTTTGTCATACATAGATTTCAGAGCAATTATATCTCTCTTTCAATTCTTTGAGCTTATCTAAGCAAAGTGATCTCATGCCAGTAAAATACCCAAGTTTTCTGTTGTGCAAGACCGAGATATCACTAAGCACAAGGATTCCCTGGGTATTCATCGTGTACAGCATAAATTAAATTGATTCTACTTCTTCCTATACTCCGGAAACACCTAAACTTCTAGCAAAATCATAACATACACACAGAGCCTGGAACAAGTCTTTTCCATGCTTATTTTGGTACACATATTTGTACTGACTTCATGTGGCAACTTTTATGCAGAGAAATAATGGCGGGGAAAGAAAAGGAACTAACCTTATCACAGGTTATTGCATGTAGGAAGTATTATAAATATTATTAATTGCTTGGCTCTCTTCCTTCTCTGTCATATTTCCCTCAGGTCTCTGTTCCATGCTCAAGGCCATTATTTGATGGGGGAGGTATAAAGTCATAACAGGCTGATGTAAATTTCCTTTGAGATGCCTTATATATCACAGATTCCACGAGGGAGATGAAACAGAAATTTTGTTCCTGCTCATAAGTAAGGGTGGAAGAAATGCTTCTTGCTATGAGAACTAAACTCATGCCTATTCTCTAATTGAGGCCAGTATAGTATATTATTCTTCAGGTAAATCTTTGATAACACTTATTGCCTTTTGCAGGTAGATCTTTGATAACACTTATTGCCTTTTCCAAGACCCCTTCTGTAAGGAGGGCTTGTAATTCTGAGGAGGAAATGAACAACTCCAAAACTGATGGAGATAAAGAAGGTGTCTGTGTCAAGAGTCTTAGACATGGCCCATCTGCTGAATTTTATGTTTCTGATAAATTAAAATCAGAAACTCATTACAGAAAATGAAACAAGAAATTAGTTCAGGCAGTCACTTTTTAAGATCACCATCAGCCTCTGAACAGCTGAGAAGCCTTTTGTCTATCTGCTGTAGATATCTGGGTTTCTGGCTGGAAAAGATGCGGATCTACTACT
This sequence comes from Monarcha castaneiventris obscurior, assembly GCA_026261815.1. Taxonomy (NCBI): domain Eukaryota; kingdom Metazoa; phylum Chordata; class Aves; order Passeriformes; family Monarchidae; genus Monarcha; species Monarcha castaneiventris. Next base: position 10,594,609 of record JAMPIT010000575.1, read on the forward strand.
CTGACAGCGTTGGTGTCAGGACTTTCCTGAGCATGCCAAGAAAGCCACTTATTGACCTTAAAAATCTTAATTAAGCTGGGCAAATGATGATAAAAACATGGGGACAATACTCATTTCACAAATATTATAATGGGAAATAAGGGAAATAAAATAACACTTAGGTGTGCATGTTCCATGTCCAGTATCTGTTTCATCTCCACACACCACCTTTAGAAATCACCTATTATTTAAGATGCCAGATGACCTTTTAATAAAACACCAATGAAGTGACATTTTAAAATATTTCCAACTTAACCACAGTCCCTTGCTTTTGACCAGCAGTTTAGCTGGTAACCTGATTTTTTCCTCCCAAGGAATTTTACCATCCATATGAGCAACAAAACAGAACATGTGCAGATACCAGTTTTTTCAAGTCTACTGTAGACAATGGAGGCACCATTCAAGGTTCTAGTCCAGAAAGGATTTAGGTTTTGATTCCCTTGCAACTGTCAAAATTATGATTTCAGATGAGCCAGCTCAGTCAAATAAATTGGAAGAGGTAAATGATACAGGTTCTCCTACAGCTGTCTTCAAAACAGCACTTTTGCTACGTCAATAAATGCCATTAAAATCATAAAGCACAGCTCAAAAGGAAAAGAATTTGCTAAAATCCGGCTCTTGTTCACACATGGACAAGAAGGTGCTTTTACACATAGGTTTTGATCACAGCAGTTTAATCAGTAAGGCAGAAATATCTTTGCTCAGCTAAAGCTATCTGACTTCTGATGGGAAGGATTGTTACCTATGCAACAATATACAGAAATAATCACAGTATTTTGCCATCAAAATCAGTGGCAATACATTTAAGCAGAGTAAAACTAAGGATGAGAATGGGTGTCAAAATCTAAGTGGGTAGTATCAGCTGAAAAGTAGGAGGGAGAGGAACTACACAGTCATTTAAAATAGAGAGAGCATAAGGGATTGATGAGGAATGAGTTGAAGAGCCAGGAAAATGTCTCTAGCAGAAGTTGGCAAAGCTGATAATTGAAGTCGAGAAGATAAAATATAGATGCATGTTTCCTGGAGAATGGGTTTCCCAGAATTTTGTGAGCTATTGATTTTTTGTTCACTTAAGTGACATATTTGGTTTTTAAAACTGCTTTCACTGAGACTCTGTAGTGGTAAAACCAGAACTGGCTTAAAAAAAAAGAGAAGAAAAAAAAGGAAAAAAAGCAGTGATGCACTCAAATATGACAGCAAAATGGACCTGCACAGTCAGAAACTGGCAATGTTGTAGATATTCTTAAAATTTCAAGGGTCAGGCTATGCCAACACATTTAATCCTATTAATTTCAGTGGAAGTCTTCACTGATAAAGATACTAATCAGTAAAACTATGGTGAACAGCAACCAGCCCTTAAAGGGAATGGCATCACTGTAAGAGTTCTACCCTTCTGAGACTATTGCAGGGTCATTGTAACAGTTCTAACACATTTATCTTTCTCGGTATATAACATTTTTTAAATTACTTTACCTTCCATTATCGAGGTCTTAACCCTATATATTTGGAATCTCAAAATTTATCTTTCATGCTAAACATGTTTTGCTGTCTGATGCTGAACTGCAGAGGACTATTGTATCTCTGTCTTCGAGACATACTTTCAAAATGCTGATAATACTGTATGATAAGACTGTCATATTTAATTACCAGGCTAGCAGTTATGAGGACATTGGTATCTGATTCCCTTAGGTCTACAAATACATGACCATAATGTTGCAAACAGCTGTCCATCAACAGCTCTGCTTATCAACATCGATGTGGAAGGGTTTAAATGTCTTCTCCCAGTGCTTCTGAGCTAATATTCTCTGCTGCATTTTCTGCAGCACACGAGGCTGGTCTATCTGCCAATCCATGCTCTAATCTCAGTGAGACCAGAGGGGAAGAAAGCCAACAAAACTTACTGCACTGTCTTTAGAAAGATAGTGAAGGTCAGACTAATCAATCTCAAATAAAAATGACTCTACATGAAAATTCCCATTTTACCTGAATCCATATTAATTCCTCCCTATCAGAACACTGATGTCCTGCTTCACAAAGCAAGTTTGTAGGACAGTACTTGCAGCTCTTCTATAATCAGCTGCTGAAATTTCCCCCTAGTTTATTCAAAGCCTGTACTCATTCATCCCATTCCATACAAAATGCTGCATTCCTTGCAGTGTCACACAGCATCATCTATTTCAGTTGCATTGCTAACAACATTTTCTCCTGTTTTGGAATCCATGTAAGCATAAAGTCATGCAGGAATATGATCCTGTTGGTGTATAACAGCCAGGCAGCCCACAGCTCCTCATACTTTTAGTAAAATAGTTACTCAGAACAGTAACAAGATCAATTCCTTTAAACACGCATTTAAAAAACTGTTACATTTTTACAGCTAACTCTTAGCTGGTGTGAATTAGCAAGGATTGATTGACTTTGCATTAATTCAACCCTCATTGCCTTAATAGAATGATGCTAACTGGGGACTGACCCTGAGCAGCTGATCCTCTGGAAGCCACAGAACCACACTAGAAAGAGGACAGCCCTCAGAAAGACTTAAAGTTTAAAAAAAACCAAAGGTACAGCAGCAGGTTGGAGAGAGGACTTGGAGAGTGGGATGGCCAGAACAGAATTTACCTGTTAGGCTGCAGCAGAATTCACATCAGAAACACTACAAGATGCACCCCAGAGCAAGGGTTTCATGAAAGATCTGCTTAGACTCAAGTGAATCCAACCACCAGGAGCCAAGCCCGTAATAATCAGGCTCTGAAGTTTTACCACCTGCAGATTTGCCTCTTATGTTACCTTTTCATTGTTTGTTTTGACCAATAAAATTTAGCTCATGTTAGTTACCATGAAAAGCACCTTTCCACTTGGGTTCTTCCTTTGGGTTCTTTGAAACTTTGTCCCCTGTGGGTGTAACACAACTTCCACCCCTGTTAGAGTTGCTTACAAAACTCTTTCCCATTTTCAGCATTTTTAGTGCATTTTGAAATCTATTTCTGTAATAACACTGAAGTCCTGGCTTGGCAAATTATGAAGAGCTTTCTTAAAATTCAGATAAATTATGAGCTGTCAGTGTCAATCTTGAGTGTAATCTTATCAAAAAACTTGAGGTTAATTAGGAAGGATCTCATCCTTCTAAATCCATATAAGCTTAACATAATAATTGAGAGTTGAGATCAATTACTCATGGTACGTCAAGGGTATGAACTTATATGGTAATGATTGAGTGCTTGGCCTGAATGTTCAAAAGTCAAGGTCAGAAAGCACATCAAATGCACATTTAAAATTTCTTGAAGTCACAAGTGGTGGGGAAAGGAGAGGATTGAAAATCTTATGTGTACATAGCTAGGGTGCATACTGATGTGAAACCCTGAGGCCAAATTCAAGAAACATTGAAACAGTAAATACAGGGAGAGGCTGGGAATGCCTGCATCTGAAAATGGGATTGGCAATAGTTTGGAAGCATTTTCATGGAGCAATTCAGAAGCTCCATTTCACGAACACACATCTAGTTTTCTCAGTGGGTTAGCAACTTTAACTAAAGTAAAAATAAGGTCCTCTGTCCCGTGCAGTGCATGAGACTTTCATTGCGGCACAGACTCACCTTAATGTGACACTGACAGTCTCTTGCAAGCACAATCTTCATAAAATTCTCCAGTCCTCTAGAAACACACTGCCACTCCTACTTTAATCACCTCAAGACAAAGAGAAAACAAGAGTCCTAGAGCTGTCCTGTTCACCCTGGGAGGCAACAATGAAAATCCTGAAAGAAGATTGGCCTTGTTACTCTTTCTTTTTCTTTTTTTTTTTTCTTTAAGACAAACCCACAGCTGAAAAAATATTATTGCCAATACTCTTGAAGGAGCTGCCTCCCAAGTGAGCCACTGAAACAGAGAGGGGACTAGATGTGCATGAGATGTGCATGAGTGTATCTCTGTCATTGCACTAGAAGTCCAGAATAAAATGTTCAAGAAGAGGATGCAAAATTACAGTAAATGACTTACAGCCTTGGATATGGCACTAGATTGCAGCTGCCTAAAGCAGGCTCTGCAGGCTTACTCTGTATGTCAGAGGAGGTATGGACTTGCAGAGAGTTCATCCCAAACCTCTCAGATGCTGTGGCATTCACGGTTTGTGCATAAATCCCCACCCCCATGCTGAAACTGGGATGGTCTCACAGTGAGACTAAGAGACTAAACACCCAGAGAGGATCTCCCCACTCTTCCAGGACCATGTACTGTGAAAGATTAGAATCAGATCTGAGCAAGCCAGCTCGGTTACCAGGAGCAATACAAACGTGTTAACGCAGCATTCTCCTGGGCTGGTTTGCACAATCTGCAAATCCCCATTCTGCAGAGCGCTGCCAAGCAGGGCTGAGCATTCCTGGTCCCAGGCTGGCCCACTGAGGTGCCCCATCCCTCCAAGGTGTCTGTGCAGTGCTGGCAGAGGCTGTAAAGAGTGTGGAGCTCCAGTTCTGCAGCATGTGGGTACCGTACGGCAGCATGAGTACACATGAACATTTCAAACATTTCTGCAATCATACCCAACATTGTGCACAAGGGACCATTCCCTGGAAGGTAGGGCTTCTCCCCCAGTATGCTTACAAAACCTGTGCCACCTGAGGCCACCACCCTGGAGAGTGTTATGGCTATAGCCAGTTCAGCAGCTCTTATTATGTGTAGGCTCCTACAGCTCCAGCTTTTTGTTTGCTAAGCTGACTTCCACACTGCACAGTGGGAGCTGAGGATGCCACACAGGAGCCCAGGACTGCAGACTTCTGACTTCATTCCAGCTGTGCTGATGCAACTCCTGGTTCTGTGTTCCCACGTGTGGCAGGAGTTTCCCTTTGTGTTTGCCGTCAGCCAGGAATGCACAGTGGTGGCACAGCTGGTGCCATGTAATTTGTCAAGCACAGTAACTGCATCATGTGTTTGCACTGCAGGGAGCGTGGAGAACAAAGGAAAACTGCAGTGGAAGGAAAGTGGTACAAGCTTGAGAACAGGAATCAGGGGTGAATGAGGAAAGGTAAGAAATTAAGAACACCATGTCAGAAAAGTGATGGAGGTAAGAGATGAAAACTTCCTAGCAAGTGCATGTGAACCCACTCTGAAGCAATACCCAAGGAGTTCTCCATCACTAGGTTTTCTGTTTCTTTTTTGCCCTACAAATTTAATCACTGCATTCAATTCCCACCTTCATTTCCAAATCCATTACTTCAAACCATATAAACGCTTAAATACTTACAACAATGCAAACTCAGATGAGGCAAAGCTCTAAAAGCCTTTTTGGAAATTCAGACAATAAATTTATCATGCTGCTGTGTGAAGGCCTTTCTGAGAGTCTATATCCTGCTGGTATCATTACAAATCCTTAGTCTCTAGCTTGGCTCGCTGAAGATCTCAAGCAGGTATTTATTGATACACTACCCAGAGACCCAGATTACTCTGCAGAGTAACTGAATTTCCTGAGCAGTCAGCTGCCACATATAACATTGTTATGCATATCCTTTGCAATTAGGCTGAATCTTTAGTGATCACCTGTGGCTCAGTGTCCTTTTTGTCAGTTCCTCAAAGTCAGAAGGTGTATTTTTGTCATGTACTAGCTCCACGGTTGCCAGCCTGCAGCTTGATAAGTTATTTAAAGCTTGCAAAATGGTTTTTGAATGCTGTCCCATGCTAATGTTTGACAAACACAGTTGTCATGACTACTCAGCCCCTATGTGGGGGCTGTGTTGGGCAGCTATTGCAACGATTCCCTGGCATTTTCCCTAAACATTAGTGTCCCTTCCTCAAAGGCTTCTCCTGTTGTCTCTGGGAGATAAGGCACAGGGTCAATCATGCCATCCAAAGGAGGAGACACTGCAATGCCAATTGGAAGCTGACCACTGGGCCTGCCCACGAGGCTCCTGTGGCAATGGCATGGGGCTAAAGGGCATTTTCCTGGTAGCAACACAATGCAAAGTCCCTGGGCCCCATGGAGAGCCAAAATGCCATCACCAGCTGCCCTGACCAGTCCCACCTGCCATGCTTAGCACACAAACTACTGGAACCAGAGGGGGGTCATGCCCCTTCTCTGCAAACTTGCCATTCACTCTAGGGGTACGTGCCAGTATGTGCAAGTGAGTCCAGTTAGAAGCCTATAGAGTGAGGCTTGCCTGGTAGAGAGCCCTTCTTATTTCCTTAAATAAGGTCGGTTACAAAATGGTCACAACCTTTCCCTATATTCATTCCCCAGTTTTTATTCCCATCATTTCAGAAACTAAGCCACGTAACTCACCCCACAAATCCTTTCTGGCTTCCAGAGACAGAGCACAGTAAAAATAACCTAGAGCCTTAAGTTCAAAATGAATATTTTGATGCTAGAAGTAACAGCAGAACTGTGCTCCATTTTGCTGCCTCTAGAGAGGGTTTTGACACTAACTTAATAGTGGTTGACTCACAAATCAAAGACTGTCTTTGAGAAAACTTTCTGTGAGGTTGATAGACAGCTAGCATACTCTAAGGCATTTTCTTCTGCATTACTTGGCAGGAAGCCTGAGACAATTTGAACAACACTGTGCAGAACGTGCCCAGCTCAGCCAAAACTCATTAAGGGCCTTGTCTTCTCTTGTGCTCTTTGTGAAGCACATTACTGCACCCCTGATGGGCAGCAGTTATGCTAAGATTAAAGATCACCAAATACCTTTAATGTACCAGTCAAATTGCATTTCTCAGTTGTGTATACACTGGTAAATGTTCTGCTGCTTTACCAGATGAAGGATGAAGATGTAATGGCTGCTCTCCAGCTACTGAGCTTGGTTAAGGAATTGCTTGGAAAGAGGTTTCATGGGATGATAATCTCAGCAAAATGTGAGACAGTTGCTGAAAGATGCTCGAGTTCATGACTGCATTAACTCTGGTTGCTATTGAAAGACTCCTCCCTGGTGAACAATGTAAGACACATGCATCTTTGATCACTTTGAAATATATTTTTAAAGAGTTGCTCTGGATTTTGCCTTGGGACTTTCGCTGATTTGTGAGGCAATCACTTTAGTCAGAACTCCATTCACAGTGAGCGTGAGAGCACATCTGACTCACAGCATTACAGACTGAAGGGAGGATGCACTGCTGTGTTTCTGCTAAGCTGGGTGTTACAAATACCTTCTTTCCTCCTTCATGTACTTTCCTTTCTCTCTTTTTCAGCTGGTGGGAGTGTTCAGCCGGTGTGATGTTTGCTGTCTGGTTTCCTTGGTTTAACATTGCCAAACAACAACTGCCACCACCCTACTTTCTGATGTTTACAGAAGTAAACTTCCCTATGGCAGCCAGTTCATGACAGAGGCCTTTAGCAGAAACAGCCTTTTGATAAAGGGTAGATGCCAGATCTTGGCATGATAACTTGATCTCTTTTTAACTGCAAGACATAAAGGAAAAAACACTTCCTGAACTGAAAGTTTGTGATACCTTCCTCTGTTTGACTTACACGAATATAAAACCTAGTTCAAGGTGGTGAACACTCAGCTCAGCAGATATTCATAGGGACAACAGGTCACAATGTGGAGTTAAGAATGAGATGAATTTCAGAAACAGAAGTGGATGGATTTGCCTTTTGTAAACTCTGTGCCTGCTAAAACAAAGGACAAAAGAGCAGATGAACTGGAGGAGTGCGGCAGAAGGAATACATTCTGCCAGAGGGATTTGCTTTACCATCCTTACTCTTCCTACTTTCACTATTGCAAATTCACTTTCCCCCTGCCCTCCCATCTACAGCTCAGCCAGGGTAAGAAGCAATTACAGGAACTGTCACCTTGATAACTCCAAATTCCTGTTTTTCTGTTAGGAAAATAACATAGGCCTGGTCCTTCACTCAGTGAATCTATACTGGTTAACATTGATCATAACATTCCACAAGCACCATTCACACACAATGATGCTACCAGTGGTAAATAAGGAGAATAATTCAATGAGTGCTCAAATACTATGAAAATGACAGATGAAAGCAGCCTCTGCTTGAGGTAGCAGAGGAAATATTTTTGCCTTGACTGGCTAAATCATGAAACAGAGACATGAAAAACAGCCACAAGACATCTAAAGCAAGACTTGCCAAGAAGTGGACAAGATTCAGGACAAGTCAAGGGTATGTACAACATGAAAAGGATTTTGGTCAAATATGGGTAGCTCAGGAAGAGCCAGAAATTATGACAAAGATTTTTAAGAACAGATTTGACAAGGATCTTCAATGCACACCCCCTTCATCAGTAGCTGGTAAGAGTCCTGCCAAAGCCAAGTAGTGACAGGCTTTCTTCACCCTGCAACTCAAAGCCACCTCTCTCCCAGCAGAAGTAGGCTGAGACAAAGTGCCCATAGAGCTTATCAGGTTAAACAATCAGTTCCAAAATTAGTCAGGTTTGAAGGAAAATCGGCTAGACAAGATTCTGTTACTAAAATTGTTCTAAATTAACCAGACTAGGAAAAGAAAAGAGGAAAGGAAAGCATCATTGTTTAAATTATACAAGCATTTAGCAGGGCTTTAGACTTAAGAGACTTTCCCTGCATTAGAGTAATCAATTAACAACAGAAGGTAAAAAGAATTAGTTGGGATTAGTAGCTGCACTCACCAGTCAGTTTGGAGTTGTGCATGAAAGCAACAACAGAGATGCAGTTTAAAAATTGCACACAAGATGGCATGAGGATGCTCCACCAGAATTAACTGAGCCTTTGGTCCACCAACCCCAATGCCCTCACATGACTCTTCTGTTGGAAACACACGAGGACAGGAGCTTAAAGAATAAGCTGTTTACTCAGAGCTGTACCCTGGTTAACAAACATACATCCAGTAACATCCCGAAACTACCTTGACCTTTAACCAAGATGCTCTGTTGTGTTTGAGAGATCCAAGCTCATCTTTTGCAAGCACAGCTCACCCCAGCTTGTGTTTTGTCTATAGGCTATAAGAATGTCCTGCTGAACACAGAACCATGGGATGCATTAGGCAAAGTCTTGGATGTGAAAACCCTTAATTTTTACATTGCACAATTCTTAATGGTCCCATGAAATCATTTTGCAAATTAAGTAGAGCAAAGAGGACATAGAAATAATTGACTCCTTCAAAAGGATTAAACTTGGAAAATGAAAAAATGAGCATCTGAAAACACAAGTAAGTTCGCTGGAACAAAGAAAAATGCATTAACAGAGTCAGCTTTGAGTACAGATAGAGCTTCTGCCTCATGAATCTAGGTCATTATGAAGATGTTAAATGGTACTGGACCCAGGACTGACTTCTGGAATACACCACTAAGGACTGGCCTCCAGCTGGACTTTGCACCACTGATTACATGAAAGAAGAATGCACCAGTGAACAAGGATAGGTATTACAGTCAGCATTGGAAAGCTGCTGACACTTTGGAAGCAATTCTGAAAGGCGCTTAGTTTTTCCAGTCATTATTTCTGCAAAAGACCTGAATGTATTGCCCTCAAATATCACTTAAATCAAATGCGTTAAAAATGATGTCAGAATTTGTAAGAAAAAAAAAAAAGACACAAATGGATTGTGCCAAAAATACTGAGTACAAGCACATGGACATGTGTCTTTTATCCCAGAAAATGCTAAGCTTTTAACAGAAATCATATGTTTCTGTTGAAACAAAACTATGTCCTCTATAGTTTTAGGCAGTAATAAATTTCTTGGTTATTCACCAGGTAGCTGTTTTCCCCAAAAACGATTATCACTATAGTCAGATTAAATGGCAAGACTTGGAGACCTCAGGAAACATATGGATTTTATAATCAGAGCAAAAACATCAAGCGACTTATTCACATTTAATTCCCAGTAAGGGTTATAAATTTAATAGAAAAAAATAAGGTTATTAACTACAGCAACATAATTTTCCATGTGCATCAGTGAACTGTGTAAAACATCTGAAGGGAAGCTTGCTACAGAGGAGATTGCAGCATAGATACATGGAGAAATTTTGTGCTGTCCTTGCCTACCTATCCTTTAATCAGGTCTGCCTCACATCACTAAAACATAAAATAGAAGTGTTGTTAATTAATTAGTTTGGGAATGTTTGTAATTGGAGATGAAGGAAAGGAAAATTTGTGGGAAGATATGTGCACCAGAAGAGTCAAGAAAGGAAGGATGAAAATGAAACCATGAGGCAAAAGCACCTTAATCTACACCAATTTCTTTACTGCCCATAGCAACGTAAGAACACCCTGCACTTAAAAAGGCGGTTTTGTGAAATTTGGACATCTATGACATTTGGACATCTGTGACAAGGCCAGTTTATAGACCTGCCACTCCCTCCACCCTTTCCACCACCTCTGTTCTCATGTCCAGTCCCTATCCATTCCTTGGTTACCCAAGATGTGCTGATACATGGGCACATTTGGATCAGCTTTCTGATCCAGGACAGAAAGGGGCATTTCACTTGGCCCTGAAGAACTTCAGCACCGCTCCCAGCTGTACTGGGAGGTCAGTAATAATGCAGAGCCAGGGAAAGGCTGGGACTTGTTGAGCTCAGACTACATCTGTGAAGCTGCACCATAAGCATCGACAGGCCAATGTTGGTCACAAGTCTGGACAACAAAGGACTTCAGCTAACAGGTGTCAGCTCAGATTTAAGAGGCAGCTAAAATAAGATTCAACCCAAAACCTGAACCTTGCAGATGTTGGCAGTAGATTCTCAGGCACACTGAAGCAGGAAATATTCCTGAAAATACAGGGACTTAGGCATCCTGCCCTCCTTCCTTTCAGGAATGCTCCACACTCCTACTTGTTCTGCCAGGAAGAGTAGGAATTAGCCCATATTTCTCTTTGCCTTGGTTAGTTTGACTGGAATACATCTCTGCAATGTGGGGAAGCCCTGCTCCTCCCTGGAGCAGGGATTGTAACCTCGATGATCTCAATGATGATGACATCACCACTGACCTTCACTTATTTTTAGACAGATTGTTGTCAGTCTCACTTGTCCATTTTGTACAGAATACTCAGAGATTTCCTGAGCCAAGGACAGGGTTAGGTTAACACAGTACTGGGTAGCTCTGGATACTGATCTCTGCTCAGTGTTTGGCTCGGACAGGAAAGTCCCTCTGTAAGTCAATCCTGACATGACACAAGCTCTTGCTTAACTGCTTCTGTAGCTTGAAGCATGTTTTGGTACCAACCACAAACTCCTGCTCTGAAGATTTCCTGGATTGAGAGCACCATTGACAAATCTGTTAATCTGTACTTTGATTTCATACTTAGTTGAAGATTAGACATTACCCAATTATTAGATTTAAAGGTAGCAATCCAAAACTTTGAGAAATGTCTGTACCACACCCTTACCAATCAAAACAGAATGACGAGCCAGAACTGGGACAAACTTTTCTTCAGAGTCATACATTCGATTTGAATAAAGCTATACTTTAGTATTTACCAAAAAGTGATGTAAATAAGGGAGACCTACTCCATTTTGGTTGGTACAAAAGTTATCAGTTGTAGTTGATAAGAGTTCAAAAACACTTGTCTTGAGTCAGAATTGTCTACCTAGATGTACAATTGCTCTTGAACTTGCTGTATCTCCAGAGAACACCAGCAAGAAGGAATGGACAGGGCTCTGACTTCCGTCCATACTGCCTGACCACATATTTGAGTCCAAAGTACAACACGACTGGCTAAAGATACAGGTAATCAGCACCACAGGAACAGGAAGGGGAAAAAGTAACATGGAAAGAGTCATACCTTTGAGCCAGCTCCCAGCAACCGCTGCTCTCCAAGGCTGCTCCTGAGGGAGGATGATTTATGGAACTCAGGCTTTAGGACAAAGGTGATATTGTAGGCTGTTGCCCCTTCTGTAGCGTAGGAGTTTCAATTTTCTTCTAGTTATCCCTGTAATTTCCAAACTTTCAGCTGAACTTGATTCAATTAGTCCTCCATCTCTAGCACAGGGCTCCCCTCTCTTCTCACACCCTTTGCAGTCACTTAAGTAGAAACTCAAGGGTCTCCCATTCCTCTCTAACAAGAACAAAGAACACTCCGTGTATCCCTCATTTGCAATCTCTGTTCCAGTTCTTCCTCTCCAGCAGCTGTCAACACTCCTGAAGTCTAAAGAGTCAGATCTTCTGCTAATTCTCAGAAGTCAGTAGAAGTTCAGAGGAAATTCCTACCTGTTCCTCTTTATTCCTACATACTCCTCTTTACGAGTTCTCTGCCTGGGGAAGTTGATGACATAGAAGCATTTGTCTGATTGTCTTCCCAGTGCTTTCCTAAACATCTGGCTTCTCTCCTGCTGTCTCTACCAAAGCTGTTTCTTAAGTCCTCCTTTATTTTGCTGTCCTCCTCTGAAGAGTCTTTGAAGGTCTTTCTTATTCATCTTTGCTTCTGACTCTTGCTCCTTTTCTCTTTGGAAAGAGATAGTGCAATTCCCCTGTCTGGACTATGTTCCACCCATGGCAGACTTCCCCTTGGAGTCATGCCAGTGTCAGATCTTCCACCTGCTGAGCACTGGAGCCACACAACTCAATTCCCAGTGACTGCTCATCATCTTTTCAGTGCTTTTTTTTAAAGAGGCCACAACATGGACTTTCTGCCCTAGATCCTAGAGGATCTAAAGAAAATCCCATTAAGGGACATGGCTGGCAACTTAGGCAGAGTCTACTCATTTGAATCAGTCACCTAGACTCAGTTAAATTTAATGGAGCAGAAAAAAGCAGTTCAGCAGCAATTCATTCCATCCAGAAATAGATATCTAAATATGATTAGGTGATTTGAACTCTAAAAGCTCTTATTTACTACTCAAAAAGGCACTGTACAGTGGCTGGATCAGATGAATATCTCAATACTGCAGAGGAATGAAAGGAATAACCAAGTAACCTTAAGAGAAGTTCTACCACTGTCATCAGTGTTTTGACTTTTACATGAGTGATCTTATTTCATTCTCTTTCCTCATTCAGCTCTGCATATCCTAGAAGAGATAGCAGAAATGTTTAAATTATCTTAGTTGCTCCAGCAGAATAGGGACACATATTTTGTAATTGTTTTTGGCCTTTTTTCTTTAAGTAACTCTGTACACTACCATATATGCAGCACTGGTTGAGTACCTGTAAACACTTGCCCGGCTTTATTTTATGTCTTTATAACAATCTTTATTCACCAGCAGATGTTTTGTCACGTGAGTATTCCAGATACTCGTCTGTCCCACGTTCGTTTCTAAAGCACACAAGTCAAAGGCTGAGTGCTCCCACCAGCACAAGGTTGTGGCTAAGATTCACTATTGTTACTTTTAAGCAAACAAGTTTAGACATGAACATGGATTACAAGGCATTTGTGTAAAAGTGGCTGGTTTAAGTCTGGATGCTTTGCAAATACAAGGTTTTTACAGTGCAGATGTAACTCGGTTCCCAAAGCCAATGGAAGTTTCACCAAAGACTTGTTGAATAATCAGAATTCTGACAAACATGACCCTCGGCAGAGTACAGAAAGAACCAGGTTTGTTTAGCCTAGAAAACTGAGGACTAAGAGGTGACATGATAACAGCTTTCTATTATGTCAAATGTTGCTATGGAAAAAGAGGGAAATAAACTCTTCTTCTTATCCATTTTGGAGAGGACAAAAATAATGGGCTTAAATTGCACCAAGGAAATTTCAGCTCCCAGGAAAAGTTTTTTTTTCCAAGTGCAAAGGCACATTGCCTGGGTGGGCCACTAAGTCCTCATGCTGGATGTTTTTAACAACAGACCTGACAAAGCATCTCTCAGGATGCTTTAAGTAGGACTGATCAAGTCTCAGGACAGAGGGAATGACCTTTCGAGATCCTTTCCAGCTCTGTTTTTCATCAATTTATAAATCACTGAGAACCAGCATTAAGTAAAATCTTCTTGGGAAATCTTACTGTAGTATTTATTCATATACCAACACTATTGTGTTTCATAATTAAATATTTCATCAGACAAGTATGAACCTGAATGCAATGCAAAACAAAAACAGTTGCCACAAAGGGGTCACCTGTTCAATGAACATGTAGCAATCCATGTCCATGGAGCTCAGCAACTCTCAGCCCACTCTCCTCCCTGCTGGGGATGATCAGAGAGCACAAGAAGGCTGTGAAATAAGAGATGTTGCCCCAAGAAGATAGATAATAAGATAGATAATTCTCAAATACTATTATGAGATCTGCTCCTATAAAATCCTCATGGTGCTCCTCTGGCTTCTTTATGATCTCCAAACATCCATTTTAATTTCCATAGCAAATTTCCCTCAAATGGAAGGCAAATATATCACATGAACCAGACTATTACACTCACATGAATATTAGTTTGTAGTGTTCTTTCTTTCTCAGGCATCTTTGGGTTTGCAATGAGGAATTTGAATGATAAAATAAAAGCTCTTAATGCCAGGCACAGCAAAGTGCTCTGAATTCAGAGTTAAATTATTCAACTGCATCTTTTTTTAAGAAATGGATCACATGCAATTCAGTGACAGAAATACTGTCTCTTAACCTCATTTTATAATGCAATCAGACTGACCTCTCCTACACACAGTAATTGGGAAAAAAACGAAGAGACTCCAACAGACTAAACAGAAGCTACCCTAGTTTTTAATCAATAGGCCTATTCCCACTGGCTATGTATTTCAGTTCAGAACATTGTAATTAAATATAGTGATGAGCTGCATTTCTTTATGAATGAAATCACTTACTCTTATTTATTTATATATATGTAGATATCTATAAAATAGACTATAAAGTATTTACAGCTAAAATCCAATAATGTCGGGTCTAAACAAAATAAAAACTATAAGAAGTGAGATTTCGTAAGAAGTGTTAATTTTGAAGGAGAAAATCCCTTTAATTTGCTCATCTCATGGGGTCTTCAGAATACTGGAAGGATATTAGTAGTTTTTTTCAGACATAACATTATATATTATAAAAATAATAATATAAAATGCCAGTTAAAATTAGATTCAGGACCCTAAGGATAATTGATGTCATTATATTCCACCAAGTGCTCCCACTGACTCCCTGTCATCTACTTACAAGATTAAGGTGAATGGGGTCCAGTCCAACATAGATATTTTGAACTTATTTTCCTTTGAAATATAAAGGTTTAAAAGAATGTCCAAGCCCAAGCAGTAATACTGGAAAGTTCACATACAATCTACCGTTTCGCCCATAGGCAGTTTATGATATTGTAATTAGAACTACCATTGTTTAGCAATCACACACACACAAGTACTAAAATACTCAGGAAACAACTGCATTTCTAATAAAGTTTCACCACTTCGTGTTAATAGATAAAACTATGATTTGTCCTTAGAAATGGGAGAATAAAATCCTTGTAATTTTGCTATTTAAAAAAAATTAAAGCTGAAAATCCATATGAAGGTTCTCTGAAGACAAGAATATCTTCATCCTAATCCTCGGTGATTAGTAGCACATCTACAGTGATTCTGCTTTGCATAAGAATATCCTTTTGCCCTTGACTTTATGGCAGGCTAAAGTTAATGGGCCAAATGCATCCGTTGACAAAAATGGTCTTACTCCAAGGATAAGTTTGGCTTACCATACAGAACACGGTTCAGAGCAGCCTAGAGAACGTCATCATAAGAAATATACCTACATCCTGCCACCACCTCTTAAGAATGTTGCTTGACTTAGAGGCATATTCAAGGTCAAGTATGCAGATTAGAACAAACAAGTGTTGTTTTCAAACTATTACTTCTTGGTTTAGAAAGCGATTTACTTGGTTTTTCAGCTCTAAGCCACTTGGAGCCAAATATTTCATACCAAGAGATCAATTCTGTAATCTGTGCTTCTGTGCATTCTATGGCATGCACAGAAGCACAGTGCACCTGCAAAGACAAATTGCATCAAAGAAATTAAAGGGATAGCTTTTCCCCAAATTAGACATATTGTATGCTGTTTTCTGCCACTCCTAATATACCTTTAATAATAGTGCAAATTAAATAGCACCTTCTGCCATATGTGCGTCCCATGAGAGGATTTATTCAGCCAAATCTGCCTCAATCTGTCCTGCAGGTACCTCCACTGAAAAGCTTCAGTAGTCTGTCACAATGGAAAGTTCAAAATACTCAAAGTGATGCCAGCAACAGCTACTTTATAAAAGAGAAGGGAAGTGTAAAGAATATATTTTTCTCCGGTCTAACAAAGGATCTAATGGATATTGGACCATTTATTAAAGGATAAAGCAGCACTTAAATGGATACCTAAGTTAGGACACTGAAGCCTCTCTGTGTTACTTGTGAGTCAGCTTAAGATTTTGTGTGAAAGATGGGATGTTCAGAAGGAGTTGTTTTCTTATTTAAAAGGAAGAGAAGAAGGTTCTGGAAAGATTTTGCAGAAGAACACATTACAGGGTAAAAGCACCATTGTGGAAAACTTTTAGCGCCATGGCTAAGGGCATTCCTTTGCTCAAAACACAAAGCCTTGCTGGTTCAGCTGTAAAACAGAATGTGCTACACATCTCAGAGGGCAAGCTGACATAGCGGATCACCTCATGGAAGAATCCACTTAGCTGAGTGAACAACCAGCACACTCTTCTAGGGCTGCCTGAGATCTGGCAAGTCAAACCACCAGAGTCTGTGCTGTGCCATGATAATAATGCAAATTACATCTGTGACTCTTTGAAAAAAAACAGGTTTACGTCAAGCAACAGCAACATACCAAAGCTCTTGGCAAAACATACCATATGATCATTGCTTTTGATAAATATGCATTTATAGTAGTTTTACTATATAAAATAGGTTTCTTAAACTACTATAACTTTTTGTAGCAATTATTTAGTTTCTTAAGTAAGAGGATCAAGAAACAAAAGTCACATATGGCTCTTAGAATTGCTACAACAGAGTTGTATCCCTGTTAAAGATTTTCTATCACAGTGAACAGCAGTTCAGCCTGATCTCCTTGGGAAAAATCCCCCACTTATTGCATCTTTGGATGTACCTAAGGTCAGTCAGCAGGGCTAATGAACATACTCTGGTGATCAGACTGATGAGACCTATTCCAGGATGCTATATATAGATCTAATGCACTCTAAAGCCAGAACACACACACAAAAAAAAAAAAAAAAAAAAAAGGAAAGAAAAGAAAAGAAAAAAAGAAAGTATGTGAGGTAAAGAGAAGACACCTTACACTAAGAAACCATTTCATCTCTCATTTGGACGAGAAAGATAAGGAGCAGATCTGAATGCATTTTAAACCACTTTACTGGGAATAAGGTACTTTTAGCATAGAGGATCACCAATTTAGCAAAGAAAGTCATTAAAAAAAAACCCAAAACCAAAAAAACAAACCAAAGGCTGAAATCTCAAGACTATCTACTTCCAGTTAGGAGCAATGAACATGGTGTTGAAAGTGAAACTAGTCAGTACTCTGTGCAGACCTGTGGTAGATTGTCCCCCTTCTGATGCCTTTCAGAACATGTTCATTGCCCACGTGAATGTTATTCTTCATTTAATACATATTATTGGGGTTGTGTCCAAAAGTACTCTGTGGCCCAAGCTGGACAGCAGCATTGAAGTGAATGTGCCTAGACCTATTCAGGTACCCTAAAACCTAAAAATGCTCAGCTCCCCCAGGTATTATTAAAACATAACCATTAACTTTTGAGATACAGAATAGCCTCAGCCACTGAGAAGGATGCTGAAGGGTTTACCAAGAGCTCCCTCTTCTACCTGTGCCAGCCTTAGAGGCAGGTCCTGCTTTCAGTCTTGCTTTCAGGCACTCAGTGATTTTTTGAGCACTACAAATTCCTACTGATGCATGGAATAATGTTTCTATTCCTCTTAAGAGAGCTCTGCATATACTTCCTCTCCAGCCACTCCCTGGGACTGGGACAGGCTGCACCGTGCCTTCTTATCACGGATTTTAAATACTGAAATAAGGAGAGAGACTCTCTAGATCATAAATACAAACTTCTAGAGGCAGATCATCTGAACATTGCTGCTTGCGGAGGGAATTAAGACCCCTCCATTAGCAAACAGCAGTAGTGTGCAGTCATTTCTCAGTGGAACAACCACCAATGGAAAGTGCTGTGCACACTTAGCGGGGCTTTTATCATAATAATATATCTGAACCTGTATACATCTATCTGCTGTGGAACCCTGAACTATTTTTGCTCCTTTGTCTGATCAGAGCACGCTGCCTCTTCTGCTTACTTCCCCGTCGGAAGATGGCATTTCCACTGAACCATGAACCCGCTTTGGCATAACAAATTTTCCTGGATGTTTCTCAAAATGTGTCACAAAGCGAACATCCTTTGTCTACTCCAATTATATCAGCATTGTTCCCTTCTTCTAGCTGTCATTTGAATATCTTCTGTTTGCAACCTTTCTTCTAAGCATTCCGGCCTTTCTTCCTGAATCACCACGTTTGTGTCTGATCACAGAAAATAGTCACCACGCTGTGTGATGAAATAAGGGAAGGTTGCCATTTCCTCACCCTTTGTTATATCTTTTCCATGGAGAAGGATCTGATCCTGCATTACTAATGGATCAAAGGTCTCCTAGTGACTTCACTCAGAATTTCTAAATCTAAAAATTAATCCAGACGGAGACCATAAATCTGCCTATTCATTTCGAGTCAGCCAAGCAGAGTTAGATATTCGAGATATTTGTCGGAAGAATATTTTCCCCTAAGAGAAGAACTTGTACAAACAAGAGAGGACTTTGAATAATCCAATATTTCTAACAATGGAGTCATATTTACACATCCATTTCAGTCTTATTTAAACTGAATTAGTTCACTTAACTCTGTTACAAGAAAAAAAAAGTTTAATTCAAAGTGCAGGCCTTGTTGTCACAGTATGTCTTGGGAAAGGCTTTGCGACTGCAATGCCATGACTACTACATATTATTGGGGGCCCCCCAAAACCATGGACCAAGGGCGGGGGATTAGAGAGAGGAGGTGATCTGGATATCTCAGCAATCATTTTCTTGTGGAGGGGATGTGGAGGCTAACAGAAATTTTTCTTTTGTCCCCCTCTATGCACATACATTTGTACAACAGCTCTGAGAAAACTCAAGACTACTATTGTGTTTCTTACTGTAAGAGTTTGCCAACACACACCAGTTCAGTCAAGTGACCCTAGCCCCTGAAATTGCCTGCTGTGGGGATAACCACAATTCTCCTGGCAGAAGGGCTGCTGTAGCGTGCAGGCTCACAAAGCTCTGCAGAACTATGTGACAGGGAAGGACAGGAGAGAGCAGGAGTAACTCTTCCACACATTCTCATAATGCACATCCCTAGGACAAGGTAGGCTGAAGGGCACGCAGAGTTTTAGGGTCATCCTGCTCAGCTGAGTCCAGCAGGCCAGAACCCACTGTTCCACACATTCCACTGTCCCATGTACTCCTACACACTGCAATAAAGGAGCTTTTCCTGCACCAGCCATGAGGAATGCCTCAAACCCCAATATGTGGACATCCAAAACTCAGAACACCTGCACAGATCTTCCAGAGTTCCTCAGTACACACAGAACAGGCCCCCCACACCCCTCCTCTGCCCCTCTGAGCCCTGAGCCTCCCCAGCTGCAGGCTCGGGCCCTCTGTTTCATCCTGGTGCACCTTGACACAGGACAGACCTGTAGCAAAACAACAGGAAGATTTATTTAACCTGGTTAGAAGCCAAGGTTCAGAGGTATGCATGCAAGGGCTGAAAAAAAAAAAAAAAGGGCTACAAGAAAACCATAATAAAATGGTGCTTGCAATACTTTCTACTCATTAAGGATATTGGCCCAAAACTATTTTCTAGACAGCTGATCACTAATTTCTATATGCTTCCCACATTCTCATCTCATTGTCTACATTATTTCTTCCAGTGCCCTTTTTGAGGGCTTTTGTTGGACACTTACACTTCAGAGACCTCTTCAGATTCTTTCCCTTTTTGCTTTATTTCTGATAAGTGCCCTCCCACAGGCTCTCGTGACTAATACGCAACTGTAAAAACCTTTGATCTGAAAAGCATCACACACTATGAACTCTATGTGTTGTCCCTGTATTTTGTCAAACGATCCAGACATAAAAATGAGAGTCTTGATGAGACATACCTCAAGCAGATGGCTTCCTATGGCTCTAATTTCCTGTTAGTTTTTGCAGATTTCTAGAGAAACCAAATTGGTAGGAGATATCGCAAAAAATCAGTTATTTCTTTTTGAAATAAAACTATCTGATTTATGCCCATATTTAATACTATTTCAAGCTTTAAATGCTTCTATTGTTAATTTATCTCATTTGCAATTCTTATATTCAGACAACTTTCCTTCACAGCTATTTTATTTCCTTGTTTTCTAGAACACCTGAAGCATATGTTATAATTAATTAAAATAGAATGAATATGTTAACAGCTCCTCTGTGTGACATATTTCTCTAACATCCTGCTTTAAAACTAAAGAGGAATGGCACATACATAATGAAAGGCCCTTCATTGTTCAGTTTTTCTCTGTAAACTCTATCAAACATTTTTGCAAGAAAACAGAAGAAAGTGAATTCTCCAGAATGTTAAAGGTTTCAGGCTTTCTATAAAATGAAATTAGTTATCTCCTGTTGCTGCAGGCTTGTAAAAAAAGTCCTTTTCACCAAAAGGTTTAGGCATCAGTACAGGCAGCCCTGCGTCACATTTCCTGTGCTGCAAAGGTTATGATACAGCAGCTAGAATCAACACAGAGTCAAACTGCAAATTAGATTACAGAGCTGAAAATAATTAAGCAATAATGATAGAGGAACAGGGTATTTCCTGGGGCTTAATGACCTGCTGGGAGGAGCTGAGGTCTTTAATGTTACTTTCAGCTAAACATCAGGAAGAAAAGTGCTACAGTATATTTTTTACTGGTCCTTGCGTGTACAAAGGGCAATGCCACGCTGCAGCTACTCCCAGAGAATTAATGCTCACAGCACTAGTCAATCAGATTTATTTATTTGCCACCAGACACAGTCTGGGGCACTGCAGGTCCCTGTCTGTGGCAAAGTAATTGGAGACAAGACAATGGGAAGACGACTGTCTTGGCCAGTTTCTCTTGTGCAGGGGCAGAGGGATCAAATCAGTTGTCCATGGAAAGCGTTCCTGCTGCACTGCATGGGTGGCTCCAGCCATCTCTTCTCATCTCTGTACAAAAGAGTACTGTCTCATCCTCAGGCACCTCAGACCTTTCTCTCAATCCCATAATCTCTGGAAAATCTCTAATTCATTGTATTTGTGTTCCCAGTTAGTTCTATCCCTCTCCTCCATGCCTTTCTCTTCTACCCTCCCACACTGACAGTCACGAGTTCCCTGCTCGGTGTCCCACTGCTCAAGGCAGAAAAGGCTCTCTGGTTCCCTCAGCCTCTTCCAGCTCAAACCCACACCAGGCTCCCTTTGTACCTCCTCTGTGGGGGGCTCAGACGAACATCCCCTCCCATTGCTTATCCTTACCCAATAAGCCAAAGGAACCCAATTCCTTTCTTGTGTTTGTTGCAGAATTATATTTGTGTTTTCAGCAGGGAATGATACTACAGAGGAAAGCATGGCTAACACAGTATATTCATTTTATCTTCTAATTTTGCTGTCATTTACAGTATGTTTACAGTACAATGTATAGAAAGCAGATGAAATATACTTTTTTCTTTTTTACTTTTTTTCTCAAGTAAACAATGTCTATTCCAGCTCCAGTTAATGTCAATGGAAAAAAAAATAAACAAAAAACCCCACCCAGGAATAAGACTCCACCCAAATACTAATTTTTTATCCCTAATCAAAATAGTTATTCTGCAGAATTCATGAACTACAGTCATCTCTTGTGCAACTGTGCTGGAGTCAAAGGAGTCACCCTGGGAACAGATTTGGCCCATTCTGTGGAAAACAGAACTCAAAGGGCAGGGTGACCTGTTTTGCAGCAAGAATGTAAATACAAACGATACAGGTTTTTTTTTTTATTTTAATGACTGAGCTGCAGAATAGGAATCTAATTTGGTCAATGAGACTTAGCAACATGAGCACAAGGTTTTCTTCATATTGTACAAGAAATCAGTAGTAAACTGCACATCAAAACATGCATCATAATCTCTTTTTATCAAACTACTATTATTATTACAGTAAGATAAATATTATTAAGTACTATTTTACACACCTGGATCTACAAAGTGTTTCACAAACTGGCTGAACAAACTGTACAGCAGAAATGTCACTGCCTATTCCTAAAATGCAGCCACTTCTGTAACAAAAACCAGCAGCTGTTAACACTACACAGCTGCACCAGACAAAACCTTGGGGCATAAAATGAACGTGATGACTCTACTTATCCAAAATTGCAAGTGAAGTGTAAGTAGGTAGAAAGCATGGTAACAATCCAAATACAGAGAGTGATACACTGCCACTCTCTTGCCAGAAGCAGGAGATTGTACTTACAAGGACATCAGTCTTATCCAAAACCCCTGCAGATCTTCGCCCACTACTGTCAAAGGCAGTCTCCAGCTGTAAAGGGAAGGTCACAGTATCCAGCCTGCCAACTGCATCTTCTTCTTAGAGCATCTCAAGCTTTCCCCAAGAGGGCTGCCTAAAACTGGTCCCTTTAAACCAGTTCTCACAGGTGCTGCAGGAGGTCACAAAAATCCAGCTTTCTCATGAACAAAATGTGTTTCCCACTTCTCTCTTATCACAAGCCTCTTCCTTTGTTTGTTAATTTGGATGTTTAAAGGAGATGGGACTGATGAAGACTCCTTTTTATATTTTCCAAGCTCTTTCACTCCAGAGGAAAAATTATTTTCTCAGAAAGAGTGACAGTGTAAAGGACAGAATCTGCCATCTTTCTTCTTCATTAAATCACTTACCTCATAGTAATATAGCAAGAGATTGTGTTAAATATTGCCATGCATGTAGGTACTCTAAATGCCCCATAAATACACCATGCTTCGTCTTCCAGCCAGGGCTGCAGGCCCTGCTTCTGATGCCTGCTGTGTCACGACGAAAAGAAGATTCTCAAGTAAATTTGATGCCTTTAGACTAATTTTTTTAAACTAAAAAAGTATTTTTCAGCCTGATTTGCAATAGCAGATTGTTCTATAATCAACCAAAGTTCGCATTAGCATGTGCCATCTCCAGATGCAAATTACATAACGTGGTATTTTTTCTGGCTCTGTTCAGATCGTGGTTGTCATGAATAACTGTCAACTGGCTCACAAGAGGAGAAAAATACAAAAGGCCGGGAATTTTTTCATCATCAGAGACACAAGCTCTCTAGATGTTTCTGTAACATACAATATTCCACTAAATTCCCTTTTCTTCCCTCCCCAGTGGCTCTGAAGCCTCTGGAGAGGCCCTGTCCTCTCTCTGTCTCACTGATGGATATCCCCACAGTGGCGGGTATATAACCATTAAGTAGACTATTAAAAAAATCTGCCTGCCCTGATAACAACAAGAAGAAAGGGAAGATTTGCCTAAGATCCCAGAAATGGATGAAAATGTCCTTGTATTATCAGGTTGCAGTGAAGAAAATGCCTTACAGCCGAAAAGAGAAAAGGGAGAAGCAAGGATGCCAAGCCAGCAGGTGAGAGCAAAGGCTTTTTACTTCATGTCTCCCAGGAGCAGGATAGAAAGATATACATTTCTCAATGGGTTTTGTTCCCTTCTCCCTTGTTTATGCACCTCCAGCTGACCTGATTATGTCAATGCCTCCTGAAGCTCGTTATAACAAGTTCTCCCCATTGCAGTGACACTTCTGATGAAAGCAACATTGAGCTGGCCCAGGGAGTGGCAGCCGATTCCTGGAACTGGCTGTGGCTCCTGTGCCACCATGAACTTTACAGATCAGGGTTTTCTACCCTAAAAGGAGAAAATGGCAGCACTCTCAGGGAGGCTGCAGGGCTGGGCCTATCACCTCGGGGAGAAAAGGCAGGCTCAGGGTGGTCCTAACAAAGTTTTCATACAGTGCTTTCTGTACTCTTCCTTTTCCCCTTTCCTCCTTGGGCAAGGGTGTTTACATTAGGTGTATCAGTGCTAGAAACAGAACATGAAGTCCCTTATAACACTAAAATTACCGTTCTACAGGGGACAGGGTATTTGTTTAGAAAAACATCTTATGGCCCAACAGAAATGCACTTTGTTAAATGTTAAATGTGGTGCGTATCTGCCAGCAAAGCAAGCATGTCAAATTTACAACTGCGACTAGCACAGACTAGAGGATTTTTTTGCTTAGGTGGTAATGTGCTTTAAAAGGAGAGTGAATCTGCATTTCTTGGGAGGGAAAGCTGGGATACAGCCAGAATTCCAGCCAAATGATGACTCCTGATGTTCTTTCACTGGCTCAGACTCTCAGCTCCTCTTTTCAATTTTGTTGAACTTTCCCTTTTACTACCATTTACCTCAATTTCCTTAAATAGCAAGAACTTAAGAAACACCAGTTGTTTCATTTGTTTCTTCTCTGACTTTGACAGTATGTGATGCTGGATAAATATTAATTCATTATTTCCAGGACATAATAAGGGTCCTTTACAAGAGGAAGTAAAGCATATATTTCTGAGCTACTAGCAGCAATTTTTCAGTAACACAGAATTGATATAATCTTTTCTGTAGTACTTGTGACCACTGATTTTGTGGTATCCTCACCGTGATCACAGACAACTGTTTTGTGCTTTGATTTGACTTTTGTGGCAGGTCAAAAAATGGAGCCTTGGGAATAGCAATAAACATCCAAATTCCCATGCCTACAAACAAGTATTGCTTTAGTACAGTATCCAGCAGTCCTCATGGTCCTATGGCCAGGAAGGTGGGATGTGAGGCTGAGATTTTAGCATTTTATCATATGAATTAGGCTATGCACTTATGCCTTAAGATGCTTTTTTTAAAATTGATGAGACTAAAACAAAATTTTTATAAGCACAAAATTCTGATCAGTTGTGATTTATTCATTTTCCATTGAATATGTCTTCATTTGAAGCCTGAGCACTTCTTTTGCTATTTGTTTTCTTGTTCACTAGCACCTCAGATTTAAACACTTGTTCCTCTAAAATAAAGTTACCTGCCTTTTGGCCCCACCCAAGGAACTGCACCAAAGAACACAGGAATACATTTGATTATCTGGCTTTGGTTGGGCACAAGGCATGATACAAAAACATGTTTTGATGTTTACTCTGTGTAGAATAAAGAAGAAGTCCCACTGCTGAGAGAAAAAAAGACTAAGCAAATTATAAGAAATTTGGACATGAAGACAAAAAGGACTATTAATGGGTCCCTCCTTCTATATAGTTCTATTGTTTATCCAATGGAGTGTAATATGCTCTCCCTTCCCGGCAAGAAAATACCATTCAAGGGAGGCAGATTCCTCTGCCAGAAGCCAGCTTAGCCAACAAGGTCTGAAATGTAATTGGTAACCTGAGTGGAATGCTCTTCTGTTAAGCTGTTGGAGGTACAACCACGGCACAGAGGAGAAAAACAAACAGGAGAGAACTTGTTTACCCTGGTGCTGGCTTATGAGAAGTTCAGCTTTATAGGATGAGCTTCAATCTTAAAGTTTCCTTTGATTTGTACACAAGTATCTGCTTGGCTATTTCACAAACTTTAGGCACATCATTTTTAACACCTGTAGCAATGGATCAACCCCACAGACCTACTTTCATGGTAAAAAACCCAACCAAACTGAAAGTTTTTTCCACCCCACCATAAAGAAAGAAGGCTTTAATAAGCATGCAGTTTGTTTTTCTAATAAAACTCCTGCTCAGCCTACATCTATTCACCATTGTCTCCTGTCATCCTTCATGATCAATTCCCAAATTTGATTGCAAGCAGTTTTCAGCAGGGATCATGTCTTCTTCATCCCTGTGGACATTCAGATGTCTTCTCTGCAGAGTCATAAACTAATAAAAACAGACACACACATCCATCAGCTAACCTGGCATAAGTAGTAGTCACTGCAGACAAATCTTTGCATGTTATTAGACCTACACATAATCTAAGAGAGTAACGGCTGAGGAATGAAAATGAGCCAGGGTGAGATTTTCCAAGCTTGCCTTTAAGAAACACAATGAGGACATGAAACACACACCTTCAGAAGAGCCTGATTTCTGGCTGCCTGAATTTCCTGTATGGCTCCTTTTTATTGCCAAAGCTCTCTCCTTGCACTCCTTCTTGGAACCCCTCCTCCTGTTGGGCACTGTAAGTCAGGGTCTTCCCAAGGCCCCATGATCATTTGGTGTGAGGGGTAAAAGGGTTTGCAAGGGCCATCAGAGAAAGAATCTTGCAGGAGAAAGTTTTAATAGGATCAGGTTCTACTACACTATTGGTGTTTGGCCCTCCACTCATCAGTCAGCCCCTCTGAGCTGTGCTTGAACCAGCCAAGGGCAGCTGCAGGCAGGGCAGAACTGTGCCAGGAAAGGACGGATGTGGCCGCTGCCAGTTGTCACTGCTGATATTCTTACCCTGACCAGCATGCCTAGAGCTAGGGGTGGCCTTCCCATTTGGCTCTAGTAAGTAGGGTGCTATCCCTGCTGAATGCCCAAGCAGGGTTTATAATTCAGTTACATCCCCTCTCTGTCCCTCACCTTGACCAGAATTAGGCTGTAAGAATCCCTTTGCAAGCTGGAGCAGGTTTTTTAATTCCTCTTCCTTCCTTCCACGCAATGCATTTCAGCCTTGGACATTTGGCTTTGAAGGACTCAAGGGCAGAGTGTGTGGGATGTGACATTTACCAGGATTCCTCTTTCATTCTTTTTTTCAATGTGCAGGGCCAGGTGAGAATTTTGCTGTCCAATTTTTATAAACTCTGTCCATCACACACCCATGCAGAAAGCAGTGAAAAAAATAGCATCTTATATTCAGTATGGGATAAAGGTACTGACCTGGGGGCTGAGTGCAGGACTGGCAACAACACTTTGAGTTTCAAAACTTTATCCTGACATGGTTTCATACTGAAACCATTTAACTTTTGCTCTCCACTTAAATAAAGATGATAATAAATATTTGGTTTATATTTTATCTCTTTCCATACCATAATACCTGTATGCTCCATTCAGGGGGAAAAAAAAAAAAAACCAAACCAAAACCAAAACAAAACAGAAAACCAGTGTAGTTTTGTCCCAACAATATCCTCCCGTATCATAAAATTGCCTCCTGAAGAGCCCTCTGTGTGCAGTACACACAAACTCATGTGCATGTGGACACTTTCCATCCTTCCCTGCGCTCACATGCAAACACACTCACGCTGATTTTACATGTTCTGTCTCCATGTGGGAACTGCGAGGTTGCAGGAGGGGCTGGCAGCAAAGTTTCCCAATGCTTGTTATGATAAACACCCTGCTATCAGTTGCCTGTAACTTTGCCAAACTTCTCCTGTCTAGCCCCAGCTGAAATTTTCTGTGCCAACCATATACTGCAAGCTGAATGCTTTTTGGAAGAACTCTGCACTAAAGCAGTTCAGTGATCTGGATCAGGCAGAAACACACTCTTGTGTCTGTGCTGAAAAACAAAATCTGGGTAACCTGCTAGGATAGATGCTCTTATTAACCTCATACTTTTTAGCATGAGTTTAAGCTTGTCTGGAGGACTTGAGCCTTTGTTCTAAGAGTGCTTTTTGCAACCCACATGAAAAAGTGCCCACTTTGGCCTAGTGACCAGACTTTGAAGCCTCCCACCTCACAGCTGAAAATCTGGAAAACATTCAGAGCTCAAAGTTGCAAAGGGAGCAGGGAAATCCTGCACAGCCTATGGATTGCTTGATGCTGCTGGTGCAGCAGGGGATGGACCAGCTCAGCCAAGCATGAGACTTTGCCATGGTTTTCATGCTCTCCTCCCAGGCCAAGGCACAAGGAAAGGATTTGCTCTACTCTGCAAGTGGAACAGTACAAAGCTGGCTTTTGTAAGCAGATCCCTCTCTTCCTTTCACTGTGCCCTGAAGAGGTGGCCATGTCCCCATCCAGGACATGAGAAAATTAATGTTTAAATCTGCGTTTGAGAAGAAAACAAGTTTTTTCATTTTCTTATGTGCAGCAACTTGAGTGTTCTTTCCTCCACTGCGGTTTTTGACTAATGCAGCACAAACGTTGGGTTCTAGCACACCCACATTTTCACTTCACAGACCTATTTGAATTGTGTCACACTACCTGGTAATGTAGACAATATTTTTAAACAGTAGAAAAGCAATGCAAAACAATAGAAAACCAGGCTGATTAATGCCTTTCCAAGTAGAGGCACATTTTTGCCAAAATTTTCAAGAGTTCTTTTCCTCTGGGACATAGGGGATGATCCCCTAAACAACAATTTGATTTGTGTGGGGTTTTTTATTCTGTGTTCAGCTGACTTTAATCAAGAGGTTTGAAAAATCTTCCAAATTCAACACTTTCAAGGTGCATGCATCCATACTTGCCATAACAACCAGCCTGCCTCGAGATTTTTCTGCTAATCTAATAATCTTAATAAAGCAATTTCATGCTCTGGCACATCTGCTTCCAAAAAACATTTTGCATTATTTTTCTTATTGTGTTTCTGCAGCTAAAGAAAACCGAAATGAATGCTACAATTTACACCGAACACTGTTGAGTTCCTAGTGGAGATGACAAAAAATTGTTATGATTGGACACACCATAATATGCAATAAACGTTTAGGGAACCATAAGACATAAACTCACTTGTGTTCTTCCTTTCTTATGATTAAAAAACTGAGAGGATATCGATGTTTTGTCCCAGAAGCTTACAGCTTTCTCTTTCAGGAAATATTTTCATCCAGTATTCTATGTTGGCTTTTTCAGCTAATTTCTCTTACCTCTGACTACATGGATTCACCATAATTCTATTTTACACCTAAATAACACTAATGCTGGGAAGTTTAAGTCAAAATTTTACAGCTTCCCACATTGTTCCCCAGACCAGTTAATGGTAAATAGTATCCCTGAAAAGCTACTGATCACAGATAATCTCCATCTTGCTGAGACAAGAAGCAAAGATTTTTTTTCCTTTCATTTATATTGTAGCCATGAGGAAATACAATTTCTGTCCTTAAATACAGAATTCACAATTCTACTTGTTTGATTATTTCTTAGTCAATAAATCCATAATCTCCTGGGCTGCTGAGTATCACTATTTTAAATGCTTGTGGAAGCAAAGCCCAGTTGGAGAAAGAGATAAAACACCTCCGCTCTGTAAGGAAAATTTTGCTGAGGGGCAACACTAAGACACTGGTGTATGTCCTAAAGGTAAAAGCCAGCACAGTCGGAATTACAAACCCTGCTGCAGTGCCCGACAGATTCGTGGCTGCTTCTCCCTTTGCTTGTCTACTGTACTTGTCAGTTCCTGGAAAAGAGTTGTCTCTGTCACTTTTTGTATCCAAACAATATCCCCCTAGTGTTTTAGCTGCTACACAAATAGAAATATGACATAAAGGACAAAGGATAATTTTGGCTTGCTGACAGTTTTCGTGTCCATGGGTTAAAGAAAGTTAATAAGAGAGTTTACTGTGTGTACCACTTGAACACTAAAAACGTTCCTCAAGAGGTTAAAAGTTCAAAGTTGAGTCAAAGTCTGCACTGCCTCCACTCTTCCCTTTTAATTATCTGAGGTCAGGAAGTTAATAATACCAGAAATCCCCAGTAGAGACCTCTTGCTCAGTGTATGAACTTTAAACTTGTTCAGCTTTTTTCAAAGGGTAAAAAGTTCAGTGAAAACACAGTGGATTTTCCCTCTGGTCTCCACCAATTCAACCTCAAGGGTTAAAAGTTTAACTGTAAAAGAGGAACCTTTGTTCTCTGAGCTACATTTACAGAGTTCACTTATTAAAAGGTAAAGATTTCAAACAGCAGCTGAAGTCCAAAGTGATTCTTTTCCATAATGATGAAAATATCGCAATAAAAGCAAGTCCTTTGATCTGTTATCACTTCCCTCAGAAGTGACTGTCAAAACTTATTTTTCTCTTTATTTTGAACTTTGGACGAGTAGTGGAGCCACATGGGTCCCTAAGGCCACGTATATCTGTTAAACAGCAACATGCAGCATTTGTGAATTTGTTCTACATTTTTCAGGCAGACAGTATCTTTTCCCTACTGAAACATTTGCAGCAGATGTTTCTCCACCAGGCCTTTTTGCACAGTTTATTTCACACAAGCTCAGGTTCACAGTTCTGACAATGGTGAACATGTCAAGTATAGGTGTTCTCACTATCTTCATTCTCTAAAGACAAAGATGCCCCTGCTGATCCTTTGGAAACTATGCTGCTAGAAAATCTAAAAAACAGGTAATCTAAAATATGTCTGGTTTTATGTAACAGTTCAGATTTGAGCTATGGGAGTTCCCTGGGGGGTATTCAATAGGTGCAAAGTATCCGATATTAATCAATGTGTATCAAAGGTTTCCAAAAAGAGGAAAAACCAACAAAAAGGTTACTTTTTTTTTTTTTTGTATTTGTCCCTTGTCTAATGGCCAGGATAAGTATTTATGCAATAGGAATAGGAAATGCCCTTGGCTTGGAAGATAATAGATTGCTACGCATTAATTTGAAAATCTTGAAAAACAACAAATTCTAATTTGTGCCTTCCTTAGGGAAATTCTTATAATGTGAGTGTTGGATTGCAATGGTGTGAGTGGCCTTTTTATTAAAGATCAGCTTATTAAAGTTCAAATATTCCCAGAACAGCTCATTTCCCAGTCCTGCTTCATTTATGAAGAAGTTGAAGTTCAGCATTTCAGCCTTGCTGTACCCACAAGCAAAAAGCCCTGACTATGTACCTGAAAGTGTTGCTCTGACCAATACCTGTGACCCTGTTCTTTGATACAAACCTCAGCAAAATCAATATGAGCTCTCACTTCAGAATGCTTTAGGTCTGCCCATCTCACTCTCAGAACAGAACTCAAGATCATTCTACTCCGCCTGATCCATGCTTGGGAGGACTACTCAGTTTTGAGAAATAAGGTTTTAAATTTAGGTTCACTCTAGAATGTTTTTAACTGGGATGTAACACATACTTTGCATTTCCAGACCTTTCTCAGAGAACAATGTTCACTACTGTGTCTATAAAATGCACTTTGCAACAAATTTGCAGGTTTCTAAATTACCCTTTCAGTTTTCAATTTTGCTACAGACTTTGCATGATCTGATATTCATTTTAACCTATCATTCATCAATCATTTATACAAGCATCTCTTTATCAGTTTGGTCCCTTGTTTACACTGTCAGATGAAGACCAGAGTAAAGATAAGCTTTTCTTGAGTATTCCGAGAAACATTTTCTCTCTCCTTTACATGACCGACTCTTGAGCTCTTTCAAGTTCAGTTCAGCAGGAAATGTTTGCTGTTCTGGCAGAACTACTGTACTAGGTCCAATGGTTCCAAAGTTCATCTAAAATGGGGACCTTAGGCGAGGGTCTAGTTGGGCCAGCCCTGCTGTGTTTTCACCAGGCTCTCTGAAGAGTGGGCTTGGCATTAACTCTGCGTGACCCTCTCAGCAAGCTCTATTCAGACCACAAACTCACAAATTAACAACAGATTCTGTAGGTTACAGGCCATCGAGATAGAGGAAAGGATGACTGGATCTGATTATGGAGCCACTTACGGGACTCGCACTAGGTAGCATTGCATAATTTTTTTTTGGAAGAGGTCCCTTTTGGACATAATTGCCATTTTACTCAACTAATTATAATTACGCTTAACACCAAAAAAAAAAGCACAGACTGTTCAATACAGCTGACACTGACAATATTTGTGCAAAGCATGACTGTTTCACAAATATAATCTGAGTTCAAGTGATTCCAGGACCAAATTGAATACCTGGCAATCAGACCTCCATAAATTATCATTTTAAATGGAGCGTACACTTTCAGATTCAGTGAGATACGAACTATTCTAGTTTACTTTTGCTTCTCGATCAGTCTCCACATATGCCCTTTTAACTATAGCTAATCCATGTTTCTATGGCCTAACTTAAACAGGCTTTTGCTGTGTCTTAACCTTCTGGCTAAAAAATTACTTTTCTTTACAGTGAAAGAAACTTCCCATGCAAAACTGCTAACACATACTGTACTCTTTTGAAACTGGGTTGGGGTTTTTTTGATAGTGCATTTGTAGCCACAGAGTTCAAAACCAGTACTTCAGAGTGTTTCTTTACTCATGCCTGCCATCGTGTCACCCCTTTCCCAGGCACGCATCTATACAAAAGCACTTCTGAGTGCAAAAGTCACCCTCTGACAACCAGGGCAGGACAAGTGCTTTCTGGAACAAGAGCTCTGACCCAAGAGCACCATCAAGTTGCACTGGGAAGACTAGAGGATTACACTTCCCACCTGCCCTCCTGGCTGGCAATACAGTCAAGTGTTTCCACCCTGCTGTTGTCTCATTCTCCTGCTCTGTGTATTAATATACCATGCAGAAGTTTAATTTAAACAAATCAGCCACAATCTGTGGTAGTTTATATGCAATCACACATTCAGATCTGTTGCCTTGGCATCAAGGGTGGTGACCTCCCCGCTGAGGAACAGGGAAAGGTGCTAACTTTTGAAATTTCTCCAAAATGAGTTACTGGCACTGGCAAGAAGAACCCTGAATGAGAAGAGCCCTGAATGACACACCATCTTGGGGGGGTGGGGTGAGGGGCAGGTACTGGCTGTTTTCATCATGTCTACGCTTTGTCAGGACTCTGCTGTGGTTTGTTTCATTTGCTATTCCTCCTTTTCATTCCCTGCTAAGTCATTCTGCACCACTTGTGCCCTTTTACTGTAAGCCCAAGTGACAAAGCTCTGTCCCTTGCCCTGCAGGAACATACTGCCATGATAGATACCGGGAAGAATCAAAGTAATTTGAATGTCTTTCCTATGGAGAAAGCTCTTCTGGATTTGCTGCTCCTCATGACATATTCAGTATGAGAAGAGAAGGAGAGAACATAGATTCAATCACCATATGCTACAAGAAAGCCACCCACAGATAGCACATAATCTGATGCTATAGCCCCTAAGTTTAGGCCTAATGGGCCCTTTTGAACAAAGGGATCTTGCCTCATAAGGTAGCCCCTGCTCATCTAAAATGGAAAGAGCCAAGAAAAATAGCTGGATGCCAGCTGCCCACAGTACATTTCACATGAAACTTGTGAAAAAACTCAGTCACAGTGAAGAGCAAGCTACCTACAGACAGCTCTAACAAGCACTCTGGGCTCTTACTATTCTTTTATTGTAGCATTTTCATGTCTATTATTTTACTGGGCTGGACCCACTTAATAAAAAGATAATGTATCTTGTGAGGAAATGATCAGATTATCTATCTGATATCTGCAGACAAAGGTAATGTGAAAAGGGAAAGATCCTCCCCTTCTGCACCCAAATCCTTCTGCAGGTGATTCATTTGCAATCTCTGTAGCCACAAACAACAAATCCTATGGCAACGGTAGAATTAATGTCAATTTTACTAATTCAGAGGAGAGACAACTTCTTCTCCCCATAAAAGTACAGAATCTCCTGAGCTCAGACTCTGGTGTGCTGACCACCATTAGGCTCACAGTTACATGCCAGACTTATGTCCTATGACACCAAGAGAAATGAAAGGTCATAAAACTCACAGTTTTCAAATAATTCCTCAAGACCCAGACCCCTAAAGTACTAAGCCTTTTGTCCTTTCAAGAGCAGCAACAAACGGAAATTCTTCAGCGTGTGAAAAAAGTCTGGAGCGAGCTTTGCAAATGAAAACACATGGCACAGCTCTCATCCCCCATGCAGGGAGCACACATGGAGGGAACCACTTGGTCTAGCTTGGAATGTACTGGCCACTGAAACCCAGTCTCTGCTAAAGATACATCTGACTTAGAAGAATGAGCACAGAACAAGAGAATGGTGAGGACAGAACAATATAAAAATGGCTACATACTCTCATCAGAACCAACTGTGGGATGAGTAGTCCTAAAACAATGGGGTTTTTCAAAAAACCCCACAAATTACTTAAATACATTTCTTCTGAAACCAGCTTGTGTGTTAGCCCTCTCTTTCCTTTTGCAAAGAACATTGAAGGTCATTACAGCAAAGAGCTCCAGGCAAATTTCTCAAAGTTCACAGCACCTCATGAAGACAATTCACTTCGATGAATTATTGGGTGATAACTAATAGGAATTCTGAAAAGATTTGGGCAGTACCCAATGGGAAAAAAAATCTGCTTTGAACTATCCAAAAAATATGAGTAAGCCATGTAGAAATAATTAATCATATACAACCCATTATAATTAAAAGTGTATTCCTAAATAGCTTCTTGATTGAGAACAAATGCCTCATTAATCTGGGACATACTGACTTGGGAACACAAGAAATGTCAAGCAGAGAAAGATGACCAAGATGACATGGGACTGCACATGCTGCATGTGCCCCATCTCAGAGGCTCACAGAGAACGTTCGGTGCAAAGGTCAGTGAATGTGGTGACTTGGAAAAAAACTCCACTGACATCTCTTCTTTTTTTAAAGTCAAATTATTTTCATTGTAGACCACTAAACATGATAGGAGTTTGAAGTGGCTGCATTATCCTCCCATCTGTCATACCTTCTACTCCAGTATTTGTCTGGGAACATTTCTACTGCTCCTACTTCTACTAAAACAAAAGTATACTGTTGCAGCTGCATCTCACTTTATGTCCACATACCATTTTCTTGATAAAGTTGAGTTTGCTCTGTCCATGACACAGATGAATTAAGAGGGATGCAACCACAGTGGCATAACCCCAACCCTGATCCAATACATCTTCCCTCACAGCAGGGTTTACTGTCCTGGGCTTGGTACCCTGTTATTCAGCTGGCCCAACACGAAGCAAGCCCTTTGAAAGCTTCTTTCTGGACTGAAACATGCTTTAAAAAGGCTTCACCCTTCAATTTTATAAAACTTTATTGCTGATTTTCAAAGACTATAGTCTAAAAACAATCTCTCATTATTACAACACTGTAACTTAGAGAAGAAATTTCAATAATATTTTGCAGTAGAATCTCTGGTGCAAATAATGTAAGTTACTCTTTTTCCTTAGAGAATTCATTTTGTTGGTAGATTTCACCCAGGGAGGCAGAACTGGCTCAAGTGGCAAAGCCAAGCTTTTCAGGTCTTTACACTACCAGCAGGTAGCAGAACTGCACCAGACCATTTTCAGCTGTGAATTTGCTGAGACAATTAGGCCATTTGAGCCCAGCACCAGTTTGAAATGAAGAAGGATTTTATAGAGCAGCTTTGCAACTTTGAAAACTCAGTTAGCACCTCTTTTTTTCCTGCAGACTTGATAAGGAAGGCCCTGTCACCATGACCATGAAGCCAATTTCCTTCCATGGAAAGGCATCACCTTTGACGAAAATGCAGATGCAAGTCATGTTTCCAGTTTCTCAAAAGAAAGGAAACTTTCTGAAAAAAAAAAATCATATGTAGAGAAAATTTGGATTTTGCTGAAAAGTTGTTTGCTGGTTCAGAAATAGCTCCACTGTACTAACAGTGTCCCTCTGGCTGAACTGCAGCAATGGGTCACAGGAGTTATCTCGTGTTTATGGGAGCTTGTGATGATCTTGCTTGCTTCTCATGTGATGATCATATCTTGCTTCTCCTCTGTGCCCCAGATTGTACTTCCTATTATACACAGTGAAGTTCAGGAGATTTTTTGGACAGGGGTTAAACCTGCTACTCTTTCAAAATGTTTTAAAATGCATTCCAATTCAATTTTTGTGCAGTGTAAACTGTACTGATATGTATTAAATCATGCTTAAATAGCCAGAAAAGCAGTTTTCCAGACAAAAAAATAATTTACAAGCATGGGGGAGTGTCTTGCCTGCACCAGCTGTCAGATCAGAGGATAATTCACAATAGCATAATTTACCTTTCACATGTAACCAATAGGACTTAAGAAAAAAGTACTGAAAATCTCATTGAAAGTTTAATTTAAATGAGAAAAATTGAAGTTATGCTTTGTCAAGTAATTCTGAACAACAAATGCCTTAAAGGACATCACAGACTTCACTGAGCTATTCCATGGACAGAAAAGATTTACATCCACTAAATAAAGTACTCCTTGCATGTTAAGTTCTACTATCTCTGGATGTTCACCTCCATTTTTCAGTAACATAGTTAAGAATGTTTAAGTACATATTCCTAGAATAGTACCATAATTGGATCATGGTGTTTATTTTACTGTAGTTCAGCCAGTTGTCCCTTATGCTTTCCCAGCCTGGCAGCTGCCTTTGGGGAGAAGCTTAGCTCCCAAAGCTCACCATTATAGAGGCTACTAAGTTTGCACTGGTGAACAGAAAAATGGAAAAAAAATTGTCAGGAATATTGTGTTCTGAGAATGCTGGGTGTAGGTGAAAATATTCCCAGAAAAAGTTGTGCAGTTCCACACTGTCAGGTAAAATGTGGGACCATAACAGGGTAACTATGAGTTTACTGATGACAGATCCACACTCTGATCAGTGTGAGGAGCCCAAATAACCACGCAGAGGATGGCAGGGAAAAAGTGGATGATTGGGTCAGTGTCCAGTCAGGACACAACAGGGTTCAACTTATACAATTTTTCCTTTTAGCAGCAGATCACATACATCATGCCCACGTGGCTCCAGAGCAAACGAAACAGCATGGCAATAAATAGAGGCTGGGGTCACTGTGACCTGACGATCAGCAGTGGCAGGATGTTCACTCTGTGAACTGGGATGAGATTGCACAGGCTGAGCCAAGCCCTTGACTCTGAGCCAGCCCCCCGAGCCTCCCCTCCCCCTCGCACTAGGTGCCACTGCAGAGGATATGTTTTCAGATGCAGGGCAGGAAAAGTGACTGAAATTCTGTCACCTGTTCCATATCTCTTTATCTGTAACTATCCCCTCAGTGTACTGGATCAAACTCTCTTGAATCCTTGCACTTCTCTACTTGCAAACAACAAACATCAAAACATTGTCTTTCCTCTTACAGCACCATATGATGCCCAGTGGATATCTCTGGTTTGTGGTAGCCCCACAAGTTCATCATCATCATTGATCAACTGATGAATTATCTGCCTCATGACTCCACCAAATTCTAATAACATTTGTCAGTAATTTAAATGTGATCGTATTTTCAAAACATACTGCATTTTCACACAAACAAACTTTCTTAGGTTATAGTTTAAAGCAAATCCTCAGATAATCACTTATTCAAATTAAATTTAATCCTTTAAATAAACTGCAGCAAATTAGAGGCAAAGGTGAGAAGGCTACTGAGGTAAAAGAAAGTCTATAGGGGGATGATATGCAAAGAAACTCGTAAGAAAAACTTTCTCATGTACTACCCACATGTGCCATCTGCACAGTTATCAAATCAAGGTCTGGGCTGGGGTTTTTTTCTGTTATTTGAGTTATAAGGAAACCATATTTGGCAGAATTTAGAATTGCATTCTTTGTACATAGCGGTGCTGCCAGTGGTCCTTGGGTGGATCCAAATTTGGTCCTGCTGAACAGAATGTACAGCTCCCACCTCTGTCCCTGCAGACTGCCCCTCGAACAGCACAGAAATGTATGTCCCCCTCACCAGAAAGGATCAGGCTGCAGCATGTTTAAGAGACCAGTCAGGGCTTTTCAGTTTTAGTCATCTCCTTATAATCTTGCTAATACGAATTTTAAGGGGTGACACAGATTTTTTTCATATTGAAAATCATCCTTTGGTACTGAACTGTCTTCTTTTTGCTGACACTGTCTCAGAGTTGGTCTAAACTTTATTAATAACTTTGGTGTTCATCATGGTAACATCAATAATGAAGGACTCATTTGGTATAAATCTAGATGCCATATACATATTTGTAGAAATTCCATTGCAATCCCACAGTAGTTTACTGTTCCTGCCAATCCTGATTGAATATTTCAGGACTACAGCACAAAAATAATTCTGAGAATTGTTGAAGTCTTTGGTAGACTCTGCATACTTGCTAAGAAGTTTAATGACTATTGTTATTGCTTTTATTAATTTGCTTAAAATGTATTTCAGCTGTCTCATAAACATTAAACTGTCTCCCATGACTTGCATCACAGTAATATAAGCATGATCCCCTAATGCTTAAACTGCTTTTAACAGCAGTTTAAGCCAATCCAGCTAACTTTTTACCCAGGCAATTTAGGAGAATTCAGACCCCTTCTGAGGTAGCTCTGCTCTCTGATTCAGCTTGGGTGCAGTGGGCAGTAGCATCTTAAACATGCATGGTGGTGTTTGCAGCCCCTGGCTGAGCACAGCCTCAGGCTCCTTTTACATCTAAAATCTTAAAAATCTGGTTAAAAATCTCAGACTTCAAGTAACATTCCAGATGTCTTTCAGAAAATCAAGATCTTAAGAACTGACTGGCCTAAAATGAAATTGATAATTTCTTACCTCTTCTCTTGTTCATCTCAAATCTATTTAATAGCTTTCTCAATAAATCCAGGAATAAAATGGATTTTTAAAAACTTATGGTACAGGTGTTACAGCACCTCTCACTACCTTTCATATGAATTTCTAACAGGGTTAAAGGGGAGGATTTTCATTTTCTAATTGGATTTCTTTCATAATAGCCTTGTCTCAATAACAAAGCCTACATGGCACATTATGACAGCATGACACTGGAGTAAGGGAAGGCACGGCCATGGAGTAGGGGTCAGGAAAAATAGATCTCAGTTAGAGACTTCTTATGGTTATGATTCATTCAACCATGCAGCTCTTTCCTGTGCCACATATTTTGCCATCTAAAATGAAGAAGAAAATATGTTGAACTTGTGGAGTTTCCATACATCTGTCAGAGTGAGTGATCAAGCTTCTGCACCTAACAGTCCATAAAATTCAAGTGCAAGCTCATGTGGCACCTTGAAAGAAGCATGGTCAGTGTTCTACAAATGCTTCAAAGGAATCAGCCAGGCTTAAACAAGCCATGGTATTTCACATCTAGTCCCACTCAGGGTAACAAAACCCAGCACTGACCACAGTCCTGCTTCTGCCTTATGGCATTAGAGCTTAACCCTGGTGTCCTGAATTGTACCATGTCCTAGTCTAGAGACACCAACAAACAGAGCAAACCTCACTTTTTGACCTTTTGCTACCTGATGCCCTTACAATTAACTCACCACAGTTCAAACTTAGAGCAAAATGCAGCTAAAAGCTTTTACATCTCAGAAAATACATCTGAACAAAACTGCCTAGTATTCTCTCCAAGTCTGTGAATAAATGCCACTGAATTTTCAGTTGTTTGTAGCTATGAAATGCCACTGAATTTTCAGTTGTTTGTAGCTATGAAACTTATGAAAAAGTTCATTGTAATTATGAAATGTAGCTATGAAAAGCAGGAATAACTGTCTCTTGGCTAGCCATACTCTTTGTACCAACAAAATGAAATCACAAGAAGAAAGAATTCTATGCTCTAGACCTCCCTTACATTACTGCTTGTGATGAATTATTTCTACTACCTCCAAAACCACTTATGCTTTTTAAATACAGAAACTTGTACACCCAGATTAAAAAAAAAAAAAAAAAAAAAAAAACACAACCCTGCAATAGAAAAAAACCTCATTCTTTTCATATGTGAAAACATGCATTATGTTGGATCACTGAAAGTGTTTCTACAGCGGACTCAAAAAGCATAACCAGACTATGAGGAAGACTGACAGCTGACTTCAATACTCACTAGAAAAATATTTAGCTGCACAATTAACTTTGACTGGACAGCAATTTTTTAGATAGCCAAATAAAAAGAAAATTAATTCCTCCCTAAGACTCTTCTCTGTAATTCAAGATTGTATCCACCTGAGTCTGCCAAGAAAAGCATGCTCGGAAAGAAATCTATTCTCTTCCCTTCAATTCAGCAGTGGAGGAAAGTCCCCACCAGAAAGAGAGTTATGTCACTAAAATCACACTGGCTTGTAAAAAAATAGAAAAAACCCCATAGCTTAACAGGGAAAAGGCTAATGAATGATTCAGTAAAATAACAATAAGATTTTTAGGAATTCTTGCATGAAAACATACATTAAAAAGAACAGTGTTATCATAGTAATAATGTATAATTATCCCTTCACATTTGTCTTGCCTCAAATAGACTGACTAAAGAAGGCAAGAACTAATACCCTCATTTTACAGCTAGCATATCTCAGAGCAAAACACCCCTCTCAAAGTTGTGCAAGAGAGTACATAGTGGATTCAGGCATCCTGCATAACTTTGCTTTTATTATATAACTCCATTTCAGTAACAACCAACCAACCAACCAATCCAATCCAAACCAAACGAACCACCAAAACAACAACAACAAAAAACCCATATGAGATTCTTTGCAGAAGAAGAAAATGGTGTTTTATGGATCTCTGACTGCACGACGCATCGAAGCCTTACTACAGAACTCTGCAACCTAAAGTATCTGTTTGCCAGGCTTCAGAGTCCAGGGAAAAGTAACAGTTTAAAAATGGTAAGAGGTGAAAAGAAGCATTTTATCCAATTTCTAAAGTTGTTTTGGAGCTAAAAAAATTTATAAAACAACACCTATCTACCCCAGTGCTTGCACACAAACTTAGACTTTATGGGACACAGCTATTCAGGCACCCCATTCTCAGTGTATACTAAGATATGCACATATATCAACCTGCTTGCTGTATTTCCAGAAACATTGTGTAAAGATTCATACTTCCCATATTTATTGAAAGCGCTGTGCGTTTCCCAGCTAGATAAACGTGAACACATAGATGCACACACACAACATCACAGAAGCAAACAAGAAGGTGAATAACCAGCTGCAATTTAGGATTGGAGGACTGCAAAACACGACTTGTTTTGCTTAGGACTTTGCAGTTTTGGGGGGCGTCTAAGCGCTGCACCAAGGCACAGCCTTATTTTGAAGCCTATATCCTTACTGAGGGATGTGGTAATGTGCCATCCATGGCAGCTGAGGGCACATCAGCAGGCAAGTGACTCCCAGTATCCTGGAGACTCGTGGGGAGTCCAGTATGGAGACAGATCATCCTAAACAACAGGCCATGGGGTCACAGGCCTGAGGCAGGGATTTGGGACATGTCACAACCCGCAAGGAAGGGCTTGAATTACAACGAGCAAGAAAACGCTAAGACTGAACTATATTTTAAGCATGTAATCTCCCATCATGTGGTATTATTCAGGAAGCTGCTTGAGCCTTGGCAGGGCTTATTCTCTTAGTGAGAGCTGGTGCGTTAGCGGGAGATTATTGCGGGGCAGGGAACAGAAAAGGAAAAGGATTGCAGTGCCTGTGACGTGGGAGGGAAAGGAGGTTACACAGCGTGAGCCGGAGAAGGGAAAAGATCCACAGGCGCAATGGGAGGAGCATGTGACAGTCCCTGTGCCTGATAATGAAAGGGCTGACAGCCTCTCTGGCAATAAAAATCAGTTGTTTAAAGTTGAAACCTGAATCCCCAAGCAAGAAGTCACTGAACATCCATTTTGAAGGGAAAAAAAAAAAAGTGTTCACTGTGAAATATATATTAGATTAGTAGCCGTGGGATTAAGCTAAGTGTTCCTATACAGTTTGCTCTACAGGAATTATTCATCCAGATATGCAAAACCTGCTCACTTGATAGATGGCTGAAGTCCTCAAAAGCAAGCTGGATAAGCTGACTCTGTTGCTTTCACTAGGGTTGAACCCATGCCAACCTTTTTCAGAATCAATACCTAGAGATGCTTCCAAGGCATCACAATAAAGTGTTGGCATTGTTACAAATGAGAAAGCACCCTCTCCAGATCTGCATGTGCCTGCTGCCTTTTGGACAGGTTTGAGCTTCTAAATCTTTCATCCCTCTTGCAGCAACACAAAAGAACTACTGTGCACTTAAGGCAACCAGTGGGGATAGGGAAGGTATTTAATAAGGTTCACTGCAGTTTCAACACCCAATTTATACTTTTCCAAATGAGATAAAAAGTAATAAGGCTGCAAATCCCTCTAGTTAAGACTATCACATCTCTGAATGCACATAAGAGTAAGCAGCTGCTAATTCAAGTCACTGATTTACATTTACCAGACATATGAAAGGCTAGATTTTTTTTTTTCTAAAAAAAAATCAATACATGAATTAGTAAGGGGTTGGGGCACATAGGCTCTTGTCATGGTCATTCCAAGTGTTCTTTTGTCATCTTGTCAGGTGGAAATCAAGCAAAAAAATGGTTATTCTTTTTTATTGGAAAAGGCAGCAACAGAAGCAGTATGCCTGTTCCTTCTCTAGGGATTTTTTTCCACATATTTTCTATCTTTGATTTTCAGTATTTCACTTTTTCACTGATCTTCCCTTGTAATTCTTCTACATTCTCTGCTTTATGTTCTTCTGGGCTCAGTAAGTGTTAAGACACCAGTCCCTCTTTTTTAAGGACCTGCAGAGATTTTAGTACTGTAGGTAGCTTCCAAAACTTCATTAGTGCTTCCTGACCACACCAGGCTTAAAAACCCAGATCCCATAAGCTACATGTAAATCTATTATCAAAAGCTGTTTGAAAAAACAGTTTAAAAAACCCTTTGCAA
Source organism: Monarcha castaneiventris obscurior (assembly GCA_026261815.1). Lineage (NCBI taxonomy): Eukaryota > Metazoa > Chordata > Aves > Passeriformes > Monarchidae > Monarcha > Monarcha castaneiventris. The sequence continues at coordinate 10,637,005 of JAMPIT010000575.1, forward strand.
AAACTGAGACTGCTCTTAATAGCTCCTCCACGCACCTTAGCTGTTATTGATCTAGATATTAAATATGACCATAATGGCCCTTACTGGGCTTTCTTGGGTGCCGTGTCTAACCAGTCAACTCAGGTGTTGTTTTGGAGAGTGGAAAGATAAAGGCAGAAGGGCAGGACAGCAGGGCAGCACAAGGATTAATAGCATGGAAGAGATCCCTAACAGAGGAACTTCAGCCACTATAATTACCAGAGCCCCAATTTAACTGTGCTACACTGATTTTAGCAAAAAGAGCTTCTTATCTATTAAAGATGAAGCTGAGAGCTTCAGTTTGATGGCCTAGTTCCTTTCTAAGGCTATCTCCAGAGATGCAGCCTTCCTGGTGACTGTAACTGCACCATTCCATCAGTTTCTTTAAATCTTGGATATTTCACTTCATATTACCTCCATTATCAAGTTGCTTTGTTCAGCAGCTTTGAAATATTATATAACACCAATCTCCCTTGTCCCCTTGAATACAAAATTTTACTATTAATCCTTTTGTAACTGTGAAACTAGGTTATGTAATTTCTTCTATAGACTTTTTCTAAAGTTGACAGAAAATGCAGAAGAGGTCTTTTCCTGATTTAAATTTGAGAACTTGTTCCAAATGAAAAACTACTCTATTGGCCTTTAGGCAGTATATCAACTGAAGCAGACATATTTTAGCAAAACATAGGATGCACTGAAACAGATAAGGTGCTGATAAAGTCTTCTAGGCATTTTCAAATCTGTAGACTGAAACCATTATAGAACTGAGACACATATCAAAAATATAAAGCTGAACTTCATAATGAGGAGCTTGGCAGTTTTATGCCATGGTTTTTTACTGAATAACTTCAGTGTTTATCGCTTCTTACAAATTACTCAGAAGTTACTCAGGTAAAAAAAAGTAAACATCCAGTCTAGATGTCTCTGACACATGAAATACACGCTAAATTTTTGTGAAATACTGTGAGAAAGTTAAAACTAGACTCTCTACATTCACATTCAGAAGCATCATAAGCTAAGTAATTTAACCAGCAATGATAAAATAAATTATATTCTTTTTAAGGCTATGCACCTAAAAACTGCTAAATGAAAAGTGACTTTTACTCTGTGGGCAAAGCTGTTAGATGAATTTCAAGTCCTGCAGATTAAATAAAAAAAAAAGAAAAAGAAGAAGAAATGTTATCTTTCTCTGTGCATTGAATTTAATTCAGCTTCCCATTCAGGTCTGAATAAAATCAGTGGGCATTCTCCATTTATCTTCCCTGAGCTACAGATCAAGCTCAGGAATCATGTTGCAGCCCGAGAAGAGATACTATTGTACTGCCATTGTCTCTGCTGATGTAACAGACCTGCAGCTGAATAAGCTTCATTTCTGAAATTTCATAGACTGATAGACCAACTATAACACTCCTAATTTAATAACTGAGAAAAATTAAAATCTGCAAAGTCTATTCTAGAAATGAAAAAAAAAAGAAAAGTTGTATTTTATCTTATTTTATGGTATGGGACCTGTTGTGGGAAAACAACCCCAAACTTCCAAAGTTTAACAATAAAAGGGCTGTAAACAGTAAGTCTATCTAGAGCAGACTGCCCAGCACTGTGCCCAGAAGAATTTTTAGTATCTCCAAGGATGGGGATTCCACTGTTTCAATGGGAAACCTGTACCATAGCTATGTCACCCTCACAGTAAAAAAGCTTCTGCTCTGTTGAAGGGGAACCTCCTGTGATTAAGTTTGTGCTCACTGCCTCTTGTACTGGTACTGGGCATCACTGAAAAGAACCTGCTACTGTTTTCTTTGTACCTTGTTCCAGATATTTAAATATGTTGACGCATATTTAACACAAGAACCCCCTGAACCTTCTCTTCAGCTGGGCTGCACAATCACAGCCCTCTCAGCATCTCGAGCCTCTCTCCTATGAGAAAGGCTGAGAGAGTTGGGGTTGTTCAGCCTGGAAAAGACAAGGCTTTGGGGAGACCTTAAAGCACCTTCCAGTGCCTGAAAGGAGCCCACAGGAGGGATGGAGAGGGGCTTTTTACAAGAACTTGTGGTGACAGGACAGGGGGGAATGGCTTCAAACTGAAGGAGAATAGATTTAGATTTGATATTAGGAAGAAATTCTCTTTCAGGATGGTGAGGCCCTGACACAGGTTGCCCAAAGAAGCTGTGGCTGCCCCTAGATCCCTGGAAGTGTTCAAGGCCAGGCTGGATGGAGCTCTGAGCACCCTGGGATAGTGGAAGGTGTCCTTGCCCATGGCAGGGAGTTGGAACCAAACGATCTTTAAAGTCCTTTCCAACCTAAATAATTTTATGATTCATCAGAAGAACAAGAAACAATCAAAGTGTTCACTCATCATTGTGCAAATTAGCTACTATGGCTCCACTGCCTCTTCAAATTAATCTGCTACTTGACACAGGTAAGCCTGGGAAAAAGAAACACCCTTCTAGGAAAAGCTTCATCATTTACTTTCTCTCATGCTGAATGGCCTTGAAAGCCCACAAAAACTATGAGGCAGCATGAGAAAATATCAGCCACAGCTATACTACATATTCTGCTGAAATAGGAAAACCTGAAGCTGTGGGTTTAGGAGCAGATTCAGGGATGTGTTCACACCGCACAGAAAGCAAGGAAGAGGTATTTGCCCCTCTCACCTGTACAGCATGGCTCGCTATCCCACTGCCTGGGGAGCACGAAGACACTTCTGGCCTTTTGCTGCTGACTTCATTAAAATCCTCCATTTTCTGGGCTTTCACCTGTAATCTTGATAAATGAGATCTTACTGGGTATGTGCAATGAGTTCAGTAAAATCTATGTCTAATCAGGGCAAGAGTAACTTGTAAACACTAAAAATGTCATTTTTTAAGGGGAAAAAAAAAAAAAGAGAATGCATTTTCCCCTAGTATACAGGATATTTGCTGGCTATTTAATGTTGCTGCTATGGTCTTGCTTCTGACAGAATTTTTTAAATAGGGGCAAACATATTTTTCCCCCCACCTCCCCCCCCGCTTTTTTTTTTTTTTAATTTTTTTTTTTAATCTAGAGAATTGGGAAGAACAACAGCAAATGCCAATGCTTGTGAAGAGCTAGAAAAAGCATATTTGTGATTTAATTATTAACCAAGACTTTCTATACCGGGAAGGTGTGACTGGAAGTATCTAGGCTGAGACAGACATTCCTCTGCTTAAAATTCAGTGTGAAACATATGGAAAGTGATACACCAGGATGAATTTTGAAATACTTATACAGAATAATGTGGGAGCCAACCAGCTGCTGTTTAATTTAGATTGTGCAGTGAATAACCAGAGTCACCTGGCTACAACAGTGAAATAAAAGGTTAATAAAACTCACTACAGCCAAGTATCACAAGAAGGAAACTTTCCTGCATTCCTCTGTCAATGTAAATATTGGTTCTTTCACCTCCTTTGCTTAATTGGAGATTTCACTACTAGATACAACAAAATATGTAAGTTTGAACCAGTTCTAGAAATGAAATACTAACACAATGTGAACTGAAATAAAGAGTAACTTGATTCAATAACAGTTTCAGGAACTTGCCCACAATGACAATGCATTTCAGGAGACTGCCTGAATACATAAAAGTAATTTAAGCTTAGGTATTTTTTCGGTTATGTGAAGAATTCAGAAATTTGAGATAAATGTGTGAACACATGTTAGAATTCCTCACTCTTAATTGAATCACTGGGCTGCAATTAAAAGCCTGGACCCTGGAAAATAGGTATAAAACATAGCATGCAATGTTTTTTACATCTATTTTTGGAAAAAGCAATGTTTTTAAGAATCTCCACAGAAAGTAATTTTCTGGCATGCACAACCGTCAGACATCATATCTCTTTGCTTAGGAGGGCATTTTCATATCAAGCTTTCACATTTGCTGGGGTTGATTGCATTCAATCCAGCATTTCCCATTGACTTCTAAGGGCTCTGGAGAAGGCCATCAGTGGCCTAATGTTTTCTACCTCTTCTGTTTAAGTTTCTTTGAAGCTGCAAATCGATTTTTCAGTAGAACATCTTTCCTCCTCATACTTCAATTATATTATTCTAAGCCAATAATACTTGATGTTGAAAATACGTACAGCTGTGATACTTCCAGAAGCTGTGGCATTCTGTTGATACACGCCTTCAACTTTATTAAAGACCTTTTTAAAACTCATCCTGATTTCTCAGTGTTAGATGCTAAGCTGTGGTTACAAGGCAGAGTTCTCAGTTTTATCCTAGGAAATGTGCTTCTGTAAATAGAAGAGGACTGGTTATTTTCCAGTTGTTCTGTAACTTAAAACACAGCACTACTAATGTCTGCAGAACAACAAACTCAATAGATAGGAGTACTTCTTGTTTCTGTCACTAAGGAGCCTATGTGGTCCACAGCAGGATAACTGAGAAAAAGGTTTGCTGATCTCTGGTTTAGATATCTATTGAATGACAACAAAGATCATGGTCTTATACTTGCAAGCTACTGATAATCTGAGCTAAAGCAGACCAGCATTAGACAGCATTTGACCAGTGAATTCATATGACACATGCCATGATGCTCCCTACATAAACTGAACTGATATGCTCTGAGGATACAATTACACTTATGATCCTAAAATACATAACCTTGGAGAGAGTTCCTAGGAAGGAAAACAAGAAAAATGAGTAATCAACATTTCCACTGGGAAAACAATCTCACTTTAGTCTGCAGTCTCCACCAAATATTCCCACAACCAACTTTAGTCTGGTTTGGAGGTTCACAAATAGGTCTAAAAAGTACTCTTAAAAAACCCAAACAAATAAATAGACCATAACCAAACCAAAACCAAACAAAACAGATCACATATTTATTTTACCACCTAATAACAAGGACTAGTACTACATTACTTGGCAAAACTAGAATGTATTTATGCATCTGTGAAACACAAGTTTCTTTCTGAGATCTCAGAACTCGGATTTTACTTTTAACTGCTTATGACTCAGTCTCAAGATCGTATTCATACATATGGAACTGGAGAATTCATTTTTGTCTAGTCTCTAGTACGTAAAGTTGTACTTTGAACCAGCCACAAGAAAAGAGACCACATGAGTGGCTAAAAGAAGTGGTATTATATTATACCAAAATTACTGGTCCACACAGAATTGTGATAAAGGCAACAATTAATGGAAGATACCACTGAAGTCCAGTTTATGTTTCAATATCAGAGTTTAGAAAGTTTCTATCTTAGTTTCCAACACATTTCTCTCTTAATATTTGCACAGCAATATTTTCTTTTCCGTCCATGACCTGTGTCAGAATTTTTCTGCTTGTTCACTCTTTTCTGTTGAGGAGTACATCTAAAATACTTAATCCAGATTTGACCCTTCTCAAATTTGAATCTCAGCTTCCAACTGGTGACAAATTTTAAAATGCTGATTTTTTTCCTCTCACACTAAGACCAAATGTGAGCAGTGTGGCTGTTCAGACCCAGAGTGCTTTTCAAAAACCTGAGGGAGTCTTTAGAAGGATTAAAAAACTATAATAGGATAACCCCTCAGAAATCAATAAACAAACATCTAATAATGTAATGCACACCACTCAACTTTTCTATATCAGGTGAAACATTTCTCAGTAATTGAATTTACCCCAGATCCTTTAGGAATGTTGATGATCCACACAGCTGCCTGAAATTAAAAATTGGAATATGATTCTAAGTAATTTTATTTAATACACAATAGAAATTTATCACCGAAAGACTTGTGTCAAGGGTCCTACAGCAGCTTATCTAAAAGGATTGTGATGAATTTTCACTTGATTCAGCAGTTGCCTATGTTTTTATTACTAAAGCCTGGTGAAAGCACCACTGACATGATGAAGTATCACACAGTGTGAGGGCTGCTGCATACTAAAGGAAACTCAGACTGGGGTATGGCCCCAATGCAAAACTCTCAGGCCAATTCTCTGCTGACTTACTGCTGCTTTCTCTGCCCTTTAACATGGCAATGAAGACATGCTCTCTAATTCCTGACTTTACGAGTGGATTGGAGGTGAAAAGAAAGCAAAATGTTGTATTTTGGTTCTTCCTACTTCAAAGAATACTAAGTTTTTTTTTCCTATAGAGCTACTACTTGGAGATAGGAAAGCAAGGAACAACCTGGTAGGATTGTACTATTAACTATTATCCATTGAAATAAATCTGTGCTTTTTTTTCCACAGAAAATGCAGTTTTGCAAAAGCTGTTGTTTTCCAGAGCATCAGCCTTTCCGTGCTGCTGTACACAATATATTTTCAGAAACTCTTATTTTAGTAAAAAGCTATGCTATTGTATTTACCCTTCTAACTGAAAAGGGAGGCACCAGAGGTATCAATCAGCTGATGTGAACCAAAGGAAACATCCTGATGCCAGCCTATCAGCCAAGACTTTTATCCCAGTAACTGTGTTCCATGACTGTGTGCACCTTTGGCACACATAGAACGAGCTGCTTGAGAGAGCTGCTCTGTGAAATCCGTAATGATTTTTGCTCAAGGCAAGAAGCATAACAAACAACCACCCTTTCAGCAGCCAGAAAGGGCAGGGGTGGACACTGCCCAGTGAGGAGCAGCAGCAAACCTGTGCAGTGGGTTCCTACAAAGACACAGCCTCAGGTTCAGCTGCTTCCACGGGACGGATGTGACCACTGCACTTCAACACAGGAGCTGGGCAAAACTAACAAGGAACAAAACCAAATCTGATGCTTTCAGAAATGAAGTCATGGCCTACTTTTACTTCCTGACCCCAGGCAAATGATTGACATTGGAGCAGACTGTGACCTGTTTAGACTGGTTTAGTGTGTCAACTGCCACCTGGTTTTATGTCATTGAACATGTAATGAGGCTCACTAAATAAGGCAGACCTAACCTAGAAAACTGCAACAGTCTTCACTTATATTTTTAGGGTGATTTTTTCTCAAATAAATTTAAATACCAGCCTGAGTCATTCACTGTGAAAGTCTGTACAAGCTTCCCTGTGCTATCAAGAGAGATTTAGAATTCTAGCCAGTTACTTGGTGTCACTTTATTCTGACTTGGGTGATTTTTCTTTCTTTTTTTTTATTTTTCTGTGTTTTTTTAATGAATTCTAATATTAGGCGTTGAAAACCTGCAGACAAAGGGTGTGCCAGATCCAGAAGCTTCGGTGTTTTCAGGAGAGAGGAAATACCAACACAAAAAGGGAGAAGTCACGTGCCAGCTCCAGTAACTGGCTGATGCTGCTGCTCTTCCCCAGTAAAAAGTTAACATTAACTATTTTTATTACTAGCACTGGGCCCAGGTGAGGAAGCACGTTTTCCTAAAGGTGACCAGGGCAGTTGTTTCTGACAGGACTGTCCCAGCCTGCTGCATTTCTGGTTGCCCTGCTGAGAGAGCCATTATCACGCTGGAGCTCAACTGCAGTGCCCAGGGGAAGCTGAGCACTTGCTGCCTTTCCTTCTCCACACTCTAACAGTGAATCAGCCTTGGCACAGGGCAGGTTTGTGGTAGCCCTGGCTGTGGGCAGGCTCTGTGGGCTTGCATGGAGCAGCTGGTGGGCAGGACTGAGCTGGGGGGAATATTGTGGCCCCACACAAGCCCCAGGATGGGCCATAACAGTGGGACTCCAAGGCCAAAACCAAGCTTCATGCTTGGCTTGCTCTCACAGAGATGTATTCCTACTGCTGTTCCTAGTAAGCTCACATGAGAAGTAGGGCGTGTGTCAGCTGAAGCTTAACCCTTTTAAATTTTTTTCCCCTGACTGAACACTTCTTAAAAGAGGATGATGATTTAGTCTTATTTTCGATGTTATTGCAGCATTGGAAGGTCTTGGATTAGGCTTTTGGATGTTCAGTCGACTTCTGGATCTGCTGCAAAGCAATGGCTTTAGGCAGTGCCTATGTTTTGAAAAATATGCAGATACTTTCTGTGAGTTGTTCAAACTGCAGTGCTAGGTCTAAACTCACTGACCTACTTTTAACTTGTTTTTTGAGTGGCTGAGTTTTAGACTTATCTTCATTTTATCTGGATGTCAAATATTGCTCAGTTTTCAGAATTACTGTGCATGGCTCTGTCTGTAGTCGATCTCTTCTCTGGGTAGGTGGTTTCCTGCCCTAAATTTTCATTGCTAATTGTAGTCATTCCTAATGCACACAAAAAACATTGTTCCAGGCTACAATACCACCAGTGCATGCTCTCATTCCCGAGAGGCCTTCAGACATCTGGGGCATTATGCAGTTAAGTATTTTCACATCCGAACATATTGAAACAAGCACATGTAAAAAAATAATACTTGCAAAGTGTTTGTTGCCTTCCAACTGAACAGCTGGCAGGCTATCAGAGCACCGAGTCCATTTGCAGGGGTGGAAACCAAGTGTTTGAAGAAAGATCAGCCACCAGGAGTCACACATGATTGGGCTGTCAAATTGCAGGAGAGAGACGCACATCTTTGAAGGCTCCCCATTCACGGAGGCAGCTGCCCAGACTCTGTCAGTTCGTTTCATTTGTTGGAAAACATGGCCCCAGATCTTGGTTCCTGGTGGGCAGATGTTGCTATTCCTGTGTGGGCTCCCATTCCTTTCCCGGGAGCCGTCTGTCGGCATCTCTGCTCTGCGACACACGCCAACTGTTAGCACGAGCTTTCCTCGCGAGGAATTTTCATGCTTCTCTGCAGACACAGTTGTGCAGACTTCAGTTTCACCAGCGTGAAAAAAGAACAGCAGTTTCAGGCATTCAGAAACTTCCGCTCCCCTCGCTGGGTGCGTTTCCATCTCTGTCACGTGCTCGGTTTGTGGAGCGGCTGAGATTCCCCCCGAGATGCTGACACTGGTGACTGGCTGTGCTGCCTTGCTCTAGGAGAGAAAGGGCTGTGGAACCCTTAGCTGGAAGCCAGCATCAGCTTGTGCACTGTCTCCTGTATTGTGCTAGAGTCTTACTCCAAATTTCTCCATGACCTCTCCAGCAAGTTCACATTTCCTTAGACTGCCTTGACTCTGAGTAGCTCATAGATGTGGGCACAGTGTAGATGCCACACCAGTCACGGTATTTTTACTTTGTCCTAGCAACACCTCAAGACACTGTGTTGGTGGTGATCCAGCTGGCTGCCAGGTTTTATTGAGTCATTGGCGGAGGAGAGCTGCCATCAGCAGAAGCGCTCTCCTCACGCCCCATCTCCTCCTTTCTTAGCAATGCCCAAGTGCCCCTGAGAGTCCTGGCTCCCAGAGCCCTCTCCCATGACATGGCACAGTCCTTCTGTTCTCCCAGGACTGGATCAAGTGCCCACACCCAGCACCTGACCAGGTCGGAGCAGCAGCACGGCCCAGCCAGAGCAGAACATCCGTACAACTGGTGCCAGGATAAGAGGGTGCAAACGGCTTTGACACTATCCAGGCAGGCCCAAAATAATCTCAGCTCTTGGCAGAGCTGACACAATTTGTATGAGGAGACTTCAGTCTAGTCAGAACTCGTCAGCAGGCACAATAGATCTGCTTTTTAAAAATGCATTGGAAATGTTTGAAAAGTTCCTCTTCCTCAACTTGGGGCTGTCTCCCCCCACCCTCCATTTTTGGGTTTACAAAAGTATGTCAGGGGATAGCGCACATCTTGCATGCAAATTCCATATATTTTCCAGATGTTTGGAATATATATATGGTTCTCAGATGTCACCACCAAATGCCCTGCCTGGGCCCCTACCCTGTGTTCCTCCTGAACAAGAATTGCCTCATCTGAGTGCACGACAGACATTATTTCTCCTACTCCCCTCAGAGCACAGGGCCACTCGAGCAGAGCACGGCAGGGCCTCATGGCCAGTCCTGTCCCACCATCTCCACAGGGAGCAGAGGTGGCTCGGGAGCAGCACCAGCTCTGCCATGAGGGAGGCAAGGGACAGTGACAGCCTGTCCTGGTGCCAGGGCCCTGCCACATGCACCCACAGCCCTGGTTATATGTATTTTTAAACAAACAAATTCACAGAAGAAAATACTGGAGATTTAGCACCTACAAGGACTCACCCTGTCCCATAACCTGATGGTCAACACAAATATGGTACCACAACAGAGCCTGCTCCTCTACTTCAAGGGACACCCATGTGCTTGACAAAGTAGGAGGTAATGAGTTTACTTAAAATCCTCCTCCTGGTAAAATCCTTGCTACCTACAATGTAGCTGTTGCACCATGCCAGGTGCAAACGCTTCTTCAGCAAATCATAAAGTTTTAAAAATATGCATGTTATGAATGCTTGCCCATTGCTCCTGCAGACACCTTGTTTCCCAAAAGGGCTGCACGGGGCACAGGACTGGGCAGCTACAGACCCCGGTGCTGTGCCATCCACTGGATCATTGCCTTCTGTCCTGGAACCAATTGCTTGTCTACAAAAACAGGTGATGGCCTGATTAAAACAAAACATAAAAAGACATGTTCCCCATCCTTTGCAACACTTGCACCCTCTCTACATTCCCCAGTGCAGGGGCTCCTAACTTGGCTTTAAGAAAGACCTTCTCTCAAGTGGTAAATGATGCAAATTGATTTGGAACACACTGGATTTAGATATGCAGATTGAAAAGCCCACAGCTGTTTTTGCAAGAGACCTCTGGTTTCCCTGGAAGAGAGACAGGCTTAGGACGTGCCCAGGCAAAGCCAGATGCAAGAACCAGGAACTACAAGAATGCCTGAGATAAAAATTTCAGGGACTCCATACTGGCAGCACAGCCACATGCCGGACTTCTTTTAACTTGATAAGAATCAATCACAAGAGTTTATCATATAATTTCTTGTTTACAGAGCCGTAATTTACTTTGATATAAAAACATAAGCCCCAGAAGAGTTCACAAATTTAATGTTGTGTTCTTTTCTTTGTTTAAGCTGGGACAATAACAACTTGCATTAAAACCTTAGGAACAGCTCAGAGTGACACTGTACCATTAAAAAAAACACAAACCACCAAGAAAGTCACCATGGGAATTATAAAAGATGGGGCTGGCGCTGGGAGATGAAATTCACAGGCACGGCTGAGTTTGAAGTTGTCATGGTACCACTGCTACTATGTGTGAATCACAGCACCATCAGACCACCCTCTGAAAAGCAGCAGTTTTGCCTGCATACAAAGAAGCAAAACTTCAGAACAAACTGTTCTGTACCTCCCAGGAACTCAGTGTTCACTCTGATCTAGTTGTCTGGATCCAAAATTTAAAAAGTGGTGAGATTTTGGAAAAATTAGTAATTTTCTACAAGCTAGGCTGGACTCCACCTTGCCATGACATTATGGAGTTGCAATTCTACAACCTGTGGATTAAGTCAGAAGCACCAGAAACAAGAATCTTGTCTATGGCAATAATAAAAAGGAGCAGAATCCCTGTCAGTAATCAATGCTTTTATTGCTATTAGCCCTTTTGTGCTCTGCTACACATTGTAGCGTGGATAATTCATCACTATCTTGTTAAACTTATTTTGCAAATTTTTACTTGAATATGTGGGCTAAGGTTTGTTCCCTTTATTGCTATGCTCCTAATAATGGTGTGCAGCCAAGTGTAGAAGATCTTCTGTCTTCTCAATTAACAGACTATTAAGCTTTCCCCTAAGAGTAATAAACTCCTGAAAACTGGCAGGGGCAGCAGCCCACAGATACATCTTTTTCCCCAAACTGCAGGTTTCTCTTTCCAGATCTGTGTGGAATGTTCTAAACCAGATTTTGCTGAGGAGACACACAGAAGGTATATTCACACTAAGTAACATGCGAAACAGGTGAAAAGTCATCTGGTATACAAGTAAATATTTCAAAATATTTCTTTCTTCAAGTATTTACTCATGGTACATGAATAATCTTTAGAGACTCTTTCTCAACAACAGATATTTTTCAAGTAGGGCCACAGGGTCTCTGAGCATGCCTGGAAGAGACAGCTGGAAAAAGCAAATATGTTGTCAGGATGGCTGAATTCACTGATTTAGAAGCATCTGCACTGTTCTGAAATAAATGTAGGAGGCCATAAATTCCAGAGCCCTTGCTCTGAATTGAAGAGTTGGAGAATGCAGAAACTGAAGATAATGGCAAACTGTCCCTCCCTGCTCCCAAATGCATAGTCAGATATCTGGGAAACAACACGTAGTTTACCTATATTCGTAACTAAATGCACTGCTCTTCAGTCCAAGTCTCGATGTTCCCCACACAAAAGGTGAGCAAGGTCAGGCTGCAGAGGTGAGGTGTTACCACACTCATTAAGTTACGCCACAGGAGAGCCAAAGATCGCACCCAAAAGCAACAAAGCTGCTCTGTTTTCACAGTGCAAAGGTCAAGGCTGGGCATTCACAGCTTAACAGGTCCAGGGGCAGAAGATGTTCTTGCACAATTTTTAAAAAGGATAAAGAATTCCTCCCTGAAATTTATGATCTGAAGACTTGGAAGGAAAACCATCTGCCCCTTCTCTCCCTAGTTTGCTGTAGGAGCAGCCAGGATCATCTGCTACCTGTAACTTGGCTCCTCTGAGAGCGTGCAGCCCCAGTGAGTGCACAGTAATAATATGGAAAAACAGAATGTGAAAGGGGCTTCTTTTACAACTTACAGAGTAGGTAAGGTTTTCCACTTCATCAAGCTGTGTTTAAAGTCACAGCTGGTTTGAAACCTGCCCAATAACCATGCTATACTAGCCACAATTTGTTATTATCTTGTCCCTTGCAACCAGAAACCAGGAAAATTCCCTCAAATTCACTACTAGGAAGTCCCATTGCATTTTTTTTTCAGCTTGCTGTGATAAGATGGTATTGTCAGCACTAACCTTTAACTAAGCAAAGCCTAGCCTTGAGTTCTGTGTGAGGACCACCCCCACACCAGGATATACTTCTCTGTTAGTTAAAACCAACTCAATATAAACAAAGGAAGGCACCTGGCGACTCAGAGTCAGCTCCCTCCACATAGCCTTTCCTGCTGTTACCTCACTACTACTCATTTTTCAGATCCAGATGACACTTCATTTTTTTTTTTTTTTCCCTTCTCTGGGCAATTTAATAAGCAACTTCTTTTTCATCCCACCTTTGATCTTCCCTTTTCTTTCTTCATACTTACTGGGTTCATAGATTTCTTTTTTTAAGGTATCACTGGACAAGCCCACAGCAATAGGTCCCCTTCTGTTCTCTGATCACCTCCATGACACAGGCCATAAATAATCATTCTTCTTTTAATTTAAGAAACAACACACTCCCAAAATAAGGATAACCAATGCCCAGGTAAGGAATTAATTAAATAAAGCTTTCTCCTCCTCTACTCTTTTTTTATTTACAATTTTTCTACATTTCATATAGAAACTGATTGCCTCAGCTCCCAAAAACCCTCTCACTAGCATCTGTAACCAGTGTTCCTTGACTAGCTCCAATCAAGCTCACTTGTCATCTTGTAGTTCCATACATCCAAATTATTTCTTCTTTCCCTCTTATCTTCCCCTCACCGTGATTTTGTAAAGCTCCTTCAATTCCCACCATAAAACCTTTCCTTCTAGTCCAACCTGCCTCAATTTTCTCCTCCTTCCCCCAACTGCCTCTTTAAGTGGGAAGTCATCTTTCTCTGGCATCAAGGATAAAATTCACCCCACACAGAGGAGCTGGTGTCAGGTCCACTTAAGTCTTCCAAAGAATTTCACCTCAGATGACTTTCCCCTCTCCTCCTCCTTCAGACTCATTCCTTTCACAATGCTTTTCAACAATGACCTCAGCCAGATTCCTTCACTACTGCTAACTTGTACCAGCACTTAATGTACTTTATGTGCCTGCAGTGGTTTTTTCTGAGTTTGTAATAGGCTGAAAATTCCTTGAAGCATGTCTCATTATATTTTTGTATAGCTCCACTCACTCTGCCTCTACTTAATAAATAATGGCTACTCTACAAGAACGCTCACTACACACCCCTCCTGCCTTAAATACCAGCCCTTGCATTGTCAGCTTTCTTAATTTTTCTTTTGTCTGCATGAGTCATTGTAGCCATGTTCTGTGTGCTTACGTACACATTCATGCTCATTGACATTTCTCTCCACAGAAAGAAATGCTAAAGTAACCCTCTGCACCAAAATTCCTTACTTTGCACATAAATCTAAACATTTTGCTTTAGCTGTAGTGTGTCAGCTTCAAAGATTTTCCCCTTTTTTATTCTTCCTAGAAAAGTTTCCCTTCCCTCCCCACAAAAAAACCGAACCAGAGAGCATAAAAGCACTGTTTGTGTTCTCCAAGAAAAGCTATTTTAGACATGAGACCCCACGTTTAACTTGCCCTGCTGTTGCTATAAGAAATATATGACAGATGATAAACAAACAACATGCTAAAAATACACAGAAATCTTGAACACTGGAACTAAGCCTAAGAGAAAGAGCTTTATGTTGAGGAGAACACAGTGAGGTGTAGCCTGGCTGAGAAAAACACTGGCTCCCACAAGCACAGTCACAATAAGGCACTTTCCCTGCTGCAAGGGCTTATTTACTTGTCCAAGCCTATTAGGGGTTAGACCTGCTCTACAGATGCAAGCCTAGGGTCAGCTTTCACAGGTTTCAGGTACAAATTACAGCCAGTGCCCTGTTTCTGCTTCGATTACTCACTGGTTTCAGAAACCTTTCTTCCATTTTCTTCATTCACATTGGCTTTTAAATTTGCTCATTTAATGCACTGCAAGTGAGTTGTGTTTGCAACGTTTTTCTCTTGCAAGTACATTTTAACCTAGTTTTACTCAAAGGTCTCAGGTGAGATAACCCAAGCGGGGCAGGGTTAGAGAGTGTGATTTAAATAACTGATGCAGACAGGAAGCTGCATCACAGTTGTGGAGTTTACCATCTACTCTGTGATCTGTCACTTGCCAAGACGTTTCTGACTAACAGGTACCAGATCATAGCAGTCCCATCATCACCAGGGATGTTGTCATCTGATGGGGATCTTCACATTCAGGTGCTCAAAATTCAAAGGCCAACCCACATTCTGTGCATTTTAACATACCAAAACTTGAAATATGGCAAATTATACTCTCTTGTCTATCTCAGATATATGTGCAGCTGATACTCGGCTAGCATTGAAGTCTCTCTAAAACAAGAACTCTTTTTCAGCCCATTTAGCAGAGAAATCCTGAGACATAGGGTCATAAGGATTCCATAAGCCCCACCTGAAATTTCATCAAACCCCACAGTCAACTGCAATGCAAATCTGGGGTTCCTCAGTAATAATTTGTGGATCACCCCTATTCTTTCTGTGAGGATTGTGGTAGGAAATATAACCAGTCGTGACAGGTTACAGACAGCCCCTGAAAGCAATACAGCTGTCTGTTTTATACAGATGCTGTGGGAAGAGCCACCTCTGTTCACAGCAGGAAAACTGCAGCGATTGCTGCAGAGCCCAAGTAAGCAGCTGTAACTCCTGCTGTGGAAAAAGAAAACTTGGCAAACAGAATTCCTGCTTTCACAGGAGTCTTACCATTTTGGCTTTGTAAACTGACCTTTGTTTTCTCAGATGCTGAAGCTGGTACCACAATACTCCTCCTGAGGCCCTTTTCTGTATCTCCCTCTCATGTTGGATTCTCAGCAAGCCCTACCCTGCCATCCTTCCCTCCAGACTCAGAATGGATCATCTACCCAGCTGGCCACTGTGTATCTCCCAACCCCACTGAGCAGCAGTAGCCACTATGGCCAGCAAGGCTCCATTACATTGCCCTTTGTTAGCACCTCTTTTAATCCCTGCCAGGTCCCAGGATTTTGAATATCAGATAAAAAAGAGTATATCTCCAAGCACTCCTTTGACCAATATACTACTGCAGCTGTGTCCTGGCCTTGATGCATTTCTCAACAGAAGTTTCTGTGCTTCATCACCTTCTGATCTGGTCCTCACTCCAGGGACTGAGTTTTGCCCCACAAATGCTGTTCTCATTCATCTGACCCGTCCCCTCCTGGTTCCCCCTCCAGAATAATTGAGCAGGAAGGAGAGTGAATTCCATGCATTTGGAGTGAAACTGCAAAAACGAAGAAGCTGTGCCCTGCCCTACAGATGTTTCCACAGTTGTCAAGAATTTGATCTCCTATGCCAAGCCCTCTACTTCCCTGCAAGGCACAGGATTCCATGCCACAGGCAGCCAGGCTCCACATCAAAAGGGACAGCACCATCTCGGCTCCTGTGGAATCGTGTTTGCTTTAGGCCAGCTGGGCACAGGCTCAAAGGGTGACACTGGCACAGCTGCACCATTAATGCAGGCTAACAGGAATACAGAAGATAACTGGAAACCAGCTGCTACTTCTGCAGCCCATAACGTACTGCCAAAAATCTCCATATCCCCTTGATCCAAACTGGGAGACAGAAAAACTGAGCTAGGCAGAAATTTATACAGTGCTCAGAATTGCGTATGACCAACATTACCATTTTCTGCTCCTGGCACCCTAGGAGCGAGGCACAACAGTTAGCCTGGGTCAGAGGAGACTTCTGTTCCATGCAGGAGGTTCCTGGGACTGTCAGGAGACATTTTGCAGCAGCACTGTACTGTGTTACAGGCATAATTTGAAATCAAACAAGGAATAAAAAGCCACATTGTTGTAGTGTAAGCACAACAAAAATGTTTATGTGGAAAAAAAAAAAGAGATAAAGAGGGCAGGAAAACTGGAACAATACCTTTCTGACTAAAGGGAACCAAATTTTCAGGTGCTAAGCAGATGTTAGAAGACAATGAAAAAATCTGTTGAAGCCACTGAATACATAAAAAGTTTTATTTTTTTAATGTAACTAGCTTTATCCCTAGACCTTTTAAGTTTTAAAGAGTGAGATGTATTCAATACAATAGCTGCTGTCAGTTTCTAGACAATTATTCCTTCCACTTCTAAATTAATAACTGCAAACCTATGCCATGCAAAAATATGGGACGATTCTTTGGGCTGTGAACATTTTCAGCAGGGGATTTCAGTGCCTTTTCTTCCTCTATCAGGAGCTGCCACTGTTTTGTCCGTGTTGAGAGCAGCCGCCACCAGCTCCCAGCTCTCTGCGTCTGATCATCGCAAATGGCAAAATCTGGGATTGCATCCCCTGGGAAGCAACCACTGCCTGCACCGCCACAGTGCCTCCCCTCTGGGAAACAGGTGGTGGGACAGAATGGGGAGCAGGCAACAGGCTGCCAACTGGACCATGCTCAGGACACTTAAAAAAAAATAAAAAGTCCCCTCTCCTTTTCCTTCTCTGACCTTGAACCTGCAGTTTTTTCTTCTGTACAATTTTCAAAAGCAAGGTTTTTTTTGGTGGAAAAAAAGGCTTTGTGTCATACACTTTGCTTCTTTCTGCCACAGTAAGCAGCATTCTGAAATAAAGGGGGTACTGGGGGTAGGTGCTGTTCGATGTCATCACCTCTCTTCTCAGTGTGCAGGCACTATGCAATGCCTTGGGTGAATACTTTCAGAGGAGAGACCAAGACACAGCTTTCAATACAGTCAATGCACAACGCAGTACCTTAGGCAAACACTTATTTCAAAGGAGTTGTCTAAAAATATATACTCCTTTTGTCTCCTCTGCCCTTCATGGGTGATGACTGGGCTCCTGTGTAGTTTAAAGATGAGATGAAAGGACTCAAAACAGTAAGTAAGAGGAAGGGGGAAAATAGCATGAGAGTTAACAGCTCCTTACACAGGAGACAGACATCACGGTATGCAAGGATTACCTAGACTGTTCTTTTCAGAGTTTTAAACATACTTACATGGCGACCAACCAGCTCTTGGTACTTGCTCATAATGATGAAATGTAAAGCTTCTTTAGATTTTTGGACTAGGAACTAAGCAAAGATATTACTGCATCAGTAATACTCCATGATTTAAGTGGTGGTAAACGTGGCAAACTCAGGCAAACATGTCCTGGGCTCATCCAAAGCCCCGTGGGCAGCAGGGCAGGGAGGGGATTCTGCCCCTCTGCCCCGCTCTGCTGAGACCCCACCTGCAGTGCTGCATCCAGCTCTGGGGTCCCAGCACAGGAAGGACAGGGACCTGCTGGAGCCAGCCCAGAGGAGAACACCAAGGTGATCAGAGGGATGGAGCAGCTCTGCTGTGAGGAAAGGCTGAGGAAGCTGGGGTTGTTCAGTCCAGGGAAGGCTATGGGAAGACCTTAGAGCACCTTCCAGTGCCTAAAGGGGCTACAAGAGAGATGGAGAGGGACTTTTTACAAGGGCATCTAGCAATAGGACAGAGGGAATGGCTTTAAGCTGAAGGAAGGTAGATTTAGATTTGAAATTTGAAGAAAATTTTTGCTGTGAGGGTGCTGAGGCACTGGAACAGGTTGCCCAGGGAAATTGTGACTGCCCCATCCTTGGAAGTGCTCAACGCCAGACTGGTCTAGTGGAAGATGTCTCTGCCCATGGCAGGGGGGTTGGAATAAAATGATCTTTAAGCTCCTTCCCAAGTCAAGGCATTCTATGAGTCTACTACCTATGGCATGAATACACAAGATTTTTGTTTCCTGGATTTATCTAATTCTTGCTGGAAATGCTAATGAGGATTTTTTCACCATGGCCATGTTATATATCAGAAAATGAAGTGGGATTAGAAAGTAAAAGGCACTTGAGAATAACATCTTGTAGCTTGCCATCTTAAGATTCCCCTTCGCTCTCCTTCTTCCTTCTCCACTTAAAATAATTGTGGCACAAAAGGTAAGACCCACAAGTCACTGGTTCACTGCTGCACACACAGGACAGGCACACAGATAAACTCGTGTGGGGACAGCACGTAGCACCTGAAGGGACACGGGCTCCCTGGATGTCCAAAGGTGAATCACATGCTGAGCCATTCATGAGGCATCTGAGAGTCACTGAGGCTTCTTGAAAAAAAACCAACACCAAACCAAAGGTTTCTTTCAGAGTAAAATGTGAATTCAGGAAAAAAAGAAATGCGCAATTTTATCAGCTACTGGAGGAACTTCCATCTTCCACAGAAACCCTAGCAAAGCATTTCCCAAGTCATGGCATACAAGAGACTGTACACTAGATCACCCAGCTTCAAATCATCCTTGAATTTCATCACTTACTCTCAGTACCTGTGATGAGATTTGGGCATGCAGTCTGGTCAGGCAGAACTTGAAAATCTGTAATATTTTGCTGGAGTTACAGAGGTGCAGATAGGCAGATGTAGAGAGGTAACAACAAGAGACTTGATCTATCTGTGTCAGGGGCTACCCACAACTCATCTGCAGAAGTAACCTTTGAGCTCTGTACTGAAATTTTCAAAGGAATTTGAGCATGCAGTAGGGTGTGACACTAAAAATCAACACCAGCGTCAGTACAGACTGGGGCCAGAGAGCTCCCACTAACTCCCAGAGTAGCCCACTTTGCCTCCCATTTAGTGAGAAATTTTCACCACCTCCCCAAACCAGACTGGAGGAAGAGAATCCAGATCTGTACTGTGAAGGAGGACACAGTTCTTTCTCCATCTCTCCCCAACACACCACGATGCACTGAAGGCACACACCACGATGCACTGAAGGCACACACTGACTTTGACTGTGGAAGCAGGCATCACGTTTATCTAACTGGCATATCCACAAGTCAATTATGTTTGTTTTGCATTCAGCTAAATTCTGAGTAATTTAACCAGAAAAGTAATCTGGAAATAGTGACAAATCTCTTTATTCATTAAGAGCAAGCATTCCTTAGAAAGCCAAATCAAAGTGGGCTGCTGTGAGCTCGGATCAGCATATGCTCCTTCATTAGCAGCACTGATAGTAACCAGCAGAGAGGATTTTTATGCCCCAAGTTTGTGACATGCTCCCTTTGGGTCACTCTGACAATCAAAACTAAATAAAAATATCATCAGCAATTATTGCCTGCATATCCTAGCCACTGCTCTAGGCTCATATCAAGTCCCTACAGACATTCCCATGGGTGTATTCGACAGCTCTAATGTGCCAAGCTGTGCCATACAGCAGAACATTGTCATTGCATTCTTTAGTTTCAAACCCACATTTTTCTTGGCAAGTTTACAGTCAATGAAGAATAATTTGTTTTTCTTGTGTAAAGACATGTTTGCATTACTGCAGTAAGTTTCTCTACTCTTATAAAGGCTTCCACAATGCACGTCCCTGCAAATGATCTATCAGAGCCCACACCTGCCCTTGACACCCACAATGCTACAATCCATTTCACTGAGGAGCAGAGAAGACTGGGGTGCCAACTCTCGTGAACATAATTGCTATCCCTCCCCATCTGGAAATCTCTGAAGCAGAAATGAAAATTTCTTCATTCAGCAGCTGTTTTGTGAAAAAAAATCCCATCAACATCACATACAACTTTCATTTTGTGAGGAACAAGCTGGAGACCAAGAAGATTCTGCGTGACCACAGTTCTGCATGCTAAGAATTCACCGGCAGTGTGAGGCACTTCTGGGTGAGTTCATTCTGAATCACCAAGCAAGCACTGTTGGCATTCACTGAGAGGGGAATGTTTCTTGGGATATCACACCCATTCCACATCCTCGTCACCCCACAGGCTGTTTAGTGCACCAGACGCTCAGCGCCACAGCCCTGCTTGTTCTGGCAGACACGATGCGAGTTCTACTTGGTGTTACAGCACAACCCAATAAATACAGTGAACTTACAAGAGCCTGAACCCACCACCAAGTAATAAAAGAAAAGTCAGGGATATTCAGGTGCTCCATAGAACTGTCCTAGGGCATCACCACTGGAGAAACAGAGGCATAGTGCTGCCTTTGCCTGGTAGGCAGACTCAAAACCAAAAGAAACATAGCTCTGAGGAAAGTACGTATTTCAAGAAATTATTTCCAAGCTGCATTGCCATTAAAAGATTGGATTGGCTCCTTAGGGATATTGCTTTTTCAGGTGGCTGCATTTTGGCTCAGCCATTCATCCCTCACATCAAGCCTACTTACAGAGAGAAGAGTCTGTGCAGAAGCTGGGTCAGGCTCCTTTCCTTCTGAAGCACAGCAGAGCATCACTGGTGGCATTCCATCCACACTACAAGGTGATGTACCCAAAGAGAGACAGCATCCCCATCCTATTCCATTTTGGGTACCAAACAATTAAAATGCTCGGTTATATAGAAAGCCCTAGTTGAGATCTATGAACTCAGAGTTATTGTTTTAAAATTACCTTTATGTATTGCATTTTCTGCTTTCCAGAATGCTTCCAAAGACCTTCAGGTGCACAACTTATTGCTGAGACCAGGAAACATAGGATGATTCATAAAAATAGCTGTTAGTGTTACCCAAGACACTCATGACCTATCCTATGTGCTTGCTTGCAACTGTACAGCTCCAGACACCACATCTAGACACCCTGGAACAAAACTTTTCTGGAGAAACAGCACTTTCACTAATGCTGCAACCCATCATTTGCACTAATGCAATAAGCAGACTTAAAAACTCCAAAATATGATGGAAGTGCACTGTTAAACCTTTGTGTGGGATTCATGGGCAAACCGTAGTCACTTATTCTACATGCTTGCTTAAGAACATAAATAGAATAAACTGGGAAGTCTTCTTTGTGATATGAACCAAAGTAGATTTTAGTGGGAAAACAGATCTTTCTGCCCTGCACAAGGCACCTGAACAATGTTTTAACATCTAAAATTATTTTCACATGAGAATTCCAATTTAGAGGTTTCCAGTTTATGGTCACTGATTTCAAGTTAATAAGCAGAAGGGTATTTAAATAAAACATAATACAGAGCTTTGTGAAGTAAAGCTGCTAATCTGATTTAGATTGTTTCATTTCCAGCTCCACAACTCTCAGCTTCCAGTCAGTAGCCTTGCTGAAGGCTATGTGTACCTAAGTTCCTTGAGGTACTTTTGCTGTCAGAAATTTGTATCAATAGCACTGATGCAAAGAGCCCGCTAACACTCCAAGAACAGAAAGCACACATGAAATAAAGCAGATTTAAAAACCATCAAGACAATGCATTTTTCTCATTTATTCAAATCTTCTGCAGGAAGTAAACACTGAAAGATTTAAAAAAACTTCACACTGCAGTATGTACAGTTTTGTGACATCACATGAGGAAATTAATTTCTAATTAAAAAAATGAGACCAGTTAAATTACTGAAGACACATCACAATAAAACTGGTTGTGGTAAAATCCCGAATTCTTATGTATGGCAATGAAAATCAATACTCCTTTGTTTTACAGGGATGGAATAGTCCTGGTACAATATTTCAATTACGCAAAATGGAGTCCTGAACTTACATGATTTATTATAGTTGTATGAGCACTTCATGTTTTAAAAGTAGGTTTGCATTTTTTTTTCCAGACCCTTTTGATTTGAAGCACATTCTTTCACAAAGCTAAAATACCACAGCAGAAGTCATGTCCAGAAGTGGAATACTGTTGTGTTTTGAACTGACCTGACTTGTTAAGACATTTTTTTTTTGCCAACGCACAGATGCACAGGGTCCCCCATGCACTTTTCATGCAGCAGGTAATCACAACTTTAAATAAAAGAATTTTTCTATACATTCTTCCAGACTTGCAACTGTATACATACATGCAAAAGTTTTTAAACCTATGTGATCATATTTACACTTATACATGGAATATACATAACAAAAAAGATTAAAAGGTTTTTTCCTTTGCATTAGAACAATACAAAATATGTATTTTTCATTAAGGAAACCACTATTTACATCACCTTTTAAAAACCAATTTCAACATATTATAGGCGTAACAAGTCAACATATTTACATTATATATAAATATATATATAATATATACTTACCAGTTTACTCCTCTGTAAGATGTGGCAGAGAACAAACTGGTAATATCATGTCACTGACGTCAATGAGAGCTGTAATACTTTCACCAACATTTAACAGGGAAAATTTAAACCACTCACTTCTTTCTTTTAAAAACATTTGTAAATTAAAAATTTAAAAACATCACTAAGAGTAAATGGCTAAGAAAAGTGAAAGTTATGGCTGAATTCCCTTTTGATCTCATATAAACTTCTCAAACTGAGCTGCCCAGCTGTGTGGAATCAGTAGAGAAGCCCTCCAGCTCTCCACCTTTGATTCTGCGGTCATGCTTTACCCACCATCATTTCCTCAAGCTTTGGCAGAGGAGACACTAGAAACCTGGGTATCTGAGTCCCAGACACTTCTCTCTGGGAAGAAAAGGCATATCTGCGAGGCAATTCCATGTCAATCCCCAAATCCAGCTGGCTTGGGCACTCCACCAGGTGCTGGGGACTCCCCCCCGAGCAAGGCACCAGGCACTCCACAACCCAGCCTCAGCCCCAGCCCTTCCCAGCTAAGTGGGGCTAAAGCCAATTCAGGTTTAACTTCCAAGAGTCTGCAACTGCAGCTCTAAGCATGGTGTGGAGACAATTCCCTGACTCACTTCCTCACTGCTCTGAGAGCTGGAGGCAGCTTTCTCCAGCAGTCTCAGCTGGCTGGAACTGGGATGTGTTCTCCCCTCCCCCTGCTCCTTTGATGGTGGGATCACACACCAGCACCCATCGATCCTGCACCACTCAGCCTATACAGCTGCTGCTGCTGAGATCTGCCAAGACCCCATTTTGCTTCAAATCTATAGTCTAAAGGCCTAGAGGAGAGAGGAGCTGCTGAGAGTACTGAGTGCTACTCAAGAAATTACTCTGGTTTGCAATCCATCTATGGGGGTCGGTGGAAATCAGGAACTTTAGAGCTTCTTGGGAAAATGTGGCCAGCCCTACCAGTCTCTCCTGAGGCAACAAACCCAGCTCCTGCACCCCTCTTTTCTGATGGAAAAGTCCCCAAGCTAAAAAACAGCAACTCCTTTTTACTCACCCATGCTACAAGACAAAAAATAACTCAAGAGCCTTTGGTCCTAAGGTGTACATGCTGTAAATGTGGATGGGGTAGATTCAAAGACGACCTCTCTTCCCTAGGGAGGGGGTAACACCAGTGATACTGGAGAATTTCATACAGGAGGAGACTGCTCCCTCTTAGCAGCTGACTGAGCACTCCTTTGGCATGTCCTGCCTGCTCTCAAGGGCCTTGGTGTTGTTACCTGCTGTTTGAGATTGCAATGTCTGCAAGAGGTAAGATTCTTCCATGAACACCATGTCCTGAACTTAAATTCTTGTATATTAGAGTTTACTGACGTCTGTGAGAATGGCAATACCCTTTCATCAACATCAACTAAAAAGAAAGCTAAATCCTTAACTGGTCAAACTGTTAACATTTTAACTTAACTGTTTTACAAAACTTTCAAAACTAAATGTTCAAAAGTATATATTATAACAATAGACTACCCTAGAATAAATACAAAGGTCAGCACATTGCTCGATTCCAGTATCACTTTTTGTTAGGGTCAGAATCTCTTCCCCAGTCTTCATCTCAACTTATCTTTGAAGACGTTTTTTCAACCAGGTAATTCCACATCCTCTCATGCTGCATTTTTCTGTGGAGCCCTTCAAGCAAACTATAACCCTGTATTTAGTCTGGGGACCATCTATTATTCTATACTGTATATATTTCCTACCTATATACACATTGTTTCAAGAAAAATAATCAATTAAGACTTTAAAAGACATTTAATGGATGGAACAAATACCATCTTTTTAATATTTCTGCTGGGTTGACTCATATAAAAAGAATTCAGTTCCACTGTCAATCCAAAATATACTTTATCTCATTAATGATTATTCTATGAGACATCTGAATTGTCATTGGGCCACTTATAAATGCAATATTAAAGACAAACAAAATTTTATTTTTATATTATACTTCAGACAATGACATTTAAAATGATATTAGATTTGTGTGAAGGTTTTAAAATATAAATCTTCTTTGTACAGCCCATTAATATATTATGCTTCACTGAAATAACATAAAAATATATCTTTAAATTGCTCTGTTATTTCTCATAAAAACCAGGGGGAATGTTTTATATCGGATACTGCCAAATATTTGTGTTCCCTAAAAGAAGGTATCCCCTGGAGGGAGGCAAAACAGAATAGCGGTGCATTTTCCAGCTGTCAGACAGGAGAAGTCCCTTTCAGTAGGAACTGCACTGGGAAGAGGAGGAACTGATCTCAGGCTGGGGACAGGGACAAGAGGGGGACAACAGCTTGCTCTGTCTCAGCAAGCCAGGGGTCTGGGAAAAGGATCTCTGAAACCAAACCAGACAGGAAAAGAGCAAAATGCCCCGTCACTCATCTCTGCTATGCAGACATGAGATGGACAGAAACAGCAGTTTTGTCGTGTCATTGCCTTGCAAGGGTGAAAACAGACAAAATTAAACCGGAGTGTAGCTTCCATTATTTGTGCAAGCCAACTGCTTAGCTGCTTGCCAATGGCAGAGTGGATTATCAGTGAAATCAAGAAGCCACAGAGAACGTTTGTTTTCAGGGGAGTAAAAAGTTCAGCAGAACTTCTGCTTGCCAATAATTCATATAATTTAGAGGCACTGGATTTCGTCCTCTTCCTCCCCCCAGAGAAATAAGGGCTGCAAATGGAGTTAACACTGACAGCGCTAACGGGAAAGCAGAGCCACATGGCTCTTCCCCAGCCAGCAATTCTTTTAAGGTGTCTCGGCTTTGACTGCAATTTTCAGTTCCTCCCATCTCAGGCTGATATTGCCAGATGTTACAAATCACAGCACAGGTGGGGATTGAGGAAAAGGGCAGAGAGGGATTTCTCAGACATATCCCACTATCCATTACAGAACATGACAAAACCACAGTTTTATCCTCAGTGCTACCTGGAAAATTATTCTAAAGCCAGATTTTCTGCAGTGAAAGGGTAGTGCATTAAACCATGCATCAGCTGTTCAGAGAGTAATAAATATTGGCAGATTATAGATTCTTTTCCCTGGTTGTAGGAAGAGGCCAACACATTTTTCATTAAAATCCTATTCCATCTTTGAGTGGAAGTCTGACGTGCTGCTTTAGTACAGTTGGTGTTCTTCCACAGGGAAGCAGGATGGTGCTGAACAGACAATTCCGCTCATTCCCTTCACAAGCTTTCCAGCATTTTCCTCACTGAATACATGTACTAAGCCTTCTCCATCACACTACTCCAAGAGGCATTTTGGCTTTCCCCTTTTAGGCAGGGAAGTGACAGGAATGTGCCGACAAAAGGACTCATGCAGTACTTGCATGGCCTATGAAAATCTGCCTTTTTTATAAAAACCTAGAAAAAACCCTTAATCATAACTAGTAACTCATAACTATGGCTAAGAATTCTGAGGAAGGCATTTGTCAAGAGCAGGGCAAGGAAGAAAAATAGATTTTACACCACTATTCTGGCAGGACCACAAACAAGATTTAAAAATAACAATACAAATTTTGGAAGCACTAAAAAATACATTTCAGTGCACTTCAATTATTAACACTGACGCAGGTTTTCCAATATGACAAGCTAATACCTTGGACGGACTGCTCCATTTCTTAAAAGTTATTCTTAAAATTTCACAAAACATATTAAAACATTCAAAAAAAAAAAAGTACACTGTCTCTATGCTCAGGCTTCAAAAAAATAAGGATTATTTTACAGGGAGGGAGGAAACGCAGCATTACCACCACCTAGGCTGTACGCTTACACTTTATGTTATACCAAAAGCTTGCAGATCCAAGTAAGACTCTGATCAAAGAGTACTCATAACTTAATCTGATACATACAGGAACTTCTTGTACAAATTACAACCCTTCTAGTTTCCTTGTGACAATCTACTGTAAAGCAAATTTTATCTACATGTATTTTAAATAACATCACCAGAAAAATAAAAAGTTTATCAAATGAAAACATGTTTCAATTAGACCATGCTTTTTTTTTTTAAATCATGCTCAATTTATACAGTAGTCAAGTTCATACTCATTTTTCTTTTTTTTTTTTTTTTAAACAAAGATTCAAAACCACTGATTGTAAACTCACTGAGGAGGCTGCAGTTTATTCTGGCTCTTTTTTGATTGTTCGCACTTTTTCCAGAAGTCCATGCACTTCTCCATTCACACCACCATGCTGATGAGAGGTGTTACTCCCCACATGGCTGTTGTAAGGGCTTCTTAAGTTACTAAAAGGAGTTTTAAGCTCTGCGTCAGATGTCAACTCCTCTTTGATTGTAACATGAGTTGAACTCTCGCTAAATGAAGGTTCATTCCAGATTTCTTTGTCATGTGCTTCTTGGCTGCTGACAGAGCTGCCGCCTTTCTGTAGCATGTAGTACAATATTGGGTTGGTTTTGGTCAGTCTCGGAGAGTCTTTCTCATAATCATTCTTGTCCATGCCCGTGATCACCCATCTGATGGGCCCTTTCTCACTGGGCATGGAACACATGCTAAACTGGTCGGGCTCGAGTCTGGACACTGTACTCCCCAAATGTTCAGGGAAGGGGGAGCTGGCAGGACTTTTTACTGCTACAGGATACTGAAATGTTCTGTGATCTACACAATTGTTCTGTTGCACAGGGCTTCCCATCAACGATCTTACTGAAGAAATGGTGAATTCAGGTTTATTCATTGTTGCACTGGTTTTGTTTCCTTTTTTCTTGCCCTCTGTTAGTATGTTATTCCTATGTTGTGACAGATCTCTGTCACAGTTTTCTGAGAGAAGCAGCTGTTTCAACACATTAAAGCCTTTACTATCTCTAGACCAACTCCTATTTTCAGTTTCACTATTTGAACCATGACTTACAGCATATTTAAATTCAGCATCACTTCTGCTAAATTTCAGTTCTTGCTGGTTAAGCAAAGGCCCGTACAGTGCCTCGGTAGGAGAAGCGTGATTGTTTGCAGCATCAGACACATTACTTTTCATCTTTTTTAATGGGCTTTCCAAAGGCTCAGCATGAAGCTTCCTCTTCTTCGGTACCGTGCAAAGACTCTTGGATTCAAGGTGTGTCAGCTCATTGTTTCGGTGACTCCTGTCCAGCTCATCTGCAGGGTAATTGTCTTGATTCTGTCTCAGCAACCTACTTAGCAGGCCATTTTTGGAAAAGGAGAAATCTTGAGGTGAAAGAGGCTCAGATTTCAACTCCTCGGATGCTGGAGAAGCAGCTGTGTTTCTCTGCAGTGAATGAACAAACCCTTGGAATCTGTTACCCTTGCATTCTCTTACTTGTTGTGCATTTGAATTATAAGGAACATTGGATTCTTCAGATGGTTCAGTTTTTATTTTCACCGTCAATATTTGCTCATTCAAAGCCTTGTCTGTCTGTTCTTGAGAACTTTCATCTCTTAAAAGCATCCTCTCTTTCTTTTCACTTTTACCTTTACTGGGAGTTCCCAGAAGCAGCTGAAGGACAGTGCGCCTTTCAAGGAGATTTTCTATTTCCGAACCTGGAAGTCCTTGTTCAGTGGGTGCGGGCTGACAACTGAATATTTTGTTATTTTCTTCATGCATACTCAATTTATTTGTAAGCAGAGGGCTGTTCAATCTATCAATCAAGCCCACAGGTTTATCCATGTTCCCTGCCAGCAGCTGTTTGCTGGCTCTTTGTTCCTCACTCGACATGGAAGTCTGCATGCCGCACTGAGCCAGGTTCTGCAGCAGCTTGCTGGCACTGAATGCCGAGGAGTTCTGGGGACTATCGGTCCTGCTCAGCTTAGCTCCTTGAATTTCTTTGCTTTTGGACAGGTCTATCAAGTGTTTAGATGCAGGATTCATCAGTCTGTCCGGCTGGATGCTGCAGGCGTAGGGTGGCGAGCTCCGCTTGACAGCCAGCGACTGGTGTGAGAGATTTATAGGAGAGTCTGCTTTTGTAGAAGCCAGCAAAGGTGGAGTGCTTAACGGAGTCATACGGTTGGCACTGGGACTGTCAGTAACAGGAGTCCTTTTCCCAGTCTGTACAGTGAATTTTGCCACATCAGCTGTACTGTGTGGTCCCTGAGGGTCATTACTCTTGTCTACCTGTTCTTCACTCTTATGCCCGAGTAACAGCTGAAGTAGTGTTACTTTCTGGTGGGGATTTAGCTTAGAAGCTTTCGGAGTGTCTTTCTCTTCCTTGTTCTCTGGACAGGAAACTTTTGGATCCCAGTTATGAAGCAAGGACTGAGTCAGGTTATCCAGTGATGCAGCAGGTGGACCTGCATCTGGCTTATCTGTCCTCTGTTTAAAGGATAGGTCTATAGGAAGACAGTTAGAATGGGAGCTTTCATCATCACTGCTGTCTTCTGTAAAGCTGGGATTGTTGTCTGAATACTCATCAACAGTTGTTGGTGTGCTGCTGTCTTCAAAAATGCTGGCTCTCTCACTCTGCTGCCCTTTCACGTGCTTGGTGGTATTCTGGCTTTTCAGCAGATGTAAGAGCAAACTGTTGCTGGGAGACGTTTTCAGGTTACTCCTTTCCACAGTACTTTTGTACCCCATGGTTTTGGGAGGCGAATGCATGGTTCCCACCGAACTCTGAAATGGTGCCATGTTGCCTTTGCTAGCAACTGTTTTGGGGGATGATCCTGCTTGACCATTGAGATGGCTTGTCATTCCTTTGGCCAAACCAAATTGGCTTATGTCCTTCTGAGCACTTTCTTGTAACCTGGCCATTGCTGCAAGTCTCTCGCTTGCAATCTGATTGGCATTTTGTGCTTTTAAAGCATGTTCCCTGGAGTACTGCTGCAAGTGGGCTTCACTGGAAAGGAGCAAGGCCAGCTGGCTGCATGCTACGCTGGGCTTGGGCGAAGCAGCAGGACTGGATCGTTTCTCTACCATGCTTGCAACAGCTTGTAATCTTGCAGCACATGACAGGGGCTCATTCATCACCTTAGGGCTGCTCTGCACCGCATGAGGAGATTCTATAAACCTCTCTTTGGGCAGGTTCTTAGTTATGTCAGGCAGGCTGTTGTCCAGCTTCTGATCTTTTGCTTTGCTCTTCTTCAGCAGAGTCTTCAGGTGACTAGATGCAACGCCATAGCACCTTAAATCTTTCTCCACTTGTAAAGAATCATGGCTAAGGGAATACCCTTGCTCCTTAAGACTCTGTCTAATCTGCTGTGACAGAGCAACACTCTGCAGCCTAGAGCTGAATGACTGAAGCAAAGAGGCAAGTAATGTGCTATCCTGTTTGCCTTTAGGCACATTTTCAACCATGCCAGCCAACAAAGCTTCCTTTTTTCCATCTAAATCCACAATAGAATCAGACAACCGCCTTCTCTTTGCTGCATTCCAGTCTTCTGAAGACTGCAACAGTCTTGCTTTTTTGAGGTGCAGCATGCCAGATCCCCGATATGTACTTGTGTTAAGAACTGGACCATTACTTTGACAGCTGGGAAATATATTTCCTGAAATCTTAAAGTTTTGATCCTCCCCACTATGCCCAGTGGACTTTTTGTCAACTGCAGTACCTGAGCCTCCTGCTGCTTGATGCATTAGTAATCCCTCTACGTAAGTTAGAACAACAGAATCCTGGTGCATCTCAGAGCCAAGCTCTTCTCCATGAGTCATGTTCAATAAAAGTTTCCAAAAAGGCTCTGGTTCTGTTCACTTCAAAGACTAGTTTTGCTGAATCAAGATGCAGAGTTAATAACAGGTAGATGTCTATAGCGTTTTCTTACAGACTTTCAGAAACAATAGAAAATGTATTATCCTAGGCAGGCTTCTCCCAGTGTACACCGTTTGGTGAGCCAGGTTTCCAATCATAGCAATCAGCTGATATCTAGGATATTTATGGACAACGTCTAGGAGGAGCACTCAAAACATGGTTCCACAGAAACAAAGTTCCATTAAGTATTCGCCGCCTTCTTTCTTCAGGAGACCAGCTTGCTTTTCTTCCTTTTCCATCTCCACCAAGCACATAAAATTCCTAAGTCAGAAACACAAAAACCAGAAAGAAGATATTTAGGATAAGATATAATTGCATAAGAATTTCTTTCCTTTAAAAAAAAAAAATCTAAACCCAACTACCCACACATTGTCTTAGGCAGAGATTCAGGATACATAAACAACAAACACATTCCAGAAGAAACTAAAAATCAAATAAAGGATAAAATACATGGTAACCAATTTAAAAAACTTCACAAAAACAATTCTGAGACAAAGTTTTATACAAAAATTAAGCTTACTTCTCATAAGCACAGCTACTACAAGCCTTCACTGAATTTCACTATTCTGCAGTTAAAAATAAGGAATAGCAAACCTGAAAGGAAAAGCTTGAAACACTCTAAACACAGTTTTTAAAAAATTCCATTGAATTTTACTTCACAACTGTATAAACTTTTCTTC
The DNA here is from genome assembly GCA_026261815.1 of Monarcha castaneiventris obscurior. NCBI lineage: Eukaryota > Metazoa > Chordata > Aves > Passeriformes > Monarchidae > Monarcha > Monarcha castaneiventris. The sequence goes on from JAMPIT010000575.1 coordinate 10,668,116, forward strand.
TGTAAATGTAAATACACAGGACATGCAGGCTACCACTCTGAAGTCGAACTTACAGGAAAAGGCAGGCCTAAAGTCAATGTTTAGATTCACATTGAGTATGTTTTCAAATAACAGAATAGGCAGCATCATACATATGAGTACATTTTTGTTTGGCAGGGGGATGATATTGGTGAAAGCAGAACCCAAGTCGTTAGCGCTGCCCAGGACTATGCACTAATGCAAAATCCAGTATGGTAACACAAGAGGGGTGAAATCTGTTGTTCTTGCAACACACAACAACCACAAGTCATTAGAACAATTGTGATAAGAGTGGTGAAAAGGTTGCTTATGCTCCTGATGCAACATGAAGCCTGGCATCAAAACCCTCCCTTTCCTGGAGGTTTTTCACCTTTACGTTCTATCTGTACATGAAACACATGATGGTAAAACCAAAACAAATCAGTTCTTCCCTGAAGTCTTTTTATTCTTCAAGAGTGTGTAATATCGCTGCTAAATATTCCCTGGGATGGGGCAGTGTGGTATAAAAAGCTGTTTTAAAATGCACAGCAATGGCACTTGTGCTGGATGCATCTCTTTGGTTTCACTTACAGGGCTGGTCAATGGCAGCACCAACAGCTCAGTCACCACAGCTCAATAATGAGATCATCACACCACACATGCCTCCTCCTACACTCATTCAGTACTGAACTGGCATAAATATTCAACATGAGCAAAGGTAAGTGTCCTTCTGCATACTGAACTCTGCAATTTGCTTTCATGGGCTAAAACTCCATTGAAAACTTGTACTTACAAGTTTAAAAGGGATGTACACAGATGAAATCACTGCCTCCTCTTAAAGTGAATGAATATTTTATGATTGATTTCCCAGAAGCTAGTTTTTAATTCAAAACCTACAGGCAACTAGAAGTCAGAAAATAATCAGATCTTAAAAAAGTAAAGAATAAGAACTACTAAATAGCTGTCATGTTAACAGTCCCTAATCTCCCAGGGCAAAGACTCCCTTATTAGGTTTTAAGTCATCTAGAAAAACTCTAAAAATGGAGCTATCATAAAAAAACCCACCCAAAACAAACTCAAACAAAAAAATCTAACCAGCAATGCACTACAATGTAAATGCATTTACACTACATAGCTTTACACTGCATAGCTTTAAATATCAAATGCAAAGCTGTTATCTATTACCAAGGTCTCAGTACTTCTCTCAGAAATTCATGCCCACATTAACCAGTATTTACACAATTACCTGTAAAAGACAGTGTTCCTTCAAACATGAAACAAGTTAGGTGTGGATTCATCTAATTGAAAATTACTTATCTTACTGTTCCTTCAAAAACTTCTGTACCTCTGGGTGGGCTTTTGCAGAGTTTCAACACAAAAACGAAATAAAAATCACAAATAACAACCCCTTAAAAAAAAATCTATTTTTCCAATGAAAACATCAAATATCCAGCAACAGCAACACAATTAGACTAATTTCCTCAAACATTTGGGAACACACTTTATCTAGAGAATACATTTTCCAGCTTCCAAAAGTAAACTGTTTATCTGCAACCAAATTTTCATGTTTCAAACGGAAAGGAAGCTGACAGTGTGCTGTTAGTGAAAAGGAGCAAGTAGCACTTGATATGCTCTGTACCGCATTTAACACAATAAAAGTGAAATTTTGTCAGGATTTCTGACTATCTGAGAAAAGCAAGGCATGCAGGTCACCTTAAAGATAGAGTCCCAAACAACAGCACCATTAAGCCAATGTTCAGTACAACTTTACTCATTACACCTTTGGGTAATTCAAAAAAAGACCAAGCAAATCCCTCAGGTACTCCAAAAGCCTCCTGCAGGAGATGACACTTGTAGCCAGTGGAGTTTACATGCAATAACCATTACAAGAAGTGTTTTTCCACTTTTGTCATTTTTAAATTTTATTTTAATTACCCTAGGAAATAATGCTAGGGAAATACTGATGAATTTAATGAAATTGGGTTGCTGCAAAGAAGCTTCTTAAAAGAGAATGAAATCTGGAAAGCACTTAACACATAAGAACAGGCCATCAGCAATCCTTTTAAAAAGCCTCTTCTGATCTAGTGGTGCAAGAGGTATTAACAGTGTTAAAATCTCACATGACAATGTCCATCTGAGGTGTAGTCACACCAAATCCAAACCAGCTTTGGAAATAAACATTCAGCAGGCCACTGAGGCAACCACTGAGCAACTTTTTAAAAGTACATATAGACTGTACAAAAGAACTTCCCAGGACCCACTGAAATGTTAGTATTTTTTCTTGAAATTAAATATTTAAGAAATTACTGGAGCCATGGTAAAGAAAAAGAAAAGAAAGTTAAGGAAAAAGGCAGACGGAAGAGAAAGGAGAAGTCATACAGCAACAGATCTCTTTTACTTCCCAGTGAGGGCTGAAGCAACTGCTAAGATCTACGAATCTCTAGACCTAAACATTATATTTAATTACTGAGACAAAATAAATTGATAAGCTGATGTGCTTTCCTGACCACAACTACTCTAAATGCACTCTTTTTTTGTCACTTCTACTATCTTCTCCCAGACTTCTGTACCCTGAGAAATAAACAACCCAACTGTTTTGCAGAACCTCCAGGAGCGCCCACCGATTACAGCTCATTAAGTCACGTTTTACCTAGACAAAACTAAAGCAGCAGCAGAATCCACAGCACAAATGCTGTAACCTGGTGAGACACTCCCCAAGTGAAGCACACCATGAGAAATCAGTCCTACAGCCTTTTAAAATGTGCCTAGGGAGAAACTGTAGGCACAAGAGGGAAGATAAGGGAATATTAAAATGTTCACTTAACTGTATACATCCAGAATATTAATTCCACTTTTGCACTTGTTGAAGATTTTCTTTGTTTGCAAACTACAGATATATTTATCCACCATAAAGATTTTAAAGGAATAATAGCAGCAAACTTTAAGATCCTTTGCCTACCATAAAATATTACTGCAGCAAAAGATAATGAAATCTGAGAACACAGGTTCTGATACGTTAAAGCACAACAACAGAACCAATGGCTTTTTGCTCCTGAATATTTGGTTTTGATTTTTAAGTAATTCCTTGAATGAATGAAAACTTCAACTGCAAAACTTAACTGGAGACTCTAAACAAACAGCAGACTTTTAGTTCACCCAATAGATATGCAGTTCCTGCTATTTAAGAAATTATAGACAGTTCCCAATTTAACTAGCAAAATTATATCTATATTGTATTTTTCCAATATCCCAGACTAGTATTTCTAGTTAAATCCTTTTGCTAAATGGAACAGAGAGCCACAGTAAATTAACAACAATAGACCAGCATTATTTGAGTAGGAGGGTTACATAATCTATTGGATAACTCAAAAAACTTGGTATTATCAAGGTGTCTTCTTCTGCAGTCTTAATTCAAGATCACCGGAAAAAATCTTACAGAAACCATTAAGGTATTCATTTAGGAAACTGGAAATGGCTAGCAGATTGCTCATATGAACATTCATTAGAAGAGAGATTACCCAAACTCATGCACATTGTTAGAATGATTAATAGAGGTTGAGATTAGTATATATTCACACAGATAAAACATTTTTATTAACTGCATTTCAGAGTTCTTTCATGACGATTAAACTCCTGTGGCAATTTTATGTTCCATTTTTAAATTGAGATGAATCAAAACATGCATTTGTAAAGCTAAAATCAAACTGGTCTGTGAAATAAAAATCTCCAGTTATTTAATAAATTTGGTGTTCTAATGCTTAGCTACTACTGGAAGAGCCAGAAAAATTCTCCCACTAGCTTCACTCACTTCCCAGTCTCATATTCCCAAGTGTAAAGGCTCCAGCCCACCACATCAACCAATGGCTCAGACTGTCGTTTTAATTATTACAGATTTGAGGAATGCAGTACAGTGATTACAGTGGCAGCTTGGGATCCAGGGGTCCAATTACTCACTGTGCTGCAGACAGGCTGTCTGACTTCTGGTTTTACTACTCTGTACCCTGTTTTCCCAGATGGAGTAATAATAGATGGAAACTTCAGAAAGATAATTGAGGATAAATATATTAAAGGCTGTGTGTTGCTCAGCGGCTCCAGTACCAGCACTGAGTAAGTACCTAAAACACAGGATTTTAAGTGATTCCCCATCCTTATGGCTGCCTGCAGTGAAATGCTGAGGAGCTCAAAGAAATCAGGATCTCAAAAAAAATTCTTAGATGCACTGGAAATTGCAGCAGAATCTTGCAGTGAACTAAGAATGAGTGGGGGGTAAGGAGACTTGCTGTACCAGAACTATTTTGCCACTAAGCTCAATTTGCACACCTTTGATTTCAGCAGGAAGGATGTTTTCAGAGCGGTGGTAAAAGCACTTCAGTGTTTAGGTGGCTCTTTTTGCAAAGGTTCTGAGCAGTGAAACAGCCCTGATCAACAACCCCGACACCAAATGCACAGAGCTGCACAAATGAGCAGGTACTTCAATGGTACTTAAGCACGTGCTTTAAGAGAATCAAGTATTTAAGTGCTTTGCTTTCCGAAATCCATGCTTTGTGTCAGAAATCTGTTGAGATGAATGGAGCAGCTGAGACCTCTTCACAGTTTTGATACAGGCAGCCAAGACATTTTGAAGATTCCCTTCGCAAATGTAACTTAAAAAAAGACCAAAAAAAAAAAAAAAAGGCAAAAAAAGAAAAGCAGAAATGATCAGATGGGAGACAAAAACTCAGCAATAAGCGGGTGAATTCTCCCACGGCTGCACTCAAAAGAACTTGGGAATCCAGAAGCCTTTTTTTACAACTAATTGAATTTAAATAAAATAAATCAGGCTCCTCTCCTACAACTGTAGGGTATCAGTTTGAGAAAGCAAAAATAAGCTTCTTCCCAGGAGCTTGGCACATTACTCACTCCTTGTAGGCCTGCTGACTGACTCCAAAAGACATTTTAAACATGGGAAGGATAGCCTATCCTTTTTAGACAGCTCAGTCAGGAGAGGGCTCATGAGGAATCGTGTTGCAGCAGCAGCAGGAGCTCCTGCTGCTGCCAGGAATTCTGAAGGGGGCTCCCGAGACTCCAACCCCACTGAGCTGGCATTCCCCATCCTGAGTTGGGGCTGTTCCCTCCAGGCTGGCACGGAGCACGCGGCAGCATCGCTCCCTCTGCAAAACACCCCCTCGGATAATGCAGGATTAGCAACAGCCATGGCTCCACAGCCAAATTCTGCACAAGCACACGAATGGAAAAGCCTTTTCCCCCGTGCTCTTTTAAGCTGTGTGCTGCCAGACCCAGCCCCGACCTGACTTTAAGTTTTAGACAACAGAGAGAGGTGTTGTTTTCTACAGTATGGGGATGGGGCAGCAGTGGGAGAGGGTGTGTAGGAAGGAACAGACCCAAACCGGCCTGATCAAAACCTTTTCATTATTTTAGCAGTTTCAGTAATAGGATTTTGGAAAATACTATAGCAAACCAATTCTGTAACAGATTATGAAATAGATCAAAGAGATGCAAAATCTAACATTTTACAAAAGCACACAAACCCCAAGTACCTGAGAAGTCTGTAAGTCACACAAAATTGACAGGAACACAGAACCAAGAGCACAGCAGGCACAAGACACAGTTTTTCCTCTGAGAATAAGACCTGACAGACCACTGGACTAAAATGTCAGCCAACCAACAACTAAGTGGAGAAGAAAAAACCCCAACTGTTCTCATGGTAAAGACTATTTACTTCAGCTTTTAAAAGACCACTAAAATGTAAATGCGGATTACTGTTGTTGTTAATAGTAGCGCCAGAGGCACATAAGGAAGGGGAGGCTGTTTCTAAACATTCCATTTGGGGTGTGGAAAGGGGGATTCAGTCACCTCATCTCAAGTGTCCCTCCACTCCTCGGATTTCACATGGGATTCACCAGTCCGGGAATCTGTGACTCACTCAGACCACGGAATACCACCCCAGGACAACAACGAGGAGCTTTGGGATGGTACGTAATATATATCAAGGGGGAACACAGCATTTCCAGTGTGTGCTGCAATGAGGTGTGGAAATGTCAGGGAGATTTCCATATCCATGCAGAGGGCTGCTCGGGGAGGCGGCGAGGCGAGGCTGCACACCCTGCCAGGAGGGGGAAAGAACCTGAAAATAAGGGGGAAAAAAAAGCCCTAACAAAAAACCAAATTAACCAACCAAAACCCTACCCAAGAAATAAAAAAAAACCTCATCCAACATCATCCCAAATCCAATTAAACCCCCAAAAGAGCACATGGGAAGGAGGAAACGGGGAGCAGACAATTTCCATGAAAGCTGAGTTTGTGAAAGCCTTAGTAGCAGCTCTCTCTCAGCGTTTACAATACACTTAAGCACCATATACAGCTTAATCCAAATCTGGCCTGCACATCAAAACCTCCTGCTGGAAAGTTCTGCAAAGTTCAGAGACGAAACACGTGTGGCCATTTTTCGTGCTGTGACACTCTTCAAACAACAGCTCAGCCTGCCTTAATAAGTATTTCTTATTCTAACAAGTAAAAGAACAGAGCATCACAGAAATAATCACTCCTAGATGCAGAAAATCTCATGCTGTTCATATAACTTATGATTCACCTGGTGTTTCATAGAAATTTCAGTCAATTCCTTTACCCAAGGCTCATGCACATAGATTTCTTCTTACAAATACTACTGGAGGAATATTTATATCTTATTCTCTAACGGTACTGTAAAGGACATCTTTGAGTTCATTTCTTGATCATGACCTGCTAACACCCAAGGCATGAACTTAGAAACACACTCTCTGCCAAGTCTTTGCTAATTGTAAGGAATGAGGAAGAACAGACATTCAGCTTACAACCACCACCTGTGAAGGAATCAAGTATTTGACATCTAAACCTGTCCCATCAGTCACTGCTCAATGGTCTTCTGTTACCGAGGAAAAAAAAAGGGCAGAAACTAAAAGATACTGCAGAGAAATTACGACCCCACCCCACATCCTTTAAGGGCAAGGATCCAGAAACAGCATGTATCACTAAATCCCAACTAACTTGAGTAAGGGTGCTGATCCAAGCTCAGAGATACACTGAGCAGAAAGGTTTTGGTTAATTCAGTCTTCTTGTTCAAGAGACCAAGGGCAAAAACCACACAGAAATCTATACAGAGACTTGTTTTCAGAACAGAGGAGTAGATAATATGCAACAGAATGGACAGAGGATGCACCTTTCCAATCTTTGGTAAACCACCTGCCTATAAATAAGCAATTGAAAGGAAACTCAACCAGATTTTCATTCCCTCCGACACCTACAAAACCAAATCACTGATTATGCATTTAACTCCACGTCAACTCCCCAAGAATGAAACTTGATTAATACACAGTGAAGAAATCAATGTCTTCTCCTGGGCAATCATGCTTTTGAGTTATGATCAATGCATGCAGATAATGCATTTCCACACAACTCTGACCTTATGCTTGTTGGGGGGATCTAAAGATACAGGCATTTATTGATAGCAGTGCACTAAAGCTGTGTATTTCTTGGAATAACTGTATGTTAGGTGGTTTGGCACACATTAAGTCACTTTATGTTATTTTAACCAAGAACTGGTTTCAGATATCAAAGTGCAACAAAGGACTAAAGAGCAATGCACAGTATTTTATTGACAGTAATGGCTGTATTTCACTTGGGACCAAGCATCTCCTGGTTATGAATGAAAGCCACTTTGTAGACTTCTCAACAGAACAGGCATCAGCTAACTGAACACAAGTACACAGTAATTCCAGGCAAGGCAAAATACAGGATCACGGTCACATAGCATCCAACTATATATAAAAGCCCCATAAATCCATGTTAGAAGCCCAGATGATTTGTGGTTTGGGTTTGTTCTGGGTTTTTTTGAGTGGAAAGGACATTACAGTTGCTGTTGTAATAGGAGATTTCACCTTATTGTGGATGGTATTTCCAAAGGTTGTTGTGGACATAGAGAAGGCTCATATGACTATATTTAAGTGGGAAAGGAAAAGTCTGCATTAGCAAGATGGTCTCTACTATCTCAGTTCAAATAAAAAATTATTTTTTTTTCTCTCCAGAACAGCAATAAAGCCAAGTGAAATTCAAGATAAAACGTAAGAACCAACTTTAGTGAAACCTTGGGAGAAGAGGCTTGTAACATCCTGTAAAGACAAAAGGACAAAGAGTCCTTACCTTATCACTATGCCTGAGTTAATCTAAAAACATTCACAATGCAAATCCCTAAGTAAAATATTAAAAGGACTTTCAGTCATATAGATGGATACAGAGATGATCATCTGACCCTCACACATAAAGAACACGACTGCAACCCACTCCTAGCCATGAGTCAAATCAGAGCAATTCAAATACCAACTTAAAACCAGAGAAAGAAGTATTTACTGCCACAAAGGCATGGTAAGAACAATGGCCAGCTGGCAAGGGGAAGGGTTTAACTATCCCACACTGTAAGGACATATACTTTGAAATAATTTCTCAAAATTTATGTTGATAAAGGTGTCATGCAGTTTAAGAAGATAATACGCCATCACAAAGTTGTGGAAAGGAAACCTTTTATATCTGTTTTTTATGAGTTCTTCATGAAGAAAAGAATTGCAAGAGCAGGGAGAAAAAAGCTACTTATTATTACTGCTTGTTCCCTTACTGTCAGGAGAATTGAAACAGGTGCTTATGCCAAATTAAAAACTGTCTAAAACAAAGCAACATAGATGTGTGACCGACTTTTGAGGAAAGCGTGTGATTTTCTACTTAAAACAACATCATCCCAGAAATAAAAGACCTATTAAAAATAAATCGATTACTCCATACTTGCACATCAGTATTAGCTAATTTGGGACCCAATTTCACAATGCCTGTGAAACCAACAGCTTCACTAAGGCTTTATGAAGCCCAAAGTGCCGGTGTTACACCAACCAACTCTGCTGCCCTGTGTGCACGTGTTTAAAATAAGGGCTGTGCTCAAGACCCTGCTGAAGGCATGTGGCAGAGCTCCTACAAGGCAGGCCAGCCTAAGGACCTCGTCACAGTCCAAAGAAACCCCAAAGATCCTGCCAAGCGTCTGTTCCACAGTTCTCTGTGTGGGAATGCGGGATTACGAGTGGCATGAGGAAGGACAAAGAGCAGGGACTACTGTCACCCCTGAACCTTAATGCCAAACAAAAGCACAGCCACTGTGAGATGCTTGAAAAGAAAACCCCACCTCCAAGCAGAACGCCTGTGCTGAATTTAGGAGGGTTTATTGGTGAGCTAAAGACGTCTTTATAAGAACCATCTCCTAAACAGAACTAAAACAACAACAACAAAAACAACAAAAAAGTCAGTGTCTTCAAACACATTGAAATCTTAAAAGATGACTGAAAATTTAAATTATCCAAATATTTAAATTTTTATATTTTACTAAGGTATCCTGTGAAACTGGAGTATAAATCCTATTAAACTGAACTTAGTTTGTCCATCCCTAAAATAGATTTGACATACAAACACAAACACAAGGTCAAGGTCACAGATCAGCAAGAAAGATTACAAAGAGGACTGATGTAAGAGCTGGCATTTGATCAAAGCTCCTGGATGTATCTTTTTTTTAGTACACTTACCAGAAATACCACTACCCTACATTTTCTTCACATTGGTACATTACATGTTTTAAGTATTCCCTACCCTAAAGAGCAGCTGCTCTGTCCTTATTTTGGTAAGAGCTATTAGGCAGCATGGCAAATAAACTAAGGAAAAGCTCTTATGTTAAATGAAAAGGAAGGCATTTTGCCATCTTTTTCACTCTATTCAACCATTGCTAATATCTATAAAACCACAAATCTAAAAGGAAAACCCATTCAAACACATGGCAAGACCAGTGCTAGAGAGCCAGGACCTCAGGTTTTAACTTGGCGCAGTCCAAGAATACTTATCTTAATATAACAATTGTGTATTTGAATGTGCACTTCCAAGCACAACACTTGCTTATTTATCTTAATTATCTGTGTGTACAGCATATATTTCTCAATTAACAACAACAACAACAAAAAAAAGAACACAAGGTCTGTGCAGAACACAATCAAACTAACCTCTTCTGTAATCAGGACAACATTTACCTCCTAGAAAGCTTCTCTAATGCTGAACGCTGAGTAAGTGAGCAGATTAAACACAGTAGCAACAGTTGAAAGACTCATTAAAACCCAGCTGCTGAAAATAGTTAGCAATGAAAGTCATTTACTGATCTATCCACCCATCCATGCACTGATACATTCCCAAAGCTTTAGACACATGCAGGAGAGTATTTAGCTTCACAGGTCACGACTACCACATGCACCCTTCTGATGCCTGAACATGAGCAAGAGGTGTCTTGGGTGGCACAATGTCACATGGCATTCAAAGCTGCACTGCTGCCACAAAGTTAAGATGCTCATTGTAATAAGCAGTAATTTAAAGAATAGTGTGGCTTGTACTCTTAATTCTTAGCCCCCACTTTCAACACCAGCACTGCTCTGATGTTAGTCTAGACATGACTGGGAGCAGTTTATATTTAGACAGAGAGATATGTCTATAAATAGGACTGTTTGTGTTAGTATTAAAGCTTTTACTGGAACCCATTTGGGGTGACTGCATAGTTCACTCGTATGTGGGCATCTTGGACATTACCAGTAAAACCTTCATGCCATCACACACCCTCCTGCACCTTGTTTCAGCTATTTAACACTTGTTTACTGATTTTTCCTCCATTTTTGTAGAGGTAGAACATTTGCAGCTCTCTACCTGTAGGACTGGGTTGTCTCAGCTACTAACAAAAAGGCCTCAAATGAAAAAAAGATGGAAAAAAAAAGGTTTAAAAACTTGTCTCCTTTTTGAAAACATCCTTCACCTTCCTTTAGGTTGTCACCCTTTTAAGCTATAGTATTGCCTGAGCTACTAGGGCCAGATAAAAAGCACTCCTGAAGCATGGGATGCCAGCTTCTCAGCACTGTGGTATAAGTGCTTTTAACTCTGATAGTGATTCATCAGATCTTAAAACAGTCACTGGTTTAAGATCAAATTGAGTTAAGTTGTAGACCTCAGGGCAATACAGTTCTGTTCTTCCTTAGTCCCCCTTTTCTAAGCCCTTCCTGCAAAATGGGAGAAAACAGGAGGCTGGTAAGTTTTTTTTTTCCAAGTGAAATTTCTATCCTTCCTCCTTTGTGAAAAGCTGATAAAGCTTCTTACTGCATTGAAGAGTTAGGAAGGGAATAATAAAAAAAGAAAATCAAGCAATGATTACAACAAACCAACAGAATTTCCTTCCTTATCCACAAACAAATCAGCAGCTTACTCTGAGAACCAAACACAAGAAAATGAGTATGTAGGACATATCACAACCAAAAACATTCTAGGAAACACATCAGCTCATTAGAAGTACAGCTACCCAACAAGTGAAACCCTAAAGCAAGTATATTTGGAGTCATACATCTTGTTTAAGTTTACAAACATGGAAACTCAAATGCGTGAAAAAGCCTTTGCTTTAATTCATCTGTATCAAAGTGAATAGCTGTTCATTTAGTGTCACTGCAAGTCTTCTCTCAAGCTTATACTATAAATACGCTCTTCAAGCTTCATAACCAAATCTTCCATAAAACAAGTCAGCAGCAGTTGTGGGTTTGGGTTTTTCCCGTTAAACACAAGTTCAGACTCCTTACATATATAACCTGCAGAAGCAAGAGGTTTCTGCTTGTTCTGAGCTTTGGATCGAACTGCTCACTTTTCAAGCAGCAGGGATGTGGCAGGCTGCTATCAGCAGCCAGTGGTGGTTTTGGCTGTGACACCATGTAGACAATATCTGAAACCCAGTTCTTATCCATTCCTCTTTGGAGAGCTGGAACAGGCATCTTTCCACACTGTGATCCAAATGCAAAGCATGTCAAGAGTGCCGTCTTTTAAGAGCAGTTAATGACAAACTGCAATAAACAACCAGTCAATGCAGCAATGACAATAAATATGACAGCTAGCACAAAGTATTTCTGGTCAATTTAGCAGTCAAGTAGTCCACAACAATGGATTATGTTGAAGAACTGGATGGCTGCCAACACCCAGTTCTGTAAAGGTACAATTTTTACATATTTTTTAGAAAAAATATTGTCTGTGGTTATAGTTACATGTGTGAAATGTCAAATAAAGTTTTAAAAAAATCTTAAAATACCATATTGATGAGTAGTGTAGTAGTAAGTTCTTGAACTTTGTACTTTCTTTTTACTTATTTATTTTCCCTTACATAAGTAGACCTATGAATTTTAACAGGACAATAAAATAATGGCAAGGTTATGCACACATGCAGATCAGTGCATGAGAGGCATCTAAATGATGCAATACATATTAAAGTTGCAGACGTATCCATAGGACAGATGGGTATCTACCATGCTAAAACCCAGTAACACATTACCAATTTAAGCATCATGACTACTAAAAGCAAAATAGCTTACATTTAAAATTTCAATATTCTATCATTCAGGGCACAGCACAGGATTTCCAAGATGTGCAACATCAGTTGTTCCAGTGTTCCCATTCCTTAAGTTGTTCGACAAACAGCAACCATTGCAGGTGATTTGGTTTCCCATACGCTGGAATTCTGACATCAATTCATGATCCAATAAAATTGGTAACAAGGAAAGGCAGTGGGAGGTAGGTGGTGAATTTCTCTCTACAAATCTTGTCTCAGCTTTGGGGGAAATATCTCAAAATTATAGTTTTAATCTAGTCACTTGATGATTACTGATAGAATATAGTGAGAGTGGGGAAAATTGTCATAAAAGAAGAACTAAAGTCAAGAATCTAGGAAATAAGCAAAACTGCACCAAAGTATCTCAAACCATGTATGATGTAGTATAAAATCATTATCTGATAATTATTATCTATAACCACACCTCTATCGATTCAGCTGGTCAGGCTATGTATTATTTCCAACTTCCCCTACCATAACAGAGATTTGGGCACGGCTGACAGCTCACAAACCACGTCCTTTGTGTTATATAAAGCCATCTTTCCTTGATGTAACTGGAAGAGTCATTTCCCAGTTCAATGTAACATCAATAAGTAACTCCAGTGTTTTCTAAATCAATATATAGTAAGGCCTTGTCAAAAACCTGAAGGTAAGTTTCATTGACCGCCTACATTTTTACTAAACCACATTTTTTTTGGTTTCTTCTCTTTTTCAGTTTATACATAATCTTGCTAAAGAAGAATGGTTTTGTTCAAATTTTGTTGCTCAATTTCATCAGTGAGTGAGACCAAAAGAACTCCACTGAACACATTAATGTGATTTCATTCAACAGCAGTTAAGACTTGTGAGTACCTGCAGAATCTTACAGAACCACAAACAACTCCCAAATACCAAATAAATGCTGAAGCAAATCATGGAGAGGTAGGTACAAGCCAAAGAGGGCAACAAAGCAATATCAGAGGGGAAAAAAGCCCACAGAAAACCCACCACCCAAAACATCTTCTCAAAGGGACTTCATGCTCTTAAAAGCATGCAATTTAAAATCCATTTGTTGAGAAAAAGCCAGAAGTTCTAGTGGGCAGGTGAACATGTCTTCAGCCTCTCAGGAAACTCAGCAGATTGTTACCTTGGCACCCCAGATAGCAATCTAAGGAGAACGAGATCAGGACTACACAGGGATCTGAAATGAACCATCTTCTGACTGGGGATTCCTAAGAGGGGTAAGGACCAAAGCTACTGTGAATGAGACAAAGTTACCACTCCATGTCAAGGGCGAGAAAAAATACAGGTTAATAAACTTTTCAAGCTCAGGGCAGAAACTCATACCTTTCAAGTGTCAATGCAGGATCTTTGTGAATCTGCTTTTCACGCCTCCCTGCCAAAAATAAATACATTATAATCAGGATGCAGAAACTTACGGTGGAAAATAGTTATATTTCTACAGTAACAGGAAAGTCATTCTGTTAATTCAGTATTAGGTCACGAAAGGGAGCCTGTCTTACTTCTTAATGAGGTTTCAATGCTAAAATAAAGTTTTGCCCCAAAGTTGGTTATACTTGCAGTTGATTTGTGAGAGTATCAGAGCTTGACAAATGAAACTGAGCTGAGCAAGCTGGTAAAGGTAACCTGCCAGGAGAGAGGGGATAGGTCTCCTTGCCTGGTTAATACTACCCACTTTGTGAAAAAAAGCTGTCATCGGAAGATTATCTTTATTCTAACACTCCCACTATCCGTTTACCCACCATGACTAAAAAAAGCCCCAAACAAACAACCAAAAAGAAACCAAGAACATGCAACACACCCTTGGCATTACATTCTGCTTCTCTAAACTCTTACTCACTTTCTCCTGCTATTATCACCATTATTCTCATTCAATCACCCCTCAGCTCCCCAATTCCACAACCCACACTTGTGTAACATTAATGACATCCAAAGACCATTCCACACTGCACAAAACACAGCTGTTATTGTAATCTTTCCCCTGAAGACACTCTGTTCATATAACCCTTTACTTCAACTTTTCAATTGTTTTTCTCTTGCACTAGATTAAGTTTAAAATTTCTCATCTGAGTTCTACGGACATTAATAACTTTCATTTCTATCCACATAACCTAACCACTTATTGTGTCCTTTTTCCTTACCCTTTTGTTTCCACAAACACTCGTTTTTGCTGTAATACTCAGGCACCTCTCACACAGGAAATTCCATTATGCTTCTGCACTGCTCCCCAGGCGAAGATCATCTACACTCTGGAGTCTCTTTCTTCCTCTCCTCCAGCAGTAAATTACCAGAGCAAAAATTAATCCAAATCCACCAAAATACCTCCTGCAAGACCACAAGCCAAAACACAAATGATGTATGTTGCTTGCCTTTCCTCACAGACTTGTTTGTTCCCTTTCCCTCATCATAGACTATATGAAGTTTAAAATAAATACATCTGCACCTGTGAGATGCTGACAAGTTCAGCTGGACAGCAATTAAATGAAGCCCTAGAGCAACACTGGCCTCCAAAATAAGTATGTTTTCTCTTCCTCTTACAGAAGAAAAAATGCATTTATTGGTTTTGCAGTACAACAATATGTGCTGCTGTAATAACACAGTTTTCACCCAATACCTTTCTTTTACTACATATGATTGGAAGGGAAGGAAAGAATGATATACACTAAAAGATCAACAGAACACAAAGATTAATGATAGGGAGAAAAGGGTACAAAAGGCCTAAAATATAATGTAGAAGGGCTAAAATATAGCATCAAAGGGCTCCCCCTTCTCTTGAGCTGCTACTTTTAAAAAACTAGTGAAAGCTCTTTCACTTCTCCAGCTGGTACAATGACAATATCCCTACCCTGATGCAATCTGCTTTCACTTCAGAGGGCACAGAGGCACGAAAAGACCAGAGAATGAAAAAATACTGCTCCTAGGAAAGAAGGGAGATACTTCTTTTCAGAGAGACCATAGCTATTTATTTACTTTTAATCATGACAACAAACGATGACATTGATGAGGAAACTTTTGAGGAACGAGGTGAAGGCTGAGAGAGCACCTGTCCCACGGACCAGCTAAGCATAAACCCAGACCTCCTTTAATGAAACGAAGGAAGCTTTCTGTGTCTCAGCTGCCTTAATGAAACAACCTTCCGAGCCCAAACAGCAGACTTAATACTGCAAGTTCACCATTTTTTGGACCATAATGTCTCCTCCTCAAACCAGAGAGGCTTGATTTACTGGGTCTATGTCTGAATTCTGTTTTACTGCAAACAAAATGCAACCCTTACTTCCAAAGTCGCTTCGGGATCTCTCTCCTAAATCATGTAAACCAGAGCTTGCTTGTAGCACTTCGGAAGGTGAACAGTTTGGGTGACCAAGAATAACCAACCAGGATGCAAATTCCACTTGCCTTCTTTATATGCTGCCAGGTTTATGAGAGCAAGTCTGTCTGCGCTTGACATTTGGCATAATTACTATTGTAAAATGTTTTATATTCCTGTAAATTCAGACTATGACCCCAAAGTGCTTGCAAACTAAGACAAGATGCAGAGATAACGAAGCAGAAAGGAAGGATTGTAGGGAAAAAGTAGGTATAAGGAAGAAGAAAAGCATCAATGCCAGGAAAAGATAGTGAGGTTGTTCAAGCTGCCTGGGACACTGCCTCACTGTTCAGGCATTCACTGAACAGTAAAAAACAGAAGAGCAGAAACAAGATGATGTAGAATACTGCACACTGTAAAACATTATAATCAACTTGTTTCACTAAAACATAAAGCCAGAGGTAAAATTCTAGGTAGCATGGTATTTGTCCACCATGTTGTAGGAAGCATTTCCACGGAACTGCAGTAAACATTGTCCCAATGCATATGGATGGAAAGTCCAAAATTTTCAGGGGTTTACACTATTTTTACTGTGCTTTTGACCAATGGAACAAGAAGAAGGATTAGAAGATCTAAAACACCTTGACTCTAATCTGTTGCTGAAAAGCAGGTGGGAGGGAAAGAAGGGGGAAAACCAGGAAATGACTGTGTATCCATCACCACTCAGGACCAAAAGCTCCACTTGTACCAGGGAATGGGGCTGAGATTCCAAAATGAAAATTAACAGACTTAAACCA
The DNA here is from genome assembly GCA_026261815.1 of Monarcha castaneiventris obscurior. NCBI lineage: Eukaryota > Metazoa > Chordata > Aves > Passeriformes > Monarchidae > Monarcha > Monarcha castaneiventris. The sequence goes on from JAMPIT010000575.1 coordinate 10,684,677, forward strand.
CTCTTGCAATTCACTGCTACATATAAGATATAAAGCATGCACTGAATGCAACTTGGTTTTGCTAGCTGCTTGGTAAAACATGAATGATTCAAGAACACGGGGTAACAACAAGCTCCTTTTTGCTAATGTCTCTGAAAACATCTTTCTCGAGTTTTCCATGAATTCTTGTATTTCCCTTCAGTTACTTTACTTAAAGCAAATGCATATTTTTTTGAGAGCAAGCATGATCCATGTTCCTTACACATAATGATCACAAGAAATCTAATAGTTATTTATGATGATCTTTCTAATACACATCCAGAAAACCCAGACTACTTGATAGGGATATGTATGCACAATCATTGCTACTTCAGGTACTAAAACCTCTCTTGTTTAACATTTATTTTTGTTTAATTGGCAAATTTGATTATGAGTTTAATTTTTGAATAGTAAAGCTCATCCAGCCATTTTTAATTTCAAATTGGCTTGCACTCCATCATGACTAGCTGAATGCTACAAAAACCTTTGACATTGTGACCTCACAAATCTTGGAGAACAGAAGAAATTCTCGTAGGAGCAGGGAACTGTTGGTAAGATACTTCTTCCACCGTTGACTGTACTCTGTCAGCTGGAACTATGTGCAAGTGTCCACACTTGCAAATTACAAAAAACATGCATCTGAACTACCCTTCCATGAAATTATTTTCTCTAGTAAAATGACAGTCACAGGTAGAAAAGCTGAGAAGAAGAAAATGTTTGAAGTTGACTAAGCATCAGGGTTTTTGGTTTTTTTATGAAACATACAACCATAATTTAAAAACTTAATAATAATACCAATAAAAAAATAATCTTGATGTACTCCACCACCAAGCTGCAGAGTATAAGCAACATCTTAAGTACAGAAAGGACTTTCATAGACTTAGCCATTCACTACATGAATCTGGAAATAAAATCCCAAACTATTTTGGATTTGAGTGAACTACAGAATTAAGTTTCATATTGCTAATATATAAACTGAGGTCATTAAAAAAAACCCACTCACAAGCAAACTAACAAGTAAGAGGCATTCCAGTTACCAAAGACCTATTTCAATCTGACATCTAAATATCTGATGTTAGATGGCTGCTGCTATTTACAGACTGATCATAGTAATTTCACTCCTCCGTTGTTCACCAGGACCTCTCATTACGTGCACTGTGTGGGTCTAAACCATGTTGGAGGCTACTGGGTACTGTCAAAATTGCAAGAAAAAGAGAAAGAGATTCCATCTTGGAACAAAACAGAACACTTTAGGAACATCCATGAACATATCGCACCAGTGTTTCGGAATATTGTTACTCTACACATGAGGGACAGTAGTGAGGACAGGAGAAGTTTAAGCAGCTTGCCAAGTAACACATGAGCTCCATATCCATAGCAAATGAAGAAAGATTTTCTGAATTTCAGCTGAATTACAAGATTTCTCTCTCTACGATTTGTAGGCATTTTGTTTTTTGGGGGTTTTTTTCCCTACTAGTGAAACAAAACAACAATTGGGTACCCTAAGCTTGAGGAAATAACAGTGCTTACTACTAAAGGAGTAGGAATTGCACACTACAGTAAATGTCTTTCTCTTCCAAAATAAGAAAAATTACTGGCACTCCCATCACCCTCAAAATGAGATGTGTGTCAGTCAAATACAGTCAATATGGGTATTCCACTATACATGCTGAAACAATGTTCCCTCCAAGAAAACACCAGCGCTGAACTGAAGTATCACTATCAGTACAGAACTAAACACACAATGATAGCATTATCATCAAAAATGTAATTCCACCAACTTTCCCTATTTCTCAGGGATCTAACATGATGAAGCAGTCCTAATGAGCTGGGCAAGAACATGGATTGGAGCTGCAAAGGCCACTGCACAGGAGAAGCTCTTCTGATCCACTTCCCACTTTCATTTTGTTTTCTAAACAGGAACAATAAAGTCCTTTTTACCCTGAAGCAAGGGGGTCTCATAGCAAAGTAAGTATGAATGTCTGTACACCTACATAAGCACTTCCTTCCCAAACAGGTCCATTCTTAACTCCTTGCTTTAGAAAGCTGTTAAAGCCTGCCTTTTGCCAGTCTAATTCAGCTGTAACACACTCACAGTTCAGAGGGACACAGGGTGTGCATTCATCCCAGGTTACAGCAGCAAAAAGGCAGAACTGCAGCAGCCCGTGCCAGCAGCAGGACAGGGAAGGAACTGATGCTGCAGCCGCAAGTGACTCCAGACAGAGCTTTTTTTGCATACTCTGAGCTGCTCGGTGCTGCCCAGCCTCTGGAATCCTGAATTACACCAAGCCCAACTGAGCCTCCTCTGCATATCTCATGAATAACTAGAACTACGCCTGCAGAAATGAGTTTGCTCCCCCTTAGTTATCAACATTAGCATTTTTCCTGATGAGTTTGTACAAACTCAAATTCTATCTTCAAAAGCTGGAAGTTTCCAAACTGACCAAACTCAGTAAATAACTTGGCTCCTGTACCTATTCATTTGTACAACTCACAGATACCTGCCACACTCTGTACTCTTTGCCAGAATGAGAGAAAATGAATCAAGCAGTTGCCAGGGGCTTAAACATCTAAGTCTGGGAGGAGGGGAGGCATCCCAAACCTTCTAATTGCTAATAGTCAGTGCCACCTATGGTTGATGCTGCAGAAACAAAGATCCAAACAAAGAAAAGAAAAAAAAAAAAAAGGTGTTTGGAACTTTTAACCAGGTTTTACAAATGGCTTCAGGAGAACAGATTAGACAAAAAACGACTACTAATTTTAATCTGTTCTAGATCATTTACCACCATTGCACTAGGTAAGGCACCAGTATCAAAATGAGGTCCAAATTCTTTAGGTGCAGCTTTCTATTTTCTTATCTTACCACACTCATCTCCTCAAGTAAAATTAATCTCGTTTTTATTAACAGCTTTTATTAACCATTCAACCAGGCTGTGTTGCTGCAGATGTTTTGTCCAGTGGTCAGGAAAAAGAAGCCAGAGAGTATTTCATCAGGCCTTGCAAAATCCTCCCCCATCACCCCAACAAAGTATCAGCAACACACTCTATTTCCAGGGAAAGTTAACCAATGCGATAGACACAATAATTCCCTCCAGAGGTTTCGCAGCAGTCTCAGTTCAGTACACAAGGCCATTAATTACACAACTGCCTTTAGCCTTAGCAGGATTCTGGTAGTGACAGCACTGCTTGAGTTAAGGCTGCCTTCAGTATCTGCCCAGAAAATCTATCTACTTGATGTTATGCAACACCTCCACTTCCTCTCTTCTTTACTATGATAGAGCATGGTAACAGAAAGAAAAGGGGTGGAGATGGGGAACAAGCATTTCACAATCTCAAGCAGAGCACAGCTACCCTTCAAAAACAGATCTAATCTGGAATTCACCTCTAAAATCTGCCTAAATTGATAATAACACTCAAGCACCAACTCTTTACTTAACACTTGATTAAGTATTTCCAGAGGAAAAGCTGTGTAATACAGTTAACCAATGCTGGAATCAACTGCATACCTCCAACATAAGCAAGAACTGTTTTTAAAATCTGATTTATTTGGGTAGGGTTGTGTTTGGGTTTTCTTCCTCATTTGGTTTCTTCTTCACCACCTCATCCACAATATAGCAGTCTACCCCAGACCAAGTTGTATTCCAAAATTCCCATCAAGATTCTAATGTCATCAGTCATGTTCATTCAGTAAAGTTGGCAGTAAAAGTTTTAATTCAGCAAGCATCCTTCTGCTTTCCATAAAAAAAAAAAAAACCCAAAAAAAAAAACCAAAAAAAAACCCAAAAAAAAATACCCACCAAAAAAACTAGGAAAAATCCCAGGCTACCCAAGCTGGTATATTCCATGGCACTAAGAATATCGAGACAAAATGAAAAATAACACATCATGAGTCTTCTTTTAACTATGATCTGAAGAGTCTACCTCATATCTCTAACGATACGCTGAGAATTGACGAAAACCAAAACTAAACAAAACCCACAACAACTCTCAGAACTGGCTCTTCTCAACAGAGGAATTGTAAGATGTCCCAAAGCAGCGACAGGATTCTTGACTGGTAAAATGTTTCCAAGGACTCGGATTTAATCACATGTCATTTTCTTTTCCTCTGATCATTTATTTGAAGTCATAGGTTGAATTATTTATGAACAAAAGTTAATTGCATTGAAATGCAGTAATGTCCTGTATTTACCTAACATTTTCCTTAGAACTCAACCTCCTGTCACTAACTGGTTAAAATCTACAAAAAATGAATACAGAATTTGAGGTAAGAATTAACCATTTCTATAGCAGTACTGAAATTCACTTCCAAAACCTGGTTAAATATGGTGAAGTCCCTGGACCCTCCCATCTGCTGTGTAACTTGTGCAACTGTTTTTACCAACTTCTGTTTTTGCTACAACATGTGTCTATGTAAAAAAAAAAAAAAAGTAATTCGGGGGAAGAATAGTTTACTCAAAAAATACTTGGTTTGAATAAATAAGTCAAACCAGTTTTGACTAATTATTTGCAACTAAAGTCATCGTATTTGAGTTCAAACAGTCACATCACAAAGCCTCCTGAGTTCTTCAAAATTTTCTTAGCTGCCTAAGGATCTCGGAGATCAACAACTTGCATGTATAAGGCTGCATTCACACTCCTTGCAAGGTGTAAAATGTAAGCTCAAGGGTACACTCATATAAATATACCCCACATCCATAAAGTGTTAATCTTAAGTCAGCAGGGCCATATGACAGAAGTAACTATTACAGTGCATGACTGCTGCTCAGCACACAGCATTTTCCAAGTCCCTCATTTCCTTAAAGCAACTCATTTACTTGTCACCTGCCAGGACAAAGAGCAGAGAGAGGATTTCACAAATACCTCTGTGGCTTGTGTGTGGTGATAACACACCAGGAAAGATGGATTTTCATTTTCTCATCAAGTTATTAGATTAGGTTTACACGCAGATTTAAATGCCCAGGAGGAGTCTGCCACCTGTCCTAAACTTAATTAGTCAGGAATGTCTGCATGACAAGAGCAGATACTTCAGATGTTTCGGAGTGACCACAAGCAAACATCCAAATAATCACCACCACAATTTCAGTGATGCCAAGAACGAAGCACCAAGCAGAGCCCTCTATGAAACAGCCTGAGTTTTATTAATGGAGTGCTTCATACTTCCCACACAACTGACATCAGCTGAGCATCTGTAAAACCAGAGAATCAACTATGTAAAGTCTACGACTGGGTTAAAGAAATGAAGAGCCCTACATTTCCCACTAAAATAAGGGTACATATTTATGCATTACTAAGAGGGGTGGTGGTGGGGGTGTGTGTGAGAGAGAGATGAAGACTCAAATCCTGTAAGACTTTTCCTCAGCTTTGTTCTTGTGCCGTTTATCACAGCATCACATCTAAGATTTGCAGGTTTTTATACCTCCCCTCAACCCCTCACATAACCCCCCTCACACACATACACATAGGACCAGCACAGCAGATTGAAAACTAGGAAAAAACAACACAGTTTCATTTAAAGAGGTAAACACATCCATGTTAAAGTATATTTCATATTTATCATCTTGCTAAAAGCTAAATCAAAACCCCCTTAGAACATTAATTAGAATTTTATCTGTGTAGGTACGAAGCAACTACTGACACTGATGTGAGTAACTGAATATAATACAGAGAATTCAGTTAATCATCTCCTTACATTGCCATTGGCACATAAATTTGTCTCATTAGCAGGGGCTACTTAGTTCGCTGTAGTAAACAAAGCTGCCGATACGACAGCCTCGCATGCTTTTCATTCATTCACGTATTTTTCTTTCCTTAGACTTCTAGCATGTGTCATAGAAGAGCCGAATGTTAAACATTCCTGGAGTGTCACAATATGTAATACAATAAAACAGATTACAACCATACCTTTCTTTCACAGCAGTGGTGCCAAGCACAGGTACACTGTAGCAATCAATTTGTTCTGCAGACAGTAAGGCTTTCATAGAATACTAATGCAAAATCTCTTTTCTTTCTCCTTCGACTTGACTCCCCAATGCCTGGGTCCCGACCAATACAAGGAGGAGGGCAGAATGTCTTCTGCTGAGATAACCACAACTACTAATCAAGTATACGTGTACAAGGGCACAGGATTAAACCTCCACCAGGCTTGACTCGGGCACCGAGAGCAGCTCAACACATGCACAGCAAGGTCAGAATTAAACACACACACACACGCACGCGCATCTACTTGAGTGAACTAATTTATCACACTTTACCACTGACGGCTTTTTACCTCGGGGGAGTAAAATTACATCCTGGTGAACTGACGAGGTTCAGACACAACAGCTTCCCACAACAAATCAGATCTCTCGGAGAAGGGAACGGGGCTCAGAGGTGAACGCTCCTCTCCCGGCTTCTCAGAAACTCCGCGCACACCACGCGCGTCTGCGTGCTCGTGAATGTGTCTGTGTGTGTGTGCAGGTGTGCACACGTGTGTGACACACAGCACCAGGCATTGGCTAAACCAGAACCACAGCGGCAAAGTTCAAAAACAGGCACTGACTCCCCTTCAAGAGAGTTCTGATTGTATTTATCTTTACCTCTTAACATAATCAATCTATCAAGTCTAATTACTCCAGAAGAAAGCATTTTATTATTGTCTAACATAGCAAATGTCAAACAAGCTGTTCATTTACCTTGAAGTTTATTAGCATAGAAATGCAACATGAAGATGCTCTCAAAACATTGTCACTTGTATTCACAACATTTTCAAAAACCCACTTAGCAGGTTTTTATTGCCTGGCATAGTTGGATACTGTTTTAGTTCTTAAAATAGGCAGGGCATTATCTTAACTGTATCGCCCTTGAGCTGATATAAGACTTTTTCTTTAAACATCTAATTTATATTTAACTTTCCTCTTTGGTTCTCTTTAAATGAACACTTTTCCCACATTCCAGTCAGCTGTACATATGTGGATACACGTGTTTTCATAAAGGTTCATATATGTGCCTTTCAAGGAGTGAAAAGTGAAACACTGACATTTCAAAGCAAGGATTTTTTTCCCCCCTCAAGTTCTGCCCTGTCATGCATCCTTCCTGGCATTTTCCTTCCAGTACAGGCAGATGAACATTTTACCAAAACCATCAAGACAAACCCTACAAATTGCCGTCGGTGGGGTTTTAAAAATGCTGCTTTTGCACGTGATCTGTATTGAGAAGAAAACACTGCACAAATGGTCCCCTAAATAACCCCCAAAATAATGCCCGGCACTTTACCTAGGACAAATTAGCAAAATATTTTTGAAATATCAGTGGCTTCACAGAGACACCAGCAAAAAGCAGCGTTAATCAATACTGATGAGTTTGTCCTTGACATACTGACCGTGTCATCGGGCTATTGTCAGGTGATATCATGTCATTTCCCCACCTGGCTCATGACCTTGTCCTTTAAATGACCCAAAGCTTCCCTCAAGTAGCAGGAGGCCCCTCCCCGCTGCCTCAGCAAGGTCGAACGGGTCAGCGTGTCCTCATCTATAATCCACCACCATTTGTCAGCAGGGAGGCTGGAGGAGGCAGGCTTGCTACAAGGGGAGAATGCCCAATTAGGCAGCTGTCACACAAAGCATAGGCTGCAAAATTATCCCCTGTCAAAAGAAAGAGCAGCTGCGGGTGCCAATTACAGCAACCTTTCAACCCTTTAGGTACTGGAAACTACACAGAAGTAAATGAAGTACAATTAGTGATAACAAATCGATGAATTAGGACAGTAAATTAGAAATTACTAGCAGGTGAGCTTAGGTCTCCCATAATATTAAGGGCACAGCACACCCCAGGCAAGGGCAGGAATATACAGATTTCACAGAGCACATCAGTTTTGTCTCATCCGTGTCTTCCTTGTGTGGAGCCTGTTTCCCTCTGTCGTTTTCTTCTCACAAGCCAGATAGTGCAAGGAAAGGGGAAAAAAAAAAAGGCAGCCCAAAGAGGAAAGAAGTTGTAGCATCCAATCTTCCCTCTTTATCCTGGCAAATGCAGTTTCCTCCTTTCTCAAGAGGTCCTCAGAGCCAGCACAATCTCTTTCTAGTAAGCACACTCCATCTGACATTTGCTGCACCTCAAGCTCCAGCTGAACAGTATTTACCCCAGAAAAAAAAAAATGGACCAAGAAAAAAAACAAACAAAAAATAAACCCCCCTAGTAAGTTTTATGTCAGTTATTCCTGAAGCACTTAAATCTGAGTTAAGTGCTAGACTTTTGACAACAGAGGAAGACTAATTTCTCCACATTTCAGCTCTCACACAAATCATGCCGTGGCATCTCTGGGCATATATAGAGCCTAAAGTTTGCAAGCAAAGTTACTACTCCTTGATTTTTTTTGCCTTTTTCGCCTCAGTGAACAACTCACAAGTGGTTTTTTGCCCTCACTGTTTTATTAAGCAGACAACCTGGGAAGTTACTGAGTGCAGGCACCAAAAGGCAGGTCCGACAGACCACAGTAAATCCAGCTTCTCCTTTGGTGCATCAGACCAACCCTTTTAACAGGAGAGGGCTACCCATGGATACCTGGGGCTCTGCATGCCCAAAGCAACTACAGATGGGTGGTCACCTTACCAGCCCCTGGCATTTACAGAATAAGAAGCCTAGAAAACAGAATAAGGAAAAGAAAAATAGGAGGATAGGATTAAAAGTATGAATAATTAACATACAGCCACATCAAACCATGGTTGAGACAGTGGTGCCAAAACCTTTGTATTCAGGTGCTTTGAGTCAAAGTGACAATCAGATTAGAAGAACAAAATTCAAATTCCAAGATGCCATCTCCTCTTCCCAGCCAGCTCACAGTCATTTCAAACTAAGCGAAGTTGCCATTTCTTGTCAATTCTCTCCTTTCACTTCTCATTCCCTAATCCCAAATCCACCTTTAGTATGTTCTTATGCCTTGCAACCACGTTGAGCACTGAGGACAGAAGTCCAGATTCCTCCCAGAGGCAGCTCTGAATAATACCTGTATACTTGCACTATAATTCATACATGTACTCACATATGCATACACATATTTATGCTAATACATTCACCAAAATATGAGATGGAGCAGAAATTAAGCCACTGATCTCCAACAAGCAATTTCCTACAGCTATCTCCTGATCTCTAGCCAGTGAGTATTCCACTGTTTAATAAAAAAAAAATAATCTTGCTGTCATAAGTCTGATAAGAGACAGGATAATAGAACACTAACTATAAATAGATGTAAAAATGCACATTTAACAGCAGTTGCAATAATGCTCATCAAATTTGACATTTTCTTTTGAGTAGCATATGGAAACCGTAGAGTACTGAAAGAGTTAATGTGTTTAGAATTCAGTTTCCATCATACTTGGGTGACTATCTCTTTAAATAATTTAAATCCTCTCCATCAACTACAAAGCTGTTTTGAAGCCATTTAGCTTTGTTCTTTACATGTGTTCTAATTAAGAAATGACCTTGTCATCACACACACCAGAAATCCTGGATTATTTCCTGCAGCAAAAATCTACGAAGCCAAAAAAAAAAAAAAAAGACAAAAAGAAAAAAAAAATGTATACACTTCTTCCTTTAGTGAGGAACTGAGGAAGTTGTTGGTTGGCTGAATGCTGAAGCAGTTTCACCGCATAATTTTTGTGTGTGTGTGTGTTGTTGAATGTCACAGGGCGGGTTAGCGTGACCTTGAGCTGCATCAGCAGCACAGCAAGGGTCGAGATGCCTGCAGGCGCCCTTGTACTGGATTTGCAAGACAAAAACCTTCAAACTGGCTGAAGGACATCTTAAATCTCTTCAAAGGTTTTCCCGAACTAATCTGGGCTGCTCTTAGCCGGATCTGTGCCAGTGTGAGAGGCAAAATTAAAAACAAGGTCTCTGACAGGATGTTGTCTCCTCTTAACCCTTCCTGTGCAGGCGGCAGTGCTGGAGGGACGCTCTCGGACGCACCGAGGGAGGCTCAACCCGCAGCAATTCTTTCATAACCAAATTATGTAAGGCACCATTTCCTCGGAACGGGGCTCTTCCTCCCGCCGAGCACCCAGACGGCTCCCCCGCACCGCCAGCCCATCCCTCGCCTCCCCCGCAGCTGGAAATGCCATTTTTCCAGCACTCTGCGGGGACAGACCCAGCTCGCAGGATGCACAGAGGAGCTCGGTGCCTCTGCTCCCTCCACAAATATCCTGGGTGAAGATGCTCTTTCCAAGGGGAAGCAGCAGCACCCATCACAGCACGCTGTGCATGTTAAGGCCAGGCAGGTAAGGAGGAGGGGGGTCAGGAACGCACAGAGGGTTGCTGTGGCAGGCATCAGACATGTTTCATGAGAAGAAATTAAGTGACCACTTCTCATCCTAACCTGTGATTTCCTTCCCAGTCATCCCGAGTCAAGCAGGAAGCACAGCAGAGGATATTAACATGCGACGGGCCTACCAAGAGCATGGAGAGCATGACTGTACACACAGGGAAACAAAAACAAATAAACCAACTGCCCGGCCTGCCTGCGACTGCTCATCATCTCAAGTGACACAGAGATAACCTCTAGGAAAGGCCCTAGGAACACATGGTTGCTCTATGAAACCACAAGTTTACCCAATGGATTTAGCGGCATTATTCAAATACAACTATTGGCACATCGAAGGGATGGGTGCTTCCTTCTGAAGTGTATTTGCACACAGAATCGCCAACTCCACCTCCAGTAAAATTTTGCCAAGTAGGAGTATGTTTAGTTAGAAAGCAACATGGATCCCTACATCCCAATGTGGAGAAACAGGCATCACCACCTTCTCCCTGTACGTTTTAGTGGTGGTATGTTATTGGTCAGATTAAACTGCCAATTTCTACAAAGGAAAAAAAATAAACACAAATGGGTGAAAAGAACCTCAAAGCTTAATCAAAAGGAGACAGCATCACACTTCAGAACTATCTTTTACTGTTTCTAGGATATCCACCAGGCAAGTCCTTGAGGAGGAAAGGAAGGAGTCACTCGTACCAGCAGAGGGTGTTGTGATTCTTCTCTGCTTGAGCACGGAAGGCTTCGTTTAGTCTGGTTTTGTACAGTCATTTTCTAAGCACTATAGTCTGTTACATGGTAACAAAACACATTTGAGTTTACTGAAGAAGGACACAGCTTTGGCAGTTATGTCCCAACTGCTATAACACTACCCTTCACCTACCACTAAAATAGATTCACTCCCAAGAACCACAGCTCTTCTCTCACAAAGCACCCTCCTTGTTAGAAGGCTTTAACAATTTCAAGCATTAGTTTTTCAGTAACATCAGTGACAGTGCCTTCTGCATCAGCAGAGGAGGAACTTGCACCATATAGATGCTTTTCCACAGGCCTAGGGTTTCCAAGGCATTTGTTACTCCTGGACAGAAGGCCATGGCATTCCCACAGCACCTGGTTGTCATAAGAACCCCCGTGATTACCCAGAGCAGTCTCAGGGACTGTTCTGCCCGAGGCCCCAGCACCTCTGCCCTGCAGCCCCAGGGAAGCAGGAGCTGGAGGCAGCACACACCTCATGCACCTTCTCCACCACATCACAGACCCTGGCAAACAGAGACTGACCAGACCCACACAGGGGGATTCACTGATCTTCCTGCACAAAGGTGTTCTTTTTGCAGCCTTTCAATGACAGGATGCCATCCAGGCAGCCAGCTGTGGGGGGTTTAAAAAAAAAAAAGCACATGAAGTTTAGCCACTTAGCCTATTACACAATTATTGCAGTACTGGGTCCTGTGCTGTGCTTCCTAGAAAACTTTCCAGTTTACCCCAATTACCAGGAAGAGGGATTAGAAGAGACCAGTAGAAGCAGTTCCCATGTTACCTGTTAGCCTAGCAGATAACACTAAAATGAATTTTCATGGTATGGCCATACAACATCTGTGATTTCTTAAGTTTCTCCAACGTGTAACAAGACAAAAATATATAATGGGTTTTCCAAACACCAAGTGTTGTGAAAACCCCCAAAACAAAAACAAAGAACTCCTATTGCAATGTTCCAGCTGAGCAGGGTGACTCAAAGACGCAACAAAAGCTTTCAAGCCACACAGTCGTTGCTGCCAAGTATGGGACACATTGTGTGGCCCTGCCAAAACTAGAAGCCAAAAGCCAAAAATACAAATTAGCAGCTTTCTTCCAGGGCCACAACAGTTCAGTAAACACTTTCCAAATCAGGCTGTCCCTAGGAGGTTCAGACAGAAGCGGTGAGTGCAGTTACACAGCACCTGGCCACAGCTCCAAGCCTACAGCAGCTCCCGGCACACCCACCCACCCAAACCACAGCCACTGTGACAATGTCACATCCGTGGAGTTGGACAGTCACCCATTTCTACCCATCCGATCCAAGTGGTCTTTGTGGCTACAATTTCTCACGGGTGGCAAGATGCAGATGGTAAGGCTGTTCCCTGCCTGTTCCTACCACAGGCATACTCACACCAGCACACACAAGCCCTATCTGTAAAGGACAGGATGAGCATTTTACAGACCACCCAAATACAGACTGCCTGCTCGATCTCAATTCTGACATCATCTAACTGTTGATTCTGAATACACAACATTCATAATCTTTAAACCTAAGACTTATTTTGTACACAGTGTACCTCAGTGCAGCAGAAAAAAAGAAGGGGTAAAGATGGCAGAAGTTACTGTAACATATTCTCTTTTCACTTGGATGGCATTATTAAATCAAAAAATAACTGCTAAGGATGCTACTGACAAAAACATTATCTTGGGACCATACATCCCATCAGGCATTAGCAGAAAAAGTTGAAAAATCATGTTGTGACTGACCACATTTCCCAACATTTCTGGTCTACCTTCCCAGCAGCACCCAAAGCAGCCCTTGGTCTGGCAGAAAAATGAAAATTAATACTACTACAAAATATAAGGTGTATCTACTTTGTAAGAAGCTTCATCAGTAGTGTATTAGTTTTAAGTATGCTTGATATAGCTGGCCTTTTTATACTAGTATGCAATAAATTACTTACACTAGTAAATTATAAATTAATATTGTAACTACTACTTGACAGCAACAGGTAAGGGCAAGAAGTACTGAATAATGTAGATTAAAGTGATCAGTTACTGTGATCCTTTCCATATTCTCCATATGGAGAGCATCTAGAGGAGGGCCACAAGGATGGTGAAGGGTGTGAAGGGGAAGGCATATGGGGAGTGGCTGAGGGCACTTGGTCTGTTTAGCCTGGAGGAGACTGAGGGGAGACCTCATTGTGGTCTTCAACATCCTCATGAGGGGAAAAGGAGAGGCAGGCACTGATCTCTGCTCTGTGGTGACAGTGACCCCACCCACGAGAAGGGCATGAAACTGTATCGGGGAGGTTTAGGTTGGATATTAGAAAAAGGTTCTTCACCCAGAGGGTGGTTGGGCAATGGAAGAGGCTCCCCAGGGAAGTGGTCACAGCACCAAATCTGAGAGAGCCCAAGAAGCTTTTGGATAACACTCTCAGGCACATAGAGTGCTCCATCCAGCTCTGGGGTCCCAGCACAGCAAGGACAGGGACCTGTTGGAGCCAGTCTAGAACAGGCCACCAAGGGATCAGAGGGATGGAGCAGCTCTGCTGTGAGGAAAGGCTGAGAGAACTGGGCTTGTTCAGGCTGGAAAACAGAAGGCTCTAGAGTGACCTAATTGCAGCCTTACAGTACCTGAAGGGAGCCCACAGGAAGGATGGAGAGAGACTATTTACAAGGGCCTGGAGTGACAGGACAAGGGGGAATGGCTTCAAACTGACAGTAAATATATTCAGACTAAATATCAGGAAGAAATTTTTCACTTTTGAGGGTGGTGAGGCACTGGAACAGATTTCCCTGAGAAGCTGTAGATACCGCATCCCTAGATTGTTCAAGGCCAGGTTAGATGGGGCTCTGAGCAGCCTGGTCTAGTGAAAAGTGTCCTTTGCTCATGGCAGTGGGTAGTAATGAAATTATCTTTAAGGTCCCTTCCAGCCCAGGCCATTCTATGGTTCTATGGTACAAATTAAATAACCTTATTCTGCTGAGATCTCAGCTAACACCCAGGCATCTTCCACAACTTTTTAGTAAAGCCCAATGTTTAATTTAAGTCTCCCAACAACTCTCAAATTCTCACCACAGCAATCTCCTGCAGATGTTTTGTCAAAAACAGAAACTTCCAAACCTGGCACACCTTTCCAAAAAGTGCATCTCAGAAAAACAAGGCTGACCTGCCCAGATGACACAATTCATTTTTGGGGGGTTCATTTCCTACTTCAAGCATCTCAGATACTAACTTAAGGACATTATCAACACTTCATACCACGTACACTCACAAATATGTTTTATTCTAATATTTAACTTGTGTCCTGATAATGAATTACATGAGCATTTGCAGAAGAATTAGGACCGTATCTGTGTTTAAGACTGTATTTTGCTGAATCAGGACCCTGAACCTTAATGCAGGTTTTTCTCACTGCTGTGCCAGTTTATTTTATTCAGTACAAAGCCACCAACAACCTTTGAGTTCTTCTGCTCAAGGTCATTTTTAACATTCACAAGCACAGCTTTTTGCCTGTCTGCAGAGCACAGAATTTTTTTTTAAAGTGCATCTCAGAGCAAAGTGATGTCTGGAAACATCTTTAAATAGTGAAAAACACCCTTTAAAGTTGACTTAATCAGTTGCCTGTTAATAATTCTACTTGGCTACCTTTAATACCATACGCTCTAATTTTGTTTCCATCTCTGCACCCACCCATATCTGGAAGGTATAAACATGATATAAAATCAGTTTCAACTTCTGCAATCTCAACGTCTAAGCTACACCTCCCACTCTTAGCCTTTGAAGGCATCCAGTACAGAATCAGGTCCTTGAGCTCCTTCCCCTGTTCCGCCAGACACAACATTTTCTGAATTTGCACTTAAAAGCGGGGGTAGGGTGGGGAGCTACCTACATTCAACAATAATTTGCAATACTAAAAAAAATCCAGAAGTTTGTTTATATTATGTTTTTTAAAGTTAAACACAATTCCCTATTCCTCAGTCATCTTCTTTCATCATCTCAACTAACCTCCTTAAGCTTCTATATCACCTCTTTCTTCTTATAATTAAGGATGTGGGATTGAAGGGGGTAATATAAGGAAGCACTTATTTTATTTACACTTCTCATTGTGCTATATTAAATATTATTCGCATTTTTTCAGCACCTGACTGATAAAGAAATATCACAAGCCAAAGAAATGAAGACAACAGTATATTTTAGGTTTTTTTAAACAAATATATCAGTCTCTGCATCACCACTGAAACGCTACATTGCCAACATTCACCTTCAAATACTCTTGTTTAAATACTCTTATTTTGTCTGTGCAAATCTCAGTACAAAGCAAGAAGCAGCATACTGATTACAGAAAATACAGCTAGCCATGAAAATTTAAAAGATGGAAGTGTCTGGCAGGCAGGCGTGTGTTGTATACATGTTTTGTATACACTGTACTTCCATGTGTGCATCTACACTAGACATGCACACTTCATCCTGGTACCCCAGGCCATTGAGAAGAGAGTTAAGAAGCTGACAACCAGATAAGCCCAACAGAAGAGTGAATTACACTTGTAGGGTTCCAGCAATGATCACACTGTAATACTCTGTTCCTGTGTGTCCAACAAAATAGCTGAAGCCAACAGCAGGCAGCAGCGATTCCTGGTTAAGTGTATTTGCGTACTCAGTTGCCAACAGCACTTCCTTCTCCAAAAACAGGCTTCATTAATTCCCAGCTCGTGCAGTGGCTCAAACTCTCTCGCTCTCCAGCTAGCAAGGGTGTCAGAAACCCACCCATCACAAGTGCTCTCTTGCTATTTTGTTATTTCACTTTACAACAGTCTCAATGTAGAATTACAGGTGTTTTGTGCTATACTCAAGCCAGAGATTCCCACTTTACTGCACACATCTAAATTTGCAACATATTTGGCTCTCTTTTTTTTTATTTTTAGCCTTAAAAATCCAATTGGTTATGAATCTCTAATACATTTGTAAGTTTCAGGACACTTGACTATTTCTTAGCATAGAATTCAAAAGTGGTATCAAATCTCACATTAAAGTTAACAGAAACTTTAGTAGAAGAAAGTGAGATTTATCCTGTTCCTAGTCAAGCCATAAGCTTAAGTAAGGACCACTTCCCATTTACTTAAGACCCAGTAGTGTTTTAAAATAAATAATAACAGAAACAACAAAAAGTAATGGAAAAAGAGTTCCTAAGCAATTATCCTGAACTGCTCTCCTCCCTTTCTCAGAAACACTAGATAGATTCTTTTAGAAACAAAGCCTTTGATCTGTCTTGTAGCAAACATAACCCCTCAACCCAAACACAATGCCTCTATAAAATGCATACACAACAGCTCCACACTCTCAGCAATTTTTTTTTTTTTTTTTTGCCAAACTACTGGCTTAGGAAAATACAGAGCACACTAAAATTGTTCTGCTTTTTCAGAAGACACATCAGGTTTCTTAGTGCATACAACAGTGCAGGTTTTTTAGTGCATACAACAAAATGTAAGTCCAGTTTCTTAAGGTGTGCAGTGGTCCATTCAAGTTTGTCTAATTCTTAGTATTTTGCCAATAGTACAATTGTTACCACCACCACCCCCAGGTTGGCTGATTAAAAGAATCAGAAATATGAAGCTTTCACAACTTTTTTAAATGCACCCAGAGATTTCAAAACATTTACAAAACCCCTGTCACTTTTCAATTATTTTCATTTACGGATGACTAACAGTATGTCTGTGCCAAACAGACATAAAACGCATTCTTCAAGAGGCATGAATCTACATAAAAACACAGATTTGCCAAATTAAAATACTGTGAGAACAACTATTTACCTCAAACAAAAACAAAAAGCAACTTAAAATTAATTTGTCAGCTTTCCAGACTTTCATGAACATGACAAAAATTGTTTGAGTTATTAGAAATGTACATAATCATAAAAAAACAACTTTATTCCATTGTTTCATCTTTCCTGATGTACAAGTGAACCACGATTGAGAAACCATGGATAGGCAGAAATGCAGCACTGGGAGAAGGCAAACTGAGTACTACCTTGAAAAAGATAAAGAAGATGGAATGTTACTACTCTAAATATAACTTACATAATTTATAAAATAGTTGCATAGATAAATATCGGATGTCCTCCTACAGGTTGTCTTAACTTTCTGTGGTTAATAGACCAACCGTAATAGGGAGAGAATTGACACGTAACTCTAAACCTTTCCTCCTTGCTATGTTCATGTGTTAGTACCAACACGCATCAAACAAAGCATCAACAACAAAGTACTATCCACAGAAAAAATAAAAGAACCCAGTTTATTTGCTCACAAGAGCAAAATAAACATTATAGTACTCTCCAAAAGCATAAGATGAACAACAAAAACAACTGTACATAGAGTTCACCTCCACAGATGGTTCTGTTGTGTACTCCACATCACCCAAAGGATCTCCCATGCTCATGAGGCAGCCTTATCCCCTCATCTGTCACACTGACATTTGGAATGTAAAGAACACAAAAGAAACGTATATGGGAAGAACCGCATGGAAAATTTCCTTCCCTTAATTCTTTTCTTATGTATGAAGTTTTCCACAGCAGGAGCAATTTGGCTGTGGAATATTCATGCTCACTACCACCTGACATCAAGGTTCATTTCTCTGTGAAAGAGTCTCCAAAGGATAATAAAGCAAAAGCCCGAACACTTGCAAGAAGCATGTAATAATGCAGAGAAGCAGTAAAGATTACTCCTGCCCTAAGCAAAGGGAATAAATAGATAATCGTGGAAAAGAAACTACTAAGACCTTCCAAAAGCCTGCTACTTAAGAACACAGGAAGAACCTGGTCTTTCAATGTAGCAACCATCAACCTCTAACACACGTCTTTCAAGGCAAGCTCAAGTCATATAAATTAATATAAACCTTTTTTTGTGTGTGTGGTCCAGACTGGAATGCCCAAGCTGCAGCCTGCTGGCCAGATCCAATCCACTGCAACAATTCATCTGGCCAGCTGCCCACTCCTTGCTGTCCTCCCCAATGGCTAATTAGATATAGGAAGGAAGCAGGCAAGGGCTCGGGGAATTACCCTCACATCTGATTTCCCACCACTATGTTTCATAAGGACCTGCAGCCTCTGCTCCATCAAAAAACAGGGCGGAAATTACCACATGTAGTGATGGTGCTCGTGTAACTCCATATGCCTGTTAATAAACATGAATTTTGCTCCATGTCTGCTAGCACTACCAGCCCCGTGTCAGCATAGCTGTGGGCTGCCCATACATTTCTGCTACAGCGCTGCACACGCCCTGCCACAGTTATCCACACCTCTGCACACACTGTCACCTGCAGCCCAGACCCTGTGCCACCAATGCAGCTCCCTGGAAAAGCTGGATTCTAGTTCTCCAAACCAACAGGTTTCACACCAATCCGGGCAAGAAATGCCTTGAACTGGGCTGAGTTTCTCCCAAAACAGGCCCAGCTCACAGAGGAAGGCTCTCCGTGCTCCCTGAGTAACATCTAGCTCTAAGTTGAGAGTGACTGCTAGCTGCCACCACAACTCCATCAGGGCATGCATACTAATGCTCTTGGCCTGCTGCCATATCATCCATATATGCTTTATTACAGCTCATCTCCTTAATGTGCAAGACATTTATCTTTGATTCTTTCAAAATGAGAAAGAAAAAAAAATCCTGATACTGTAGAACTTGTTTTAGTACTGTTCAGACGATTTAAACTGGGTCACTGTAAGTTCTTCAAGCAGATGTTTCTTTGTCATCACATACAAGTAACGGCACCAAGTTATTTTTTGCCTTATTAACAAACTTTTCTGGATTGTAAGGGGTAGAATTTTTAATAGTGATCAGGTAAGCTTCTAGCCACAGTTTTTCCATTTATCAGCAGGAAATTTCAACACTAAAAATACAGAAAGAGCAGGTTAATCACATGAATCAACCCACTAGCCTCAACACTAGCCGGTCATGAGGGGGGGACGACAGATGGGTGATGGGACAAACACAGAACTTGCAAACTTGAGTCCACAAATTCAAAGGCAGATCAATGACCATGACTGACAGAAAAATAAGTAGATCTCGAAGACACCAACCAACCATTCTCAGAAATATGAAGCTCTTCCCATTCCTTAGGTACACAGTGAGATCAAGGAAAGCAATTGAGAAACAGCATCACTTCAACAGCAACGCAGTCTCATTGATATGTGCTTTTGGAACAAAGGTACTGGACTAGATTATGTTATTTTAAAATAGTGAAACTCTTTCCCAATACAGTTTTATTTCAAGGACAAATTGCATGACATGACCTGCAAAAACATGACCTGTCCTAGAAACCTGAGAATTAGTGGTGTGGAAAAAGAAGAAAACAAACCAAACCAACACACTTGAAATGCATACTTTAATTAACTTGACCAATTATCCCTAAAAATTTACCAAACTACATGAAAACAGGACTTGCTAGTTTTTCATAATGATAAAGAACCTTCTCTGTTCCTGCTCCCCCCCAGTTTGTTGCCAAAAAATGTATAGCACAAAACATCTCCACATTCTTTAAAAAAAATTTAGAAATTTAACAAGCAATAATTACAACTTGCAGAACTCAATCATGTCCCTGTAAAAGATTTTACCCTTTCAGTCAGATGTAAGACATCTTAACTCTAGTTCTGTGGATGTAAACAAAAACACTGAGTAGACAGTCTTCTACTCTCAAAATAGGATTCATTTAAGAAAGAAAGTGTTCTTGGCAGTTGTTCCCTTGAGAGGGAGGCTATGCCAGATGATGAAGCTGCTTCCCGTGGAGGCTGGCAGGGAAGAGGTGAGCCCTGGGACCTGCTGGTCCCCCCTCCAGAGCAGCCACTAGTAAGCTGAGCACGCGGGCTACTTCTTTCTCTCATAACAGCCAACGAGAACAGCAGAAGCCAAACTGCTGAGTTACAGTTCTCCATCAAATTTTGTCTCACTTAACAAAACTTTTGCAATAGGCACCCATAGTTGCAAAACCCCCAAAGAAACTGAAGACTTCTGCCATGCCAAACCTGGCTTTTTGACACTGAATTTTTCTTTTGGTTTTTTTTCCCACAAGTTTACAGGAAAAACTTACTCTAGGAGAAGGTAAGAGAGGGAGGATATTTTAAATAATCCACACTAAATTAAAAAAAAAAACCAAAAGCAGATGGATACAGCTTTTGAGGGTGAACAGGAAAAATTACTAGTTCTCCTTTATGGTCTAAAGAAGGATGAAACGTCAACAAAAAACAAAAAATGTGGTATGTGACCTCAGACATTTGTAATTAAGAGGTTAAAGGACCTATGTTGATTTCTCATCAAGAAAGAAGACATTATGAAATGACAGATTTTCAAAGTACTGACTGAAAACACATTAAATAGATCACTCCTGCAGAAGTATTTAATGCTAAGGGTGGTAGAATGAATGACTGCAGGTGGTGACTGAAACAGAACGTTTACAGAAGTTCAAGAAAGACCAAAATTAGTTTCCAAGTTAATGATGGAGCAGTAGCTTCAAATACAGTGACTTTGCTTTTTGTTCATGCAAGGTAAATCTTATTACTACATGCCATCATTTTAGTGCACCTTCTAAGTCTTTTAATATTGTACACCATTTGCCTTTTTTAATAAAGTAGGTTGTACATCCATTTCATTAAGATGTAACAGTGATTAATCTCAAGTAGGAAACACTGACACCATACCAAACCTGCAGCACTCTTACATGGATCAGACTGGCCTTCCCAAAAATCACATTTTATATGGATTCAGGCCACCCCAGACCTCAGATATGACTGAAAGGCATTCTGAGAAGGATGAGCCCTGGTACTACAGCTCCCCCAAGCTGAATTCCACATACCCAGCCAAGTCTGATACCTTTCTCACCTCATTTTCCCTCCCTCTGTTACACAAGAGGAATCATTACACAGTCCAAGGCTGTGAGAGTATATCAGCATTAATCTGTGCCTGCAAGACAACATCAACACAGACATCCAGGGCTATGCTGAGCTTGGGCACTGTCAGAAGTTTGTCCTAAACTCTCAAAACATTTGATGTTGCTTCTATCGTTTTCAAGACCTGACTGAAGAATAAATCTCTTTGAATACGCCTTGAAAGAGACGCAGAGGATATACAGCAAAGTAAACACTGCTTAGGGATGAGGCATAAATAAAGAAAAAAAAAAATTAAAAGAAACAAAAAACCCAACAAAAAGCACCCAACCCAGATTTAAAAGGAAAAAAAGGCAAGGATTCAGAAAAAAAACCAAAAAATCCAACCCAGACAAAAATCATTAAGAGAGCCCATCATCCCAAACAAATAAAATAAGTAATAACAAAATGAAAAGCAGAGAGATTAAGAACCAAAAAAGTAAATCAGATTTAAGCCAGATACTTTTGGTCAGCCATGTTACATTATTTCCTACATTTCAATCAGCACGCACACACTCACCCAAATAAGGCGTATCTTAATCCACATCAGCTTGGTTTTGCTACTCAGCTCCAGATTACACTCTTGTTCTTCCCAGAACTGAGGGACTTTGCTAGGGTTTGGTCATACAGCCTGGCTCATCACTCTGGGCACTTTTTGGATCAACAGAGGCACCTTCTCTCAAACCTCTCCAACCTCCCCTGCAGCACCTTCTTCAAACCCTTCCAAGTCAGTGCCTGGGTCACTCACAGCCCCAGTACAAGAGCAATTCCTCAGTGGTTGAAGGTCAGAAAACACACATGAGGATGGGGAGAAGACTTGTGGAGGGCAGGGGAGCAGGAAACAGGGAAAAAAAGATACTGGAAGAATAAAAGGAGGGCAAAAAGAAAGTGGTGTTTCCAAATATGAAGTGCCAATTAGGGAAAAAAAAAAGTGAGAAGCACCTCTTTCAAAATATAACTTTAGGCTTTAAAATACATTAAAGGTGAAGAATCAGCCTTACTAGTCAATTAGCTATAGCTTTGCTGGGTATGAATTCAGCTGCTAGTATTGCCTGAGCTTTCTCCGCCCTCACCCTCCTCCCCCCAATCACTGTTTCATTGTGAAAGAATTTAATTATTATTTTCATTACCAAATGCATACATTATAAAATGAGCCTGCACAGAGACAATGAGCCCTTTAAGAAAATAGGTGTAATAATGAGAATGATATGTTTACATTTTTCTGCAATAAAAATGAAGACATTCTCAACAAGGCTACTTTTAAAAATATACTTGAATAAAATAATTCATAATAGTCATAAATGTGACACTCCTCCTTTTTGTAAAAAAGGATTAGTCCCGTGCCTTGAATTTTAAAACAACTTAAAATCAAATTAGAACAGGAGTTTTATTAACTTCTCTATCAAAAACTTCCAGTAAAATGTAACTGGAACACATTTCACAATGACTGAATATTAAAGCTTTTCTGCTTTGTTCTTGAAAAAATGATAAAAAAAAATTTAAAAAAACCTGTTCCAAAGACATGAATTATACTGCATACTCAGGGAACGAATACTGCAACCACCACATAATATGCTGGTATTCCAAACACACCACCAAAAAATTCAAGATGATAAAAAAAATACTTTTCAAATGAAATACAGATACATGTCTTTATTTATTTAGGAGTTTTGCAGCATAAACAAAAATCTCAAGCATGAAGCAATAAAAACACATTTGTATGGATATAAGAGAAACAACACAATGGTAACATCTGCATATTACTTACAGTCTAAAATTACTGACTTAGGAACAACAAAATCTGAGTTCTTGTGCTTTATGCGACCCTATTTAACAACACAGGGCAACACTCCAATTTCACCCAGGAACCAGGCTCAATAAATCATTTGCTGCTCATGGCCCACCAAGCACGCACCGGGTGATTTAGAGGTAAGCACCAGGGCTGTCAGCAGCACGGACCCCCAGCTCTCAGTAACAGTGTCCCTGTGGAGCTCAGCGTGTCACATCCATACGCTCACCTGTAAATCCGTCACTGCTACGGGGGGACATTCCACAGTCCTCTACCTGCAGCTCTTGGAGGGTTCCCTCTGCTCAGGAGCTGGAGGAACCGTCCATGTGCACTCACGTCTCACCAGGACTGTGCCTCATAGCTGGGATCTACCCCTGGTGTCCGTGGGCACCGACAGCCAAAGAGCAGTCACGACGGGTTGGCTCCTGCTGCCCGTGCAGAGATGGCACAAGGGCAATGCCCTCGCAGTGCCTCAGCATGAATCGTTGGCCCTACCTGGGCAGACCTCTGGAGGCCCTGGAATGCCAGCTTCCATTTTGGAAAGGTGTTGAGTCTTTACTCAAGTAGGATGGAGGGCATCTGACACTTAACCACAAGCCATAATAACAGAGCACTCTTGTCTTCCCATTCTCAGATGTGGATGCCAAGCCAGGATTCACTTGACCAAATGAAGATGTTTACAGTGTAGGTGTCTGTATCTGAACAGGTCATGTTGGTCTCCCTCCACAGCCCATGGGAAGAACCAGGCTCTTTGACTGAACTCCTCCTACAGAACATGTCAAAAGGAGGTCAAATGAATCACATCCTACAAGCGCCTGCTTCTGCTCTCCACCTGACAGGAGTTCTCCAAGATTCCTATTTCTCTTTGCTGGATACATTTAGGGTCTTCCCTCCATTTCTATGCAAGAGTTAGACCCTAACAACACAGGTGAGACAAATCCCACACTGTCCTAGCCCCAGCTTAATCCTCCCAGTTTAAAAATTACTAACAAAGCACTGATTGTGTAAGTTCCCAGCATCTCCCACTCAATCCAGTGGGTGCCTGCTCCCAGGTAACACCAGTCCTTCACGTAACTGCTTTTGGTTACATGACACCAATTAGTGTGTTTATTTCAACATTATTTGTCAGCTTGCACTTATTCCTTCAGTACTTTTCCTCTCAGATGTCACAAGAATTGCCTGAGTCTGGGCAGTAGCTCTTCTCATTAGCACAGAAACTTCCTCTTTTTGTTGACAGTCTTCCCAAAAGATCTCTCTTCAGGTGTGACCTATATATTTTCTTCTACTTTATTTCCTTAAGTTCTTGATTTCTTAAGCCTTTTTTCTTTTGTTCTACACTTAAAAATATTATCCAATATCTGCTGAAACCTGTGAATCTTCATTTGACTTTGAAACAAGCCACCTGCTCAGGTTTATCACCTCCATTATCTCTTATTTTTGCTTGTAGAGCCCTCATGTTTATTAGATAGACAAGAACTAAAGCAATGAATATTCTAGAGTTCCCTAATTCTACTTCTGATTTTATTTCCTCATCTTCCCCAGAAACAAGCAACTTTTTTCCCTTACTTCTAGCCCCTAATTCCTCTTCTTCCTTCTCCTAAACCATACTCCCAAAGCTGTCCAGAATCCAGACTGACAGGAAAAGGGTTACAATGTGTTCAGGAAAGGGAGGTAAGTAATTTGTTTTCTATCCTGTCCAAAGCAGACATGTCGAGCTGAACTCCCTCGCCCTGTAGGGCCAGGCAGTCTCTTACCTGAGCAAAAAGAGACATGATATTGATGTACTGTTAGAAATTGGTTCCACACTGAACTAACAAGTCTTAATTGCTTAAGGCTTAAGATGAAATTTACCTCCCCTCTTGCTTCCTCGTATCCTTCTATAACCAGAGTCATCTTGGTAGGCTGTGGGGCATTTGCCAACAAACCTTCAGACATCTCACAGCAGTTGTAGAACAGAGCTTTTCCAGGCCAAAGTTTTGACTGTATTTATATTCCAACAGTTCGTCGCTCCAGCTTTGGCATGCAGTTGCCATGTAGCACTCCAGACAAAATCCCTCCTCCTCAAAACTACTTTTGATCCTGAACACTTTGCTTCAACAAACTGATCAACCTCATCGGAAATGTCACAGCTAAGAAAAAAGCACCAAACACCTTCCCCTGGGGCAAAGTGGGCCCTATGACAGCCTGTTCAGCTGTGAAACATGGGGATGGTGCTTTAAGCTTAAAGCACTTGGTGATGGTTTTAATGGTTTGACAAATCTCTCCCAGCAGGAAAGAAGCTTTCCATGCCTGGCTGTAGAGTCTTCCACAAAGCTGAAAGAAAACAGCACTTGTCTAAATTTAACTTGCCGTACTTTCAAACTGGTCTGCGTGAAGAAACATCTTTTGCTTTCATTTCATGCAAAACATTCAATTAAATTCTCTTAGGAAAAAAGCCCTTACGTATTAAGGCATGGATGCTATTTTTTCTTTGACATGTATTTCATTTATCTTCCCACATGGCTCAAGTGGAAAAAATCTTGGTGTAGTGATTATAAACTCACATTAACCTGCCCTTCTTCAGGGGTAAAGGAGAACAGGAGAAGCACTGAGCCATTCCTCATCTCCATAGGCAAAGAAATAAGATAGGCCTGGCGCTGAGCCCACCCAGCGAGCCGACTCCACCAGACCAGGTTGGGAGCACATTCCACAGGCAGAAGTACTTCTCGAAGAACTTCCTGCCAATGGCTACTTGACATTAAAAACTAGGATGATCTAGGTCAAGTACCCCAGTTGACATTAATTGCTATGTTGGATCAAAAAAAAAAAGTAGGCAGCCTCTCAGCCAGAGCTCAAGTCACATTAGGCTTAAAAGTAACCGAGGCCAGAACCTTGAATTGTACCCAGAAGCCAAAAGGAAGCCAAGCAGCTGTTGAAGAACTGCTCGAGCATGTTCTTACCACTCCTGCCCTCCCTGTGTGCAGCTGCCGACCGAAGCTGGGGAGCACTGACCAAGGAGCAGCGATTCCGTGGCCTCACGTGGAGGTCACAGAATCACAGACAGCCCCCGGGACACGCCACCCCTCGAGTGCATTTCTCTGCGTCCTGATGCAGAAGGCTGGGGGCCTGCTGGTTGTACCTACCTCAGGAAACCAGCAAATTACAAAACACTTAGATAAAAGGACAGGTGAAACTCTCCAGAGGCTGGTAAACTATAGTAGCACCTGCCGCCGTCAGTGCTTTATCTGTGTTTGCTGCTTCTTTTTATCTCTACGTACTCTGAAGGCAAAGCATGTGCCATGTCCAACTGGAAAGGAAAGATTACCTGGAAAAGCAAGTAATCTTTTTATTGATCCGAGCACAAGACCAGGTGACTCTCAGTTACCCAGAAAATCCAATGAGTGCTTCAGAACACCACGCCTGAGAGTGCTGGCTGGACAGTAGTCAAAGCCATCACTGTTGACAAGTTGAAAACCAGAATAAAGGATTTAAAAACCTGCAAAGTTCATCTGGTATCAAAGACCTCTGATGATTTTTATTTTTTAAGGGAAGATGATTGATTAGGACCAGTAGTAATTTTGAGAAAACACTTTACTAATTCAAACAAGAAAGAGAGAATTAAAATTTGCATTTTAAGTCCCAGAGTTCTCATCATGGCCAATGCCGAGAAGGTCAGGTTCTGGAACAACTGCTACCATGTGAAGGGTATCTCCTTCCAAATATTCTTCCAATTATTTCCAACAATGTCTTAAATAGATGAAGACAGTTTTCAGGTACATAATGAGTTCATGACAAGAAGAAACAACTCCATCAGCCCTTTCAATTCATGCAGCTACAGCTGAAACAGAAAACAACTATGGGTTCATCTTACTTATCCACACATCTTGAACAATACAGCCTTTTATACAACAGGCATAAAATGAACAAATTAATTTTTAAAGAGCAAAAGATGAAAATATATAGCTGTACTCCATAACTCATAGCAGGCTTCCAAATTGTAATCAATATTTTCTTTTCCATTTAAGAACTGCTGAATCTTAATGCTTTTCAGACATCCAAGTGCCAGAAATAATAATTTTATTATAGATAACTGTATGCGATTAGAGTCTGACTATAGTTTTCAAAGTTCTCTGCAAAGCCAATATGGGTTAAGTGCCCATTTGTATTGTTATAAAACTTCTTTACAGGGCTGTAATACAATACTCAAGCAGCAGACCCTGAGCTAATATTTAGCATACAACCTGATAACCTCACGTAGACTCAAACACAGCTGGAAAACCTAAAGTCTACAGGAAGTCTAACAATATTTGTATTATTTTATTCAAAAGTTTAAAAATACAGATGTCAAAGTAACTTCTCAAAGCAGGAACAATATTTGGGAAAAGTAACTTATCAGTCAATTGAATTACTCAGCAATTACAGCATGTGCAGTACTACAGACCATTGACAGCTCATTCAGTCCAATGACAACATAAAAAGGCTTTCTTTCCCCCCATGTACAAGCTCTTTAGCCAGTAAAGGTAACTAGCAGTTTCTCCAAGTGTTCCAAATAACAGTCTGGGGCCAAATACAAAACTATGCCAAGGATAATATTCTAAAAACCTAGCCAGTGCCATTTAAAAATAAATAACTGAAATCATATAAACAACAACAACGACAACACAACCCCAACATAAAACATGCAATCTAAAACATACTTACTTAAGAAGTTGGGGTGTTTTTTCTACTTTACAGACCAGATCCAGCCAAGGCATAAAATATTCAAATACTATGACTGTCAAAATTAACCCTAAATGTACTCATAGGAAGAAGAGCATAGCATTTCTCCCTGTAAGCCAACAGGAAGCACCACAGTCTGCTTGTATTACTGGGAGAAAGTCTGGTGCCTCTCCCAGCAATTATGGACTAGAGCAGATCCTTCCCATGCCCATGTGGACACTAGGAAAAGGTTGTTCACGGAGAGGACAGTCAGTCAGTGGAACAGGCTCTGCAGGGAAGCAGTCACGGCACCAAGCCTGCCCCAGCTCAAGGAGCCTCTGGATGACACTCTCGGTCACATGGTTTAGTGTTAGGCAGTCCTGCGAGGAGCAGGGACTCTGACCCAACAAGCCTCAGGGATCCCTTCCAAATCCAGATATTGTATGAGTTTATACACATATTTTCAGTCATCAAAATGTTGATAACCTATTAAGACTTTTCAAAAGGCTTTTTTTTTTTTAATTTGGAAATACACAATAGTGCTTTTTCTACTCCTTCATTCACAGAAGGACATCAGTACTTTGTGATAGGCCTCCCACAGTCTTCAGAGCAAAGCTCTGGAACACCATGTATTAAACAGGGGTTACCTACAAAATTCCTAATGCAGACAACTGATCAGCTGCATAGATAAAAGATTGAAACGAGTGGTCTTTAAAAATTCTTTTTTTTTTTTTTTTTGTTAGTTGGTTTTGTTTGTTTACATTAGTTACAATTACCAAGTGCATTCAGAAGTTACTGTAGCAATATCTGCCTTTGCATCCAATACTAGGCTAGAATAGTCACTTATTAACCATGACAGAGTTGTATTTTACAATGAAAGAATGTAAAACATATGAGTCAGGGCTTCTGTTTTAATTTCCTTTAGCAAAACTGGGGTAGAGTATCTCATAAACCTGATTCAGAAACATCTACTTAAATACCTCAATGTTTCTTCTTTACTTTAGAGGAGTGCTAAAAATAACTAAAACTGGAAAAGGAAGACAAAATAAAGAGGGCAACACTGACAAAGTCTCTCAGAAGGCAACAGTTATCTTTTTGTTCAGAGAATCACCTAACATGGTACTCTTTATTTATTAACTCTAATTTAACCCATCTCTTGCTGCTGCTCTCGATCACCTGAAAGGAGGCTCAGGTGAGCCTACTGAGGAGGGAGGCAGCGATAAAGTATACAAAAATTATCACTTCCAGTCTCCTGCTTTCCTTTACTTTTACTTGTGCTCTCTTGCAAGGCTTTTCTTAGATATCCTCCAGCTCTCCCAAATTCTGATCAGTAACACCACTCTCTTTCCTCATCCTGCAGCAGGTTCAGGAAATGACGACGGCACAAACATTTACGCATTTCATATGACAAATAACTGCACCTCTTTGAAACTGCTCCCACAAGGGCAATACCACAGCCCATGCCTGTACCAGTGAAGTGGCAGGACTGAAACTGAGCCATAATATCAATCTGTGTGCTTTATGTGCAAGGAGTCGCTCTTGCTATTCTCTTGTATTTCCATATCTAATTAAGTGAGTATGCCCAAGCTTTCCCTCACATGTGCAATGCCAGCCTTTGAGCAAGAAGAATCTCTCATTATTTGACAGCTGTTTAAAACAAAAATTCATTAGTGGGGGTTCAACAACTGCCACTGGTAATACAATCCTGACTGTATCATTCATTCACACAGGTAGCAGAACTTCTGCCTCCATATGATGAGCTCAAGTAAGAGGGATACTTTAATTTCTCAGACTAAAGCACAGGTGAGGTACCTGTTGCCTTCTAATCTCCAAGTCTAGCAAGAAGAGACATGAAGATAAAAACCAAAATAAGGGATATTTTCTCTATTTGTTTCTGAATAAAGACTGTCTGGTGAGAGACCTGCGGTCTTACCTGGCTTTAGTTTTGTTCCTGTCTGCTCCACAGGCTAATCTCATGCAATACACTGCCAGGAAGATGTTACCCTTCTTGCTAATTCTAAGCAAACATCTTTTTCCAGCATTCTGTTGTTAAATAATGCCTCCATGCAATTACATCCACGTGTTTGTCAGTGCTAGACTGAAGTAATGCTGGCATAAGCCTGTGGGACCCTGGGATGCTTCTCTTGCCACAGATTTCCCTTCTGGATGCACCAGCCAACTTAATACCCCACACATTTTAGCCTGTCAAATTTTAACAGTCCCATTCTTACCCTGTTTTAATGTGTGCCTGTGGTTTTCTGCTCCAAAACACAGTGGAGTGCTATTTCCAGCCACCATTTCTGTGCTCCCGTGTTACAAAACAATCATTAGCATAGGAAATGAAAACCACAGTCAGACTTGGGGGGGGGGAATGGAATCGCTTGTTCCCTGGATATAATCTACTCCTTCCAGCAAAAGGAAACAACAATAACCAACCCAACAACTCACAGAAGACCTTACAGTTTCACCAATTTTCACGTTAAGCTCCCCCTGGAATCAGAACATAGTATGGAGTTAAGGGACTGACTCCTCCTTGGAAAAAGCACGTTTACTGCAATATAGCTATTAAAAGAACAACTGAAATAAATGTTAGTTAGCATATTAGAAACAATGTTAACTGGTCACAAACTCAACCTTCACCTCTAAAAAGAGCTCACTTTGTGCAGGCAGTAGGGCTATTTCCCCTAAATTTAGGTGTGTTCCATTTAAGCCTGATGTTCTCTCACTCTCAGTGTCAAAGCTTATGAGAGCAGGAAGCACCGAAAGCAAACCAGGACAGGTTTCCTTCAGAAACTGAATAAATACTTTTAAGCATCATAAACATGCAATTTGGCATGTTGAAAGAGATACAAACAGCTATCCCTTTAAAAAACCTCTTTTAGGACCAAAATATTTTATGCTCCCTTTCTCACAGCTATACATTCACATGCTCTAATCTATTTTTAGAATGTCCTTCCTAGATTAATTTTTAAACTCACGTCTGGACACCTTTCACCCTCTCTCTGCCCAGATATCCCTGTTGAGTCTGTTCCACTACTGGAGGCTACAAGGACATGGAAGTCAGCCTGCCACAGGTTTGCATCCCACCCTTTCCCACAAAAAGCAGAAAAAGACAACACAGGGATGGATAGCCTGTAGAGAGGAACAGGGCACAGCACTTAAAGGGCAAGAGCCATAACTTCCTACAGCAGGCATGCTATTATATGTACTTTCTGTCACAGCAGATGATGACTTAAAGTCATCTCATTAAATGCTGCAAGGCTTAAAAAGAAGGAAAAAAACAGCTGTTCCCCAACTTCCAAAGAAAAGCTTATAAATAAGCATACCTGCCTTCATCCATGAAGTAGCCAGCCCAGACTTAGGCTTGACAGTGTCTCTCTAAGAGAATAAACCCATCATAGACTTTACAGGATAAATACATAACTAAACGTTCTGGCAGTTCTCTTTACCAGATACAATTCTACAGCTTTAGCTATGTTAGTTCACAAATGTGACAATTTTAACCCAAGTCTGTTTATATGCTTTTATTTAGAAGGGTCTTGTACCTGAAAGTCTGTATACATCACAAATCTTTTGAAAGGAAACAGATTTCAGACAATCACTGATGTCAGTGTGAACTATTTAAGGAGTAGTTAAGTTGCATTAGACTAAGCCAGTTCTTCCCATTCCACTTACTAATAGCTGGGAAAAACAATGTAATGGTGATTAAAAGGAAGGAGTAGGGGGGAGGAATGTAACCAGCTACTTTACATAAGATGATCAACAAGCAATTTCTGTGGATTCAAATTTAATCTGACATTAGTTCAGACTTCTGCTATTTACATGTGTAGTCCCAAGGACTGGTAAACAGCACTTGTAAACTGAGAGGAAGCTGTGCCCACAGACCACAGCGCATCAAAATACCCAGTGCTGGTCAAATCCAGTGGGAGACAAATCTCCCGGCCATACCATCGTCACTGAACTCCTCAAACAAACCACTTTTGCATTTCCAGACAAAAATGTGTTCTCCACATTACACATGAGCAATCTGCAAAGACTAAAGAGCACACACGAGGTAAGCAAGGAGAGCTAAAAAAAGCATTACAGACATTACACCTTTTTCTTCTCTTCTGTGATCTCATTTTAGTAATCACCAGTTATTTCTACATATCTTAAGAGACTCACTTGTAAATAACAAATACAGAAACACAGTGCTGCAACACACCAGCACATGTACAGGGAGTCAGAACTCAGGAAAGTGAGTTCACGAATTATGTTTACACATTTTTAATATAGCCTAATGATTAAATCAAAAAGGAAAATAGTAAGGATATTTGCCCTTATCTTAATTAGCAAGGCTGCTTATGCAGGCTGAAAGGTAAGCATGTGTTTGTTTCTCCATCTCATTTTTATGTATTACAACTGAAGAGCATTGCATTATTCGCACTCTTGAATTCATAAGAAGCCACCAAACAATTTCTGCAGAAATGGTACTTAAAAATTTCACATCTGATCCATCCAAGAAAGACCTCTTTTACCCAGAAAGAATAAGGCTCTCATTGCCAGAAAGATTCAAAAGCTTGCAAAATAAACACAATTTATACCCTTCCCAAACTCCTATCAATACACTTTCCCCCCTAAAATTTCTACAAGTAAATCTCATCACTACAAGTTCAATTATGTCATAAAGTGGCATTTTGCCCTAATTCTTCCAAACAAGAATGTATGAGGTCATTTGATAGCTATCTGAACTAGAATCTAAATGGGGATTGAAAGCAACCAACAAAACACAACCCCAAAACTGACACCACCTAAAAAGCTGACCATCCCAGACAGATGGAAGGGATTCAGGAACTGTAAAAATGGGTTCCATCCATTACTTCCCTCTCAGTCTTAGAAGTATTTGCTGTTCCCAGTGTCACCAGCTCTGCTATACCTGTTGTTACATGCTCTTTCACACAGTCTCTCTCCTCTCTACATGAGATCTGCAATAATCAGAAATATTGCACTATCTTAAGTTACATTCCTGAATTATTTAAACAACCACTCCTATTTCTACAATCCAGGCTGTCTTGCATGAGTTTTATGAATCCTGAAGATGATCTCCATGGCACATGGGCAAGTTTTTAGATTTAAAAAAGAAAAAATTAAGAAAAACCACACATAGGACAGCTGCATCTCCAAGCAACTCACTTTGCTCAGCAGGGAAGAGAAGCAAGTGAGGAGACAACACACACTGACTTGTGCCATCCCCCTGCAGGGAAGGGACCTTCTGCAGAGGAATGGAACAGGTCACCAGGGTCAGCAGCACCACCACGGATAAACCTGACAAAGTCCACCTGCCACAGCACCAAGCAATAAGCTAACAAAAATTAGATCAGATAGCAGACCTCCAAGTGTTTATAGCCCATGACTCAACTTTCCCTCCTGTACAGTGACCTTTACAGAGGACAGGAAAAGGAGGCGAGCATGCTTATATGTTAAATTCATACAATCCATTATCCAAAAGAGTAACTGATATCAGAGGTTCTAAATCTACTTAAGAAGCAGAACAGCAGTGGCCTATGCTATCCCCAGAAGGCCTGAACAGAGGAAATTTGATTGGTTTTGTGCTCCTGGTATCTTGTGAAGCATGTGCAATTTTTCTCAAAAAATAACAACAAAGTCATAAGGTAGAAGACACAGAAGTAGTGTGATCATCAGCACAAGGAGGATATTTTAAGACCTGCTTTAATGCTCAAGTTAGTTTTGCAGAGACAGAATACAGCTGACATTAGCCTGGACAAGACATCAGAGCTAGAGGAACCATACAGCAGTGCAACCCAAAATACTCAGCATTACCCCAAAAATAGTGCCCAAATACTGCTCACTTCCTGTGTCACATGTTAGAATAGTCTCAAAACAAAACCAGAGCAGTGTAAGGCAAAAGTGAAATTGCCTGGAAAGCCTGAAGGGCACGCTGAACAGACCCTTTTTTCCACTTAGGAAATTCACAGCAGAATATCACCAATGGTAAAACTTGAGGTCCAGAAGATAAAAGTTTGACAAAGTGACCTTTTATGCATTTCAGATCAAAAAAACCAGTTGGGTCATATGCATGCTGAGATAGCCTTGGGCATATGACAAACAAGCTTAAAAAAAAACTTTGTGAGCAAGCACTCAAGACAGCTGTGTTCAAGAGCTATATCTAAGAGACACGATCAAACTTTCATGTTTGATATTGTAATCTAAGGATGAGCCAGAGTTCAGTAAACAGTAAATGTGATTCTGCACAACCTTGTTATCTTTTCATCTCAACAGTTAAACCTATGTGAGGGAGTGCAAAGAGGTTACAAAATACTATCAGCACAGTTTATTAAATGGTCCTTTTGCATCTATTTTGTAGCAGGATAAAATTCAAGGTAGCAGAGACTTAAGAACACCAGTAAGTTAGAGGACCAGGACTGATTATTTAAAAATCCTTTGGACCTCCAGAGGCAAGAGGCAATTTTTCTTCAGGAAATTTTGCACTCTTATGTGGCCACTATTTACCAGATTGGAGAAGTTTCGCTTTTAGTACGTTAGCTAAGCAAAACTGAATGGCAAAGGTGCATTGATTCTTCCCTTATTTTCCATAAACAGGACCCAAAGTAACAGATTAAGGGGATTTTTCTGTGGGTTTTGCCTTTCCTCCCCACAGCCATACACCTCTAGAGATCCATTATGCTGGGAGTACTAGGACTTCAACATATGATCTTGGAATTCAGGTGAAATTTTGGATTTACAGAACTCGACAGCATCACTACTCCTGATTTCAAAACTGAAGGATTTCACACTTATCTGTGGTGTTTCACCTCCCCAACCCCCTCAATCCTTTTCGATCATTATATACTGGTTTTGAGCTTCAGCTTCTTATCCTCTTCACATCTCACCCAGAGATTTTGCTGTCCACCTTCTGAAAGCACCTTTAGATCCCTTCAATTTATGGTTGTTACTATAAATTCAAGAAAGGACAATAGCTTGGTTTATCTTCACACTTAGGAAGCAGAGAATAAAACCTGAAACCTTAAACTCTTACAAAAATGGGAGGGTTAGGGAGGTGAACACCTCAGATAAGTGTGAAATCCTTCAGCTTTGAAATCAGGAGTGATGCTGTTGAGTTCTCCAAGGATGCTCTTGGCTTTGAGTTACGGGGTATCTCCACAATCTAGAAACAGCTAAATAAGACTATGCATTTACCTAATGAGTGCTTGAAGGATATTCTCATTGTTGCACTATTTATGTTGCACATAAAATTCAAGTAATTCAGAAGAAAGTTAGCTACCTCAACAGCAAGAAGCCCACATCCTTCTCTTGTTAGATGAGAAAAATTACAAAACCAAGTACTCTGCAAAATAAGGTGAACACAGCCAGCAGTCCTTGTTGCCCAGATGGATCCAGAAAGCTGTGCAGAAAGTTGTGTCCACATTTCACATGGCTTTGTCCTTCCCCACCAAACCCAGTCCAGTACAGGACTGGCAGAACACCCTAGCAGGGATGTCTGCTTCTCCATCTGGGAGCTGTATTCCTAGAAAAACACCATGAGATGAAAAAGGTGTGGGAAAGTTTTTCGGGCATCTTTTTGTTCTTTTTGAGATGACACTTGTCACATACTCATCTCTTTGCCAACTACAAAAACTCCTGAGTGGAGAAAAAAAACCAAAACAAAAAACCACAACCCACTCAGGCAAGCAATTTTTTCCATAAATGATAAGCAAAACAACTATACTCAAACAAAGTTGAAGGCTACTGACAAGAAAATAGAGGCCTAGGCCCTGTTCTTTCTATTGCCTGAGAAATGAAGGAAGAAACCAGTATCTTGATGTTCTTCCCTGCTGTTTCACGCTGCTTTTTCACTGTATTTCTGCAGCAGTGGGAATAAAGACAAAAGAAGCACCAAAGAACAAAGCACGAATCTCGTTCTGGCAAAAACAAGGAGGGGGAACAAAAGACAGAGTGGAAGTGGATGGACTACTTATAGCAATTATTGTCAAACATTTTTGCACTTCCTTCCTTAATGTAGCTCCTTTTGTACACAAAGGCCTCCAAATAGTTCTGAGAGGTTCCCTTTGTAAAACGAGGAGAAAGGAAAACTGTAATAAGACTATGCAATGAAGATAAATTTTCCCAATAATGCAAGCTACAGGAAACACATGGAGGTCAAATAAAACTATTATTTGCCTTTTCAAATACTATTTTCTTCAGCTGCTAAATAAAAACATTATGAAGCCATTTTACACAGCAAAATTTAACCTTCTATTAACCTTCTATATTAAGTAAACAAACCTTTCTAGCCAATAAGCATCATTGTGAACTCTCTGAGATGATAAGCAATACCTTAATTACATTCATTTACATGACTTTGAAATTGTTCCAGACCAAAGTCAACAACTACAAGGTCAAAGAGTATGGAAATCTAAAATAAGGAGAAATCCATAGTCGGCCAGTTTACAAGGATGGTGCAGCATCCTTCCTAACCCAGTTTGCAAAGGGTCAGGGACTGCAACCAAGTAGTCGTTTTTCATCAATTACATTAAAAAAGCAAATCCACTGAAACACCAAAGACCAGGTCCATCTTTTTTTTTTTTCTTTTGAAGACTAGTCAAAGTTGAAAGCAATGGGCTCTTCAGAATTGTTTTTGATGCCTAATATGAACACCTTACGCAAATGTTTTATAATATTCTAAATGAAAGCCACAAGACGGCTTTCAACAAACAAGATGCTTTTAAAAAATACATCCATACCACTGACAACTAGTGACTATTTGATATAGTGCCTTTATACTTGGGGATGCTACACTGATGAGTTTACAACTTTTAGAATGCAACATGAAAACCTTTGTTATTTCATCCCTGCTACACTTAGAATGGGAAATAATAATAATGCTCAAACAGCAATTATAAAAAACTTTTAACAATGACTGTTGCAAGAAACTTCATAAAATATGTTCTGCCCTGAAACAGCAGAAAAGTAGACAGAGAGTCCGCCCACTCCCAAGATATTAGATAATGGCTCAGGTATAATCAATAGCAATCAAAACAGCCAAAATAGAGCACACATGCATACTGCACTAATGGATAGTTTTCAGGATTACATTTTGTGTATTACAGCTGTGGAATTATTACAAATATACACATACAAAAATCTGAAGTACAGCTTTTGGATTTAGGCAGTCCCATATCAATACCCTGAAGCTGACAACATTTTCTTAGTATTAAATTAGATAAATCTCCCTGCACCCTACTTTACTAGCCAAGCACTTTTTATACAACTCTCAAGCCAACAACCTTCTGCAATTTAAGTATGATTTAGTGCAAGAGAAGCAATGAGTATTATAAAATTTATGCTTGTTCACCTTCTCTCCCCACAGAGAAGGGCAAGACGTTTTTTCATGTAAATATGTATTAGATCCAAATCATTTAAATAGATATTATTCCATAGAGAACATGATGCTGCATATGCCCATTTCAGCTCCATGTTACTAAATAAACTGCAAGATAATGATGTTGCCTTGCTCATCCTAAAGGACACTGAAAATATTTCTAGGCATTTCAAACAGAAGTAAAAGGAAGAGACTTTCAGAATAAAAAAGAAAAACTAGGGTGGCTCTTACAAAGCTTCCTAAAGTGAAGACAAGTTACTGGCAAATTAGGAAATCTCTTTAGGAACAGGTCACAGCTGCCACAGAAAAAAAATATAGCTCAGGTACACAGAATCTTTATAGTATGAATAGCAAATCATTGCTATCAACCACTTTCATTTTCTTTTAAATGGAGAAGGGAAAGATAATCACGTTTGCAAGGAGAAAACCAAGAAACTTTAGACAGCTGACTAATTCTAAACGTTAATGTAGAAATGCTAAATGCAAGGCGCCAAATTCTAATTTCTTTCTAATATGTCTCAGCTATATTTACCTACAAGTGTCACTGCTTGAATGGAAAAGAGACAGAATAGGGAAAACTTAAACGGTGTCTTTAAAATAAGAGCTTTAAGCATCCCTTTCAGGTGAATGCATGTACATCTCCCTGCTTCTCACAAAATGCACCGGAAGTTAATCAGCATGTTACACAAAATGCATTTTAAGTTTACAATTTATTTCTAAATCATGTATATATTAAGTGAGGAAGACTGTCATTTGACTTGAAGCTATCACATACCATTTGGGCCACAGTCAGTTATCTTACAATACAGTCTGACCTCTACTTGATTTTAAAATAGGATAATCACCTTCAACTGTGTATGAACCTTGAACATTATCAAAAACAGTTTTATTGCATCAACGATTTATTAATAGTCTTATATTAATAGTAATGTAACTTTGACTTTACAAAGTCATAAAGATGACGAGAAACACAGTCGAGACTTATTGTGCTACCTATTTTATTTTAGGCTTCTAAGGCAACCTCATGACACAATCAGAAAAACTATCCTGAAAGTAAGAGCTACAAAGGAAAAACAACAGAATACGCATGTATCGTCCCAGTTCAACAGCAGAGCAGGAAGGATACAGACAGCATAATGAGTTCAGACAAATGCTGAAACCTTTCAAGTACCAAAATTGTCCTGTAGCCAACTGTGCCTGGAACTGGAGGACTGCTCGTGCTGAGACAGGTAACTTCTGGACAAGCACACGAGCAGTGACTGCAGCAAGGAAGAGGCGTGAGCCTTACGTGGGAGCGCGCTAAGCCAGATTCCCCTTCCAAGCAAAGCGCTGCAGAACGCCCAAAGCCTACAGGCTCACATTCAAAACAAACCTGAGGAAGGAGGAAGTGTTCCTCCCAGAGTGTTTCTGGTTCTCACCGAGGCACCCCTGCCGTGCGGTCGCTTTTAGAGCTGCTGGCCCCACTGCACCACAGTTTAAACAAAGAGCGGCTAAGAAAGCACAATATTCTATAACTGGCATTTACAGCACCGGCCTTGGACTCCTAATCTTTACCAGACGGGCACACAAATCAATCTATCAGCTCATAAAGGTATGCTTTTTAACCTCTCAAACAGATGGGATTGGCCAGAAACGTCTGGCATGTCAAACTGCTAATCACGGCTGCCCTTTGCACAAAATAACCCACTTAAGTTGAGGCATGGTTGCACTGTAACAGACATTAGTCTGTGGGAAACCCATTTAACTGTCACAGACTCCCGCCACTCTTGCTCTCCCTTAATTAAGCCTAATGCCTTATGCTTTGACCTTTTGTTCTAGCCTATTAACCCTATCTAGTACAAGTTCAAATATGTTAAACTTAAAAGTTTGCTGTAAAATATTAAATGCCAACCTACAGAAAGAGTGAGGGACGTTTCTCTACCCTGCAAGTTACCAACCCCTTTTCCAAATTTCGAAGCGCTATGTTAGTCCCCAAAGACAAAGTATGCCCAAACACTTAGCAGTTTCACAACAAAAAAAGTGGAGTTTCTTCCACTGGCATAGCCTACTTTTTCCTCTTCAGAGGAGAAAGGAGGGTGAGGAAAAAAAAGAAGTGAAACTTCTGTTTGCAACTTCATATCCTCAGGCTTTTGTGTTTTTATCCAACAAGAAAAGGACATACTATCAGCCAAGATCATACTGCACTCATTTGCTGTTCTCTGAAACCCATTATTAAAAATACGACATAATTGGTTTACAGTGACCAATTTCTCCTCAATTAAAGGCTGCCTCTGCCAACCTTCCTCACACTGAGTCACCATCTTGTTCTTTTGACAAGATAGTTGCACTTACTATTAGCCTGTAATTCTCATCTGCATCTCCAGGTGAGTTGCATCCTTTGAAGTGTCTCAGACTTGCACAGACTTAAACAAGGACATAATTTATACATTCCAGCTACACACTTTTCCTTTTATGCAAGCTCAACTAAAGCATGGCTGCCTTCTGCTCCACTATCTCTTAATTCATGAAGGGTACACAGCACCAACAAGACCAGCAGTTATATTTCTAGAGCAGTACTCTTTTGGAGAAAGTCTACTCTAGGGGTCCAGAACGTAAACAAGAACTTAAATTCCAGCGACAATAACAAACCTCTGATCAAGACACTACTGCACTCCACAGTAAAGCTATTTATGCATGCAGTGCAAGCCTGGTATACCAACAGAGGTATTCCACAATTAGTGCTCATAACTAGTAAACAAACCTATTCCCCACTCCAAAAAAAACAATGATGAAGCCCAACTGCTTTATAATATTGGTTGAAAACAGAACGTTGGGATTCCCAGCCGTGTTGGGATTACCAGCCATGTATATACTGACAAACATGTTCTCAAATCTTTAGTTTAACCACCTTACTGACAAGCTGAATACTTGGTGCAACATCCTTGTTTACAGCTTATGCTTTTGCAACCCTGACTAAATAGAACTCCTTTTACAGAGAGGCAACAATCTTGAACCAAAGCTTTGGATTACTTTAACTGTTTTTGAAGATGTGAGAGATTTCAAAAAGCTTGTTGCCACAAAAGCCATTGTCTACTAAGTTCTATTAAAGCTGTGTAAGAGACCATCTGCTGCTGATCACAACAATTCTCCAGTTTTAAATTGCTAATTAATTAATTATGTTTTAATTCCAAAGTGCCTGTCTTACTGATTCTGAGACCAGCAAGTAATATCATTAACTTTTCTGTAAATACAATTGCTCAGGCAACTAAGATACACTACAATAACACTCAACTCCTTTTTATTGAAAAGTCAAACAGAAAACATTGTGGGGAAAAAATGGATCTCTCATATCAATTTCTGGTTATTTCCAAAGCACTGATTCTGGTTAAATCCAAATCCCTACAACTTAAAAAGTGCATATATTTTCATATTTACTAATGATTTCACTTGGCTATATTCTATTGTACTGGAGACTCTCAAACTGCACTACACAGACCAATACAGTATTCAAGTAAAGTCAAGCAACACATGGATTTATTAAAAAAAAATACAAAAATATATCCTTGCCTCTGCAATCTGTGTCATTACAATGGATATGAGAAGTTCTGCAGGCTGGGATTTGGTATGACTGCCTCCAGCTTGTAGACCTTCCCTACTAATGCTCACAAAAGTTGCCACTGGAGGCAATGCAAATGAGTCCTAAGAGAGACCAGAAACAAAACAACAACTGCTTGTCAACCATTACATGCCCAAATTGTATTCTTTATGCTCATCAGCATTCTCAAGTTCTTAGGCACGCATGTAGGCCCACCGAGGACAGTGGGGCTACTCAAGTGAATAAAATGACTCACAAACCAAAGTGCATATACATAAGCAATCACTGGACAACACTCAGGGAATTATTCCCCAGTATCAAAGAAAAATAGGATTTAGGAAATGGGAACCAAGGGAGCAGATCCGAACAAAATGACAGTGATGCTAAATGTCTACAAACCATTGTAACATAGTATCTAATAATGATTTTACTGTGACGGTCCCTTGCCACACAAGCTCAATTTGGATCTGTTTTATTTAAAAAATAAGAGAGATGGTAACACAGTAAGTGTTATTTAATCTTCTCTTTCACTCAGAAATTACATGTAAATAAGCTCTTCGCCATTTAGCTACCTCACAAACACATCTTCAGAACTTAACAGCAAATTACATACAAAAAGTTAAGATGTTACAAAAATATTTATTTCCCTTTAATCAGCACACATATTAAAAAAACCCAACTCTCAGAGAAAAAGAGGGATTACCTTGAACATTTATCACTTCGAAACATATTATAATCCTAAAAGGTTTATACATGGCACACAGTTGTCTGACAGCTTTGGCAAGACAAAGAACAAACCCCAAACCAAAGAGACAAGGTAAACAACCCAAACAAATTATTTACCTTGAATGTGGTTCCATTAGGAAAGCTCTTCCTTCAGGAGTCCAAGGATGCATTAATTTTCTTCCTCAAAAATTTCATTCTTGATCTGAAAAAAAAAGTAGAAATCATCCTATGAAAGTCTGCAAACCATTTTTTCCTACCTAATATGCCTCCATCTACTTTCTTACTGTTGGTGTAACAGAAAGCAATGCTTTATTTTGGCTAGTATGAACTGCAAGTAACATTTTTATTTCAGAAGAAAAACATAGTTCCAAACTTCAGAAATCAAAATCTTCCAGTCAGAACCATAAGTAAAACCAGTAGAAACAACTCATGTTGTCTAGACTTGTACTGACTAAGGGGATATTATTTCTGTAAGAACAAAATCCACATTCAACTCTAAGCCAGAGTCCTCTTTTCCTTCCTTTCATTCAAAAAACAGCTGTCACATGAAAGCTCTCCATCCTATGTAGTGCTTACTGCTTAACACTTCAAACTTGCACCCACGAACATCAAAATCAGTTTTTAAAGAGCCTCTATTAATTTACATATACATTAGGAAAAGACAAGAGTATAGTATAACAGGTGAGTGTAATGCTAAACACCACAAAATTAGTTAGAACAAAAATAAACCAGTAGAAATTGTAATATTTGCTTTCGAGAGATTTAAGAATAGTATACAACACTATTTTATTTTAGTTAGAAAATGTTAACCATTACAATAACAAAAGTTCTTCTCAGCACTTGTCTATTATTCTTAAATGAAATTTTGCTAAAGGTTGCAAACTTACAGCTAGCCCAGACCATTCTTATTTCTACTGTTTCAGCCTTGTTGTTGTGACAAGCCTCACTATTAAAGGTCATCAGGTTACCACCCAAGCAGCAACCTTATTATGCATAGAGCCAAATTTAAATATAATAAAATACACTTCAAAGAATGAAATAAAATAAGACTTTCTCCACCACTTAGCTGAACTTTTCCTTCCCTCCTTCTGCTTGGCAATGGGAGAGTTCCTCTCCTTAATTCAACACCTTTTGCTTCTGCTCCCACAAAAAATGCACACAAAAGCTTTTTAAACACCTCTAGCACTGAGGACCCCACAGGTGGGTAGGACAGAGAGGGAAGAGTGGGAATTGTGTGCGCTGGGGACACATCTGAGCATTTCTCCCTCCACAAAACCACTTGGGTTCAAGCCAGATTAGAGAAAACATCTAACTCTGAGCACTGCAATGTGCTTGCTAACTGGGAAAAAATATACAGGTGTTGATCAATGGGTCATCATCCAAAAAAACACCTATTCAAAGCTTTCAGGTACATGCAATAACAGCAGCATGCTGGACTACTGCCAGCTCCAAGACCCAACAAAAGATGCTCAACAACAGAGCCAATTAAGCTGAAAAATAAGTAAATACCCCAGAATACTACATGCAAACACTATTTTAAATCCTTCTTCCACATACATCACAAAATGAAAAGGTAAGTTGCACCACAGAAGGGGTGCAATCCTCAACATTTGTATTCAATTGGGGGGGGAATCTACCATCACAGTAAAAATAAACAGAGAAATGGCAGGTACAGTGACAAAGGTGCTAAAAAACATAGTTCAAAGCCTCAAAGCCTTCTCAACTTCATTTTACTGAAAGGGTAAATAAGCTGGATGTGCAATCTTTTGTGGCCAACGAAAAACAGGGTAAGAGGCCCCACAGAGCAGAAGAAAGCAGCACTACTAAAAAAACATACTCATGTTTTCAAGTCACCTGAATTTGAGAAAAATAGTTAATTCCAGTATTACTATTCTACACTGTAGATGTAGACAAAATGTTTTTCACCACTGACAAATGGGTGAATTTAGTCATTCCTACTTCCAACAGAAGA
The DNA here is from genome assembly GCA_026261815.1 of Monarcha castaneiventris obscurior. NCBI lineage: Eukaryota > Metazoa > Chordata > Aves > Passeriformes > Monarchidae > Monarcha > Monarcha castaneiventris. Next base: position 10,727,737 of record JAMPIT010000575.1, read on the forward strand.
CAGATTGCTATCTAGTAGGGAAAAACACAAAACAAGGCACAAAAAACCACTCCATACAGTATTGCCATCAAGGTTCAACATACAGATGGGATTTCTTTAGGGCAGCATTAAATAGTCTTTTTTGTATTGTTCCAAGTGATTACAAAAGGTTTATGAGACTTCAGTTCAAAGACAAGAGAACTTGTTATTTCTGGGAAAAAAATCCATATTCCTTCAATGTGTTTTAAAAATTGAGGAGAAAAGAAAAAAAAGGAAACTTTTCTATAATATTTTATTCCCAAACGCTTCACATCCGGACCACTTGCTTTACACACCTTAGAGTTTTTGGAATGTTGATTTGTTTTGTATTATGGAATACCAAATGCAGGATAGGTGATGACACAAACACCACCACCAAGGCCATCTCCTGGGACAAGGACCATCATTTCTTTCTGCATCTGAGGCAAGCCCTGCTTTCGCCATCACCAAAAAAGCATTTTCAGTTCACTTTCCCCCTCTTTTCACAGTGGGACGGGGAACAGAGAAGAAGCAGAAAGCAGGTAGATATGAATCCTAAAGTTTGCTATGGGAAAAACAATCAGAACAACAATACCAAGTCTAGGACCAATGAGATCAAAAATACTGTTCATCTGTGAGCAAGATTTACTGCTTGGATACATTTCAACACACTGAAGTCAACTTCATTGACTACCACTTTTTGGGACAAATTAAATACTCCCTTATTTGTTTTCAAATAATAGTTTCATCCAAGATTGGAACACATTTTACATCTAGCGCCTGATCTCTTCATGAGGACTCCCTCAACTTCCTTTCTTGAGACGAGGAAGATCATCCCCTCAGACGTCTTTCACAACACTGAGTTTCTTTCCTATATTAAACTCAGCCTCTTAGAAACCAGTGACTAAAACAGAAGATCTGTAGCTTCTGCTTTTAATCTGATTTTGTCTATAAGCAAAATTGGTTTTCCCCTGCTGAAGGCAATGGTATTTAGAAATAAGTGGTATGAAAACAAAATTTCACTCAAGACAGGCAATTAAACAAGAGCAATGAGCTCCAATAACATTTTAAGTATGAGAAGACTATGCCAGGAGGGGTTTGACCCAAGCTAAGATGTCTAGCAACTGCTTCTTCCCCTTTCTACACATGAATATTTATTTACATGAGTTTTAGTTCCTATTCTCCTTCTTCAACCATCAAGCCAAGTGACCTGCAACAGACAGCCAAATAAATTACCAAATTAATTCTTTCAAGTGCTAAATAGGTCCGCTAGCATTTCCAAGTATTTGAAATAAATAATCCGGAAACCCTAAAGAGCAGGCATTCATCTTTACCAAAAGAATACCTCTGCCCAATTTTTCCCAAGGAATATCTTCACACTTGGAAACAGGAAAGTTTTCACATGATCCCAGATGTTCACCCAAAGTACTGCCTGCCAACCCTTGTATGCTGTTTCCTAAAGCAACTAGTGAAACCCTAACACCAAGAAGTCCAAAAGCAATGCCACAGCCCTGTTAAATAATTTCCCCCTAGCTTTCCCCCTCTTTGCTGCAGGCAGGCCGGCACAGCTCAGAGTTACTGTTCTTATCATTCTGGCCTGCTGGCAGGAAGAAAGAGCAAACCACAAATGCTGTTACCATTAACCTTTTTGTCTTTGGTTCAAGATTGTTTAGACAGACTGTCAAATTTATGCTTTTTATCTTTATTGTACATTTATGCATATTCTCTCACACCTTCTCCTCCTGTTCAGGCTTCATTCCCTACCTACGTACCTTTCCGCTTGCCTGTCGTTGCCTGCCCTCCTGAGCAGAAATGCAAAATTTGCACTTCTTGACCCAAAAGGGTATTTATCCTTTTTAATCCATAGGAGAGCTATCCTATTAACCCTGCCTCCTGCTCATCACCCAGCCCATTGCTCAGCACGTGGGAGATGAGCCCTGCCCTGCCTGCAGGCCCCGTGCACGGGAGGGCAGTCACCAAAGCCCCCCTGGAAAAGGGGCTTGTGCTCCCAAACAAGGAACCCAGCTGGGAGCCCCACACTCTCCCCAGGCTGCCTTCTGGATCCCCTCCACTCCCTGCACATTCACATACAGGAGAAAGAAACACAACCACAAGACTTTTGGGGTTTGAGGTACAGGCAAGCTCTGAAGACCTATTCTAAAATGATAATTCATAAACATATTACGGTCTTCATGTCTTCTCTGTTAGCCCTGCAAGGAGGTGTCAAGCACAGCCCTAGAGCAGGACAGCTGACTGGGGGAAATGCAACTCCCTGGCTTTGCCTTGGGCTAGTTTATACATGTGCTTGGCACAAGGCAAACCAGAATTTATCTTTTATTATAGTCATGTCCCACACTCTCAATGGTAGAATTAAGTGTTCCCGCTAACAGTGATAATAAAGCTGGCATTATATAAACTTTTTGCCAATGTTCAAAGCCTGAAAAATAAAGTTAGCTCCGAAGAGACAAAATAAGCTTTAAGCAAGCAAGACTTGGTCAATTCTTTTAAGCAAATCCCGCAATAAGCAAAACTACAGGCAAATACGATCACCATAAAGTTAATTCATATTTGAGCTCTATAATCTTTACTGAATCACTTAAAAAAATTTCCTTGATGCCTTTTACATAACAAATTTACCCCAAACACAACTATGAAACACCACAGGTGATACAGTCAGTGATTAGATCACCCTTTTAAGTTTACAATATAAAAACATTATTTACTTTTACTTCTTTATCAACATCATTTTTATGACTATAATAAATTCTGGTTAGCACATCTTTCACTTTATAAAATGAAACAAGTATGGAGAGCAGAGAGGAAGAGCATGTTTTCATCTGCAATTGTCTACCTCAAGGCTAACAGAGGGGAAAAAACCCAAAACCTCAATTCAGCACGGTTTGGCATTTAACTGCATGCTGTATTCTGTGCATGCATGGCCTACAAAAACCTGAAAGCCATTGATAGCTCTTGCTCATTAGATGACCCAGAAGCACAGGCCAATCTAGCAGCAGGTCAGATTTCACCCCTGCCCAAAACATGCAGCCACTACTCCTTAGTCTCCCATCCCACTCACAGAACACAAACACCCTTACATATGCACTCCACTCACAACTAACTCGCTGCTGGCTTTGTTTGGAGTCCATGTCAACTCCATCTCAGGAGACCACTGACAGAACAACAAGTCAAACTTCTCAACCACAAGTTTGGGAAGACAGCTGCCTCAGACAGCAAAAACCCCAAACGCGCCTGAACACCATTCTCAATGAGAACTTTTGCCTTCCAAGGTGTTAGCTACTGATGCCCATATAGTAAGAATTACTCAGATGCCACTAAATCTGATCCCAAGCACAAGATACTCTCAGCTCAGAGAGCTTTTGTCATCTGGCATCCTTATGTGTCACTCTCTCATGTGTTCAGTCAGCCCTAGAAACACTAAATCGCATTTGAGTATTAAAGAAAATGTTTCCTACTCGCTCGGGAATACACCACCCCCTTTCCACAAGTGACTGCTTCCTCCCCATAGGTCTTCGCAGATTGGATTCACACTCTTTGTTAAATAAAGCTTTACGGTATCTCTGAACATTTATAGTGCCATGACTCAGTTAAATTCTAATCAGCCTGTGAGCTGTCTGACACTGCAGCAGGTCCCCTCAAAATAAAACAAGGAATAATATAGTCTACAGATTCCAGAGAGATGAGACAAAAGAGGAAAACTTCCACTTCAGCCTTCTTAACAACAACATAATCCCGAAGCCAGAAATCCCACTTTTTTCCAACACCTTCAACACGTGTCAAGCATTTTAGCTGAATCCTTCTTTAAATTACAAGCCCAGTAAATCACCAGGATACACAAGGCAGACGAAGAAAGGTGCAGCACAGACACAAGGCTGTCTGCTCACTACAACGCTGCCCCTCGTTTTGCCCATACTACGCTTCCTTAGGTTGCACTACCTTCCAAGTTGGAATCACCCACTGACACTTAGAAAGAAGAGCCTCGAACAACGTGTTCCGTAGGGAAAAACGGAAGGTGGAAGCGCTGGGGAGAAAAAATTATAAAATTCACCTTTAGAGGGCTTCGGGGACACCAAAAAAAAAAAAACCACAACCCAAAAAAAAAACACGTCTGGAAAAGTAACCTTTAGTCTAGAAGGGAAACAGCGACGTCCCTAAGGAGCCCGAAGCGATGAGAAGGCATCTTTGGGGGGCGCAGGGAGCCGAGCCCGAGCCGCGGCCGAGCGGGGCCGGCGGCGGCAGCCCGGGGCTGGCTGCGGGCCCGCAGGTGGCGGGCGGGCAGCCAGCCGGGGCCGGGCGCCGGGGCCGGGGCCGGGCGGGCGGCGGGGCCTTGCCCGCAGCCCCGAGCGAGGCCGTGTGCCCGCGCCGCCGCAGCCGCTGCGCACCGAGCGCGCGGCCCCGGGATCGCCGGCACCGGGAGGGGCTCCGCGGGGTCCCTGCGAAAGGGGGGGCCCGGCCGTGCGGCCAGCGCTCGGCGAAACACTCGCGGGTCCCGGGGGGACGGACTAGTAACTTTTCCGTTCCGGCGGCTCCCCCAAACCCACCGCGGCCGGGCAAACTTTCCGCCCGCACCGGGGGCGCCGCGGGGCGGGCGCCGCCGCCGCGCCGGGCTCACCCCGGCATTGTTCCCCGGTGCCGCCACCCGGCAGCGCGGCCCCGGCCCGCCCCGCTCGGCCATTTCCCCGGCGGAACAGCGCCGCACTCACCCCGCAGCCGCCGCGGCTCCTCCCGGGCGGGCTGCCCGAGCCCCCCGGAGCCGCTCCGGCCGCAGCCGCCGCGCACACCACGGCCGGTCCCGGCGCTGAGCTCCGAGCAGCGGCGGCTGCCGGAGCCGAGGCGGGCGGCGGGGTCCCCGCGGCCGGAGGACAGGACGGGGCTGGACAGGGCAGGACGCGCCGCCTCCCGCCACCCCCGGGTCCGCGCGTCTCCCCCCGCCCCGCGCATCCCCGCGCACATACAGGGCGAGCCGAGCTCCGCTGCGCTGCGCTGCGCTGCGCTGCTCTCCGCGGCTCGGGGCTCTGCTGCAATGCCTGCGAGGCTGACTTTCAAAGCCTAACCCGCAGCCGCGATCCTCCCTCTCCGCCTTCCACCTCGCCCGCCGCGGCGCAGCCCGGCCCCTCCCCGCGCCGCGCCATTCATCTCTCCAGCCAAGTTTCTTAACCCTTTGGTAACCCCCGGCGCGGGGAGGGCGGCGGGAGGCAGGGCGGGATGCGGGCACGCAGGGATGCGCCCCCCGCCCCGGCCAGGGCAGGGCAGGGCCGGGCGCACGGACGCGAATCGCATCCCCTCCTGCCTCTCTAATTAATCTGACTGAAGGCGCAGAGCCCCCGGGAAACAAACTTACGAGCGACAGCACCGGAGGACCCGTATCTAATGAAACCGGCGGTGGCTTAAAAATAACACTTTTTTTTTGTTTGTTTTTTCTTTTTCCGTTCCCCCTTCGGATGCCTTGGAATAATGCGGGGGGTGGGGGGACTTGCAGTACTGCCGACACCAGTACTTGTAGGTTTAGAGCTTATGTTTTCAGCCTTTCCTCCGAAAAACACGCGCTAGAAACTTCAATATTATTGTTGTTGTTGTTATTATTATCATTACTGGGATTTTGAAGGAAAAGCCGGGATGCTCCCGGCAGCGGCGCCGGCACCTGCGGCTGCTCCCGGGCTGGCGCTGCCCCCGCCCGGCCCCGGCCCCGGCCCCGGCCCTGCTGGCTCCCAGCACGTCTCCTTATCCTCGGCCCCAGCTCCCCAGGCCACCGGGAGCGGGGAGCATCCCTGCCCGCTGTGCCACAGCGCCCGGCCGCTGTGCCAGGGCTGTGCCGCGGGGGAAGGAGGGCAAGCGGGGGAAGCGCTTCCAGGATCGGGGGCAAACCGGCTCATCAAAGCCATGCTGGCTGGCCACGTGGCAAATAAATACAGTTTGGGAGAAAGGAAAAAAAAAAAAAAAAACCCAAAACCCAGAGTTGGGCAGTGCTTCCCGAGAAGAGTCAGCCGTCCATTTTGGTAGGTGACATCCCCCAAACCTCTGCTGTCAGGAATTGCACTAAATGTTAAGTTGTTCTTTAGACTTTGCTGCCACCAAAGAAGAGAGTACGCAGAGATACAGGCTGAACTTGGCTGTATGAACGAAGCTACAAAGTGCATGCGACCTTCATCACACCTCCTGTGTGCCTGTGTTTAACAAACGTCTCGACGTGTCGCACGCTGTCTGCCAAACGCTTCACAGAATACTTCATGATACTTTACTTCTGCAAGTCAAAGACTGAAACACATTCGTTTGCAAGTCACATATAAACTGCGCGGTAATTACTGCATTAACACATGCCAACGTTTTAGTTTTAAAACTCAGGTAAAATAAATGATCTATTCAAGCGTCTTTCTAGTAAGAGACTAATGTGGTTAAAGAGCACAGGAATTCCCCCTTTAAAGAAAGAAAAAGGGAGTCACATTTATGAAAGCTAAATATTTTAACCGAGAGATACCATGAATGAAAGTAGATGTAGGAATGTTAAGCAAAACCTCTTTCACTTTGGAATGTACGGATTGTGTACAGGCTTAGAGTGGAGCTAGTAATGTATTACTTGACCTATTTTTTTAAGCCAATGAAAGATTTAGGTTAACTTCATCATGTGTTTTTAACCACTTTCTTGCAGACATGCAGCAGCATTTTCCAGAGCCATTGCATGTCACAGTGTTTATACAAGTCTCTTTTGTTGAGAGCATAAGTCTCATAATATAGCCTGATCGTACTTCCATTAAAATAATGGGTTTGCTCTTCATTTCCATAGTAGTCTCATTAGCAAATTCTGATTGTAAAGAAATTATCCTTAATTTCTTTATTTCACAAGGAATCTTCATCTCAAAATTTGTTCAATGCTAAGCAGCTGAGTTATCTAGGGAAAAGGAAATTTTCTCATTACTGCAGCAATTTATCTGCTATTTCAATCAAGAGTGTCTGTAGTAGAGACCTCTTTCATTCTTAACCTTAGGGAACATATTGCGTAGATGAGAGACCTACAAAATGAGGAATCTTGGACAAGCAACAGAAAAAACGTGTGTGTGGAGTATTTGTTAAAATGATTGTTGTCAGGTAACATAGTTGCTTGAGGACACAAGTTTCAGTAAGATACAATCAGCTGAGACTGTATTCAATAATACAACATAGAGATTTAGTAGGTTATTTCCACCACTTAATAGTTGTATCACAGTGAGTTGTGCCACTAGCCCATGTTTACTCAACTATGAGAATTCAAACAATATACTAAATAAATACTCTGCACAAGAAAAGGAACAATTCCATCACACAGTGAAATCCATTACTCAAGAAGTATGAAAGTCCTGATGTGTATTTGTTGGTCCTTCCTGAGCATGCTTCAACCAAACCTAAACACAGGCTCACTCCCCAGACATAAAAGATGAGCACCCATGGCTGTGCCTATCTACCATCTGTGGGTGGTGTCTATACCTTCATTTTCTTATATCCCAAAACAGGACACTCGTTTGATTTTATTTCAAAGGGAATTCATCACTATAAGATGCTGTTAAATGGAAGGCCAGTTGTGACAGGAAAGCATAAACTACCTTTGCATCAATCTTGGAAGGAAAAAATGTATTTATAGAGTTTACATTAGAACTTACTCCCAGAACTGCAAGCACTTAGTGGAGAGCTATTGGTGTCGTACTTTGGTAATACCAGAGAACCACTTCTTTTTATATATATAAATATATATAATAATGCACCCCCTCTTATAAAAGACAGAAAGTTATATTTTTGACCTAGGAAGACTTTACTCAAAACCAAAATACAACTGATTCTGACATTCTTGAAGAACAAAATGAATCTCTGTCACCCTTTAAAATATGGTTAAATAAACAGTTGATGTACCTACAACTTTCTTTTGATAATTTTGATGATTACAATAATGCATTTAAAAATGATGAACAAAGCTACATGTTCAGTAACAAACTTTGTCTTTAACTTACTGAAGCAAAACACATAGGTCTGTGCCATATGGTAAAAAGACACATATTATTATCAAAAAGAAAATGCAAATGCTTTTTTATTATTCCCAAACATTTTTAAGCTAATGCTAGCTTATTTTTAAATCACATAAGGTGCTTTGAAGATTTTGGGAGAACTACAGTTGCTTTTATTTTGATTTTCCTTTAAGGTTATCTCAGCCTCTCAAAAAGCTAACCACTCTGAAACTACCTTTTTCAATCACAATAATTAAGGCCTTGCTTTATGGCATCCAATCATGATATGAGAGGCTTAGGATGTGGTCGAGAAGCTAGGTAGCTTTACAGAAATGCATTTCCAGACTAAATCTTCCTCTAAAATAGTTTGTCAGCCTTACATAGACAAATAATGAAATTCTGTCCTTGACTCAGCCTAGTTCAATTCACGTAATATGTCAGATTACCCACCATTTCAAAGGTGCCTTCACAGAGGATTAAATCACCTAGTTGTTCCAGAATACACACACACACACACACACACACAAGAACCCAAAAGAAAAATAGAAGAGAAAAAGAGAAAAAGGAATTATTATGAATCCTGTTTATTCAATAAAGGACTTAAAAGGAGGTTTGCCTAAATGAATGATCATCATATAACAGCGTTCATCCATAAATCTGAAGTAGTAAGCTGCAAAAGTCTGCTGTTCTTCAGAAGTACTATCTGGGAATAACTGAAATCAGTGGGAACCCTGGAAGTGCTATCAGAGGAAGGAGTGGTCCAGGGAAGGGTTCCTGCAGGGGGTATCATAGGGCATCTCCTGTTTTCCTCCTGACAGCAGCAAGTCTGCAGCTGTTGGTGGTGGAGTTGAATTACCCAATAACATGTAAGGGGAAGAGTAACACACTCTATAGCTGAAAGTTGTAAAAACTACACACCACTGCTTTTTCATCCACCTACATTTAAAATTATAAAGGTATTTGTATGCATTCATATATCATTCCCTACTGGAGCTGGTTTCCACTTCCTTTTAGTTTGTTTTTTTTTAATTACAGAGTCTACTTCCATTTTTACAAGTACTTCCGAGCAGGTCATCTGAGAGAAATGTACCCTTAGCAGCTCAAATTAATTTTTTTCCCTGCATTATTTAAAAGTAGACTTCAGATCGTGACTATTTGTTCTAAGAGTAATAAGCAAAGGACCAGATGCTAGAGTCTTTTCAATTACAGAAACATTTAAAGACAGCTGTACCATATAAACTCTCATGGAGGAATCATATGCTTGCAGCATCTGGTGAGTTTTGGCCATGCCTCCAGCACATCGTATCTGTTCTGAGGCATGAGCTAGGGTGAGGCTTACTTTGCCATATGTGGTTTTGGGGCAGGGGTGTGCAGTTTTTTGACCCCAAACGAGGACTAACACTTCAGGTCTTACATTTAGTGGCAGGAAATAAACACTGCTTTCAGCCCCTGTAACACCTTTCACAGAAGAGTCAAAGGGGCTGGTGGTAAGTTGATGTGACTACCTTACACTAATTATTTTACCAGAATAAAATACCGGGGTTGTTATCCAGAAGAGAGCATCCTGTACTTGTGAATTTTCTGCAATTTCATCCCACGTGCACAAACATGAAGAATATATTTCTGAGAACATTGTTCTGATGAGTCACGTTCGTGGTAGTGTGAAAGCACATCCAGAAAATAACCATGCAGGAGTCACTACTCATAAACTGGCACGAGAAAGTACCAGTAGAGCAGGTATTACACTACAGAAGCACTGCTCTGACTTGTGGGTTGATGGCCACGCTACAGTAACATTTGAGAAGGTTATAGGCATGTAGCTGAAACTGTACAGAAGTGTTCATTTTCCTTTCAGTATTTGAATTTGCCTCCTTTCTCTGACAAAGGCGCTCCCCATGTCAGCAGTAACAGATTGAAAGAGGACTGAGGAATCATGCCCTCTCTCACACTCTGCTTTCAGAAGTTACTCTCAGTAACAATTTTGTTTCACAGCCCCGTTTTTCTGGCTGGCTAACATGAGCTCTGGGTAACCCTTTGTCGAGGTTCTCATGATGACACAAGCCACGTTGTTGAAACAGTATGTTCTAAAATGAAATGAACAGTACGTACAAATTATACACACGCGATCTGGCAGCCAGTACCACACTGCAAAGGAATAAAGTTCTGGAAAGGACCATTAGGAAGCACCTAAAAAAGCAAAGCTTAAGCGTCCTGTGTTCGCCCTTCAAAATAACACAGGTGCTGGACAAATGTTTTAAAATATGTGAACACTTTAATTACATATTAAAATTGCAATAATATTCTTTAGTACAAATGATACAAAGAGCTCTAACTCAAGTACAGGAAACTGCTGTGTTAAGCTAAACTGTGCATCTCATGTATTTTTATTAAATCTATTTCCCTCCCCACATATTAGCTTATGTACAACTAAAAAATTCCGAGGAAAATCTGGCTTCTTTGTCTAGGTACCTAAAAGGGGACTGTTTTGAAAACTTGGTTCCAGTTTTGAGGATGAAATATTCTCAAAAAAATTGTTGCTTACCTACCTAACATCACAAATTTAGTCACAAGTGATTAATTTTTGTTTCTGTTTACATACAGATGCCTAGTGAGAAAAGCCATTTAAATTGTGTATCAAAAAACTTAAGGAACTCAAACCACTGGGCCATGTAAGGTTAGGTAAGTTTCTGCTTGATTGTATTTTACATGAAGAGTTTATCAGAATCATATTAGCTGTGCTTTTATAAGTGATCCAACTATATATCTTTGCACATTTTTATTAGCATACAAATATCTAGGTTTTATTAGGAGACATTAGCTCCACTAAACGTTAGGTATATAACAAATCCAGCTTTGATGCTGTTGATCATCATACCAGTAGTTTACACCTGACATAAAACTGTCAGAAGCACAGGAGTGACTCAAGTCACCATAAACCACAAAGCAACAGCTCTGTTCACATAAGTTACATCCCCTCGTAGAGCTCAGAAATTTCCCTTGCCACTTTTTGCATACATTTTAGAGAGCTGCCTAGCTAAGACTGCCCTTGCTTTAAAAGGAGTGGGAACGTGAGGATACTGCCATATATAAACAGCGGATACTACGCCCTGTTTCCATATATGTAATTCTAATTTTGGAATAATTGCATCTCTTTTTCTTGTTTGATATATTATTAAAAAAAAAAAAAAGTGGAAGTGTTTTTTTGTGGAGAAGAAAATTCATTCTGGGTTTTGATGACTTAGCACAGAGAATATCTGGGTTACATTCTTAATTTGAACAACATCCATTTTGCTGCATTACAGTGGCCAAAACAACTACTTTCAAATAAAAGCTTGAGTAGAGAAAATAACTACATTTTGTTAATAATTTGAAAGTTTTGTTTCATGTTTATTTGGTTTTGAAACAACATTAAGTCTAACCTGCTGTGCCTACTTTTTGCTTTGTTTTATTTTATTTAAGCAGAATACCGTCATCTTATACAAAATGCAAATGGATCCATGTTTTTCTGAAAAACTCCTTTTAAAATTATTCCATCCCCTACAATCCCTTCTTTAATGTAAACAATACTGACACTCTTGACACATCAGTTCCACAACACTATTGTTAACTTTCTTAATGTAAGGGCAAGGACTCACATGGCTCCTTGCAGGCAGCTCCTAAAATATGTTATGTTCTACATCCCTAATCCCTTAAATATTTCAAAGGCCTGGCCCATTGTCTATCAGCAGAAAAAGTTACTTGAAAAAATGTGTTTTAAAAAAAAAGAATTGTCTGTGTGGTTTGCCTAGAGCAGATTTAAACTCTTGAAAAAGTGATCACTAGTCACAATTATTTAATAATTATTAAGCAATTAAATTGGCCAGGTTGAGACAACAAAAATAATTCAATCCATAAACATTTTTTCACCTCTCCCAAGCTACTTTATGTACAAGTTATTTGTAATTTTCCTCTCATGCTGTCCGATGTTGCTCATACAGATGCTTAAAAAAAAGCTAATAAATGACACAACAAATCAGATAAATTCTTGAATTTTTGAAACAAATAGTTTCACATGTTTTCCAGAGTTATTACTTCAATAGTAAATAGATTTTGTTCATGTCCTTTCTATAAAGAAAAAGAAAAGGTATAAACAATTTACGTTGTTATGATTGTCACTATTCTCTACTGAAATTCTCTTTCCCAGTATCAGAGATGTACTGCAATTCCAGTAATAAGCTGTATTTGGATTTATGAGCAAAACACAGTGTAAATCATGACATGAAGACACGTAATTCTGTATTCTGTGACTCATCAGCTTTTTTCCAGTTCCCACATTCATATCCAAAAAACCCACTTCTTAAAATTTCATTTATTTTATTTTATTTTTTAATTTGTGGGATAAATTGCATGGCCCAGACACACCAAAAGAGAATACTCAAATTTTCCTCCTATTGCACAGCTGTTCTCTTCTGAGTTTTCATTCTTTCTTTCCCCTATCTCTTCTCTGAGAGTTGAAATATCACTGAACATTTTCATTGACATTTTCTGATCCTGCTAGAATGCTTCTGGTAGAAAGAAAATCTATAAACCAGAAAACAAAAAGTAACCTATTGAATTTTTCTTAAATTCTTGAAAATTGATTAAAAAATAGTGATTTGCAGAACCTGTCATCCCATTATTAGGTTTAATTGTCTTTTTATTGTCCCTTCTGGTTTTAAATGAAAAAAATAGTAGCAATAAGCATTATTCAGTTACTTGCATCCAGAAGAAAGCAAGAAGTGCTACACCATGCACTAGTTCTGTTTGTTCTAAATTGATACACAACACAAAGCATAAAATCCCTCCAAGAATTTCTATGTCATTATACATCCCCTGAAAGCAGCATCACCAAAAGACACAAAGGATTTGCTTTTGACTTCAGTGAGTATGGAAAGAGATTCTGTATTTTGGGTGAGGTTTCCACTACTTCAAATTTTCAGCAGGACAGCAATGAGATGTAACCTTCTCCTAAAGACAGGCTCTCATACCCCAGCTACTCTCATTTTGCTACGTCTTGATGCTCTTCTTGAATGCCTGAGGAACTTTATCTTCCTGTTTGGCACAGTTCTAAATTGGCTTAAATCATATTTATCCAACTTTTACCTGTATTATATTTTCAAGGGTAATTTGTGTCCTTCTCCTAGAGCATTTATTTTTTGTGCTCTGTAGGGTTCCACTCTGGCCCTGTTCTTACTCAGCAATCTGAAGCTGCCTGTGAACAGCGTTGGTCATTGGCATGATGCTAGATTTCATTTCTCTGCCGACAAGACACAGATACTGTCAACCAAACCAGCAATTTCAGACAGTGCTATTACCATATTGACAGGCTGGTAAGCATAAAAGCCTCTACAAGCATAAATTTCCTTCAGTTAGAGTCAGGAAAAAACCCTGAGCTGTTCATGGCTGGCTCTTGCCATCAACCCCAACCCACTTGAACTTCTAACCCAGCTTTAAAATTCAATGTAGGTTCATTGGTTAAAAACTCTATGTTTTATGATTGCAAGCTCTTCTTTCAGTGTTGCAGTCAAAAGATTAAGGCTTCCTATTATTAGTTTGAGTAAATATGCTTTGCTTATTGCTCACTCATGCTTTTATGTTCCCTAGGCTAGATTATTTTAATGCCCAGCTTGTTGATCCGCCGAGGAGGCCGATTACCAAATTTCATCTTTTGTAGCAAGTGCTGTTTCCAGAGCAAGTATTGTACAGACTAATGCATGTTTCATACCTGCTGCTCTCTCACGGTGGCTACTAATACACCACAAAATCTATTTAAGCTATTAGTTCTCTTTTGCTACCAAGTTTTTTCATGAACTTTGACTTATAATAAGGGATATTTGTCAGGGGGCTGATTCTACCCCAGCAATCTGGAAGGTGATTCCGTTCCAGGTTAACGGAAGCTTTATCAATGACTTCAGAAAAACAAAAAAAAAAAAAAAAAAAAGAGATGTAAACCCACATATTGTCTACTTGTGTTCTTAAAGCTATTCCATGGGCACTGGGTGGTGGATTTCTGCTTCTATCCCATATATACTTCAGAAAGTGTTGGCGTATCCCAACTGGCAGATTCAGCAGCACTTCTCAGCTCCTGAATCCCGGTGCATGTGCACTGTATCTGTATCCTCCATATTGAAATAAAATTAGGTATAGGCACCGTTTCTATGCAAACTCTGATTTTCTTCCAAAGGGAACGCTCGTGTGTCATCACCCTTCCTCCAGGCTGATCAGAGCACTAGGACTGACAGAGGCAGTCTGGGCTGCTCTGCCTGGTGATGGTCTGAGTATGCTCACGATTTGCATTGTTTTCTGAGGGGTTCTGGAGTCAGCTATGTCTGTCAGCTGCCATGAAATGCTTAATAAGTGTTTCATGTCTAAGCATTTAATTTTATTTTGGTCTTCCTTGTGAAAAAGAAAACGTTAAGAGTTTTGTCCCCAGGACTTGGCTTCTAAATGACCAGAAATTAAACCTACCAAAATAGTGTCATTAGAACCATCCCTAAGAACACAAAACTTCAAGGGTGAGTGGTGGGGAGTGAGAGGATTTATAACTCTCTAGCACTGACAACGAAGGTAATTTCACAACAGACTGCAGAATTTACGTGTTTATAGAAAGTTCTTACAAGAGCAAGGATTTCTGCACAAAGGAGTGCCACCATTTAAAAGGAAAAGAGCAGTTATAGAACCCCTAAAATTGTAGCTAAGAATATGGGCCTACAGGGATTACACTGAAGATTAAAATATTTTGGCTCTAGTGACTGCTGTAATGAGAATACATATAGAGATAAACTGTCAGAACTGAAAAGTATTTAATTTAGATGGCAGCCTACAAAAATTAATGTGAAAATGAAAATTGCTTAGGGGTAATAGATTGAGGGTACAAGATTCATCTTTTAAGTGTTAACCTTTTACATGACAGTGTGATACTGTAATTAAAATGGTAGCATGCTTTGTTTGGGGAGTTTATTTTACATTCCTAATTGTTTTGTAATTCCTAGGTTATGATTTTTTTCCAGCAATTTTTGACTGACAGAAGTCGAGGATTTTTCACAGCAATACAATGGAAAGAGTGAGCTTTGTTGTACTGAGCAAAAGATTAAGCAGCAACTTGTTTTAATTGTTGTAAATTATTAAATTAAACTATTCTTGAATATTAATATTTGTTCTGGTCTATCGTGAATATGAACATGGAAATTCAATTGATTTCTTTCTAGTAACTGGATCCTTAAGAACTTACCCCAAACTTTGAGCCTCTTTGATGTTCAAAGGCTGAGATCAGAGATGAGAAGAAAAAGAATGGGGACCTCTTCACTATATTTTTACCTTTGAAGTCTCAGGTTAAAAGTACTATTTCTCTGTGCTTAAACAAGCAAGAGAATGAAGGATAAGATCATGAATTATGATAACGGACAAGTGACAAATGTTTTGCATGAAGTACTTTTCCTTGTCAGGAGAGAGAATGTTCTTCTAAGAGATTTCCGAAGAGATTGGCAATTTGTAGAGTCAGTTATTGGGAGGGAAGAGATATATACTGTATTTGGGTTTAACTGTTTAAGTGGGAATAAAGGATTCATTTGGAACTTTTCCCCTTGTTTCCCTCTACATTTCATACAAGTGGTAGCAAACATGCACATTATCCAACTGTCAACAAATTCCCTAGACTCAAGCCTGGAACGGTACATCCCATGTCTCCCCCCGAAAGTCTTTCATGAAAGCTCCTCTGTCATTCAAGATCATACTATTCCCTCCTCTATTTATTTCTAAGTGTCACTCAGCTCCATTCCACCAGCTTGGAAAAACGTCAAGAACTTTTATCTTCAGAGTCAGTTGCCAGTTCTGTTTAGTGAACAAGCCAGCAGGGACCTCTGGTGCCATCAATGCAGCTCCGTCAATGCCCCTCTCTTTAGGGATGGAGTGTATCATTATCCCAATGGCTGGACAGAAAAAAGCTGCATTTTTAGAATAGTTCTCAGGGAGCAGTTACTGGAAATCTCCTCCCTTGAGACAGACTATTGGCAACAAGTTTTGCTGCTGTGACATGAGGTATTGCATCAAGGCCCAATCCTGCCACTAATAAAGTTAGTGGGAAATGTGCCATTCTTTTCAAGCGAAGTCAACAGGATTAGTGTAGCAAATCAGGGCTAGAAAACGTACCTTGCATCTACAAATGCAAATGGATAGTCATGTCCCAAGCGAGAATGTCATTTTATGTCTGGTTTCAGAATCTGGCAATTTGTCAAATCAGAGTAAGTCCCTTCCCCAAGTTTAAAATTGACATTATAGAAAATGGAAGTCTTATTTTCACATTGCAACACTTCCATTTTTGGTTTTGGGGGTTTTTATTTAAGTTTGCTTAGAACAGGCTGTTTCTGTGTTGGATTTCTTTTTCCTCTTTAAAAAACAATTAGCTTCCTCTAATACAAGGCATAGGCATTGTAGAGATTTTAACTCTTAACAAAACTGTTTTCTGATAGGAAATGGTTCACTTCATGCTTTTCCTCAACCAGCTCTAGCAGACTCTTTTAATTACAAACAGACACATTACGCAGCTGTGCTAGGAAACATTTCTTAACCTGCTCAGCCTGAATGGAGAATTTCTGTTGATGTCAGCTGTCAGACCCACAGGCTCTTGACTGCACTAACAGGTAACAGTCCCACTCTCTTGGCAAGGACCCTTTTCCTATAGAGAAATAACATGGTGCTAGGTTATTTTAATTTATATATGTGTATCTCTGTGTGTGTGTGTTGGTTCATTTTTTTTGGTAAGATATTATCATACTTGGCAATACTGGCTTTAATTCTACTTAAAATGACAGAACTGGATTGTCATCATTTTTAATGGGTAAAATCTATGCAGTTCATCAGAGGTGCTGTAAAATCTAATCAGAAATTAGGCTGTAAAATTAATAGGCCTATATTCCCTATAATGCTGCTTTATAAATCTGGAACTGTAGCAGATTTGGAGTTACACATACGGTGCAATTCAGCAGTGGTGGAATCTTCAATTTAAACAAATAACATGCGCAATAACTGGTACCCCATGCTAAAGAGCTACTGGCTGTGTTTTACTTTGAGTAGTAGGGTACCAAATCCTTTAGTTCTATGCCTGGGCTTTCATTTGTGTGTATTTCTATAGCACAGCTATAAGCCATGGGATAACTTCCCCCCATTTTATTTCTGTGCAGCAGAGGTTCAGAATGGCTGTGAGATGCTGCTTTTGACCACGCAGCCCTTGTGTGCAAATATCCAGGGGACTGAAGGGCAGTGCTAACCTACCCCTGCTAGTCGGAGAGGAATGACGGGGGGAAATGGACAGGAGAGGCACAAGGAAGGCTGAGAGAGGAGCCGGGGAACAGCGCTGTGAAAAAGGGGAGCAGAGCCAGCAGCTCCCCAGCGCTGCCCAGCCCCGGCGGGCGCAGGGAGATGGGCGATGGCTGCCAGCATCTCCTCCCTGCGCTTGGCACAGGCACACGCACGGAGGGAGGCACAGAGCCCGCGCCGAGGTCTCCCCTTCCCAAAAGCCCGATGGGAAAATCCCAAGCGGGACTCGGCGGGATTCTCCCCGCCGTGGGAGCAGCAGGGGGGTGCCGTGAGCGGAGGCTCCGTGCCCCCGGCAGGATGGGGCAATCTGCCGGGATGCGTGTGACATCTGTGGCATTATGTAAGGAGCGGCTGTGCCGTGAGCGATGGCAGGGCGGCAAGGAGAGACAGCAAACCCTCCTTCCCTGGGCCGGAACGAGTCACTTCCAATGGTAATTTGCGCCACTCTAACGCCGAGTACCTCCCGTGTAATGATTATACAGTGTCACTATAAAACCTCAGGGTTCATCTGCAGAATCATCCCTTACGCTGGAGTTCTCTGCGGAGGCATACTTATGAAAACTGGTGTGAGGGGAAGATTAAATAGATAAGAGCATAAAAACAGATTATAGAATAAATACAGTCTTGTAGATCGGTTCAGTGGGGAGGCAGGAGCTCACACTCCTGATTCTCCCGACGGACTCTGTAATACTGGGCAGATTCCTTCACCACTTTTCCCACCTCAGTTTCCCAGATTTGAAATGCCTTTTTCAGCTCATTCTCTACCTTAGCTAAATGCTGTAATACAACAGAAATACTTTCACTGCTGCCTAGCCTATGAAATCTGGATCTCAGTTTAATCTTCAAACTTGGAACAAACAATTATCAACATATAAATATGCTTCTTTTTGTTTATGGATTGTGTTCTCTTTTCTTGTAGGTCCTGCTATTCATGCCATTGCTGTCTCCATACCAAGAAAAAAGTGTTTGCCAAAGGCAAAAGAGCAAAATCTTTTTTTAACAACCTGATAGAGAATAAAACACAGTGAAAAAGATACTTCCTTTAAATCCAGTTTAAAAAAAAAATCTTTACTAGTATTTTTTTATATTAATAAAGCCATTCTCTGAATGTCTTACACCATTAGTGCACAACAATAAAAAACAAAGTGAAAACCTTTGAAAAAGTACTTAAAGGAATAAATCTGTAACAAGGAATACACTTTGTCTCTGTCATAATTGCACATTTAAGAGGCCTCTGCTTTACCAGTGGCAATTCAAAGTGACAATGCCTGGCTTAGTGCAGTTGTCTTTTAGCTACTATTATAGAAATTGTAGCTACACAATTTTCAAAGAGAGCAATTTTATGAAGTTAATTGTGTAACATTGTTTATGAATTTAAACCACACAATTAATGTATTATTTACAGGCATGCATAATGGACTCTTTGTATTGAATGATGGTTTAAGAAAAAATGTAACTGATTTTGGAGCTACAATGATTGATTTATGAGGTAAAAGTGCTAAGTATGTATTACTTGGCTACACACCAGCTAAGTGGATGGGGGTAGTATGAAAAATACCTATATATAACTAATTGCAATGCATGGATATCAAGCAATCAGAGAAATTATTTAAGCAAAGCAAAAGGATTAACCTAGAAGTAAATGGTGAAGATTTAAGAAAGGCAATTGGCTATCAAGGGAAACCAGACAAGAATTAGATGTTCTTGCCTATAAAAATCTTCTCTAATGTAAGGTAATGGAAGCTTTATTCTTAGAAATTTTAAAACAGCTTGATCGAACAATATCAAATTAAAAGACAGCACTCCAGTAACATCTCTCATTAATATCTTGCTTTTTAAGTAATGGTGGGACTTTAAATGAAATGCTACCGAATATGAATAATGGAAACTACCTGCCTCTAATGAAGAAAGGACCTCTGTGGTACCAAGGGATCTGACTTCTTGGTACTTACCAAGAAGTACTGAAAGTACTTTCCATTTTTAATTCATTTGGAAGGAGGGGAAAAAAAAGATATCATTATACATGGTGAATGTCATACGAGTTCATGGCCAGTTCCATTAAAGAGCTTTAAACCAAGTAAAAAGTTTAGTTAGTTTAGATAAAAAGTATGCCCTGCTGTTCTGCTGCAGCTCTTTATACTATCAGATTTTAACTGAACAACTAATTGAAGAAGGTACTTGTTTTATTTCATTCTCTGAGCTGACAGTTCAACAAAAGTATGTAAAATCCTATTGCTGCATGGGACCAACTTGGAAGAAACACAGCAAAGCAAGGCACTAAACTTGCTGCTTCCACCATCCTCTTCACTTCTGCTCAGCAAAGGAAAGTCTCAATTCACTGTTAGCTAAATCCCATGACCATCTTGCTAGCCCTTATCTGAGCTAGCCTGCTTCAAGGAAAAGGAAACTATCGACACGAAAACTACTCTAGTAAAGGACAGTTCCTCTTGTCAAAGGGCAGAAGGAGATGGGTTTAGCAAGGAAGTTCATATAACTTCATAAAATAGTTAATCTAAGTGTTTCCATATTGATGGGTCTTGGTTTAAGCTCTAAAATAAAGGAAGGTTCACATTTCTGTGAAACAGCCATGAACAGAATATAATAAAACTTACCTTTAAGCCTGAGCAAAATAACAAGCACATTTTTCCTAGACTGGCAACTGTCAAACGTTTTGACATAGAAACAGGGCAGATGGATTACTTATTACTTTGATTTTGGATACCTAATTCCATCAAAATATTACAAACCAAAAACATTGCATCAGCCTGGAAATTCTTATCCCTGAATTTTTGGTGGGCAAAATTAAATAAAATTCACCCAGATCTTGTGGCTTTTATTTTCTGTTGAACACACACACATATATAAAATTTTCTATGCTACACTATCTTTGTGTATGAACAATGTAATATATGTAGCATATATGAAAACAGTTTTCTTGTCTCTCAGATTCACATTATTGTCTATTCAATATTACTTGTAACTGGTTAAGTATCAACTTCAGTTCATTTTACAACTCCTCCATTTATTCTCCTGCCAAAGCAACCTGACCCTTCTTCCACCCAAACATTAACACACACTATAAGTTTCAATTTTTCCTCTTTCTGGAAATTTATCGTCATACTTTGTGAACTTTGTAACTCATATTTTCATCAAGTTTCAGTCAAGACACTCTCATAGGTCTGAGTGACCGCATTTTGAGTGTGTGTTTACACTCTTATGTCATGTGTGCTAGAATGACATTATGAACTCCCATAAAAAAAAGCAGACCATGCATACAGTATATCAATAATGTTTATAACATTTCATATAGAAATGAAATGGAAGTTCTGACACTATTGCCTCTCCTGGTGTAATTTATTGGACTTGTGGCCACCAATTTGAAATGTTTATACATGCTAACAGTTATGTTCACCCACTCCACTGGCTCAGATGCTGTGATTTTCTCCCTAAGAAAGGATGGCCATTAAGCACAGTATGATAACTAATGGAAAGTAGAAGCTCACATTTAACAATCTAGCAAAATCCTATTGGAAGACCAGTTTACAAATAAATAGCTGCAGTTGCCATAAGTCAAAAAAAAAAAAAAAACCACACAACCCACACCCAAATATATCTGCTAGATTTCATTTGTTATTGAATAAATTAGAGTACTCTCTACTACAGATGACCTGGTCGCTGTCTAGGATTACAGACTGGAGCATGGGCTATCCAGCCCAAAGGTTAGGGCCTGTGTCCAGAACTGGGAAATGAGCCGAATGTTCATGGCCAAAAACCAGGAACCAGAAAGTCAAACCAAGGGTCAGCAGACAGAGATAGGAATAAGCATCTGCCCAGGAATCATGACCTGAAATCAGAAACCCACAAGAAGAAACTGCAACCACAGGGCACAGTGCGGAGCTGGTTCTGAAAATACGCACTCTGATGTGTGAGAGGATGCACCAGGGTTCCACCTCGAAGACCTGCTCCTGAGCCATGGCCACTGCGCTCTGCCTAATGGATCCAAACTGCAGAGACCCTGATTTACTACTACAGAAGAAGGTCTTACCACAGAGTAGCAAATTTTACCTGAAAAACATGGCAAATAAACCAGCCTTCTATACTTTGAAACTCTCTGGATGCTGAGAAAGATGGAAACTCTTTTCTCAGTATCACACATGTTCCAGTAGATCCATAGAAAGCTTACAGCACTTCTCCAGCCAACCCAGCAAGTTCCAGACATGTTACATCCACATAACACTTCTAAATTTTGCAGTAAGATGCATTTTCCAAACCTGTTAAAAGCAGGAATGAGTTAAAACAAAGGTACCGGAGTATGGATCCTTAGAGTTTTGATAATCCCATGACCTTCCTAAGGGTTTTTCACAGTATCACTGGAGAGACTGGTGCCAAATGGTCAGACTGGACTTCTGCCTGTAACTGTGTATGCCTGAAGCAGCAGTGGAGGAAGGCTGTATGGAACAGGGCCTGGTGTGACAAATCAGATCAAAAGATAAGTAGAAGAGTTGTTTTGGAAGTCATCTAGTCCAACCCCCTGCAATGAGCAGGGACATCTTCAACTAGACCAGGTTGCTCAGAGCTCCATCCAACCTGACCTTGATCAACTTCCAAGGATGGGGCATCTACCACCTCTCTAGGCAATCTGTAACAGTGTTTCACCACCCTCATCATACAGAATTTTTTTATCTCTAGTTTCAATCTACCCTCTTTTAGTTTAAAACCATTACATCTTGTCCTATCGCAACAAGCCCTGATAAAAAGTCTGTCCCCATCTTTCTTTTAAGTCACCTTATAGTGCTAAAAGGCCACTATAAGGTCTCCCCAGAGTCCTTTCTTCTCCAGAGGCCCAAGTTCTCTCAGCCCATCTTCATCCACCCAATCTTGCTTAGGTATTAAAGGATATCTCAGGCACATAAGAATTTAAATGTGCAAATATTGTGCAGTGGGTCAGAGCACCCATATATTTCTTAGAAAAAGATCATGTTGAGGATTTTGCTATGACCTCACCTTATTTTCCTATGTGAAAGAAAAATATTGTCTGACTTCCTTCATAGCATATTCTACATCTTATTGACAAATCACTTATGACACTAATTTATTAGCATAGAAATATTACTACACTCAAGACAGCCTGCTTTGATTTACTACATCAGGGTTTTTCATATGCCAAGGTCCTATCATCTCTGCTGGATCATTAAAAGTCCCGTGGCTTTTTTTTTTTTTTTTTTTTTTGTGTGCAACATAAGAGTTTTGCCCTGTGGCCCTGGCTAAAATCCTGAGTATTGGAATGGACTTGCAGCTCAAAAGAAGATTCACTGAGCTGATGCTTAAGAAATACAGGATGTGTTTATCAAAACCATCTTTACATTAGCTCTTTGCCATAAAAGTCAACGGCAAAGAAGGGGAAAAAAAAGGGGGCGTAAATTCAGAAAAGTAAAATTCAACAACAATTAGAGACAGGCTGCTTAAACTGCAACACTGTTTTATCCTCCTTGTGTGAATACTACATTTGTGGCATGCAAAGGGAAGGAATGAAACTAAATCCATCTATCCCTTTGCCATACAGTTGGTGTTTCAGGGGTTGATATCTGCTTAATTTTGTGAAAACATCAACACCATATTACAGGGTCCACTGACTCTGTTTCCAGAAGCACCTGCTGAATTCCATAGAGACATGAAGAATTGCAGGATTCAAGAGTCTTTTTGCCATCACCGTTGTATGACTAGGAAGCTGGGTGGCCAATTTCATAAGCTGTTGTTCCAAGTTTTTCCTCTCTTCCATGGCTGTGGCCTCCCCTCAGCAGCTTTATTTCACTACATGCACAACCAGTGACTGACTACTGGTCCTAGTCAAAGCAAGCAAGCCCTGCATCACCAGTATTCCAGACTACAGGAGTTGACTCAGAAAACACATTAAAAATAGAAAACTGAGACTGAAATTAAAACTTAACCTCTGTCCCTCACATAAATTGATTTGGTATTTTGAAAAAGAAATCAAAGTCTCATTGACCTAAAGCTTGTGGCTCAGATAAAATCCATGGAAAATCAGCTGGCTTATTTTCAATTCAAGGGTATTTCCTGGAAAAAGTACATCTTAACACCTAACTGAAGATAACCAATTATTTTATCTTGTCTCCACTTCTTCTGAAACCAAATAAGCCCAAACAATTTCATTGTTATTTTAAAATGAGCTATCGAAATGGGATGTGAATAAAAAAGTGGACACATTTTCAAGTCTTTCTTGCATTCTCAGAGTTTTTTATATATATTTCAGCAAATGCAATTTTAGCTGTAGCAATAAATTTGAAGACCTGTTGTTTGTATAATGTGTACCTACCAGTCTCTCAGACGGACCAGATCATGCTATAACATAATTCCAAAGAGCATGTTCTTATTTTGTCTGAAAAGTAAACAATTCATCTGCTTACAAGGAAACAAGTCTGCTTGTCAACACAGAAAATAAATGCATGGTGATGCTACATATCCAGCATAAAAAATAGCACAGAGTTTTGAAATAAAAATAAATATATCAAAACAGCCTATAAGTTCAATTACTGTAAACAAGCAATAGCTAATTAATGAACATTTCAGCTGCATTATGGAAAATAGGCTACACATGCAGGCACACACCTTGAGGTCTGTGAGGAGCACACTTGCTCCTTTTTGGTCTTCACACCACCCACCAGCACGGCTGATAAGGCACCGAAATGCCCTGATGTGTTCCCCTTGCCTCTCCAGCAGACATGGAAGCACGGTGGAGATACCCAGCTGCGTCAAACTACGGCTGGGAAGCAAAATCTTCAATAGGAACTTTGTACCCGTATAGATCAAAAAGTCAACACGGCTCATTGTCGCATTAGGGAGCTGCTGCTGTCCCAGGATTGCTGAGATACTTGGCAAGACAGACAGGCAGCCTCTCTGTCTCCCCGATGGCGTCTGCCTTGCTGCAGATTTGTCATGCAATTCATCCACTTGAACTGAGCACATAAATTTTCAGTTATGACTAAAAAGTTAGAAGATTCTCCACAGATGAAAACTACATATCCGTGCTGATAGTCAGGCAGGGAGCACTTTGGGGAGGAAAAGCAGGAACAAAGGATCTCCCACAGCGCGAGAGTGACTTAGAGAAAGGAAGAACAAGCTAAAAGTAACACTGGCAAGAAATAAATTCAGTGTTAACTCTAGAAGATTCTTCTACATTCATTCATTTTCCAGTCAAAACATCATTAAATATTTAAATCTCTCCTACCATAGGTGGCAGTTTATTGAGATTTGCTTTTGGGAATTGAGAGTTGAGTAAACCAAAAGTTTCTACCACAATCTCAACTCCGAATTTAAAATCAGCATCTTCACAATAAACCACTGATCTCCACCCTTAACTACGGCAAACCAGCAGCCAGAAACACAACAGAGAGATCATGCAGACCCCTCCACTTAACACAGAAGTGATGCAAATCTGGATTTTCACATAAAATCTCACATCAGACAGAAAGACTAAAAAGAACAATGTCCTTTCATAATAAAAACTCAAACCTTTCTCATATCATATATAATATATGAAGTATATAAGAATTCACACATCGTAAGCAAATTTGATTATTTTACTCTTTTTTCTTTTCTTAGAAAAGCTCATTTCCCATCAATATTTTACACAGTACAGGCCATGCTCTACGACTGAAGTGCAAAAACCTGAGAGAAAGACTCAACCTAAATATGAGGAAACAAACGTTACTGTTTGAACAACTCTTTTGAAGAAGTCTGTCCAAGTCCTTACACATTAAATACATGTAGACGTATAAAAATAACTTCATTTTAACTCACTCTTTCCTTCTAATTTTGTAACAATGTGTGCAACTCAACTAATGTGTGCTAGTTTCATTATCACCAACATTCAAAGTAGTGAGCTACTCAGAGACCTCTTCTAGTTTTAACATTTGCCCAGGGTACTTAGTATTTTATTTTAAATATGATTTTTTTTAAAAAATTGGCAAAGTCTTAGTGTGCAAACAGTTTTACTGCATATGACACTAAATGATCGATGCCAGTTTGCTTTAGAGAGCACTGTAAGTATCTGTACAAGTACCTTCTTGCTGATGTAACACAACCTGCATTAGGGAGAAGCAATGGGTGGTGGAAAGTTTGCCTTAACTACCCCAGGAGAATAAAGCAGTAAAACTGCAGCTGCAGACAAGCCTCTTACTCTACCCAGCCAGTGTGGTCAAGACTGAGTGCAGAAGACACGCAGAAAAGAAAGTTCTGATGAGGAGAGCAAAACCAAAACAATAATGAGAAACAAATAAAAATGCCTTTTGGACTGTTCTGGTTTGGTTTTTTCCAGTATTCCTGCCAAAGGAAATCCTCCTGCATTTTCTTAAGACACCTGAATTTGCATGAGAAGGAGGAAGCTAGATGGGAGGGCTTTTCTGATAGCCTTACCTGAAGGGGCTTTAAACAGAGACTAAGGATGTGTAAACTGAGATGAAAACATTTCACAGGCATAGATTCTTAGTGGAAAGATACTAGTTCCAGGATTTAAAACTATCCTGCAAGTCATATTTGCATGCATACACCTTCTTCTGGCCACTTTTTTTTTTTTCAGAAGGGGCAATAGCACTCTTCTCTTCTAAAACTCTCAGCACCTTGAATGAACTCCAAGTTTTACTTACCTGTTAGATCTCTCTTAATACTAGGATCCAAGTAGAACTGCAGCCAACTAGTACAGCACGGTCCTTCTCTAGGATCTTGTTCTTGGTTCAGGCAGGCAACAGGCGGGATGATTCTCAAACTATCTGCTGAGAAAGGAAATAGGCAGCTTTAAACAAAAGCGGGTACACCCAGGCAAAAATCTAAAATAAAATAAAAAGGAAAAATTAAAAGAGGGAAAAAGTAAAGAAGCAGGAAACGGAAAACAAGAATTGACCTGCAAGTAATTTCCCTGTTTATTCTTGTATTTCTAACTGAAGCCAGGTGACACAGGCACAGAAGACTCTGATGAAAATGGGGGAAGCGGAAG
The DNA here is from genome assembly GCA_026261815.1 of Monarcha castaneiventris obscurior. Taxonomy (NCBI): domain Eukaryota; kingdom Metazoa; phylum Chordata; class Aves; order Passeriformes; family Monarchidae; genus Monarcha; species Monarcha castaneiventris. The sequence goes on from JAMPIT010000575.1 coordinate 10,754,065, forward strand.
GCAAGAGGGAGATGCAAACATTCGCCTGTCTACTTCAGTGGAACCAACAGCCAGCATAGTTGCTACCTTGCAAACCCAGTCCCAGTTCCTGTTTTGCTTGATTTGGACTATGTACCTGAACTTCAGCCTACTGCCCTGGCCCATGAAACCTCACTAACCACAGGGCTATAGGCACTCTCCTCCTTCCTCCCCACTATGCCTTCCCCTGCAAATATATTATTATTAATATGTGGCCAATGCCAACAGAAAGGAATGAAGGAATCCCACTCCACACAGTAGTAATGGCCTGACAGGGCTCATCTTTTTGGATGAGGCAAGCCAAGGCTCAAATCTGCAGTTACCACCCAGAACAGCTGTATCACCTGAAGGACTTTTATCAGTGCAGCAAGCAATGTACACATTTTATTGCTGTTAACTTTATCATCTTCTCCCCTGAAAAAAAATACTGAACATTTTGCGTATTTTCAGTAGCCAGAAGTGCCAGGGAGGGTAGTGGCACCAGTCAGGGTTCCTTAGGAAACAAAGACTCCAAAGCCAGGTATAATCAGCCTAGCAAAGAGAGGCCGGAGACTCGGGTGGAACTTCAGCAGTGGGAGCAAAAGAAAATGTTACTCACCATTGCTGCTATGTCAGGGATTTGCATCAGTGCAGACCAAATGAACTAATTATGGATGTGCTCTGCCACAGTCACTACTGCCAACAATCTCTCAATGGCTCGGTCTGTTCACTGCAGTGGTTGCACACAGACAGCAAAGAGTAGCAGGAGCTCCCCCCACGCCTCCCCTAATATTCCTGAGTTTCCAGAGTCCAGGACAGGAATGGAACATCACAGGTGCAGTTCCTGTTATTTCTGTTTCTCAGCATTCTCTCAGGAAGGGCTCAGCCATTTTAACACATTATTTTCAATCTGTGGACCTTGGCTGAATTTTTTTTTTCCCAACTTCTTTTTAAGCACTGACTAGCTCATGCTTTCTTCTGAGCCCTCACAAGCCATGGTCTGGAGTGTGCACTGTAGGGTCTTTGCTAGTTTCTTAAATATATTGCTCAGAAGGGGAAGGTCAGACCTGAAGCAGTAACAAAAGCACAGAACTAACTCATCAGAGGAAGGCTCTTCTGGTGTTTGGTGGACTCATGAATATTTGCAGGAAAGAAAAAAAAAATTATCAATTCTAAACATACAGATCTTTTGCTCCAGAACTCACGTTTTTGGCTACTACAGTCCTTCTGTGAATCTCGGTTATAATTGTGGCTCTCAATAATTACATTTATTGAACCCAGACATATAGGAGCCGTGATACAACGGGGGCAGACTTCTGGTGTCTGAGAAAGTTTTCTGAACATCCATGCTCCTTTCAGTGAGGTGAGATGACAGCAGTCTGCTCAGACCTGCGGCACGCTGTGGGCACTGAGCATTGATGACTTGGTTTACCACCCATGGTTTACCATCCTTTCCATGATAAAGGATGTGGCAACAGATAGGAAACTTTTCTCTGTCTGTAATACAGCTACAGCATTGCCTGAAATATAAATTCCTCCAAGGGTGTTTGTATCAGCCTTTGCTCTCAGCTGCCAGTCTCCATTCTCACTCAGGGTCTGTGCTGGGGTACAGCAGCCTTTGATATGACCACAGCTAATCAAAAAGGCTGCACAGGTGGGGTTTTCAGCCCTTATGAATAAGACAGTTGGGGTTAACTTCGAAAAAGCCTCTGAAGGAAGTGAAAAAGGAGGATTTGAAAACAGGATATCCAGACGTATTAAGTTCTCTTCACCCCCATGGTGTGGAACAGCGTTACTGTGACACAAAGGAAACACAGGGACTAGATTTTTTCTTTCTTGTTTCCTTTTTTAAAGAGTTGTTTCATCTCTTTGGATATAGAGAATTAGCTGTTCATTTTGCCTCATTTAAATAAATCTCAGGAGGAAGGAGAGCACACACGGGCACTACTTCCCACATGCACCATTTTCCCAGTCTGCTCCTTCAGTGGGGGTTTGGTGAGGTCACTCCATTATGCAGCACATTATTTTTAAACACTTCAGCAACTCCCTCCAAAATGTTCCCTCTTTAATGAAATCTGACACATCAGAAAAGGGAACAGGAAGTTTTTGTTGGTTGTACTTATAATCTTAGCCAACTGTTGCTTATCCTGAGTGTGTCAGACAGCAGGGCCACGGGGCCAGCAAGGCTTCAGCCACTGACCTCTGAACCTCGGCCGGACCTTGCCCCGGTCAGCTCCATGACAGGAAAGCTGGCAGACTTTGAACCCAGGCTTTGGGGCTGCGAGCAGGGGAACAGCTGCACTTTGCAACACGAACTTTGTACTTCAACACATGGACATTTAATCTCCATAAAAGAGCCTTTGTTTCATTACTTATTAACATCTCCTCCTTGAGTAAAGTTCTTTGTTAATGAGGCTTTAAAGGTTTTTTCCCCACCTTCCTATGCCCAAAAAATAAAACCCACCACCCAACTTGATAGGATTATATTAAATGTTAAAGACTATTAAAAAAAAAACCCCAAAACATTGCCTTAGACTTCACACACCTTCTAAATACTGTGGATATTTGCTATGTGCTCTCTTCTGAGTGATCAGTTGTAAAAGCCAGAGCTAAATACAGAAATCAGGCAATGTTCTGAGGCCTGTCTTTGCAGAGATCACTTTTTGAGATGATACCTACAGTAATTCAGCCCGCAGTGACATTCAACCTTACTTAATAAATCAGCTAAAAAGGTGAAATAGTAGGAAAGTGTCAGCCCATCCACACTAAAAAGCCATGCTTTATGACAGTGTAATGAGTTTCATAGTTGCACAGCTTTTTGCTACCAGTTTTACTTTGGAGCAGTGTAAGTGCTTGGCTTCTGTGTATTTCATTATAAAATATGCTAACACACACAGCCCAGCAAATCTGAGGAGAAGACATTTGTGCCCTGTCCTTCACTAAAATAAATCTTTGATCAGGAACAGACACCTACCTAAACATCAAATGAAAACCTCAAGAAAGAGACCACCTAAGATGCTTTAATAATTTCTGTACCAACAGTAAAAGCTGAAGATGCCTGAATGCATTTACTGTAACAAAACCAAGTAACAGAGAAGTACTGGAAGATCGTGGTAATGTCCCATTATATCTGTGTTGTCATAACAATATGAAGCAGCAAAAGAAGATTAAGAAAGTAAAGGTTTCCTGAACATTTCTTCATCTGCAACTAGAATAAACCAAATACTTATAAGTATAATATTTATTGCAGCCTGTTAGAAAGAAATTATCCACAGACAGAGGGATCACAGTCACACTCTTCCTATTGTTCATCACTACAATCTTTTCAACACGGATTTCCTTCCATGCCTCTCTGGTGAGCTTTTTTCTCTTCCTTTATGTTTCTCTTCCATATGATGTGGGAGACACCCTCACACACACCTGACCCAGTTTTCCTTCATTTTCATTAACAGTATGATACAAAAAAAGAAAATTTCCAACTAGTCTAGCAAGTCAGGTGGGTAAAGAATAAACCAAGTGAAGTGATATCAAAGCACTCCCTTGCATGAGGCTGGGCTAGCAGGACTCAGAAGTGATCAGATGAGGATGGTCAGCTCCCGCTGTTCCCTGAGAGAAGCCCATGACTTTTCTTACTTGGATGTATTTGTTTACCCCCACACAGACCTTCAGGGCACTGCTCTGTCAGCATCACCACTCATCTAATCCCAGAGTTTGACTTGCCTTCTTCACAGAGAGTGGACTGACAGAAAATGACACAATCACTTTTCTTCTGTTACTACATTTTGGGTAAGAGAACTTTTTGCCCTGCTATGACTGCAGAGAAGCTGGCACAGCTACAATTGTGCTACACCTTATTATTTCCCTCTGTGTATCCAGCAAGCTGTGACTTCTCCTCCTCGAGGAGCACCCCCATGATAAGGCAGGCATTATGCATTCCTTATCACCTCCGCCCTGGAACACGGCCCTACAGTCACATGGGCCTACCATCATGATCATAAGATTTAGCTGTTGCTAAGAATAGGCATGATCGTTTGGAAGAGATCCTGCTTTATTCCTGGGTACAGCTTCTGAATGGTGTTAGACAATAAAACCTTTAGGTTGGATTCTGGATGGCACCTGCCTGCTCTTTCCATCAGCTCAGGGGTGTCAGACCTCTCTCCATGAAGGCAGGCATGAAGATCTCTGCCATTTGCTTAGTTAGGGACAGCTGCAGACGTGCACGGGGAACCACAATGTCTCTGGGAACAAAGCAGGAAAGCCTCCGGGAAACTACGATACCTTTAATTTAAATAAATATATAAATAAATAAAAATAAGCTTGGAAAGAGAGCTGAGAAGAGCAACGAGAATGATTTCATTCTGGAGGGAAAAAAAAAGACTCCTTCCAGTGAGACATTGAACTAAATGTATTTTGCTTCAAAGAGAAGATTATAATCTTTAAGGGACTAGACAAGAAGAAGATATTTCATGAGACACCAAATTAGTGGGCAGACACACAACAGAATCCAAAATTTGCAAGTCCAATCTGAAGATAAAAAGCACGTTTTAAGTATAATTAGCTACTGAGATTAATTGTCAAAAGATGCAGTAAATTCTCCATCACTAAGAAACTATTTTAATTATTATATGCTTAGCTTCCACTAGAGCCCAGAAGTCTCAGACAACACAGGCCCAATAATCTCTAAGTTTATCTAACTTTTAGCACAAGCCACCCCCTCTGTCTGAAAATTGTTCCTGTTGCTAATTCCAATGAGATTATTTTTCCCCAAGAAATTCAAGGTGGGAGAATTATGACAAGTGGATAATTAGGGCATACAACATCAGGTCACGTAGACATTATTTATATAATAGTAACATTCCTCAGTCCAGTGCTTCCAGGCAGAAAAATAAAAGGTATTCCCTGATGTCTCATTCAGGTTAGAAAACCAAAATAACAACAACAACAAAACATCAACCAAACAAAAAAGGACTATCACTTTAGATATAAACTTTAAAATATACAATATTGGGTATAGTACTGTGATATGCTTTTATCAGTTCCAGAATCCATCAAAGAGAATCATAGAATGACCTGACTTGGAAGGGACCCTAAAGATCATCTTATTCCAGCCCCCCTGCCAGGGGCAGGGACACCTTCCTCTAGACCAGGTTGGTCAGAGCCCCATCCAACCTGGCCTTGGACACTCCCAGGCATGGGGAATCCCAATCTTCTCTGGGAAATGTGTTCCAGTGCCTCAGAACCCTCACAGTAAAGATTTTTTTCTAATATCTAATCTAATCTAAACCTGCTCTCTTTCAATTTGAACCCATTCCCCCTTGTTCTGTCCCTACATGCTCTTGTATATAGGAATATTTACAGTATCTAGGTAAAGAGAGGAAAGGTTTCAGACTGGCACTATCAGGCACTCTTACCAATTCCCTCCTGGAGCATTTTAGCATTGTTCTATACCCCAAACAAAAAGCCACAGTTAGCAGAACATTATTTCTCCTTTGGTCCTCTAGGAGTTTACATGGGTAGCTCCTATTAACACTAATCAGAGCTAAGGGCAGAAATCCCCCATGGACAGCCATGTTGTCTGGGGATATGTCCATAATTAACATGTTCTAAGAGTCTAATTTTGAAACAAAGTAATCAGACTTAAGATGAGTTATATTAAGAGCAATAAACCTGCGACTGCATATTTGCCTACATATATATATACACTGTATCCAATGTCAGACCACAAGAAAACTTCTGACAAAACAAGCTCTATCTTAGCTCAGTTTGGGAGCACGATATGTGAATATGCAAGAAGAGAAAAACACAGTGGTGTTTCTGTTCTTTCTGTTTCTTACCCTTCTTTGCAGCACATCGTTATTATAAATGTTAATGCTCATCATTGTTCTTCTTCACATCGTAGTGCCCAGGCTCAGCAAAGCTAACATAATCCTAGCACTTCTGATGTTACAAATTAAAATTAACCGTGCAACACCATGGGAATATTTGTAATAGGAAAGATGTGGAATGGGGACTTAGTGACAAGTACATGGAGGAGAGAAGAGGAAGCTCGATAGTTTGAACATGAGTGGTTTTGCAAGTAAGAGATTCTGTAATGGGACAAGGAATACAAAATAAAATTATGCCAACAGAATTTGGTTTCAGCATTATTTAGGATTTCTGTCACTGAAAGAGACATTTTCAAGTCTCTGATTGCTGATGCTGCAGCACAATTGATGCTCAAGTCATACATAATGTATTGTACAACACAGTATATTAACTCAGCTTCAAAGCGTTAATATGTCATGAAACTTAATTCAGATATCACAGATTATGCAAAGGAGATAGAGATGTGGAGACACACTCTCGTTTCTCAGAGGTGTCAGCCAGACAGCTTTGTGTCCCCCAGTCCAGGAGAACATGGCAGCAGCTTGCTCTAAAGCTCTTTCACAAGGTGAGGGCTGCATGGCTCTTCACCCCAGTGCTTTTGACAAAGAAATCCCATACTGAGGGCAAAACTATGCATCAAAAAAAAAAAAAGCAGAAGCATTTGAATACAAGAAAACAGCCCAGGTTTTGCTGATATACTTTACACTGCAGATGTGAAAACTGTATAATATAAGCACAGAAGAATTTATCATTTTCTTTATCTACAATAAGCCCAAGTCCTAGCTTTAGTTCTGTATGGGTAAAAAATCCAACTGTACTCTCTGAATGTCCATGAATAGATAGCAGCAAGGGAGAAAAACTGTTTTCCTGGTTGGATGCTGGGAATAAAGATCACAAACCTTCAGCAAAGTTGGGAACGGGGTTGCATGGAGACTTATCCAGTGCCTCTATCAGCTGGGAATGGAGCCCACAACAACCCACAGAACTTAAAACAGAGGTAGAGACCTTATTCCATTTCCACACACACTGTTCCTGGGAGTCTCTCACTAACTGCTCTCTCCCTGAGCAATTCCATGCTTCACATAAGCTGCTACTAAAGGAGACCATAAACAACACCTACTAAAATTGCATTGGAAGCAACAGAGGGAAAGCATCCACAGGAAGCTTTTGCTCATAGTGTGACGCTTTCAAACTCCCCTTTGCAGGCACTTCAGCTGAGGAAAGAGGAATGTGATCTATGTCTAAAAGTGAAGTTTAGCTCCTAACACTGCCATATTATTTTTGCATGAACTTGGGCCCTGATGCTTTTAAAAACAAGTAGGAAAGGATATATCTAATTGTCTCTGTGTGCCACTTCATCTGTAGAAAAGGGAAAACAGATGACAACTTTTTGCCTATAGAGATAATATAGGTGGCTAATATTAAGCATTGAAACATTAGGATACTATGGACACATATTAAGTCTTTAATACAGACTGTCCACTAATATCTATCATCTTTCTGGGTGTTCAACTTCAGGTTATAGAATGCAATTAGAAAATACTCCTATGCAAAATACTTAATGATTTTATTCAGAAGTTCTGTAGGACTCCCATTATTTGAAGCAAGAATTCAAAATATTAACCAAAGGTGGCTAGATAAGTGCATTTTTATTGCTAGGAAAAAAAATCCACCTATTTTTAATTAAAAGGCAACTCTGTCTCAGAAACCACACACACACATGGCACAAAAGAAGCCTAACCAAAAAAACCCCATCCTAACTCTTGAAACTTTGAGGAATCTACTTTTAGTAAATGAACTGGGGGGCTTTAAGCCTTCATGATTATCTAGGTTATAATTTCTTTGTATTTCTGTACTAAGCTGAGAGGAAAAAGGGATGCTTTCATTATTCAGACTTAATGAACACACTCAATTTAGACCAGCTAGACAATCCAGCGTACTTGGAAACAAAGAAAAATAAACTAGGAAAACATCTGAAGTCCAGGATTCCCTGGAAGAAAAACCAGCTTGCAGGGCTGATCACAGCCCTGTACATCAACTGAAGCAGGACATGTCCCTCCTCAGTGGCCTCTTTGGGGAGGGTGGGAAGTAATGAAAAAAGCAAGTCTGTAGGAGAGGGTCCACGCACCTAGTAAAGAAATCTTTCTATCATTTAATACTGAGAAGTAAAGGAGTTGCATTCTGTGTACTTCCATAATTTACTAATACGTTCCTTCTCCAAGATCAACATCTGATGCTACCAATCCCCCAAAATAACAATTCCTTGAACATACGCTCAAGAAAACACCATTCATGGTGGCTGACAAACAATTTGGGAGCCTGTTAAGCCATCCTGTGACAAATTCACACCACCAGTGTAGAGTTAAACATTTTTTTTTAATGACAAAACAGTAAAGTACATCACCAAGTCATATTTGACCATCACCTTCTCCCTTAGCTACTTCAGAGGGCATCCAGCCTGCACTCACCAACTTACTTCTGTCCCATTCCGTGGTGGCAGGAGCTCCAGGTTCTCCTCATCTCCTCTTGGCCAAGTTAGAGCATCCTGATGTCTCTCATGTGCTCCTCATGAGGGCTCACTTCCTACTTTCTCCTCTAATGGCAAATCTTGTTCCAGAGCTTCTGCCAAATATGGCTGTGAAGGCTTAGTTTTCCTATCCCCTGTTTTCTGCAATTAAACTCAGGATATAATGGAGGACTTAGGATATGTAATTAAGGCTTAGGTTGTAATAAAAGGGACGCTCTTTTGTTTAAATTCTCTGCCTTACTGTGGCTGCTTTAAATTTGTATTTCTATCATTCTCTAATTAGTATCTCTCTTCTGTCTTTAGGCTGGCTTTTCCTGTTTATGAGGCTGTAGTAACACATCATAAATCATTTAACCTAGAAAAAAGTGATTGTACCAACAGCTTAGCAAAGCACCAATTATGAGTTTGCTCTCAATACTACCTAGAGAATACAGATGACAACAATTCTAACAGAAAATGAGTGTGAGGAATGGGTTACAGGAATGATTTAAACTCTTCTTCCTACACAGACAGCACAACTTCTGGGGACTTCCTCACAGTAAATAAAAATATCTCCGTGAAGATAATTAGTTCAGGTGTGGCAGCAGTCTAGAAGGTGGTTCACCTGGAATCACTTCAGGTATTCACCCGCTACCAAACAGCATGAACATATTTTCCCCATCTCTCATCCTTGTTTCAGCAAGCATCCTACCATGCAGGGACAGGCAAAAGCACAGGAGCCAACACAGCAGGCTCACCAGGACTAAGAGCAACCCATTAAAATATATATAAAAGTCAGATGAGTGGTAATGAGGAACTCGTAGGAGTCATTTCCCTCCAGTTCCTCTGCCCATCCATTTTCACACATCCCTCCCCTCATTCCTCTGGGACAGCTCTTCAGGTTCTGTTCTAGTTTACCCCTTGGAGAGCTTGGTTACAGCTGCCTGTCAACATGTTGGTGTGTGCCTGCACTCCAAACACAAAGCTGGGGAAAACCTAGGTTGGTTCTCCCAGGATCAGAAACTGTGAAAGGAAGAAAAGCTGCAAAGCAAGTCAGCTGTCAGCTTTACAGCAGGGCCCTGCAAAACACCAATTCCTTTTCCACCCTTTGTTTCAGTCCCACAACACTCTCATGCTCTGCACTCTCATGCACTCCTCAAAGAAGTAGAAAGAATTACTGTCAAACACACACAAACTCTCTTTTTCCATTTAAAAGCACACATTTTCAAATTCTCTCCTCTTCTGCACCAAGGAAAGCATGTGAAGCTAACTACATCCCAAAATGGTCTTTTGGTTCAAAATAACCCAAACATAGCATATTTACTTTCAATGTTACAGTAAGTCAGTCAACTAGGCATTAAGCACTGCTCACCAAAACCAGTCACAGCAGAGCTCTGACAGGTGCTCACAATAGATTACACAAAAGAAATCAAAAAGTCACCATCGACTTCTGCATTGTGAGATGAGTCCCAGTTCTTTGAGCCATGGGCCATGCAGCAAAGAATCTATTATACATCTTTGATCCCGCATTCCAGCCTCTGCCAACAAATCCACTTCGAAGATATTCCTAATGTTCCAAGTCCTGAGAACCTTTAGTCTGTATTAATTAATTAAAGAAGGAAAAAAAATTAAACAGATATCCCTGTGCCTTAGGGGGATATTCCGCCTGATCCCTCTGACAGCTTTCCTTATGGCTTTGAAATCTATTACCTACTGCAGGAGTAGGAGCTTTGTGACAACCTTCAAAAGGAAGCTTCTACCTTCAACACAGGAACTGTATTTGCTTCAGTGGCAGATCAAGGTCTCCATGCAGTACAGAACAGCAATTACCCTGTGAATATAACAAATATGCCAGAAAGCACGTAGGAAAAAAAGTATATGCAAAGTCAGAAGCTAGTCAAAACTCAGCCCAGAAACTCCTTTTTGAGCAAAAGTTCATGGGAGAGAGGAAGAGAGAACTAAAACAAGTCTGGCTGCACATCTTGAACTTGCTGAAATCTGAAGACATTTAAACCAAACACAGTAATTTACTCACAGAGGCTGAGTTCTTGTTTGTACAATGACTGGATGGGGGAGGAACAGAAAACTCCTGCTAAGAATTCCTTCTCCTGGGTCAACTGGACCTAAAAGGATTTCAGAGAAATTGGATGCCTGCTCTAAGGAAAGCCATTACTGCAAAAGCTCTACCAACCTGTAGACTTAGGAGAGCTGTGACCCCATTTACGGATGCTAGACCAGAACATTGGGCACGGACTCCTTTGTAAACCTGCTACAAGAACTGCCCCTTTAGCAAGGTACAGGCTCTAAACCCCACACAGCCAACAAAACAGATGCCAAAACCATGCCAAAAACTTCCCAGAAATTTTCATTGTTCAGAGGAGGAGGTGATTTAGGTTGGGTCAAACCTAAGCATGTCTTCCATTCACTCAACATGAACATGCTTACCTGCCTGCCTTCCTTTCTATCTGAGCTGCAGTACCTGTTGTGGGCTTTCCACCTCCCAGTATGTGTCTGTCAGTAAGGATGGGTGGATCCCTGTGGCAGCCTTGTCCCTCTGCCCATCATGTTTTCCAAAACACAGGAAACAGCTGTCAGGTCAGTTCTGAAAGTTGGTTAATAATTACACCGACTAATTATTTGCCTTTCATCTTAATAATTAGCATTTAAAAAGTATTTTATTAATCGGTCTTGTTACAGGTACAAACCATTGTAAGTTTTGGATTTTTTTTTTTTAATGATTTTGGAGTCTTTTTTTCATTATTAAATCACCATTGAGGTTTCCAGAGGTGCTGTTATAGAGCTTGTAATAGCTTGACACCCTCCACCCCTCTTTCAATTCCAATTCACTATCTAGGTGAATGACTATCTAAAATTATCATTATACTCTCCAGATATCACTATCTAGAATAATCTGGCTTCTAAGGCTTAGCAGATACAGTAATAACATACCTAATTTTTAACTTTCATGATAGGGTTCCCCTGGGACAGAGTAGAAGGAAGACTGATTTATTATTAATATTATAAATAATTAAAATTAATGAAATGCACAAAAAGTGGAAAGTGCGAACCAAAGGAAGAACTAGCACACAAGCCTTAATGTAAGTTTTTGTCTCTGCGTCTATACTACCAGTCTGTACTCCTTTACATCCGTGCAAAGCATGCATAAAATCTTACTAGAACAAAATGATATAATTTCCCACTCATTTTCCACACATAGAAGTATCTACAGAAGGTGCAAGGCAGGGGAGAGAGTGGTCAGTCAATCGTGTTTTAATTTACAGCTATTTTTGTCTAAGCCCTGAATGGCCTGCCAATTATGAGCAGTACCAGCTGGGCTGTCAGAGAGCAGGCTAAGAAGGACACACAGAAAAAGAAAACAATCATAATGTGAAAATGAAGAGCAGGAGAAAAGTTTGGAGCGGGGAAGACCCAATGGGGAGCCCAGCTCTGGTTTTAAAATGCCTCACTACAGTCATGTCTTCCACAACCTCCCAAATGAAAATATGACTATGATCATCTTCGTTATCTGGACACAGGCCTATAATACAGCTAGGACTGTATTTTTGACTTCTTGGGGCATAATCCAGATTCCTACTAGTAATAAAAATTGAGACTTCCTGTGCTTAAATAAGCAGCGAAAATTAGGATTTCTTACGATGAGGAGGATGAGAATCTTTAAAGGGTCTTCTTTCCATTTTTCAAATAAGTAACAAAATCTCACTAGTTTTTTGGGGTTTTTTTTTTAACACAATAATTTTACAGATGTTTTAAACTAAATTTAAAAACCAGTTGAGATTTTCAGTAAAATGGCAGCTCTACTGTTTCCAGAATCTCTTTCCCCAGACTCTCACACAGGGAGAACACAGAAAATGATTCTTCTAAACAAAACCTGATGAATGCTTATCAGCAGAGTCATGTTTTGAGCAGCTATTGAGGGAACAAGGAATAAGCACAGGCATTAAAAGACAATTTTATTTCATTGCTATTAGGATGTCAGTGATGGACCACACTGGTATATATATAGAAATGTTGCATTTGGCAAAGGAGCAGTTTTGGAAGCTGATCTGCTTTTCATGACTGCTCTTCTCTGTGAAAAAAATTAAGAGATTTACCCCATGCTTTATTGTAATCTGCTTATTTGTGGATGCAGAGCAGTTTAAAAAGGAGAAGTATATTTATACTCATGCACTTCACTGTATATCAGCATCATACTGACAAATTCTACAATATCCTCCCCTCCACTCCTTTCCATAGCCTTGTAGGAGAGGCAAGGCAGACAAGGCAGTCTGAAAAGCCAGCAGGCCATAACTCCTCTCCTCTAGACAAGTGACAATTAATCAAATTCGCCAGCAAGGCAGGTACCTCTTGTCCTTTAACATTGAAGGAAACATAAAGCTCTTTTCTCTGAGCACTGATTGTCCAGTTGATACTGGAGCTCTCAGGAGCAGCTACTGAGCTGCCGAGATGCTGAAAAACAAGGCAACCCAGGACCTAAATATGCCACTCTTCTGCTGTTTTATTAATCCTTATTTTTCAAGGGAGCAATGAAAGAACAACCAGTGGCTGGAATATAATGTTTATCACCATTTTCCTCTGCAAGGTCATAAGTTGCTCCTCCCCTGCCAGTGGTTCAAGGTCCCTGGGGGTCATTCAGGCTCTGACCACAGCAACCCTGCTCAAAGGGAGCCAGCCCCACTTGTGTCTGTGGGAGTGCAGCACCAGGGATGAAGAGACATCCCCCTCCTTTGGAATAAGAAGGAAGAGAACAAGCCACAACACTATCAAATATGTCTACTGTGGAACTAAGAAGAAAAGGATTATTGCTTTTTTTTTGGTTTTGCTCTCAAGCAACTAACCTTTCTGTTTTAGTTTTCTCCATATAAGCGTAACTCATTGATTAATTCTGACAATTACATAATGCTTTTGAAGTGCAAAGAGAGACCAAAGAGCATATCCAAAATCTGGGACAGCCATAGCTCATCTGTTTCTTATGGTTCCCTAGCATAGGTTTTATTTCCAAGTGAGTCAGTCACATTTCAGTGAGTGCAAGAGATATTTTCCTAACCCTTGCAAAAACCCTTCCACTAAGATGCAATTATGTCCCCCTTGGAGGGGGAAGGGATGACAGATGTAATTTCAGGAGACCATACAAAAATGTTAAGATTATCCGTGGAATCTCTCCTTCATTCACTCAGCAGCTTCCAAGCACTTAGAAATGAACCTTCTTGGAAAAAAAGATACGAGTCTTATTTTAGTTGTTGAAGATTATTTAACCCAGAACTGCTGAATTAAAAAACTTTTACATTGCAACATGATCCTCAGGTTGAGGGAGCCCCTTGTTGGCTTTGCTAACTCAAGTGTAATCCCAGTGAAAGAAGAGAACTGCAGTAAGGACGCGTGAAACGAGAAGTCTTGTTTGTTGCAGAAGTACCCTCATCTCACTTTCACACAGGCTCCAGCCTCCTGTTGACCCAAAAGCTGTCGAAAGGAACATTTCAAGCATGTAAGCCAGAAGTGTAGGCAGAAATGGGTGATGATTGGGGCATGTCAATAATGTCACACCGCTGGAAAGCTGCCCAGTACGTGGTGAACAGCTGCTCTCCCAATGACTAATCACACTGGAGGAGGGAGATCATAAAATTCTCCATTTTCAGAGAGGAGGGTACTGCTCCTCCTGATGTCACCTCTTGTAATGGGCTTCTCCTTGTCCTTCCAGGTCCATGTTGTAATAGTCCAGCCACAACGTTTACAGCAAAGACATCTCATGCACGTAAGTGTGAACATCAAGCGTGCCAGTGTTTCGCCTTCAAAAAATTATGTCAGCAGTGCTGCACTCCAGATGTGGAAGGATCAATGATCAGTAAATTAATTTGAATGAAAGTTCTGAAAACAAAAGCAATTTATAAGAGCAGTTTCTAGGTATTCTTACTCATACTGTTTGGTTTCAGACAAGAATACAGTGATGTTTTTGAGTACTAACAAGCCTGACTCAAAGTTCAGTGCTCTTCTATTGAAATGATCACTGCAGTAAAGGACTCACAAAAGCCTAAAGCCAAAGAGGACCCAAGGTGGTAGAAACCAAGGTACACAAGGTACATCAGTTTAGATCTACCTCACCTGTGCAACCACAAATTCTGAGAGGAAACAAAAAAATTAAAAATTTCAGAATAAAATGCCGGAAATTATTTTTATTTTATTTAGAAACCCTGAGTTAGTCCATCTAAATGCAATGCTATTTCCCAGATACTTAAAGATGACAGCAGGCAGGATAACATCCACAAAGCAAGACAGAATACAGCTTTCATCATCTCAAGTGTTTGACAGCCCAGCCCATGCCAGGACAAAATGGCTGGTGTTTGCCTCTAACCATTCCAGTCATCCTGTTTTTGAGGATTGCAGTGATAAACAATTCCCTGAAGTATACTGTAATTCTGCAGCACTGATGAGCCCAATATCAATGCCTGTGTTAAGGGCAAGTTCAAAGACTCTTCAGTGTTTGCTTGATAAGCTTCTCAGAGAGGTCATTAACTAGGACAGTTCCCATACAGTACTCTTCATGCAAATTTTCTGGGTTCTTTTTCTTGCTTTTGGTTTTGTTTTTAATATTTTTATCATCAAGATCCTATTTTAGGGCACCTTCCCCAGCTTCCTAGGAACAGCTAAAGGGAAAGGCACACATGTAGTTGACACACACATACTATAGCCTGCGAGTCTAAAGCATGTTTTTGGTTAAGGACTCTTACCATACATGAGAACCGGAAAGGTTTTAACTGGGTCAGGCATAAAGCTCTTACAGGACTGAAGACAAGACAGGAATGGAGTAGAAAATATTTGCAAGACTTAGATCCAGTAAGAAAGTTATTATAGGAGATGCTTAGGGTAGCTCCTGGTGATTCTCATCTCTATTACTTGAGCATTAGTAATAAGCAAAACCAACCAGTTGAGAACCTTGGTGGTACCTCATCCTCCAGAGCTACCTGCTGCTGCTTAAATCTCTAAAATCACCAATGGTGTGGTGTTGTCATCCTGGCCCTGCACATGGCAGGTAGTGGAGGTGACTAGGCTCAGCCCCACGGATGCAGTGCTGCACAAAGCATCCATCAGGACAGCTCTGGCTGTCACAGTCAGTCGGGACAACTGTTCCTCAGACAACTCCTTCCAGCAAGCCATCTACAGAGTCTGAAACAGTTCCAGAAGAGCCCCTCACTGACACAGGAAAGCTATTCTACCACACCAGCATTTTTCACTAAATGGAGGAACAAGACAGAAGCAATTGCTGCTGTCAGTGAACCATTCCCAAAAAGCTGCTCCAGTAAAAAGTTTCAACTGCATCCAGGCAAGGATGTTGGATAACACCAATTCCCCTAGCCAAGAGCGAGACAGGCCTGCCCAAGTCCATCATAGCTCCAGAGGCCTGAATTTATGGCAGCTTTGCAAGGAATCAGCTGCTGTCTAATACAGGGCCCAGAGGCTCCAGCAAAGATCTTTAAGCAGCTCTAAGACCCAGAAGCAACCAGAGTTGCCTGAAGCCATCACAAGCATCAGACACAGACCATTCATCATGAGAGGTCTCAGAGAGTCCCTGGCTGTCTCTGAAGGGCTGTTGTTGGCTGTTCCCTGTGGAGCAGAGACAGGAGCAGGATCCAGAGGTGCCATGAGTCAGAACCACCAGGTGCTCTAAACAGTAAAGACAAAAGTTAAAACCTGAAAATTTTCATAGCCAGCTTTTCAGTTTCATAGAAGAAATTAATTCAAGCAGGGGGACAAGTCAGCTGACCAAACCAGCAGGATAGCATCAAAGAGAAATGAAGAAACACAGCTGGTGGGCATCTCCCTCCTCCACAGCGGTGGAGGGGTAAGAGGGATGGTGGCAGTGGGAGTGCCCAGGATGGCTCTGAAGGGCCCTGTCTGCACCTGTGTCTTGCCATAGAAATTCCAGCTTTAGGAGTCCTGTCAGAACACATGCAGAGCTCTGGCCCCAGAGAGAAGACCAAGTATAAATCTCTTTGTTTTCCCTTTTGTTCGTCAACAGTTTCTTTTAGACTGCGCACTCCTTCCCCAAGCCTAGCTGCTGAGTAACCAGACAGAGCAAGTAGATCAGATCTCACACACAAATACTCTTCATCTCAGAAGATCCCACTTGGGCAACAACAAGTGCCAAGGTTTTGGCATGAAACTTTACCCTCCTAGCACCCATATTTGCAGCTGGGGTGATATGTAGGGAGAAGAAATATACAGATATGTTAATATGGGGGATGAAATTCTTTACTGTGAGGGCGGTGAGGCACTGGCAGAGGTTGCTAAGAGAAGTTGTGGATGCCTCAATCCTGAAAGTGTTTGAGGCCAGGCTGGAGGAGGCCCTGATCAACCTGGTCTAGTGGAAGGTGTCCCTGCCCCTGGGACTCTTTAACTCACTTCTGATAAGTATCATCATCTTCTCCATGCATAGGCTTTTTCTTGTTTTGTTGTTTGTTTATTTGTAATTTAAACTGATCTTTGCAGTACCAACTCCACTTAAAAAAACTTTCTCAAGTGCATAAACGATGGGTAAAAAGCTATTTCAAACAACCTACAGCTACTCTGGGCAATCTGTTTAGCTCAGCTGATCATTACTCCAGAAGTTTAGGTTTATGTCACTGTCAGTATAAAAGATAGTGATGTCAGCCTCTCTGATTTGTTCAAATATCCCCAACCCTGTGAGCCTCAGATGTTCCCTTACAGGAAGAGAAATGAAAACAAAGGGGAAAAAGGAGAGGAAGGGAAAACCGCCCTGATAAACACTTTCTCTCTTGACTTCCCAACAGATGCTCCTCAGAGAGGGTCTGACCAAGCCTGAATATTGGAACAGCCAAGCATCTTTATATATGTATTTATTTATAGTTAGGATTATAGAATATTATAAGCCACAAGGATAATCAAAGCCAACTCTTAAGTGACTGGTCCACACAGGGATCAAACCCACGACCTTGGCATTATTAGCACCAGGCCCTGACCAGATGAGCTATAGAACTTTACCAGATATCAGAAAATATGGATCCAAAGGAACAAGGCATCTACCCAGGAATGCAGCATTTTGACCACCCTTGAAGCTGTGGAATATATTTAAACTCACAAAATTTCTACTGTATGTATATTTTGAGGTTTCAAAATGTAATACAACATTTCCCATTTCTAAAGCAATATCAACAACAATGAAAGCTTAACAATTTGAAAAAAAAATATACATAGTCAAAATTGAAGCACAGCAAATCAGCTTCCCTGGATTTTACTGGTGGGTGGATGAAAAGGATTGAGAGGGGACGTGCTGTTGATTTTTTTTTTTTCCCCCTATTTTTTTCAGCTAATGCTATAAAAGAAACCTTTTTTGAAATCTCCACGACTGTTACACAATAGGGAAGGAAAAGAGCACAACCAAATCAATCACCCTCCAGCTGATACCACTGCAGAATGAAATCCATTCCGAGATCTCCTAGAAGCAGAACAACACTTCTGAGTTGCAGCAAATCAAATCTGGTGATAAAGGGGCTGCTCTCACTTCCTCCCTCCGTGACAAACAGAGGCACAGGTTATCTGCTCCAGCATAGTCAGAGCAGCTGGAATTAAGCAAGTCAGTTTTTATTATCAGTCCACCTTCCCGAGGAAGCCACTTTATACAACTGCCTGTACAGGTGCTTCTATCCATTTGTCTATCTTGCAAAATAACTTCCAGTTTTCCAGGGCAGTTTCAATGATGCTTTGACAGAACTGTAGTGGTTATAAAAATACTGTCTGATCAAGTTCTGTACGTGTATGGATGATAGGGCAGGGGAAAGATAATGTTCTTGCAGAGGGAAATTTCCTATGTTAATTTATTGGACACAAGAAAATTCACACATTTGCACAAAGATGTAGGAAATCAGATCTCATAACTTCTACTCATTATGGCACTACTTTTTTCCTACAGTTGTGAGATACTGAAATATTGCAGAACCTCAGGCAAACAGAAAGATGCATTTTGTGTCAGCACTGCCTTTTTTATATAAGATACCAACTTTGGAATATAAAAGTAACCGGGGTGACACAGTAATTTAACAAGTCTGCAATGAAAACACATACTCATGATGAAATTAGAGGAAGGTCCAACAACAAAATCTCTACTTGGATTTTATGCCTTCCAGTGACTCTATGTGTGTTTTTATCAGGGATTTGGCTTAGAACAATCTTTGCTGTGCATATAGGATATCAGAGGGAATGAGTGTGGAATATACATCAAAATGATGACAGTAGTCACATCTCTGGCAAGTGTCACTTTTCACTTACTAACAGGTTTCCTTAAACCTATCCAAATTTTTATTCTGAGTGAAGAATTCATTGTGTAAAATGGAAACCATGTCTTTTATTAGGTCTTTAGCCTCTAAGTTAATACTATTTTACTATGTCTCTGAATATACTGTAAGTAGAAAAACCAAGAAGAACTAAATGCATTTTTAGTTTGAATGTCAATAAAAGATTCACATTTCTCAACAAGATTGTGAATATCGGGCTGCAAATTATTACGCACTTCTTTTTATTCCCTCTGCAGATTACTGGGTGAAGATATTTGATTTTTGTATTCTAACAATAATTGTATTTTGTCTGCTGAAAAAACCCAAGCTCTTTTAGCTAAAGACAAGGTTATCCAACCACCTTTTATTTGGGGCAATCAGCCATCACAAAACAATTCCTGGGAGTAAACACCGTAGTTAGAGACATGCAAACAAAAACTAGCATTATAAATGATAGCACCACACATGAAAGAAAAAGGAATCAAAGGCATTACTACATGAAGCAAATCTGTATTATGCCTCCCACTGAGCTGTAATATTTTTGCTGTACTCTGCTTTGGGGGGTTGGTGTTTGTTTGTATGTTTTTCTTGTTTGGGTTTGTTTTTTTCTCTTAAGCAAAACCACATGTACCAAGAGGGTAAATCAGGTAAAACCAATTTTTTTATTTTAAGTTTTGGAAATGGCACGGACTTTTCTGTCTACCTCTCTTCCAGCATGCCACTGTAGTAAGTCTCTCAACATAGATATCAAGAAGACATATTAGAATATAAAAAATCCCCCACACAACAAAAACAAGTGCCAGACATACATTTTAAGATTTTGTCAAGAGGTTTAAATTCTGGAAAACAACCAACCAAACAACCAAACAGTGCCAGTCACATAAAATCAAGGAGAACTTTCCTAATAATTTGTGACAATGTTGCCTCTATGCAAACAGTCAGTTAAAGCCTTAGGCTTTGGGAATGGGCATTACTCTGCTACGGGCAATGAAGCAGTGCTGAACTGCACCAGTATTTGATTTGGCCAAATATTTGGAAGAGGCAATTACTACCTCAAAACAAGAGGTCTCTTTGCTGAAAGGAAGGGATCCTGTTGAAACGTTACTAGCTTAGCAGCATCTCATTTCTAAGTTTTATGCATGAATCAGCCTCAGGGAAGATTCACAAATATACCCTTAATTAAATGCTTTTCCATTTTTCCACCAGCCTAAAAACATAAAGAGAGGAATTAATTACATAGGGACAGACCTTGAATCCATTAGTTGTTAGGGATATCCTGTGTATCAAAGATTAGATACAATACATAAAATAGCATTAATATCATTAAAGATTAGAGTCATTCAGCTACTGGTAAAAGTTAAAAAAATATAATAAAAAAGCACATTCCCTGAGAAATGTAAATGGATTTGCTTTCTCAAAGACTGGTGTGATCCTACATGTAATCAATCAGCCCAGTTGCTACAGCTGCACTATCAGAAGCGTGAGGGTAGATTTACTGTAGAAAGGCACCGAGAAAAAGCCGTGACAACGGCACGAAGATGCACCAGAAGCTCTTCTCCCCACGTATGGTCTCCATCAATTAAAACCACAATTCACCAACGACATCAATAACAAAGTAACACTCCTGAAAATCCAGCAAGAAAGTGGAACACAAAGTGGATGCTGTAAAACAGAATCCTTCTGCAGCGAGGCACAGCAGCCCCATAAAAGCTATAGAGTGCCAGGGACTGCACTGCTGTAATTCACTTGTCCCTCCCTTTCTCTTTATACTGTCTTTATGTATTGGTGTAAGCTATATATCCATCATATATGGGAGAAATGTGGTTTTCTGGCATGGGATAATCTATTTTATTGTATGTTCTTATGTTCTCCAGTTTCTTCTTCCCACATCTGTTTTTCTTGGCTCTGTGTGTACAACAGCTGCATATTTGGGGAGACCAATTTCAAACAAAGGAGAAGTATTCCTCACTTTTCTCATAAATCACTCTTCAGATGGTATACAACTCCAGAAATTCAGACAATTAGGCCAAAATATCAGTTTTGGGTTATTTCACAACAAAAAAATCAGCACTATTTCCCTACTGATTATCTCCCCTCTACCTAGAAAATCAGCCAACAAACCAATTAGAAATCCAATTGTTTATACCTACTTCTGCCCATGATTTAATGTCCAGCCTTTTATACAGCTCATTTCATGCCCTATCATGGACTGGAAAGAACCTGAACAAACAATAGGAATTGTGGTCTTAAAACAAAAGGAATGGAAATACGTTGTGGTCCATAGAGAGGATGGCAGGATCCACGTTCCTTTCCTGAAGAAGGATAAAGATATTGACCCCAGAGCAATTTCAGCCAGCTTGATGCTGTTGCTTCTCAAAAGGCAATTCTCAAACACAGAGAATGAACATGACAGGAGCACGTCACCATCAACACAGAAGAGCTGACAGAGCATCAGCTCCTCTGAATCCCAAGCCTGTGTATTCCTCATTTGCTAAACCCTAAAGTCTTCATTCAAGCCACGTTACTGCTCAGCTTAAAACGAGTTACCATCAAGGAGATACACAGCAAGGTTTTAATGACAAAGCAGAATATGCAAACACTACATCTGCCATAGCATTAATAATTCTGTAATAGAAACCAAATAATATATAGTTCACATTTCCATGCTTAACCATTTCATATTCATACAACGAAGTGAAGATACTGTGAAAATGTTACACAAAAAGTTTCTCCTGTCCACTAGAGGTACATGAGACAGTTAAGAATGTAAGAAGAATGTGAAATTAAAACCAGTAAACCCTGTGCCAAATGTTACGGATTCCATTAGTTTAACACCCTTTCCAAAATCTTTCATAAAAATCAGAATGCAGCTTCACACTCAATTCATTAATTGCCCCTCTTTGTTAAACACTAGGAAGCCTGCAGGCCTTCTGTTTGTTTGTTTGTTCTTAATTCAGAGACTGATGGGGCATCTGAGGTGGTTTAATAACAGCCCTGTGCACAGTCTAATTTTTCCAGTCTATACAGTTTGACTGTTTATTTTTTTAAGGGGATGAGTTGTGTTCTTTGAGTTTACGTGTAATAAAACATGGCCAGTGCTCATTAGACAAGTACAGCCAAGTATTTGGTTTTAAAAGACAGTACTGACCAGACTACTTTCTGCATGAAGTGACTCCTGGACATGGCAGGAGCACAGCAGCAGTACAGTTTAGCTGCACATGTCTGACATGCAGATTTTCAAACTGAGTGCATCCATTATAAAGCCATGTACAACAAGCACCAGGTGAAACCTCACAATGTCTGTAGAAGGACATTTTAGACAGCCCCATATGTGTGTGCTCAGCCCAGGGCTTTTCTAATCCTGCTGTTACTTAGAAGAGACCATACTTTACCACAAAGCTGTGTGAGGCACCGTGGGTGGTCTCTAACTCCCCAGGATGCTAAAAGCTGCTTGCAAGCAGGTCAGCTGGCTCCATTCAAACAAACAAACAAACAAACAAACAAACAAACTCCTAATAGTCCATATCTTCTGGTACCATCAAGACAGACCCGTAGAAGGTCTTAACTAATGCCGAATAGCAATGGCCTTTGCACTGCACAAATACCCAAAGGCAACCAGAAAACCAATCCAATCACATTAAAAAAAGAAAAAAAGAAAGAAAAAAAAACGAAAGAAGCCAGCTCCAAAACTTTCTTGGCAATGGCACTGCAGATGGGCTGGAAAGGAGAAAAGGTGAGAGATTTCTGCTCTGCCATTTGCCTAACCCTCATTCCCTCATTCCCTCTTGCCAGCCGATGGCTTTGCCTTTCAGTGTATGCATAGTACAACATTTTGCAGCTGCTCAGAAACTTCCCTCTTCAAACAGTGCACACCAACAGTAGCTGGGAAGTTCTGGGACATAGCAGCTGGGGGGATCAGTGCTGGCGGGCGGAGCTGAAATGCATCTCTCATCACAACTGCGCAGAGCCAGATCCCAGGGCTGTTAATCAAGCACAAGTCAACAGGAGCTTTGCCCAATTAAGTAACAGAGTTTGGCTTATTCCAGCAAAGAATTACACCACAACAGCAGAAGCCCTTCAGTACCCAACACTGAGGCCAACGCCCTCCTTTCCTCTGCTGGTTAACTCCCTTCCTTTATCTTCTTCTCCACTGGTGATGAATAAGAGGCTTTAAAGCTAAACTGTGAAGTGATGCTGAGAAAAGCACGGATGCAGTCCAAAGGAACACGAGACACTTGGTTTTTAGTTCTCTTTATCTCAGTTTTATGACCTGCCCCACTTGAACTATGAAGATTCCTCTTCTCCTCCTCTCCCCAAATAATTAGAAAACAACAGCATTTATGTCCACGCTGAAGCATAACCCCAGCATACTCAGGTATGCTCCAAAACCCCGTGTAGCCTCCCAGTCCCATGCAGCTTGGATCAGTTTGTGTTTCCCCTCCTGAGATCTTTCTCTTTCCCTCTAAAGAGTCTCTCACTAAGTTTGGGTGACCTGCTGTAGCCTGATGTGTCTGCTCTTGCTAAAATCCAGTCTCTGTCTCTTTGCAAGATACAGAACCTTAGTTAAGGGAGGGAAAAATTTACTTATCCAAGAAATGAAAATATTAACACAAAATTTAAAAAAAAATCAATGTATCCAATTGAGTGGCTGAAGTGTTCAGTCAGCATCCCAAGCTGCAGAGAACATAATGAGAAAGTATCCTAGTCAGGAAAGCATATTCTGCAGAAATAAGCGCCACGCCATATTTGCCCTAATCTCACATTACCCTGTTGGATCTTTGATTATTGGAAAGATTACTTTCTCTCAAGAACCTGAAGATCTGATCTTACATGACAATACACAAGGGCACAGTCAAATTAGAACAGGTTTAGTGAGCAAATCAGTATTTCTCATCAAAATAAATTTTTTGTTGAGTATCTATCACTCGTCACTGAGAAGCTAAGACTTACAAACTTTTATGATCAACTTTATTTTGCACCAAAATGTGTTTAAAACCAATAGCAGTTTTGCAATAATGCCTGACTGCAGGATTTTCAAGCTCTGTTATCAAGAGAAAATGTTTCTTGTCCCTTCTCTCCTTAAACAGGAAGGCTGAATAACCAGACATACCTTTAAATCTATTTTCTATTTACACTGATTTTCAGAAAAGAGTGCCACGATGATTTACATGTACACATTTGCTGTGGTCCCGCTGAAACCAGTGAGATTATTCTCAGAGTTCTCTCTAGAGAATCCAGCATGTGCATAAATCTTTGCAGGATCTCAGCCAAACAGGCTGTTTTATTGGGAAACAATAAAAAAGGGACGCAGGCTTGTGGTAATTCCGTGAGCCAAACCCTCCTCAGAAACACGTTCATTTCTCTTTGGGGGTGTGGAGTTCAAACACCCAGCCATGGGAAGAGAGGCAGAGATGGGCATGAGCCCCTCCACCTGCAGAGAGGAGAGTTACAGGTCATGAAGAAGCTCCTCACTGTGAAGACTCAGAGGCATGCGGGTGTAATTTAGGTGCAGTTTTGGCTTAACACTCCAGGAAAACAAAATCCTCTGTGGTCTCCTTGGTGTTCCATGGCTCTCATTGCTATGGGGCTCACATAACAGGAATGTATCTAGGTAGGTTTGAGAAGCACGTGCAACTTTTTATAAAGGATAATGGATAGCCTACATTATTCATAACATAACTGATTTCAATTGCATTACACTTTACTTTCCAGATTCTCAAGCAAGGACATCCTAATAGGACTGTACAGGTATATTTCTTCTAAAATTCATGCTCTACACTGGAATTAGATGTCTTCCACCAAAATTGTTATTAAAATTAGCACTACACATCTTTAGATTGGGGCCTAAAATGTCATGGTTAAAATATTGTCTACAACACTTACATCTTATATTTCTCTAACAGAAACACAGAGAATAACATAAAATTTTAAATTAATAACAAGTACAAAAATATTTCTCAGAAAAACAAGAAGCAATACAGATCTAAAAGCTCTTGTAGTGTAATGTTTGATGTTTGCTAAATGAAATAAAATAAAAAGAAATAAAATAAAAATATGCTTCTGAATTACCCCAAACCATCTGTGAAACAGTAAAATGGAACGGAAAAAAGCCCAAAACAAACCCAACAACAGAATTGCCAGGGCAATGGAGAATGGCTGGGAGAGGATATGAATTTATTCTCTCCCTTCAAATTCATAACCATGTATTTCTTCCCCAGAGATATTCTTCATGTGCAGTGCCTTCACAACATTTCCTTTAGAAAAAGAAAACCTTGCATGTAAACACACTTGCATTTGTCACTGTCTACACTGGGACACGGCTAATTCAGTAAATCTGCTCTAGAGGCTATCACTGACAATCCACAGAGAAGAAAACACTGATTTTTATCTTGAACCAAAACCTGACATGACCTTTTGTCCCTTCTATGGGAAGAAACCCCACCACAATCCCCCTCAGACCCCAAATCAAACTACCCACCACGGTAATTGCAGACCACCACATAAAGAGAAAGCAGAGCTGAACTAGATTCTTCATTCTGGACACCCAAAAATCTGTTCTCTTCCCAGTATTAAGGTAGAATTTTCCTTGAAAAACAAAGCAGAAGTGAGTGTTCTTACTAGGTATTATCACTTGCTTGCACGGTATTTCAAGAACTGCTGTTTTAAGACTACCAAGTTGGGGATTTTTTTCTTTCCTTACATTCACAAAACAATATTAGATGTTGATTAAAACCAGTTCAATCAACTGGAAAGGGTCCATCAACATCAGCATCACAAAAACAGGCCCTGAGACCCTGTTCTGCAGTGCCGGAGAAGAAAAAGAGACTCCTTTAAAATCATCCAAGAAAAAAAAAAGCATAAAAATAGGTATTCATGAAATGTTATTGTCCAAGATAGAATAGTAGAGGCTGAGGAGAACAAACAATATAAATAGAGAACACATTTTTCCTTGCCTGCTTCACAATAGCTAAGATTCTTTAAAAAAAGAATAGGTAGAAAGATAAGACATGCATGCCTGATACTGAAGAAAAGACTGTTTGTACCCAGCACACTGGAGAAATTGTTCTAGAACAGTTCAGCCATGTCAAGAAATGACCCTTTCATGCTGCCAAGGTCAGTCAGACCCGTAGCCAGTGTTAGTCAAAAAGGCCATCACTGCTCATATATTTAAAATAAACTCACCTGTCTTCTCCTAGAACTTCACACACTTAGTGCAGACCAGTCAGGTAGGAGATTTTAGGTGTGGTGTGGTATATCTGTTCTACTGATGGATCCAGAGCTGCAGGCAATATTTGGCTCAGTCCTAAGACTGTCACAAAGCCTGTATGCTGCTGCTGCAGCACCCAGTTACAGGTAGAAAAGCAGGAGGGTGACAGATATACCAATAAAAGGGGGGGCCTGACCCCTAAACTCCTAGTTCTTGGTTAAAATTTCACTTCACTCCTGGTGTTCAAGACAACACTTGTTTTAATCTCAACCTGATCTCTGGAAGACCCCCATAACATAGCAAGGAACAATTCACATAAGCCTATTCCCATGGAAATTCATTATACAGGTGTATCATAAGAAGTAGCTTACTTGAACAGGAAAAACAACAACAATGCATTAAGATGTAAATTAAATGCATGATTGTAGTTAGTCTTCTACTCAAGCAATTCCCATTGTTATTTCGACTTACTGATCATCAGAGAAATGCTGGAAAGCAGAAGCTTTTAAACATCTGCTAATCAATTATATTATTTCTCTAATTCCATAGTTTTGTTTAAAAATACTGATTTCAGGGGAAATTTATAGCTAAAATTATCTGATCCTTGCATTCAAATGGGGATGGATCCTGTTGTGGCAAAAATGAGATAAACAGTTTTGTGGTCCTCACCTGTGTGCATAAAAAGTTAATAAATAAACAAATAAATAGGAACAGTTGAAACATCTAGTGGGAGTCACTTCACAGATTCATCTTCTTTCCAAATTTATAAGCTGCTCTTTTGAGACAGTTGCCTTGCAGAGTATATAGGGAAGAGAAGGCTCAGCTGGAACGCCTCTCACACAATGTGAAAGAAATAACACTCAGCTATAACATGATCCCCAGTGTTTTTTCACAACAACTCTGGCAAAGAGTCCCAATTCTTACAGAATTGTTGCCTGCAGACAGTAACGTTTCTGTTCCTGAAGTTGCCCTGTTTTTCTAAAGGAGACCTATGTGTAAGTATGCCCACACTTCCACTGCATACACTAACTAGGCAGGATCCCTGTCCAGAGCAGAGCAGAACTCAGGGCAGGCAGTGGAATTACAGCACAAAGCCGTAGCTTTATCCCACCATGTCTAGTCAATAGATACACATCATTGCTAATTGGCTGTCCGGTCTCATCTGTCCACAGTTGAAAGATAAAAGTGTAAAACAAACTCCTCTAGATTTTAAGGCCAGAAGAGACTAAAGTTCAATTCATTTTCATGTGGGTTTTTTCCAGTGTTTTCAGGACCTGAATACTAAGCAGATTTCTCCTGAAGCCTTTTAAGAAACTTCCTGTAGAAGTTTCCTCCCCCAATGAACTCACTGAAACCCTAACCACTTAAAAAAAAAAAGAAAAAGTGAATAAATAAATAAAGCACCATGGAAATCGCAGATCTCTTTTGTGTTCCACGGTTTGCTAGCAGTTAATGACATTTCAATGGCTTAGGTGAGAGGGTAGCAACATATTCAGTGCTCAACAGAGAAACAAAGAGAATGGAGAGGGAGGGAAAAGAACCTTTTCTTCAGTGAACAAAAATGATGACAGAAAGCAAAGTGAAACTAAATCAAAATGTGCTGGGAACCTGTAATATTTGCAAAAATTGCAGAACACAGGTACTCCTGTGCTGAATCCAGGCCTTCTGATCTTCCAGATTTTCTATTAACTGCACCTGCCAATGATTACTCATTGAGAAAATTTTGTATTCATACTAGAACTAAAGTGATTGTACTGTGCACTCACTGTCCTGCCTCAATAGTGATCTGGTAGAGTTCAAGGCTTGAACAAGCAGTGCTGAGACTCACTCTACCTTTCCCAGACATAGGCTGGAAGCACCTTTGTGTGCTGCTGGAGCACAGGGATGCAGAGGGTGCTGAACATCCCGCGCTTGTGTTCCTCTGCAGCGTGCACACAGCTCTTGTTTACTTTGAACAATGACTTCTGGCTTAAAGCTTGAGACCTGGCCCAGGCCACTTCTGCTCGCCAGCCAGGACACCCAGTTCTCTGCACCACTGAGCTGTAGAAGCCAGCACAGGCATTGTCCCATTTCAGAGGCCCTGTCAGTGCTGCCCTTCCCACATCCTCTCCTCTCAACATCCGTGGGCACACAGCTGTGAGCAACCCTCACTGAACACACACTAAGGCAGGAAAAGCTAAAGAGGCCTTTTTTAGCCTATGACTATCTGGAGAAACTGAGAGGAGGCTGAGGGGCACAGCCTGCAGAAGGATCCAGTGTCCAGCTGCCTGTATCGACAGGGCAGTGATGGAGGAGATGGAGCCATACTCTCACATCAGAGTCTGGCAGGATGAGACACTACAGTTAAAAGCTGAAACACGAGAGTCAGGCTGGATATAAAGAGCAATTTGTTGTCCATGAGGGTGGGCAGGCAGTGGAAGAAATCATCCAGACAGGCTGTGTAGGCACTCCTGATGGATGCTTTCAAGAGGTTCCTGGACAAAGGCTTGAGTAACATGATCTGGTCTCACAGGTGACCCTATTTTGAGCTGGAGCTTGGACAACAAGACCTCTTGATATCCATTCCAACCTAAATGCCTGTGTGGCCCTTTTGAAAGAAGTAAATTCAAGACTTTGGTTTACATGAAGACCTAACTTCTCTCTGGTACATCAGAGATGTGATTTCAGGACAAAGTAGATATTTTCTTCTTCAAAGTACTCCCACTCCTGCGTGCTTTGTAAAGGTGAAGGCTTGGGTGCCCCGGTCCCTTGTGTGGGAGCAGATGAGGAGCTTTCAGAAGGCCAGGTCATGCCATTTTGAAACACGGGCAAGCTCTGGCTGCTGACACATGCACGGTGACCTCGCTGTAGCTCAATGCAAGATCTTCTTGGCATTGCCAGGCAGTCATGCCTTTTGTTGCTGTTAACACAACAGAACCTAGACCTGTTACAGGCAAAAACCTTAGAGGCTTTTTGTTTAATTTGTTTGATTGTTTAATGGCAAGATTCTCAGCAAACACCTCTTAACACAGTAAAAATGCATTTTTAAGGCACCTCTAAGATACAGTATTTAAAAATGGCCTCCACACGAAAAGTACTTGCAGATGTCTATGCACCATGTCAATTAAAATGTAAACAGACATAAAACTATTTAAGTGGAAAATGCAATGTATTTTTGAACGGCTCAAAATTTAAGATGAAAAAACTGAGAGCAACTGTAGGGCTCACAACCTGACACTGGTTTGAATTCAAATAACTGTTAACAAAGTTGGTTGTCTCAATTCAGCAGGTCTCATGCTAATTCCCACCTATTTTACAGATCCCATCATTGCACTTATCTCTTTGCCATTATTCTCCACAGAATCATGGGATGGTTTGGGTTGGAAGGGGACCTTGAAGATCATCTAGTTGTAGCCCCTCTGCTGTGAGCAGGAATGCCTTCAAATAGACTAGGTTGCTCAGAAAAACCCAGAAACCAAAAAGCCAGAGGCTCGAAAAGGCAAAGTGGTTTCAGTGCCACATCTAGGGTGAAGCAAAACCAAAACAGTGTCAAGGGAGATTTGAATTAGTTTTCTGTCCATTTATTTGGTGGGTGAACACAGGTCCCCATGTTCCTGAGATGGACTCTGAACACAAACATGTTCTTTGGTAAACCTCAAAATAAGTGAAGGGGCTTTCCACAATTCAGGCCAGAAAAGTGTAATTTTTTTATATGTAAGACTTTGAAATCTCTCTTTAGAAACAGTCTTAAAGCCCCAGATCAATGTCATTAGTGGACAGTACAACTATTACCATTTGTGACTCTTCATTTTCACATATATTTTGTCTCCTTGATTACTGTGTGCAGTTTCGGTCACCACAATATAAAAAAAGGACAATTATTAGAGAGTGTCCAAAGGAGGGCCACGAGGATGGTGAAGGGCCTTGAGTGGAAGCCATATGAGGAGCAGCTGAAGGCATTTGGTCTGTTCAGCCTGGAGGAGCCTGAGGGGAGACCTCATTGTAGTCTTCAACACGAGAGGAAGTGGAGGGGCAGGCACTGATTTCTTCTCTCTGTGACCAATGACAGGAATGCCTGAAGCTGTGTCAAGGGAGGTTTAGGTTGGATATCAGGAAAAGCTTCTTCCCTCAGAGGGTGGTTGGGCACTGGAACAGGGTCCTCAAGGAAGTGGTCACAGCACCAAGCCTGAGTTTAAGATTTTGGACAATGCTCTCGGGCATATGGTGGGATTCTTGGGGATGGTCCTGTGCAGGGCCCAGAGTTGGACTGGATGACCCTGATGGGTCCCTCCCAACTCAGCATATTCTGTGATTCTATGAAGAGAATGTACTCTGAAAGGGTGAGGGGGAAGCTATCCCTTACAAGCACAAACCACGATCACCAGGTGTCTTCAGGGGAGGTATTAGTCATGTTTCAAAAACCAAACCAAGCCCTGAGGTGCACCCATCCACTAGGGACAGATGCAGGTGGGTGAGCTGACCACCAACACACAGCCAGTGGGTGCCCAAAACACCTCCCACCCAACCTGCCCTGGCATGAGGGAGGTTCTGAGGTGCACTGGCTCTGCCTCCCTGGCTGTAGGGGTGAGGGCTGGAGGCTGGCGGGCACTGCCTCTCTGGTACCCACGCTGGCTGTGGGGCTCTGTGCCAGCTCCATAAAACTCCATCAGACAAACCCCAAGCATGCACCTGGGGATCACACAGAGCAGCACAACCCTGCAACAGAGTCAGGTATAACACGTAAGGGAGCCTAATACCTTTGAGGCTGAAAAAATTACCACTCATTATGCTAAGTAATGCCTTATATCAGCATGTAAATAACTTTTCTTTGTATGCAATCACCAAAGCATTCTCAACGGAAAATTAATATATCTGATTTGTTTATGTATTCACCTAATTTAGGGTAGAAAGATTTTTAAACTGAAACTAGATACAAAAGCGTGTCACCAAAATTCTTCTGAGCTACATGTACAGATCCATTTATATTTATACTTACACAGACACACACAAAATTAAATGTTCTGTCTCTGTGATAGGCTGAATCAGATATGATGTTAAATATACAGTCCTGTGCTGTATGTTACAAGAGATTTCACTCATCTTCCTGTTTCTGACAGCCATCATTTTGGTGGGAAATTAAAAGTTAATTTTGTTTTTTTGTCCTTTTGTCTTTTTCCTTATCAGCAGTGCCTCCAAGGCATGCTAAAGTATTCCGAAAGTGACCTTCATTTTACTCATATCATCCTGACACAAGTGATTTAGCCTCCATACTTGTAGGAGTAAACATAAGAAACACCCACTGACTGACAAATATTTCATCAGAATTCAGCCACGCATTTGTTCCTGGGCATGGAGGGGAGGGTGTGTTAGATGATGACCTCATTTAGTAAGGCATCATCATCTAAGTGCACCACCGGTATATGGACACTACCATTACCTTTTGCACTCCCAGTGGCATCTTCTTGTCTTCTTTTAAGGGTTGCTGTATTTTGTGGGCAATTCCACGTGCAGCTGCCAGGCACCGAGGTTGCTGTGATTTCCAAGCTGGACACAGATCTTTTAACCAAACCTGACTGGGACAGGGATTTTCCCATTTCTCTAATATACTCCCAGAGCAAGCAGGTGAGCAAATTTTGAATGCTTAAACATATAGAAGCTAGACAAATAATGTAGGGAAGAGCACAGCCACGCATCCAGCTCTGCTCAGGCTTGTGTTTTCCAGGACAGTAGTGGCATGACTGCTCACAATGGCCAAAAGCCCTGAACCATTAAATCCAGTGGGGAAATCTGTGCACTCACAGCTACTATCTTATAGAAGTCCTTTGCTGGACTGGAGTGTGGAGTACAGTTGAAACAGCTTTCAATATATTAATTACTTGTGACTTGCACTTGTGAGGTAGTGGTGGTAGCTTAATAGACAGTACAAATGTGAAAAGCAACAGAGAAAGAAAAAAAATTGATGGCAATAAGGGCTTTAGTCATTGACTGGGGAAAGAAATCTTAAGAAAAGGAAACAAAAATCTGGCATGTAGCAATAAACTGAGTCAAACAGGCTCTTGAAGACATAGAACAACTTTTTCTGAAAGAATTTAATACCTGAAGCATCAGAGAATATGTTCGGGGTTTTACAGAACAGAAGTCACAGGATTATTAAGAAAGGTGACTTCAGCAGTACCATATTACAGAGACCTGGGCTAGACCACCATGTGACAAAGTGAAAGACTGTTGTGGCAGACACAGCAAAGGTCATGAGGTTACAGACACAGAAGGAAGAACACATGCACTGGAGATTCTTTGAGTGCTTTTAGTATAGTTCTTCCATTTGGCTTGGTGATTTAGTGTGCTGCTCACAGATGCCCGTGATGTTGTGCCACATCTCCATGCATTACCTCCCCTGCTGACTCCACGGCAGACAAGAACTAACCCAGCTGGAAGTGCCTGTTCACTCCTGGCTTAGCAAGAGTGCCCCAGATGACTCCCTGGACACAGAGTCAAAGCAAGAAGCTTACAGAATTGACCCGCTGCTCGCTTAAGTCTGTCTCCTCTTTGCTAAGAGGATCTCCCATCTTCTGCTGAAAGCCTTGATAGAGGGTGCAGAGTCCACCTCTTTTTCAAAAATACCTCATCATGTAGCACCTTTCTGTCACATACAACGGAAAAGAAAAATCACGTAGGTTCATGTGAACCTCTCTTTCTGACTCACATTTACCCACTGCCAGGCCTTTGCATGCTGTCGTGGATCTTGACAAGCTATTCTCATTTTCACTTCAGATCTATGTTTTGACTCAACACCCACAGAAAAATAGGTCACAGATAAATGACCTGGATACTCAACCACCTGAAGGAGATTTCTCACTGAATTTTAGGGGACGAAAAAAATGAGGCATTGGCCATTTAAAATAAAATAAAAATTAAAAAAATCTTCCAAACAGCAGGAGCTATCAGTGACCCATTACAACACAAGGGATACAAGAAGAATCAGGTGAATTGGACTTACACTCAGTTTAGCACACTTTGAATGCAGATCTGCCATACAAGGGAGTCAAAATGCAATGACAGTTTTATCATTCAACAATATTACATGTGGGTTTTTTTCTCCCTTCTTATCAAGGAAAAAGGATCACCTTGTGAAAAACATATTTTGAAGAGGTTGTGCCTACCAGAGCCATCTCATCCAGTATGGTGAGAACAGGATTCAAGACCTGGCCATGCAAATACAGCAGTTAGGAACATGAGTCAACTTCATGAACTTAAATGAGATTGCACAACAGCTTAAAGTGTTTGAAGGACCTGAGGCTAAATCAGCTGATCCCTAGAAAACCCGAACTCTTTGGCTGCAAAGCCTCCTGTTGCTATTTTGACATCAATATTTAGAAAGAAAGAAAAAGCCCTAGCAACAAACCCAGCAGGTATGTAGGTGCCACGTCAGAGAGCATAAGCATATACTTCAACCCTGCTTCAAGGACAAGAATATCAGAATGCAAGGAAGACTTCAGTCCATGGAAGTGACTTCCCAAATCAGGGCACAGAGTGTGCACACAAAGAGCCACTTGGTGTTTCAATACACAGCTACTCTGGGAACACCTCTGCCCTTGTGTGTGCACTCCCCAACAACACAGACAGGTCTCCTGCAGTAACAGGACCTGTCACGAGAAGGCATCAAGTTGGAGTTTGAGGTTTGTTTGTTTTTAAAACCCAAACCTAGTCTTGGCTTTGTGAACTTGAACCAGAATCTAATTTCTATTAATCCAGTTAGGGATCAAAACCAGAGCCTGTAACTAATCTGTGTAATTTAACTTGTAGCTTTAGTTTTGAATATTATATTCCTCCAACAAATACTTGTTTGCAGAAATTGTTCAGCAAATCCTACTATGTAGCACATAAATCATACTGAAGTGGAAGCAAAACTAATGAAGGACTAATAGCCAACAAATTAGTCACTGAGCTCTATCCAATGCCTTCTCTCCAACAAAACAAAGTATTACATATGAATAATGGTGATACTTCTTTCCGCTCTCCTTGGTTTGTCTCCCTTTAAGGGAGAGGTTTGGTTGATATATCATCATCTCACTAGTTAGAACATCTTTAATTGCATTATATATACACTTTATGCATACGTATCTCTTAAATATAAGCACATACAAACACACACTGTATTTTCACCTCCGTTTTGAAGACATCATCTACAAATTCTTGTTTTGTAAGCACTTGAATTTCTGAATGGTTTCTTCTTCTTTCTCTGACACCTGTCACATTCCTGAAGGGTTTATGCTTTGTAAAGGGCCAATACAACTGCAAAAGCTATAATTTCAAATATTTTGACATATATATAGCACTCAAATCCAACTTAATTGGATCCAAAAATTTCATATCGACTCCCTTAGGAATTACTTTTAAAAATTTAGATTGATATGTGAAAGAGCAGAATAAATTATATTTAAGAGCTCATCTAATACATTAAAAAAATAATAGCTAACTTTATTGAAAAATCGTATTTACAGCCCATGTAACAGATTAAAAATTCCAACCATCCTTATAAATGCTTTTAGTCCTTCTACCCAGTTTTTTCTTTCTTCCATATTTATTCCACTTGCTCTACTCTTTGCATCTGTGCTTCTTTTCCCCTCTGCTGAGCTAATTCTGCACACCTCCATACATTAACTATTGCCCTTCTTAAAAGGCTTCTCTTCTTGCTTCCCTCTATCTTTTGAACTATTTTCATTGCTTTTCCCTTGGCCTGTCTTCTGTGGTACCTCCCAGGTAAGGGACCAGCCTGCACGGGATGGACTCCTGGCACAGCCCTGTGGCACCACAGAGCAGGCAGTCCCTGCAGGGTGCCCTGGCTGTGCTGCTGCCAGCCCTCCAGGCTGGCTTTGGGTCAGGAGCACCAGCTGCACACTCTGGTTTCCTTCTGCACATGGGCAGGGCAGGAGCCCTTCTGCTTGACCTGAACAAGAGGAGGAATGTTGTAAGGGATGATGCTGTGGACTACCCCAGCCCTGCAGACACAAGGGTTGAGTCTCAGGCTCCAGTTTCAAGATTTATTCTTTCAGTCCTTGCCTTGCTCTAGCTCTGGTTTAATTTTCTCTTCACTGACCCATTCTGTACCTCATGGATTGTCTCACAAAAAGGCACAAGCATTAGCAGCAGCTTTAAGGTGCAAGCCCTCTGTTATTACATGGCCTGCAGGAACACAGGGAGCATCCTTCCCTGGCCTCTTGGAGAGAGACTTGTCTGTCCCACAGTCTGGCACACGTTTCATACATGAGGAGGACTTCAGAAACTCGTGAGGCATGCTCAGAAAGAAGGTCTGGGTGGTTGTGCCCATCTCAGCTCCAAGACCACAAATACCACCGGAGCTAAGACACTGTCTCTGCTCTGAAGGGATACAGAGACATCAACAGCAGCATTTCCCTACTTAGCTGAATCCTTGTGGAGATGTGCCAGTTTTGCAAAGTGTTGCCTGGAACTGGGCTGAGGAAGCAAACCCCTCAGCTTCAGGCTGACCACAATCCAGTATGCTGTTCCTTACCTCCAGCCCTCCCAGTAAAAGCTCTCGTACACTTGCAGGCACGGTGGTGTTTGTCACACTGGCTTTGTAGGCAAGAGCTCCAGTGACAGTTTCCACACACAGAAGCACAAGCTGGAGAGCACTAAGCCAGAGGACTCTCCTCATGCTCAGCCTCAGTGAAAGCCCTGCTATTTTGTCTATTTATGGCATGTCCAAGTCACCCATCACCATGGCAGCTAAGCACAGAGGGGAAAACTCTGCAGACTGGAGCAGATCAGACAGCAGCACTTACAAGACATAACCACAAGACTGTATGTCACATCCTCCCCTGGCTGCTACCATGACCCATTTCTGATTTCTACCTGAAAGCTGTACACCATGAAAAAGTTTTATTAACATACCCAAACTATGCTCTTCAAAGGTCTTACACTAGCAGTACAGGAAGCCAGAACATAAAAGCAGGCCAGAAAAAGGCAAAATAATATTCAAACTAAAATAGAAAACAAATCTCATTGAAATTAACATTGTAAAATACACTGCAGTGACCCAAGCTAAGAAGAATGCATTCAGCTCACACCATGCCTCAAGCAACTTCAAAGGGGAAAAAAATAACACATTTAAAGTATATACAGAAGCAGCTCAGGTTTGTCATCAGCACAGAAAACTGAAGAGTGAGAATTTGGTCGAAAATCAAAACCACAGGGCAGAAGGCAGGTGCTTTCATGAGGGAGAGAAATATGCCGAGAGTTTTCAGCCTCCCTCCAGCTTAATAACTTAAGTTACACTTCTTTCTCCTTTTATATGCATTGACATTCCATCAACAGAAAGTTAAACATGTTACTAATACTTAATATTTTATTTGGCCATTTCCAACGGGGAACAGATGATCTAACATCCAGACATTGCTGAGTACAGAACTGTAGTGACCCATTTCTGTAAGACTCAGCACCTGTGACCAAAGAGGGAAACACCACCATTTGTGAACAAACACGTCAGAAATGCCTTCTTGAAGGTTTCCTGAAAATGACCAAAGTCTAAAATTATAATGAGGCTTTCATTTTTTGGTGGGACTGACCTTTTCCCCAGGCAAATAGAGACTGATCTCTGTTGATCACACATTCTTACAAAATTTGGGAAAGACACAGCACATGAAACCTGAGGTGCCAAAGGTCCAGGGTGGTTTCTACAGCCCGTGACACTCCAATTTCCTAAGCAAATACATCAGACTGGCACTCCCTACCCCAAGAAGCTACAGGTCTTCAGTCACAAGCAGAAGATATCCTAACCCCGATCAACCCCTCTTTCTGCCTCTCTTACTAGGAAAAGGGATTAACTGGTAGGATAATCAGACATTGTTTACTCTCCTGAAACCCATGCAGAAAAGATTAAGGCCAACCCCCGCCATGGCAGGGGGGTTGGAACTAGATGAACTTCTAGATCCCATTCTGTGATTCTGTGAAGGCTTTAGTAAGTGGGAACCTAAAGTTAGTAAGTCCATACTGAAGCACTTACATGATCTGGGTTTTTTCTTCTTTTTTTAAACCACTGACCTCCCTGTAGCTCTGTGAATGAATACCCTCTGATAATCCAACCTTTATACACCTTGAGCCAAGATTAAAAGTGTTATTTGAGTAAGAAAATTGTCCTAAGGAAAAATTAAAAGTTTGGAAAGAGTTAAGAATGGACAATAGCACTCCTGTAATACCAACTGAGTCAAAACTCCAAGCCAAGCAAAAGAGCAAGGAGAAGGAACAGTGAAATATTAAATGCAGTTGCTTCTTCTATTTGCAGATTAATAATTCAAGGCCTATATTTATTTATTCATACTAATTGACCGATGAAGTTATGCTGTGGAATAGCTGAAGAGAAACTAATTGCTGTCTCATTTTATTTTAATAGTATATTAAAACGCAGGCTAGACTGGAGACCTCTTCTCGACTTGTGCCGATGTTATCTGCCCTGAGACACTGGCAACTGGCCAGGGACTTGCCTACACTGATATTTAGGGCTAACCTTAGGAGTCAGATTAGGTGATTGTGCCTTTTGCTATAATGGACCACAAATGTGAAGCTCATTTCTTTTTGAGATCAATCTTTCCTCCTTTACTTTTTTTTCCCCACTTAAGTTGTGTTATCATTTGCTCAGCCTGTGCAAAGGGCCCTTAAAGTAGATGCAAATGAATTGTGCAAAACCCACACAGGACCCCTTAATGCCACTGGAACAACGGGGGCTCAACTGCAGTGAGTCCTGCAGCACACTAAATACAGGCATTCCCAAGCCTTTCTACAGGCTCATAACTAACACTCCCACAAGAAAAATGAGACAAAAAATGTGCAATACACATTCTGTCATAGAGTCCTCTGTCAGTTGCTGATCCTTCACTGTTTTCCCCACACAACTTTCATGCTCTCCTGGTAACTCTACTGATGGTACTCTCTTTGGTGTGGAGAGGCCTTTTCCCTTTCCTTCCCTCTGGAACCCCCCAACACACCCTTCCCAACTCCCACCTCAGCCTAATTCCTGCACATTCCCAGCCTCTTTCATAGGCAGGAAGGCTGCTACCATGGCTAAGGGTGGAGACCTCATGCACAGCAGCTCTTCTGCTCAGCTGCAGGGGCATCACCCCTGCTGCCACAGCATGAGGGGGAGCAGTGTGGCAGGCAGAGGGACAGAGCCACAGTCCCTGCACCACAGGCCCTGGCACAGGAGCCCACAAGCCACACCAAAAATCGGACAGTGTTCCAGTGTCTCCTCTCACACACGTCTGCAGTTGTGCTGTTAGGGGTACACCATGCACTCCCCCCTTAGCCGAACAGCACAACAGGGCACCAGCAGGTGGGACAGGAAAGTCCCCCTGCACTCAGAGCTCAGCATTTAGGCTGGC
Organism: Monarcha castaneiventris obscurior; assembly: GCA_026261815.1. Classification (NCBI taxonomy): domain Eukaryota; kingdom Metazoa; phylum Chordata; class Aves; order Passeriformes; family Monarchidae; genus Monarcha; species Monarcha castaneiventris. The sequence goes on from JAMPIT010000575.1 coordinate 10,792,318, forward strand.
TCGCCCCACACAGCCAAACAACAAACCACTGAACTGGAGCCCTGGCAATTTACATACCCTTTGCATAGATACAAATAAGCTCAGAAGGTGAAAGGCAACAGAGGAGCAGGTCCTTTGAGTGCAGATCCTTTCATCTTGGAGTTTGCTAAGGACAGATGTAAAGGCAGCTTACGATCCCAGTTGTGCACATTCCTCCTTTGAAGCTCTACCCCTCTCCCAGCCCAAACTTTGCCATTTAGCACTCTCATTACCCTGTAAGGTCTGCTCCTCCCTTCAGCATTTCGTCCCTCTGCAGAGCAGCAAGCTGTTTCCCTCCCTTCCCAGGCATCTTAATTAACACACTTTTTTCCCTTGTGTGTTTGTTTTCCCCCCACACTCCTTCAGACATACCAATAGCTTCACTCAGGTTCGTTTCAATGTTTTCAAAGTTATCTTTAATTGCATTTTTGTTTTGCATAAATCACAAGCTGACCTTCACATAAAACATAAGTGTGGAGCAGAATTTGAGGGCTTGTTTTGTCTGCATAGAGTAACATGCAGAGCTACACCTGTACTGCTAATTTGGACAGAGATGGCTCTTTTAAACTATGGTGATTCCATACTTACATCTGGCCACAGCTTTCATTCCTCTGTCCATATTCACATGATGCCAAATCTTCCTATCATCTTTTCAGCCCTAATACTTCCTTGACTGACCCAAAAAGGCTTCCCTGATTCATCATTGTTTGATTTCCTTCTAGCCAGCTCATTCACATCAATTCCAAAGATCACTCCACTAGGACTGCACCTAATAATTTAAAGATGTAGGAACCGCTTCCTGTTTGAGGTCCAGACAGGACCTGAGGGAGGATGGATGGATGTACATGGACTGAGCATGTTCCATGGCTCTGAATTTGAGCTTGCCAGCTCAGCAAGCAGGCAGAACAAGTGCAGGACAGCTTGTACAGTCATACAAACTTCCTTTCACACATATCTTATCACCCTTTTGTTTTTACGCATGTCTTGTTGCTTTTTTCCTTTGACCTCTGGGAGCCATAGCAATCTTCCCTGGGAATTGCTCTGATGGGAGCAGAGAGTTGCCACCTCTGCCTCTGGAGCCCTGTGTTATCTCCCTCCTGATACCAGCAATGGGGTGAAGAACCTGTAAATTCATCCAGGAGGCAAATAAATAACCTAAAATTCCTCTAATCTACAACTTCTGGAAACCACAGCAACAGCTCTCCCCCAGGACCCAAAATGACCACTGAGTGGGGCCAGGGAGGGGGCTGGGGAGCAGTTCTGTGCCCTCCCCCAGGTTGTGCCCAGCTGACAAATGAGACCTTGACTCCCTGCAAAATCAGCCAACAAAAACAAGTTATTAGGGGTATATTTGCTCACAGAAAGCAGATTACAAATTACCCACATCCAGCACTTGGAAACAAGATTATTTGTGACATAACAGATTGTCACCATTGTAATCCAGAGCCTGTAAACACTGGTTAGCCATCCACAGGCAAATGCAAATCTGTGCCAGTGTAGCTGTTTTTAGGTAGAGGTGATCTTGAAATACCAGATGCTAACATCTGAACCCTTTTCTGTGCCACTAATACTGTTCCCTGAATGCTTTCCCTGCTGACCTTAACCTAAATGTTGTCTGCACCTTCAATGGCCCCAGGACTGCCTATCTGGGGAATTCTTTTATAAACCAAAATTAGGCATTATAATAGTAAGTGGAATTTTAGAGGGGAAAAAATTATTTTTAAAATCACATTAAGTAGACTTGATTAACCTGTCCATAGTTCCAAGAACCTGTTGACTATATTGTTAAATGGTTTTAAAAAACTAATAATTAAAGTCAGAAACCAACATTTTATAACTGGCACATAAGGAATCTTCAGACAGCTCTTCCAGCAGTTCATTCCCAAATGAACAAATTTCAAGAGCTGACTGATTCCAGGGTGGCATCTCAGGATTGTGATAAATTGCAAAATCACACACCAACAGCAAACCCCTGCAGAACACCCAACTTTCCAAGCTGTCCTGTAAAGCTGAAGCCAGAAGCCCCTGCAGGGGAAGTCTGGGTGCACGGACACCTCCCCACGGGGATATAAGCAACAGTTTCACTGCGAGGGTTTTGGATTGGCAGCTGTGCAAACACAGACATTTTCCCTAAAGAAGGCTAGCCAGAACCTAGGCAAGGAGGGACTCTGCAGGGCAACACAACACAAACATGAAGGGGATAATCATATCGGTTCAGTAAAACGGATATTACTAGGTTATGAAAATGGTGAGGTGGGAATCAAAGGCTGCTAACCAAGGCTTTGGTACTCATTATGAAAATAGAACAGCAACAACTCCACTGAAGTTATTTTCCAGCAATCACTCCGTGCCCTCACCCCCACACTGCCCATCTCTGGGGAGCCGAAGTTCCCAACAAGCTGATAAAGGAAGAGCTGGTTCCCACTCAACTCACAGAACCACACTTGGGCCCAGCACTCTGAAAACGGTAGAACTTGCTTATGTTTTCATTATTCAGGCTTTGTGGGAAATTTTGCATGACACCCAGAGGATGTAAGAACATGAGAACTACGTTTTAAAGTCATGATTAAGTCACAGTGAAATACTCACATGGCGTATGCATTCGCAGTAGTAATGGGCCATGAGAAAAGGTCTCCTGTATAAGTCCCTTAAAAGGCTGGATGAATTCCTTCTGTCTCAGAGATTCTGGCACCGAGTTATCCTCAAAAGCAGTGTGAGCAGAGTGGAGGAGGTAACTCCAAAAGAAGAGTACATACGTGTTCTGCTGTACCAACTGCTAGCTTGAGAGACAAGGCAATACACCCATGCTCTTACAAGAAATTTCTCATTTACTAGCTTGATAGCATTTTTAATACATTTGTAAACCTGGAGAAGCTCAAGTAACCCATTGTAGGGAACGATAAAATACTGTAATTTCATGTAAGATTTTTGGATAATGCACCTATATATAATTGATTACTTTGGATCTCATATCACCCCCAGCTCAAGAACAGTTCAAATCTTGGAACTGCATATTTCTTATTTTTCAGAGCACACAACACAACTGATGCCACCCGAAAGCAGCTTAGCAAGGAATACAATTTTCAGCTACCTGAAAGTTTTCCTCACCCTGAGCTCATTGTTTCTTGGCCTGGCCCCTGGTAGCAGATGCCAGGAGCCTCACGGGGCCAGTGTGGTGTCCGAGGGGTGCCGTGACACACGCCCAGCCCTCTCTGCGGGGGCAGCTGGGTGGCTCTTTCTGCAGCTGAACCAGGGCAGGACCTTTCTGCTGCTGCCCAAGGATTCCCCTCTGCTGGGAGGTTTCTCCCAGGGCCAGGTTGGCTGGCAGCAGCAGGAAACAGGCCCAACGTGCTGTGAAACTAGGGCCGTAATATGTTAATGTGAAGACTTTTTCCAAGTAATCTTTACCATCTGTTGTCTCACAATGATGTTAGTATTAATAATTTATAGGCCTTCTCCTAAGGCTGAGGAGGAAGCAGAATGCTAAGCTCTAAGACAGAGACAGTATCCTTTTTTTTTTTTTAATGAGATTGATGTTGCTTCATACGATTGCCTCGCCCAGGGAATATATGGTGCTGTTCAGCTTTCTGCTGCTGTTGCTTTTGTAAGCCTTTTACTGAAAATAGCAGTGGCAAGATATTTATTTTAGTCCATTCCTCTGTTGCTTCTTTCCTTCTAAAATAAGGCATGAAGCCTATCTGGTACATAAGCAAAGTGCACGTAAAGGTCAGAGGCAAAGCATAGGCTGACAATATAAGTCACATTATAGGATGCAGTTACTGCCAGGCAAGAGCAGGCAGGGCTCCTTCTTGTGCTATCCGAGGCACTGTTAGGCTGAAGGAGCACAGTTGTGCTACCAGTTTAAGCCAGCAGAATCTCCTTGCTATATTAAACCTTGATTTCCTCAGAGACCAAATATGCAAATGACAAAATGCGATGCACAGCAAACACTGCTTTCATAAGGGAGAGCTAAGTTATAGTCCCAAACAATCAAATCAGCCTTTCCTACTCACAAGGCTCCACTTTAATCCCTTATTAACAGGATTAATAGCAGACTTACAGTTCATACCATCTTACTCCCCTTTTACACAAACCAATCTAGCTGCTTTCACAGAGGGACAGGTGGATTAATAGTCTTAGTCAAAAACTATGGTGATAATGCAGAAAATCAGCCGAAGGGAGGGATTCCAGGGTGAAAACGGACAGCTGGAAGATTGCTATCAAAGCCATGCAGGGACTTCACCCGCAGATAGAAATGTGAAATGCGTGGGAGACCCTTCTGCTTCTAAATTGAAAAGCAAAACAAACCCCCTGAAAGATAAACAAGTACAGTAAAGGAATAAGTCTCTCTATTAATAAATGCTTACCAGAGGATAAACAAGTAAAGGGATAAAGAACCTGTGAAGCTCAGAAATGTGGAGGCATTCGCCGAAACATAACTCCGCTAAGAAATGCAAAGCTCTGACAGACTGTTATACAATCTTTGATTTCTTTTAATAACAGTTGAAGGTCAGATGCCGCAGCTCTTCCTGGAAATCCTAAAAAGACTGGGTGGCTCCCCAAGTTAGAAAGGAACTGCCACATCGTATGTTGTGCAACACAGAGCTATTGACTGAGGTATATTACATTACCTCCACCAGCTGACTCAGCCCCAGTTGTTATAAAAGGCTTTGGCACCCGGGCGAGCAGCACGTAGCAGTCACACGCCCAGGGGCGGCCGGACCCCGGGCGGGCAGGGGCTGGGCAAGGTCAGGGGGGTCAAGCTGCTTTAGCCCGGCATCCCATCAGCGCAGGGCTCAGCTGGGTTACCCGAGTTCACACCGAGCTATTGACAGGCAGCGGCACTGCTTACTCATTACCGGATCAGCGGGGGACTGTCTGGGGCGGAAAAGTTAACCCTTCCCCTGCCCCGGGGATCAAAGAAAAAGTCCTTAAAACACAGGACCAGGCAGCCCAGGCTGGTGCAGCCCCCGGGGCTGGACCTCTGCTAAGGCAGCTTTGCTCCTTAGAAAGGGGGCGATGGAGGTAGGGGGAAAAAGAGGGGCTATTCCTGAGGTGGGAATTCACTCTAAAAAGGCAGGAGAAATGACGCCTGCAGCCAGTTTTCACACCCCCAGTTAATGCCTCGTTCCCATCTCCTGGGTTAAGGTAAGCAGGGGTACAGTAGGGATGCACACTGTTGGGTAAAGGACATTTCTCACCATGACCCAACCCAGGTGTCATCCCATTAAGATGCCTGTGCCCATGTTGTCACTCTCAGTTTCACCAGTGCCCATGAAACTATCGCAAATCTTGTAATGGCACTTTTTTCTTAATAATTCAGACCTTCACTGTCCAGACCCTGGCTGGGGTCTTGTGTCTGGCTCTGGGCCCCCAACATAAGCAGGACATGGACCTGCAGGAGTGAGTCCTGAGGGGGTACACAGAGCTGGAGCATCTCTCTTTTGGAGAGGCAGAGAGAGTTTGGCTTGTTCAGCCTGGGGAAGAGAAGGTGCCAGGGAGAATTTAGAGCCCCTTCCAGTACCTAAAGGGTGGTGAAGCACTGGAACGGGTTGCCCTGAGAAGCTGTGGATGCCCCATCCCTGGAAATGTTCAAGGCCAGGTTGGATGAGGCTCTGAGCACCCTGGTCTGGTGGAAGGTGTCCCTGCCCATGGCAGGGGGGGGTTGGAACGAGAAGATCTGTAAGGTTCCTTCCAACTCAAAACCATTCTGTGATTCTCTGTGAAAACCTCAGTACATTTTTAGGATAACTTCCAGTGCTTGTGGCTTCACCTTTTAGAGCCCATAATCAAAATTAAGCATTAAAGGACTCCAAAAGGTGAGGGAGGGGGAAATTATTGTTGGTGCCTCACAGCCCTGTTAGGCAGTGCTATGATTTCCTGGTAATGACATCCTAATTTATGCCTTCTGAAGTTAGAAGTCATCTAATATATCATCACAGTCCACTAAGAGATATTAAGTTTGTTTTATTTGGTACTTAAAAACAAAATAAAAATATTTCCACTGTATAATAAAAAGTGCAGTTCTACCTTTTCCATCAGGTCAAAATCCTCTGTAAAGAGAACAGTATCATTCTATCACAGAGAACAGATGGCGAATAGCAGGTATGCAAAATGTTCATACTACTCTTCTTTATTTCACCTTCCACTGTAATTATATTTCATGCCAGACTTCAAATGAAGTATTGAATTCATACATCAGAATTTGGTAGAGATTAATTTTGCAAAGCTTTAAACATTAGTTCAATTTTGTGACATTTTGAGTGTAATTCATACACATTTCAAAGCATGCCAGATACTTAGAGGTACATCAAAAAACGCAAAGGTTTTATCACAGCTTATAATAACAAATGAAACTCTCAAATAAACAACAAAATATAGGTAAAAAAGCAGTGAGGTTTGCTTGCATCTGGCTAATCCATCCATTAATCTTCATTAGTAATTTCTAATATTAAGAGCAGGGAAGGTAGGATTTACAGCTCTTTTCAAAGAAGAGCCAACAAAAATTAGTTGGATTGGACCAGTGGATCAGTACCAAGAACAGAGAAAGAAAAGAGAGGACAGAGTCTTTAAAAGTGGCAAATCAAGGGTTTCTGCAAATGAAGTGTACTAGAAGGTGATACAGAAAGACATTAGGATGTGCATGTCCATGAAGGCAAGAGGGAAAAAAATTACATTTAATAGGAAGGTCAGCAAACGAACTTGAAGAAGAATGGGATTTGATCCAAGTGAAAGGTAAGATAGAAATCAGCTTAGGAAAAATATCAGGAGCCAAAAGAGAATGTATTGCTTATGTATAACTTTTGAAGTGCTGGTATATTTGTTTGTTGGAGACGGTAGAGAAAATACAATTGTGCGAATTTTAAGACAGAATGGCAGTGGAAAAAGTTGGATAAGAAACAGTAAGTCAGAAAAAGAGGATATACTTACAAGCTTAACAAGCATCAAGGAAGAGAAGGAAATTTAATTGAAGTTCTTGTGTTTCACAGTTTGTTGGCATGTGGTTTTCCTTCTGCAGGGGGATATTGAGGAAGTTCAGCTGGTGAGGGAAAGGCAAGCTGTGAGCAAAGCAGAGTGGAAATGAAGAAGTTAAATCGCTGAGTTTGTAACGGGTGGTTGAAGATGTGGAAGTGTGTCATGACATGGGAATGGAGGGAAACAAGAAGCGTGTGGCGTTTCTGAAAGCTGGAGAACAGGTGGTTTTCAGGAAGGGAGGGTGTGCAGTCACCCTACAGCGGAAGGGAGGATGAGCTTGCTGGTGACTTTCCTGGCAATGCTGTGAGCCATTTCTATGGACGAGGGGGAAAAGAAAGCAGAGAGAGGGGGAGAGAGAATTGACTGAGTAGGGTCACAACAAGTGAGATTGTGGTTTTCTCTATTTTTTTTTTTTTTTAACGTGTTTAAGACATATGGAGGCGAAGAAAGGAAGCATATGGAGTGGCACTCGAAAATGGGGCTGGGGTCAAGAGAGATGGTAGGGGAAACAATAACATGTTTCAGAAGCAGAGAAGGGTGGTTGAAGATGTCTCATTGTTTCTTCATGCTCCTCCATCTGCCAATATCCATCTGTTGGGTTTTTGTTGTATGCTCAAATGTCAACTCCAGTAACTGTTTAATGTCAAATGGATAATGATGTCTGTCTCCCTTTCTCACTGATTTTTGGAGGAATAGAAAAATCATATCTTCCACACAGCACTGGAAGGGTGGGAAAGATCCATCCACTTGTTCTCTGCAGCCTAGAGGCTGTTGATTAAAGATGCTGTTCTGGGAAGCAGAAAAGGTCAGATGTGAATCCATAAACCTGAGAAGGCCCCTGAACTTGTGAAGGGAGCACCCTGAAGCCCACTGAAGTGCCTAGCCCCGTTCTATAAAAGGCACTGATATCATCACCAAATCCTAAAGGAAAAGCGTAACAGGAGAATGAGCACTGGAGAAGATATTCCCTAACTCCCTGCAGCCTGGTGCTTGGTGCCAAGCTCATCCAGGAGGTGAGATGCTGAAGACACCACCTGCTCTTGGTGTCTCTCCACATCTGCTCTCTCCTGTGTGCCTTGACTGCTTCTGAAGGCATCCAAGTGATTTTGTGGATGGCAGTTTATGAACCCAGGTGGAGAAACAGCATTGCCACTGGCTGTCCATCTCCTGCCTTGGCTGTGGGTCACCTCTTGCACTGCAGAGGTGGATTGTGAAGGTGTGTGCTGGCTTGTTGAGGGGAAGGGACACCTTTTTGTGAGAGACAGGTAGGGGAGCAGAGCATGTGGAGGATGATGATGTGCAGCATAAGCCCAGCACAATCCACTGGAACCACTTGCTTCTCCCACAATTTGCAGGAGCAAGGAAGGCACCTTGTTGCTGGTTCCTTGGCTTTTCTGTGTGAGGAAGGCGCTTGACTTCAGGGGTCACTACACTGTGGAAAGTAAGAGATGAGTCCCTGCATCACCCTCTTCTGGCAATGACCCACTGCGAATACCCACCCCACCAGTCATTTTCCCTCCTGGCAAAACACAGCGGTCACAGCAGCACGGAGCTGAGTCAGTCTTTCCCAGGTCACCAGGAATCAGTCCCTGCCTGCTGCATCCCCTATCTGCAGTGACATATCTGTAATTATGCTTTTCACTGTTATGTTCATGATATTAGTATTTTTCTTGCTCTAGCCAAGACTCCTACTCTTCGTTCATGCATGAGCCTGTCATGCTATACAATTACAGTGGAGTCAGGGCCTGATCTGTACTATAATTATAACTGAGTCAGTTACACCAGGCTTGTCTCCTGACCTGCTTCCAAAATAGCCCCATATTTTTTAAAGCAAATGGGATTTTAGGTGTATTCTTCAACTACGTTAATGCACTACCCTCATCTTGGATTTAAACCGGGCTCATTTCTGATAAAGCAACCCTTTTTTTAGCATAAGCAGGAAATGGTCCAAACTGGCTGTTCATTTGCATTCACTGTCAGCTTCAAGCACCCTCTCTGAATGTCAGATATTTCCCGTTTGCATTCCCTCCCCACTTTGTGTGTTTGCTACTTCCTGGCATCCTTATCATATAGTAATGAATCATGCTGGAGTGAAGATGTCGAATTGAGATACAGAGTGGGACTAGTTTGGCCAGTCCTTGGTAATCAGGCCTCTTAACAGGGAAATGCATTTAAATAGGTCAATGAATCTTGCATGTCTGTGCATCAGGAATTATCAGCAACGCAGACCTTGCAGTCAGGGGAGAAATTCTCTTTCAAGCAAAAGTTCATTGAGCAGCAAACATTTCATTTACATTTACGTTTAAAATGATGGCTTACCTTTGTGGGTTGCTGGGGTTCTTTCAAACTGTAATAAAAGATTCTTTATTTTTACTTCTTTTTTCTTAATATACAAAATATTTCAAATTAACTATGCAATCCTGTTAGAGCTAGAAAGATGCTTATGTAATCTCCCATCTCCCAAAATGCAGTTGTAATTCCTAGTTTTTATTTTTCCCTCGTGCCTTTTTTGGCGATGGCAATACTGTGAAATCATGCATTACAAAGGTAATGAAATTGCTAATGGAGGAAAGCTTGTCCCTTGCTCCATTCTTTTAGGGTTTCTATAGGTAATGTCTGCTAAGGCTCCTTCTGGAAACCCCTCCAAAAAAATGGGGGTGGTGGCAGGTACAAGGATCTATTCCTGACTTCAAGCCCAGTTCCCCAGCTGTTAGTTCAGGATGGCAGTATACAAAAGTATTTAAAACCTTATGGTCTGTTTTGGATTTCTAGGCATTTAATGATGAATGCACAAGTGTGTGGTGCACTTACATCAGTTAAGGTTTTTGTCAACTCCACTTCATCTTCTGTATTTCATTTTGGGCAGGAGCTCTGAAATTAGCAACATTTGAAGGATAAAGTCAGGCTTTTTGTTGACAGTCTTTATTTTGCATTCAGTTCAATACAACTCTTGCAGAAGAGATTCAGGATAAACCTTCAGAATAAGTCTACCAAAAATCCAATCCTGTATTCAAATTCTAAAGACCAAGTTTGCAGTATAGCATGTGCCACTTAAGATACCTCTCTGACATTACTTAGATTTACCTGTCTTGCATAACATTTGTCTGAGGCTGTGTATAAGTGGTTAAAAGCTGGACTAAGATAAGACTGTTTTTATGAGTTCACCAGTAAAAGCAGAAGAGCTGTAATCTGCCCATGATATTAGGTATGCCTAGGTTCAAATGTTTATAATATACAAGTTATTAGAATTCAGCTCTATTTTCCCTGGTGCTGTGCTCCATTCTTTACCGTGCAGAATGTACAAACCAGTAGTTTTTAACTTGTGCTCCATTAGCTGCTCTTAAATGGCGTGTGAAAATGAACTCAAAAAGCAAACCTATTGTCATTAGGCTCAAATCTGTTATATGTTGTTTGCCCTTCTCTCAGAAGTAGTTTAAACTGAAAACCAGAAAGGACTGGAAGCAGACAGAACAGTACTAAAGCTGAACCAGAAAGGAGGCGATGGACACTGATCTTAGCAAGATTATTGCTGTCTGCTGGCCAGTCCTACCATCCTTCATTTGCAGGGTGCTTAGCTTCCAAATAAGTGAGGTACAGGTTTGCACTGAGATCCCTCAGAGCTGATGCCCCAGGGTGCAGCTGCAACCCTCTCCTCCAATCCAGCTCCAGGGAAAGCTGGCAGTGGGTACACAGGGGAGTCTGCTCACCCTCCTGATCTGTGCTGTTGTTTTCTTGTAGTCCCCACTCTACCCGCCCAGGCTTCTCATGTCTTTGCTGGATAATTGGATAGCACTCACTTGTCCTTCCTGTGTATACATTTTGCATAATAGGATCCTGATCCATAAAAGGAACTGCAGTAAAGCAAACAACATCACCACCAGAAAAAATACAATCCTTTAATGGTGAGTACACTTGTTGAAGTCGATATACGAGGGAAACACGTGTTGGTGTCCACAGAGCTCCTGGCATAGAGTGGAGCTATATGAGGCCATGGGGGTACTCCAGGAGCTTTTTCATCTTCACAAAGGAGATTTCTTCCTGTGTAGCTTTGATCCGGTGCATTTTGAAACAATGTAGCCCCAAAATTAAGCTGGATAAATACTTTACCCTCCCTGAGTGCTGTGGTTCACACATTGGGGCTTCCTGCAGCAAGCCCTGTTGTTGCTGCTGACGTGGTTGCTCCCCCCAGCCAGTCGTGTCAGGACCACAGTAATGTTTCTTAGGCTTGCCCAGGGTACCTATTTAAATTATAGATCTGGACTACCGCTGGCTCACCTCCAAATCTCTGATCTAGTAGCTGTTTTTAATGATAAATTACATATGTTTAATAGCTCAGCTATTTTGTTTGGTTCCTTCAGAACTTTGAGATGAATAGGCTCCAGTCTCAGTGATTTATTGCAATTTAATTTGTCAAGTTGTTTCAGCACTTTTTCTTACACTCCTCTGACAGCGGTTCACCTTCACAAACCAAAGATAGGTATTTCCCTTTTCTCCTCAGAGTGAAGACCCACACAGAAACTACTTGGCAACCTCTGTGAGTTCTTTCTCCTCTTTGACCTCTTTCTCTTGCTCAGCTGATTAAATTTAGGGATTTTCCTGTGAGCATCCAATGTTCAAATCCTATATCACCACAATTGTGTTGTCCAATCCTTTTCATAAGCTGATTGATCACTAGTTTAATAGTAGGTACATTTTTTGTCTGGATTCTTCTGGAAATTCTCTGCTCTACATTCTATTTCGATCTCACATTTATTTGTGACTGTTCTCTTTCCTCAATCATTGCCCATAGCTCTTTCATCTGAAATAACCTTTCCTGGGCATGGATGGTCAGATGCCCAGAATTCCAAGTGAGGCTGCCGAGTCCCATGTAGGATTGGTTGCATTTCTCTTTCATGGTAGTGTTATGCAAGGGCTTTGTATTTATGCAGAAAGAACTGTAACAAAGTCTGTAGGGTACTCAGCTGGTTTCCACTTGAAAGTTCCCAATTTATAAGAGATTTCTGCTACTTGTCCCTGAGCATGTCACCTTGCAGTTAGTATAATTGAATTTAATCCAATTTATATTGCTCCATTTGTCATTTATTTCTTTCCATGTGATATCCTAATAGTCCTCTGTATTAACAGAACCTCAACATTAACATTGTGATCAGCAAATTTCATTTGTGCATTCCTACCTGTGTGCCAAGAACGTTAGAAAATGATTGGTAGGTTTCAAGACCTTTCCTTGCACCATTCTCCTGCATCCTCATACTTTCCATTTTGACACTCTTTAGAAAGGTCTTTAAGTATATCTACAACATGGCTACTAGCATGCACTTTCTTTCGTTCAATGTCTGGGGAAACACATGGAACTCCATGTTAAAATCTAGATACATACATTCTACCATATTCTCCCTTATATATGTATATTTTTAGTCTTATGCCCCTTTACTACCTGACAAAACCCTCCTTAAAAATTGTTGAGGTAACAGTAATGCATCTATTTCTTCAGTAACATCAGCAACTCCTTAGATTTATTTTTAAGAAGCCTTAAATGATGGGTTGCTGCCTGTGCTTGATTTTTATTCAGCATGTGGGGTTTTTCAGAACTGTATGTGGTATTAAGGTAGTGTCTTAGTCCTTGCTGAGTCGTGATCACTGTGAGAGCTTTGTGTTGGTGTGCAAAGACAAAATGTGTATCCTGTTGGTTCAGGCTGCAGCTGTTTTCTCCTCCATTTCCTAATTCTTCTGTTTTATTGGTCTGGCATATGCTGACTCTGCTGTGACTGTAATGGAGTTTTCTTAAGAATCCTTCAGGTTTAATTCCATTGCATGTTGATTCCTACATTTCCATGTAGAAAAAGCTCATTGTTTAATCCCCATCAAGTATATCATAATTTTGGGGGACACTTCTCCGGAAGGACATCAGGCTTGCAGGCCACTGTCACAGGGAAGTCTCTGAGGCCTGGCAAGAGAACTTGCACTTACATCATAAACAAGAAACACTCCCAACCCTCTGCAAGGTTGGCAGACTTTTAATTGCAACATAGAGGAGATGAATCAGTTGTGTGTCATTTGCCTTGGGAACCTTCTGGGTGACTAAATCTATGTCAGATGAGGTGACAACAGGGAATGGGTGAGAAATGCCCTGGCACCTGGGAGACGTTCCCTAAAGGAGAACACAAACAGCTCAATGGGTCACTGAAGGAAGGGTGGTGGGCTGAAGGGGAAACGGGATGAGTGATCATCTGCAAACCTTTTCCTGAGAGGGAGAGATGACCCGTGACAACTTCACTGATGCCTTGAAGTGTGGAGCTCACTTCCTGAATAAGCTTCCTGTATAACTTGTTTGCTTTTAACTGGAAACCGTGGAGATTTCTTAGTAAATGGTCTTCAAAGAATTCTCACAGGAAGCCACCTCCATCTCTTTCATATTAAAGATTCTGTTCTTTGCAACTTTTTTGGAAATATGTCTCTAAATCTCATTGTACGTTCAAAGATTGTAGATTGGTTTGTGCTTTTATTTTTTATTTTATTGAATAGAACCACAAGCTGGGTAATAGGAATTGGGAAACTTGAGGAGAAATGCAAAAATTTGATCAGTTGTTAAAAAGCATTAATTGAAACAGTATAGAAAACTAGCAACTGGGTCAACTTTGAACACTATGGTGTGCAAATAACTCTCTGAGGTCAAGCTATTTTGCAAAATCGTTCCCCTCCCTTCATATAATGATCATGGACACAGTGCAAATGCCTGTCTTAGGTCTAGAAAACCATCATTCTTTGAGACAAGAATCACTGCATGTCCTGCCTGTGTGATGTGGGACTGGAAATATGTTTTAATGTTCATACGCCTGAAGCCTTCAAGGGAAACTCCAGAAGGTTGCAAAGGTACCTTCTGAGGAGAGGAGGTGCACACTGTGTTTTTCCTTTCTATCAGGAAGCAGGAGCCATTGCAGAATACCAAACCTGAGATCTATGGCAAGGCAGTAGGTCCTTGTCCATTCTTTTCCAGTTTTGTCCTATTTCTGACACCTGAGAGTAGCCTGTCAATGACCAGACTCCTTTATTTCTTTCCCATGCTATGACCCTACCCTGGCCTGAGATGTGGATTTTTCCTACTGCCATGCTTGATGTTGAACTGAAACAGAACTGAGTGAGAAACTCATGAGAAAACATTTTGTTTGTCTGCCCATAATGGGTAGATCTACCACAATATAGCAGAGAAGCCATAGAATGTCACCACTCTGGTCACTTCATAACCTCTGTCCACTCCCAGCTTATAAACACATACGGTCAGAAACTCCAAAAATCTGAAGAACAGCCCTTGGCTCAGGAGGAGCTGAAGCAATAAAGGTGCTGTGGTGATGTGCCATGAGAATGCATCCAATACCCCTGACTCACAGGAGGCTGTAGGCAGCTGTGTGAGTCCTGTTTAAAGCCCAGGATGGGGCAGAAGGTGTTCTGCTCCAGGGCCTGTTGTGCAGATAGCTTGCGGTGGCTGCTCTGGAATGGGCAGAGGGGATCACTGCTCCTCACTTTATCTCCTCAGGGCATGCAGCTGTCCAGGAAAGGCAGAGGCAGAGTGTTGTGTGTGCTTTGCAGTGTGGGAGCTGCTTCCCAGGCTCCTGCTAGGGAATGTGTCTTTATTTTGTGCATTGCAGTGCGTGTGCTCTCTCTGACCTCCCAACAGGGGATGTCTTACTTCAAACGGAAAGCTGCTATTCCTTGGATCCAGGCAGAATTTGGGAAGGGAAAAGCTCTTTGTCACGTAAGTTGTTATCTAGACACCACAGGTAAGCTCTTCTAACTGGGAAAAAGGAGGCAGAATAAATGAGCCACCACCAGCACCACTGTATGGACACCCACGGCCACCTCTCACATAAACCTCTCCAAGACAAACCCTTCCTTATGACTTTGTCAGGCAGTGTTTATACTCCAGCCTTGGCAAATAAATCTTGTGTCATTAAATAGGAAATAGTTTAACACTTTACCAATGCTATCATAATGAATTAATTTGATATTCATGGGAATACCACATGTGCTTTCCTAGGTGTCCTACTACCATTTCACTTTCACTAATGGGCACTTGAGTCATACTGATTTTTCCCCAAAGCCACATAATGATCTATAATATTCCTGAATAATTGCACTTTAAGTGGAAGCTAACAGGGTTGACTACTCCCAGAAATATGTCAAAATATTTTTACTATTATAAGTAGGAATGTGAATATTAACCGGACCCGCCAGTACATTTAAATATGTGGAAAAGTTTTACAAAAGAAAGTTCTGGAATGTTTTTTGAAGGTTAAAAAGTCCTCAAATTATTTTTTTTTCCCAAATAATTTTTATAGTCATCTGCAGAATAGCAGAATTGCTAAATTGTGTTAAGGAGTAGAAAAGGAAAAAGAAAAACAAGCATAAACTCATGTGGTACCAAAATATAATTATTTAATAGTAGCTAAAATAACTTCACAGCCTCATTTATGCCATTACTTGAAAATAAATGTTAGTTGCAGGTATTCTAATACCAGGCTGGTATATGCAATTTGTAGGGAAAAGAAAGCCTTAAAATACAGTCTCCCTTTAGAATGGATAAACTTTACTGCCTTTCTTATGAATAGGTATTCTGGGGAGCTTTGCATTTACAGGGTAGATCTGTTTCTAGGCTGAGTTTGCCCTGTGTTTGCCCTGCAGAGCATGTGGGAAGGTTCTGGGCTCCCTGGGTAGTTGAGGCTGGACCCCAGAGCAGTGGGGCCAGGGCCCCTCCCCAGAGAAGCCAGCAGGGGCTTCAGCCTCACCTCAGGACCACCGTGAAGCACCAGCTGTGCAAACATCCTATTTCATCATCTCTGCTGGGCATGTCATTACAACCCCTGTTTGTTTGTGCCTCTGGTTTGGCCACACGAGAAAGTGGGAATACCTGGCGTACACAAGGTGTGCTCCACAGGGAATGTCTGCTGTGTTCCACCTGCTTCTGGGTGCAGCAAAAGCCAGGGGTGGAGGGGAGAGGTGGATGGAAATTTTTTGCTGTGAGGCAAATCACAGCAGGCACAAAGAGCCCTCAGGGGCGGGAGCTCTGCCTCATCTGTGCAGCTTTTGCATCCTGGCCACCATGGAGTTCACCAGGGAAAGCACAGAGAAGTTGCTGCAGCTGTGTCCTTGAGTGACCCCCAATTGTCAGGTCAGACCTTGAATGCGAATGAGCCAGGAGCCACCCTCTCATGCTCACGTTAATGAAAAGGAGGAGGTCCAGGAATAGGACAGGGTAGGAGAAGTGGAGCAGGACATCTGTGTCCTCAGGAGGATCCTGTGGTTCCAGAAGGAACCACTGAAGTACGTAAGACTTCTTTAATTAAAGGATTTACCTGTAGTCTCAGAATGGCAATGACGTGCTTTGTTGTGCCTAATTGGGAGGCTGCTCTCCAGAGTCACGGCACCAGCTCCCGAGCGCGCGGAGAAATTTCTACGTGCAGAGCTCACCACAAACCAAACTGTCGCGGCAGCCCCTTACACGGCAGCACCTAAGAAACATCTAATTTTTATCTGATTAGGAACTGTAAAAAATGAGGGCAGGAGCCTTACTCATGCATTATTGAAACGTCTGCAGTGACGCTGGAGGGATGGCAGAGCGTGCCTGCCGATGCCGGAGGAATGGAGGCTCTGTCTGGAGGGATGCAGGGAGCCCTGGAGAGTGACGGGTGCCTCGGCTGTGGGGTCCGAGGAGGCTCTGAGTGCCCCTGAGCTCCCTGAGGTGGAGGATGTGGGGCAAACAGCATCAATGCGCTGCATCCCTGGAGGTTTGGCCTGATCCAAAGGGAAATGCTGCAGGAGACAGTTACTGGTGTGTTTTCCTCTGCTTTGGGTTAGTGTTGGATTTGGGCTGGCAGCAGCTCTCCTCTGCTACAAGACTTGTCGTGATATAAAACATCGCCTCCCTTTTGAATCACTGCAATTAAAAATGTGGGCATCCAATCCACCCCATTTGACAAATTCACATCTCCTTCCTCTCCTCCAGCCCTCTCCACCTCAAAATACATTTGCTCTTCAGAAGCCTAATTAACCCTTTCCTGCTTAGTTCTCTTTTTCGGAGCAATCCCCAGATTTGAGGCATCAGTAGGTATCAATGAAAAACATTTTCAGGCAGAAGTTCCCTATCAGCTCTAATTAAAAGTCAAGGCTGGTGACAAACCTTTGCAGGTGCATTTCGACAGACTCCCATAAATGATGTGTGTAATGGTACAGTATAGCATACATGGCCCTGAAAAATCAGAAATATAAGACTCTGAGTTGGAATCTGTGTTGGATTTTGCCAGGGTCTTTGCCGTGTGCCCCCTTCTCCCAGACAAGGCCGTGGGGTGGGCTGGATGCACCAGAGTTCATGCTGTGCAAATTAAAGTCTGGCAAATTAAAATGACAGAAGAGGCAATTTAAGTTAATAGGCTGGGTTGTGAACTCTGCTGGCAGAGGTACAGACAGGACGCCTGCTCGCCTGTGCTGACTTGTGATGGTGGCAGTGGCCTCTGGGACAGGGACAGGGCGGGCAACTGGCAGTGATAACCTCTTCAGCCATCCCTGCTCTGTCTGATGGGAACTGAGAGTCCCAATCTGTTTTGCATCACTTGGTGAGATAAAGCAAAATTGTTAATAAAACAACTGCTCTTTTGCAGTATCTCTACACAACATCCTTGAGTGATGGAGGACCTTGAAGGGAAGTTTTGTTACACCAAACAAGTGAAATTCAGCTTGGGGCAACTAAGGAATCTGTTCTTGCATTTATAAGGTTTGAGGACGTTTGTCAATGGTTTAGGCTGCACCTAGGCTGGTAAATTCTGTTCCTTCCCATACTCCTTGCACCTCTGAACTAAAGTGTCACTGAAGGCTCTGTCTCTGAAATAAAGGCACAAGATAAGTTTTGTCTTTCCAGACTTACTCTATGAAATACTGCTGTATTTATGCAGCTTTTTAAAGCCCTGTTTTTTGCCTCATTTACCTTTGGCACTACAGGACTGCAGTTCTGTGCCTGGGCAAACTAGTTTTTGACTGTAAGCTGGGGCCTTTTTGTTCTTTGGAGTAGTGCTCAGTCCTTGGTGAAGCTATTTTGGTGAGGAGTTACTCTTCTTTTCCCATCTTCTGTTTTGCTGTTGTAACATAATCATAGTGATTTGGAGTAGAGGACCAATCCTGAATGGTTAACAGCTGAACTGAGGAGCCTGGCAGCAATTCCCAGTGTATCCAGTTGCACGTTCAGCTTGGGTTTGGGAACCCTCTCCCTGGTTTCCATGGAAAGGAAATCCAGTTTCAGGGGCTGCACAGGAGCTGCTGTGCCACGCAGTCTGGGCAGCTGGGGGATGGGAGTCCTGCATGGAAATCAGAGTGGCCCTGTGACCTGGAACCTTCCATCCCAAATCTATTTCTTCATTGTAAATTCCCCAAAATGGCCTGAACTCAGTAGACCCAAGAAAAGCACTGGAGATCTATGTTACCCTATTCCTGCACGCATCAGTTTAAATACTGAGTTTAAGCTGGAGGCATTAATGCTGTATAATCAGGATTCTTAAAACCAAAAGAACTCAAGACACATTGCAAATTTCAATTTTCCACCTAATCAGTGCACTTCTTTCAATTTCACAAACAAGCATATTTCAACTCTACTACTTTAAATGACCCCCCTGATATTATTCGTTTATCAGTCAACTCTGATAGGCCAAAATGCATTAAATTATATAGAGAGAATATTAAGGAAATTTAAATGCAAGTCCAAGTAGAATATATGTAATTTCTATTTTAAATTAATAATAATGCTACACATTTTCCCATTAAGCTGCATTTGCAAAGTTAGCCTGAAGAAATAGTATTAAGTATCTCACCAGAGCAGTTCAGTGCTCAGTTGACAAAACAGACAAATGTAGTACTTCCCATGTAACAGCACCCATAAAAGAAATTACTAAATTCTTTGCTACTATGAATCAACAGCTTTATTGAATGGAAACATTCCAGTTGACACCAGTGCCTTGATGATAATATTTAAGGTAAAGAGAAACACCTAAAATATGTCAACAATCAGAATTAACAGTTGGGGTGGAAATGTGGGGTTGTATTTGCTTGTGGTTTTTTTCGAGTCAGTAACTGAGAAGTACTCGATGTGAGTTTGGAAGGAGGCACAGATGTCAGTGTGAGCTCTGAAACACAACTTTTCTGGTCTCTGATCCAGTTCCTGGCCCTGGTCAAAAAAACCCAAGGAGCTGCTTTACGTTATATTCTCTTAAAATCAAGGAAACACACCTCAGTTGCAAGCCTTTTTTCTGAATCATTCCTCCCTCCTCGCCTGCAGATGTCTGAGCGGCAGCTGGGAATCCCCAAAGACAGGAGCGTTCATGGGAGTCTGCTTCTTTGACATTTAGGGTAGACAAACAGCTCCAAGGATCTGGGACAAAGAGATCCGAAAACTCGGTCTGGGCATAATACTGAAAAATTGCTGCACTGTGGGTTATTCTGCCTATTTTTGTGTGTAGCATGGGAGTGAGAACTGGATTAGGAGGCCTGGGGGGTTGAATGGATTACAAACAAAAAGCATTAAGCTAATCACAGGAGTGATGTTCCTTAAGGGCAAGGGTGAACTAATGGCTGGATTTTCCTTCGTCCCTGTATTACAACCATGGAACAGTAAAACAGCCAAAACAGTAGCTGTTTCCAAGCCAGGTCTGCTACATTATGCATTTCTATAAGTTTTATAAATATAGGTGTTGCTTAACACGGATTGCTTGCACGATCTTGGATGTACTCATAGAAAGGGAATTCAAGGTCAGCAGTCCCCGAAGGCTGTCAAACTATTTACAAGTTTGCTATTTATAAGGACTAGTCTGGGAGTCCTAGAAGCAATAAGTTCTTAGGCAAGCAGTTTAATTTCTGCGTGACACAGAAGAGCTGCTGTTTCTGTATCAGTGCCTAGATGCCATTGCAGTTCTCTTAAATTATCTTAAAAATCTCTTCTACTTTGTTATCTAGATTCTAGTGGTGTCAGGCTCACCCTTAACCACTCCATATAACCTGAAGAACAAAGAAAGCAAGAAATACCTGTACAGGCACTGTTCTGTGCAAGTACCATAAGGGTTCAGGGATGGCAAGAGTTAATCAGAAGTGTAATGATTAATACAGAATATTAATCAATTGACCTTGGGAATACAGCATGTTATAAAGTAGCAGGCTGGAGGATTCATTGGGTTTCTACAGAACACTCTCTGAAGAAAAAAAATTCTTTTCTAAGGAAAGTGAAAAGTAGGGCATACTGGTTTCTGCAGACCAGAAAAAGCACACTGCTTGCTCTCATATTAGGCTTTGGAACACTCAAGTGAGGTGGAAAATGTAGAGAAAAATTTGTGACTGAACTGCAAACATCGCAGACTCAGAAGAACTGATGTACTGAATTCAGATAAGCCTCTCATGAAGAGAGAGACTAGTTGTTCCTTCCTCAGCAGTGTTACCCACAAATATGTACATACTGTACCTTTTGTTCTTTTTGGGTAAGTGGATGGTACATCCTAGAAGGGCATCACTCATTCTAGGAAGTGAAACTTTGGAAGTCATCTCTTCTGGCTGTAGTACCTGAATGAAAGCAGTGTTCAGTGCTCTTGATCTAACACCATACATTGTCTAGACCCAGAGCACTCTCCCCATATTTGTAAAACAAAACCTTAAGCCCCACAATCCCTCCCTCGCCTTCAAAATGTGAAAACCCTTGAAGAGGCATCTGGACTTGCACATTACTTTATCTGTTCGAAGTTTCACAAAGGAATATTTTTTAAACGCTCTGTGCTTCTTTCACGACGACAGTTTGCATCACGCTAAAGCAGCAGGGAGATGGTAAACAGAAAAGGGAATGCGATACAAATGCTGGCAAAAATCAGGGAAAGCAAGGTGGGAGCAATATTGCTCAAGCTGTCGGATCTGTGAGCAAGCCTCGTGAACCAGCTGAGTTGTGGCGAACTCCTGCTATGAGGGGATTGCAGTAACTGAGCCTTGCACTCAAACACTTATAAGGGTGTCCTGGGATAAATAAAGGTGCAGCCTCTGTAAACTCTGCCATGAAAACAAACACCTTTGAAGCAAACCAGTTACAAGGCTCTATAAAGAATGGGCATAGCTGATGTTAATTGTAAGATTTGTGTCTTGGTTTTCTATCTGGAGAACAACAGTCTGAGTTCTTGGCTGGCAAGGAGTTAAATGCACGGCCCTGGCCCCAGCTGCTGCAGAAGGCAGGGCTGGCACTACTGCAGTATCCCTGTTGGCGTACGGAGTGCGCTCAGTTCAGGGTCTCCTCTGGAATATACAACAAAATAGTAAAACCTCTTTGATTCCTAGGCAAAGCCTCTGCCATCTGGGGCCAGACCTTCCTAAAACGGTGGTTATATTTTGTCAGGTAGAAGACACTCAGCTTATTTTAAGATCATACCTCATGCACTCAGACACTGCTGTGTGTCACATTGAGCTCTGTTTAGAAGCCTGGTCTGGATTATAGAGGCATTTCGGAAATCATGCGCTTATCAAAAGTTTGAATCACACTTGCTGTCTATAACCAAACTCAATAATCAGACTCTTGAACCATGTAATGGGTTAGCAAAAGAGCAGGGGACATGCGGGGAGACAATGATTTAGCAGAATTTCACTCGGCATTCAAGCATGCTAGCATGTCTGAAAATAAGGGATACATTATTAATTAGTTAATGTTTGCAAAGTATTTTGACTCTGGAACGTGCCAAGTGTTCTTCTTCATTAATATTCGGTAAATATATGACTAAGCAGTATATGTAATAAGGACACAAAATGTGGTAAGTAGACAAAAAACCTGAAAACACACAAAATATTTGGAAAAGAGAGATGCTATCAACTGGGAGGAAAAAAGTGTTCAGATCAGTAGAGTAAATATTGTGATGATGCAGCTACCAGTTATTTATTAACTCAGCACTAATGTAGGGGTATGCCTGACAGCAGTGACGAACAGTTGAGACAGCCAACGTCCTACAAGACCTGTAAAGCTGACCTCTATCACCTTTTCTCCTCAAGTGCTAAATTTGGCACAGCCAGTACTCAGCAGACCTTCTCTTACCTTCTGGGGCTGCCTAACGCCTGCTTTAGGAGCTGCGTGTGCTTCTGCAGCTTTAATAATGTCTGGAAAACCACTTCTCGGTGGCGGTCACAACCCCTGAGTGGCTGCGGGGAGGTGTGCTCACACCAGGGCCCGGCAGCACAAGCTGCTGCACGCTCTTCCCCTCCCTGGTCGTTCTCACATCCCCATCTGTTCCTTTCCAGTCTCTCAAGTGGGAAATAAACTGAGTTAGAGTCAAACTGTCAAACTCATAATATTCGAGTGGGTTGAATGTCACACCAGCAGAATTCATGCAATCCATATTTCATTCAGCGCAATAAATATGCAGTCTTGCACAGATCTTAGAAATCAATTGTCTTTTTTTTCAGGAAGGTTTGAAGAAACAGTAGGGGCACTTCAGCAAAATGATTTCTTGCCTTCTCTTCTAGTGAAGTAACTTTTTAGTGTTATGATTGCAAGGTCTCGATTCCTGAAAACAAGCTCGTAAGTGCGTGCCTCGGCCATCTGCTCCTGCCCTTAAGTCAAAGTCATGGTCCTCAGTTTACAACATCATACTTGGAAGTTTATGACGTTACAAATACAGGATTGACACTTTTGTTGACAGCTAGCCAATAGGATCAAATGAATTAAGCAACAAGCCATGTCCTTGAAAACTTGGTCTGTAAAGATGAAGACCAAGTGTGAGCCCTTCTCACTGGAAGGAGCTAGTACTGCCCTCACAGGTGGTTGGTGTATCAGAAATTTGTCATGAGCACTCTAAAAATAGCTAGGAATGATCTTGTAGCTTTCTGACATACTTTTAATTATTTTTTTCAACCATATTTTCTCTTTCCATGTCAGCTGTTCTGCACATTCAGTTAGATACATGCGTGATAGTTTTGACCTCGGCTAAGGGACCGAACGATAAATCAACTTGTAAGGCCAGACACGCAGCTGGTGTAAGTGGACTTTACATTTATGCAGTCAAGGAAGCTAAGCCAAATTTCTCCCAGCTATGGCCACCGTTATATACTTCTCATGCAGCAGGATTCTCTGTGGCTCCAACTTTTATCATACATGAAATACTTCATTTTGTGGCAAAACACCTACTGATGCCACTGTGCATAACCCGTGTCTGTCAGTGTGGCAGGTATTTACTAAGAGTAGTTTGAGGCCCTTCAAAAATCTACAGAAAGTCCCTCAGCTGCAAGAAATCAGCAAAGTATTGCTCATTTTTTACTGTTTAAAAGTCTAGATATGGGTTGGGGTCCCAATGGTTTTACTCTGTCCAAGAGAAATCAAGTCCCTGCAGCTGCCCCCATTGACTTTTTGAAAGTATAGAATTTTTCACTGTGTTTTAATGAACCAGCAGATAATTTTGAAAAACATAACATGCAGCAGCTCGTGGGTGTTTTGCTGGTGCCAGGAATCTCCCTGGACAGCATCACCTACAGAACAGGGGGCACAGTCCAGCAGTGGAAACCAGTGCAAACCCAACATCAGCTGGGCATGGAGACCAGCATTGGGAACAGACCTGGGAAGGTTACGGTCTTGGAAGTTAGAGATTTTTATGAGGGATTTTAAGCAAGGATGCTGGATCATTCATTGTTTGAAACTGTTTTGAAGCTACAGTCAACGTTTCCCCTTACAGACCTGTTTCTATTAACAAGAAACATTATCCTATTTTGACCTACAGGTCAAAACAAAAGAAGTGTAGGGCAGAGAACAATTTCATTTATCTTTCTAGAATTAATTACTCCACTCTGTTATTATTGAGGGACACAATTATTAGTTTTCTAAGAGAAAAAAAATATTTTCCAAATATATTTAATTGCCCAAATAACTTGATAGGAAAAGGAAGTAACAGCCTTTAGTTATGATCCCTACTCTAAAAGATAGAAAGTCTGCTTTGTTTTTGGGAAGAGCTTGAATAGCTTTTTTTTTTGGAGGGGGGGGGCCTAGAAATAACATTTTATTTTAATCAAAAAAAATTCATTCAAACAAAAATTTAATGAGTCAAATGCCTGTAGCTATTTCTAGCAGAAGCAGGTTTGCTTTTGTGGAAAAATGCAAGCTGATGCTAAATGGTAGGTCACTGGTCCTATGCCATTTTGATGTTTTATTTGATGGCTTCAGTGTAAAGTCAAGCTACAGTGAAAGAGAGGGACCAAAGGTGGGTAGGATTTTGGTTTTGAGTTTTATTTGGCTGCAGTAAAATGCATTTGTGACTCACTTACTGGAGGAAGGTCCCATTGCAGGACCATAACAGGGACTTTTCTTGCCTGGCTGTTGTTAGTGGGCAGGCACTGTGCTAGGTCTAATCAGCAGAGTTATTGCTGTTTTCTGTCTGTTCTGGAGTGTCAGGGATGGGTCTGTATGTGGGAGGGTATTTTTTAAACAGAAGAGGTAATATTTTGAAAAGTGAAATGGGAACCTATCCCTCCTTGCAAAAATGTCCTAAGTTCTTTGTTCCTTGAAATTGAATTCCAATTCACTTCTGAAATTGAGGCTGTGAGTTCCTACAGGACTGGAGGACTTTTAAATATTTGACCTAACAAGTCCTGCTCCAGTCCTGTGTTCCTCCAAAGCTGAATTCACATGGCAAACACCAGCTTTAAGCTTTTTTTAAAAAGTGGTTCCATCTGAATGACGTATTTAGCAACCAGCAGGCATTGCTGCAAACCCCCAGTGTCTCAGGCAATGTCACTGTCTCCACGATCTGCATGCGTGGCAGATGTGTTGAATGCATCAACATTTACTATGTGAGTCTCCTGTGGCCCTGGGAGGCACAGTGTGGGATGGGCTGTCCTCAGAGCCAGGGCTGACTTTGTTCTGTCTGCACGATGTCTAACTCACAGGAGGTCCTGAGCTGTAACTGGGCTCCAAAATGCTGCAAAACAGTACAGTATTAAAATAACATCAGTGTTTCATGTACATGCTACAAGGAGGCATCTACTGCAAGCCTTAGAAAGAAAAAAAAAAGACCAGGAAGGAGGTAAGGGAAGCAGCAGAAGGCTCTTTTTTCTACATCACAAGCCACCCAGAGAATACGTCTGTGTGTTTCACTTGGTTATTTATTTTGCATTATGATATCTGACATATCAGAAAACATGAAAGGCATTTGCAAGCCTAAGACAAAAAGTAACATGGCGCTTGAAAATGATTCTTTGTGAAGGCTTATTTTTATTATGTTGCACATGAGAGTAGTCAAACAGACAGGTTTATTTTAACTCTCTAACAAAATTTAGCAACTGGAGACAAACAATTGTCTGCTATTATCATTCCTGCCGCCAAAATTCATTAGGTTCAGGAACATCAACTAAATCGTGTGTTAGAAGGGAGCACACAGCTTCCTACACTGTTGCTGGAGACATGACCCCTGGAGCCAGTGCAGTGTCCACATCCATCCTGGAGGCTCCCTGCACTATTAAGAAGTAAAGTATCTCAAACCATAGCCTTCTGCAATTCATTGTAAGCAGGCCCTTCTTGCAGCTGCACTTTTCTGTCTGCAAAAGACCTTGCTGTCTTGTCATGAACTTTGTATCCAGCTTAGCTTTTTAAGGTCTATATTTCATCAAAAAGTAAATGCATTCTCCAGCATCCTGGTATTGGTTGCCAGTCTAAAAGACACAGGAGGCTGATGGGGCTGGGTACATAGAGTTAAAAGGTGCCCTTTTAACATGAGTTAAACTGATTTTTATTTCTTCTGAGATCTCAGCTGTGGGGGAAGGAAGCTAGATGGAAAAGTCAGTGTGGCCTCAGCAAAATATCCTGCTTTAGAAATGTAGGCCCAGATCCATGGAATGCATCTCACTGATTCATGAAATGAATTTGAGTAAAAGAAAATTGTTTAACAACTTTTCTGCTTTTTGTTCTCCAAAGTAGTCAGGGTCTTGTTTGGCTAATGACAACTGAAAAACAAATATAGCTTTGAATGGTATTGATTCCTTATGTGCCTGGGCTTTTTTCCAGATATTCAGTTACAGCAGTTTTCCGTCATCTTTGCATCAGAGAGATGTGAAGCAACAGCAGCATAATTTGGAACCCAGTATTTTGAAAACCATGGAGAGCAGGGGTATATTCATGTTTGTGGTATCTGCAACCTCTGGGAAGCTGGTGGAGTTGCTGAGCTGGAATCTATTGGAGTGAACTATTTTGAAATCCATGGAACTTTTTTCAATCCATGTAAAGTGAATATTTGAAAGTAATCACTTAAAAGGAGCTCTGTTTGGGGAGTGGCTGAAGAAGATAAAGGAGAAAGGTAATCTGGTATTAGAGTTTGGTGCTTCTGGAGAAGACATTAAGAGCTGGGTGATGTCAGCTCCTGCAAGCCCAGAGAGGAATCAAGAAGGTGTGTCCAAAGGGTGATTCAGACTCCTTGAGAATGGAGCCAAGTTGGGGATGCAGCATCTGCCCACAGAGATGTTCTGGAAATGCCCAGCTTGCCAGTAAGAGTGACAATAATGCCTGTTGGAACAAGCAACGAGCTGACATCACAGGTCACGGTGGTGATAATGGGGGACTGTGGGGTGATATCCAACTGGAGACACTCATCAAGCTGTCCCTGCACAGGGCAGTGTCTGACACCCATCCCTGTGCAAAGTAAACCCCTGCTTGTATCTGAGCAGCTACGTGGAGGTCAAATGGAAATGCAGAAAGGGAGGCAGCAACTGGGGCAAAAAGAGAGGTGGAACAAGCCAGAGCCATCCATCCAGGCACTGGGTTAGTCTCTGGAGCTGGGAACCTAAAGTGTAACAAAAATGAAAAAATCAAATGTCAACTTGTACATCAGGAGATGTTGGCCAAAAACTTGTTTCCCCTAACAAAGCTAAATACTATCCCCAATAACAATATCATGGCAGGGGTGGATTGTTTCCTTCAAGAAGGCTTCAGTTCTAATTATTTTTATATACACATGCATACATGTAAATATTTGTGTTTGAGTTGCACATGGACCAAAGAGACTTTAAAGTAATCAATCAATCAACAAAAAATTAAAAAGGGCTTTCAGATTCTCACCAATAGTCTTACAGAACCAAAGAATATACAGGACACCAGGCTTTATGAACAGCACCTAGGAGTACATCTACACTGTGTGACTGATGCTTCATACTTAGGGCCAAGAATAGTTTAAAAAAAAAAATAAAAACAGTGCAAAAATTACACAGGTATTTCCATCACTCTGTAGATTACAACAAATATTCTGTGTTTGCTGAGGCTGTGGAACAGCTATTAGCAGATGCTGACTGTATGATGATGACCACTGTAAGTGGATGCTTATTTAAGGGACGTTTTCAGGAAACAGCCTGCTCTTAGGAGCAGTCTATAAGTGAAAATGCACTTTGCAAGATTTTTACATCTTGCTGGCTTGCCTTTTGCCATTTTACAGCAAAGGAAATGTTAATGTGTAATAGAATTAGCATTTAGGAGAAGCCTAGAATACTGTTCTTTATAATATAGTCTGGTATTATTATTCAAGACAGGTCTTCTCGTCGAGCAATTTAAGCCCCCCAAAATTACCCATCATTACACAGACAGTCCATTTAACATTCTGAAGCTAATCATACAACAACCTACCCTTTCAGAGGAGATACAAAACCTTGCTTGGGTTTTAAGTTCTGATTACAAGATGAGGTTCCAATTGAGAATTTCAGCTATAAACCAAATGACCTTCAATGACCGTAGACTGGAAAACCTGGTGACTAATCTAAATAGATTTCCAGGCAGGGGGAAAAAAACACTACCCAGCTCTTGTTTCTAGTCCTCCGCATTATTAGGGGAATGACAAAGACAAGCAGAATGTGAAAAAAGTCATGACTCCAGTGACCTTCATCTCTTTGTCCCAGAAAGGTCAGGAGTAATCAGCAAAACTTTAACTAGAGTTCAAATTCAGCTTTGCTGTCCTTAGAGGCTGGTAAAATTAAATATTCTGTTCTTGTGCTCTGTAAACAGCCACAGTAATTGGTGATGTTTCCCAGCATTGGCTATGAAGATGTATTGGCATGAGCTGAAATTCAGAGAGAGGCAGTATTTTACATGGTACATATGGCAGATATAACCAAATCCTGATTTCAGCTTGTAATACTGGAAATCACAATCACAATTCCTTAAAATGAGATCATACCAGGATATGAGCACATACCAGAACATCTAGGGCATGACTTTACAGTTTGTCATGCTTGTCATCCGAGGCAAAACACCTATTGTCAATATCTGGAAGAAATCCCATGAAATGGAAAGGCATCAGGCAAGTCGAAGTCTGCAAGAGTAAGCCATGTGAAAATAGAAAATACAGTGAGTAATCCAGAAGAGTGCTCATAGGGACTTTCTGACCTTGGCCTGGAATCACCATGGATCAGACCACAGGACTCCATGATTTCCAGCAACCTACCATTAGTGAGCAGAAGTTTAGAGAAAATGTAAGGAACTAAGGAAAGAATAAACATATATTCTTGGGGATAATCTCCTCCTTGCTCTTGACGATCAGGAATTGCCTTATGCCTTACCATTTAGGAAGATACAACTTCACCAGTAAGACTTTTAGAAACCCTGGGTTTATACCTTGGGAGTTTCCTGTTGCCCACATGAACATTTAGTCAGATTTTGAATCCTGTTGAATATCTGACACAAATTATGGCCTCAGGACACAATGCAATAGACTGATTTTGAGTGCAGTAAACACATGCATATTATTTTGTTTATCATTTGTGTAATTACCCACCCATTCTGATTCTATGCAGCACCTTGTGTTTTGCATGCTTCTTTACAGTCAATCTTCACAATAAGGATCCAGGTGCTTGCCAGTTCTTCATTTCCCATTTGTGAAGGTCTTTACTCTGGGCTTTTGGGGAATGGGAAACCAGCACATGTAAGTGTAAAAGTCTGTACTTGATTTTTTATATACCAGCATGTACTGGTGTCAACAGGCTTCTTGAATCCTGTAGGAAATTTTAAAAATGAAAAGCAAGTTTCAAAGTTAAGTAAAGGATCCATTAAATGCTGTCTCCTCCTCCAGGAACTTGAAAAATCATGGCACTTACCTTGAACTTTAAAAGGCTCCTTCCTTCTTATGCATTCAGATACTGAGTTGCATTTCCTGTGTCTTGAAACGTAATGAGAGTGGACATCCTGTGCTGCCCAGCATCAGTAAAATTGCAGCTGTCAATGCGAGACACCTACAACATTCAGTTTTAGAGCTGTTAAAATGGTGACCAGCATTTCTGAAAAATGTAGAATTTGGGAAGAGTGAGAGATTCTGTTCCAGGATTCTAGACCAATATCTGCATACTCTGCTTCGAGCCCTGCTGACTTCAGTAAGTGCACATGAAGTAAAATGTCATTTATCATGAATAAAGGTGACAAAGCCAATCTTCTGGGCATGCTCTACTGGTGTTAGTGACTGCACATTCTGAAGACACATTTGGGTAACCAGGACTTCCCCAGCAAAAATGTTTTTTGTGTTGGACAATGGGAAAAATATTTCAGCTTTTCCTTGTGCGTATCTCTCTTGAGGGAGACAGAGTGAGAACATCTGAAATACAGCAGGGTAAAAGTGTGAGGAGCCATCAAGGGACAGGGACAAAATAGCTCCCCTTAGCCTTCCAGCTGTCACTCTACCTTTGTTCTCTGTAGGTGATGTAGGCAACATTGCATCAGAGTATATATACATTATACATATATATATATACACACACATTCTCTCTATATATAAAAATATTATAATATATTATATTTATATTGGCCCTATTGGTTCAGAGGTAGCCACTGTGATATAAATACAACACTGCTCAACAGATTTTCCAAAATTATTTTAGGAAAGTGATTGGGTATTAACTAGACCATCCTGAGATATAAAGATAATAAGCTCTGTGCAGTGTCACTGCGGTTGTAAGTATCAATATAGTATAAACTGAAAAAAAAAAAAAAAGATGCTGTTTCATTAACATTTCTTACAGTGCCACATGTAAATAGATCACAAGATCTGTCATAAGGAAAATAATAATAACAGTAAGGAAATTAATAAGATTAAATATTACTTAAAATGACATTCCCTTTAAAATGCCAGCGTGAAGTTGTTAAGATCTTACTAAGGAGAGACAGACAGGAATGTTCCTAGGAATGAGATCACAAACTTTATCTGTCCTCTTTAGCTTCCTCAATTTAGGAAGAAATTTAATATTGTTTTCCATCTACTACTGCATGCAGTCTTTGCCCAATGCATTATCCTATGCTGAAAGTAGGTTTATGATGAAGTTCAAATATTCACAGAGAAATAAAAGATGCTCACATCCTAATGGTGGCTTTAATTCTCAGGAAATTAACCATTCACTTCTTACATCTGAGAGCCATCAATGCTAAATAATTTTGTGTCACTGAAGATCACACTCCAGTATTGTCTAGAAAAAAAAAAATAACCTCACCAGATTTAAATATTTAGCAAAAAATCAGGATTTAATTACATTACATGATTAAATGATTCTAAACCCACTTTAGGACGGGAACTTCAGTGCTGGATAATGGCTAGATCCTAGAGTTTTATCCTTCTCTTATCTCCAGGCACTGCAGAAACTAGAAACCATTACAACAGGACAAAAGATCACCATTACAGCATTATTAGAAGGGGCAGGAACATCAGGAACATGCTGGTGTTCTGTTTTAAAAAACAAATGACCCATTAATTCACAAAAACAACCCCATTACTGCAGTAACAAACTTAGTTTACGCAAATGTCCCTATCAACATTATTCAAGCCCAAACTTGATTTAATTTGGAATAGGAATGAATTAAGCTTAGGGTAATGGCAACCTATTAGACCGTGCAGACCTTAATAATACAAGAAAGTGTGCTGAGAGAGTGACGTGAACATCAGAAGAGAAACCAGGAGAATGAACTGCAGAATAAAGGAGAATTTCTATCTGAAATCATACCAGAGAAGGCAGAAGGAGCAACACAGGCAGAAGGAGCATGTGCCTAACTACAAGTGAGAGAGAATAATCTCATTGATGACTGTTTCCCTACATAGTTTCAGTTTGTTTCTTTATTCTATTTTTTCTGAATCTGATTTCTATTCAGGTTCAATTAATAATAATGAGCCTAAAATTAATCTGCATTATCATTTACAATGGATGCTTTGATCATGTATGTAGTTGGAACTATAATGCATACATTACCATATTATGCAAATTGCATTTTCAGCATCAGCTACATCTGTATATCATTCCTTCATGCTACAGTTCTGTGCATTGTTTCTTTGTGTGCAGCCCTGTAGAGGCAGAATCTGGGGAGGTACTACCAGGGGAAATACTGCTACAGGTGTGCCCTTCTCTTCTGTTCTCTCTCTAAACACCCAGCATTGGCATCAAACGGAGGAGAACTTTAACACAGATGGCTTGTTTGTGTCCTTTATGAAATTACTCTCCTGCCTTGAGCCCACGCAGGCAACCAAGCACAGACAAAAGCCCAAGTACTACCTTTTTTTTTGTTCCTAACACAAGTGTCTCTCAAGAAGAACTTGTAACTGCTTGCAGCATAAATCTGATGAGAACCTGACTTAAAAAAGAAAGCTGAGCCACAATGTACATAAAGATGTGATTTTTAGGTCAAACTTATGCATTCATGACACTAAACATGCTGGGAGAAATGTTGCACATCAATGGTTAATGGAGCCACTCAACACTCTCTCGGCTGACTACTTTTTGCCATTGGCCAAATTTCGTATTGCAGTGAGCAGGCCCAAAAGTAGTAGTAGTTTACATTTTTATATTGCCTTTCATCTTGTGAAATACTCCCTTGCTTTACAAGTTGATACAGAAACCATATAATGATTGTTTAATCTATTGCAGTGCTGAAACTTTGTGGTGAAACACAGGAAGGATTTAGCAGCTCAGAATAAGAGCTGTTTCAGAGAGGAAATGAAGACTATCGTGTCCACTTGAAACAAAGATGGGAGAATGTAATTTTTAAGCTTGGCATCTGGCCAGGCCATCAGAGTTAACACACTTTACAGATATAATTACAGCAGAGGGATCTTTAATGAGCAAGGTGGTCAGAACTTTGCTTTAACATGTCACCCAAAAATGCACTTGGGTCACACCTTGTATCTTCTCCTCATGCTGACTCATGGGCTGACAAGCAGATCAGATCCTCTTCATTCATTTCTCTCTTTTAGTTAGAGCCCTAGGTAACTCTCAAAAATTAATCAAACAGCCAAACACTGTCAAAAGAAAATTTTATGCTGCTTCCAATTTCATGAAAATTTTGCATGAAAACCTGTCCCTCCAGCCAAGCTGAGGATCATACAAGTTTAGATTCTTCCTCCCACAGATAAATTACTTTGGAGTGGCCCTACAGGCTTGATCCTGCCTTCCAAAGAGATAATGGTGAAATTCCTCCTGTGAGGTCACTAGGCCCCCAGAAGATGATTCATTTGGCCATTTTACTGTGCTTAGTCTGTTTGACAGGAGATAAGAGCAGTGCCCGAGGAAAGGGGAGGGGATGAGTGTGACTGCCCTTTTTTTTTACCAGCATGTTTTTTGCTTGGATCATCCTGTCTTTTGAAACCTCTCTGCTAAGCACTGGGTCTATTTGCACTGTTTCCTTCCCAGGATACACTGGGACGTGATGCAGGCAGGATCTTTCAGGTGAAGGAATTTAGCTTGGTGTTATCTGGTGAATGACAAACATTTAGTATTGTCAGAATGAGGTATTCCTGGGAGTCCTCAGCAAAGTGTTAATCTGATTAAACTCCTAAAAATTGATAGACATTAAACAGAAGAGCATATTAATATTGTCAACAAAATTCAGTTCTTAGTCACTCAAATGCAAATGTCAGATAGTTGTTGCTCAGTATGCAATTAAAAATGATCTGATCACCCTCCAAGCAGAGAACTGACAAAAACATGGGGTGAGGAAACATTTTTGGTTTATTCTCCACGTACAGGAAGATGCAGATAAGAGGGAAGAGTCATTTTAGTTCTGCATAGATAAAAAGATTGCTCTTGGCAGAACAGATTAATGTACCTGTCTATACAAGCATAGAGGAAGAATGAAGAAGGGAAATAGATTAGTACTCTGCTGCACATGGGATGATCAAATATGATCTTTGGATTGGCAACTGGACTAATAATAATCACTGTAATAAACCAGGGCCTTTATATCTATGATATGCAGTACTAGCTAAAAGATAGCTGCTTCTTAGCAATAATGAGCTGGATTCTTCCTCACCCATCACCTTGTGTAATTATTGCAACGAGTTCAAAATAAATCCGTTGTGCTACCAATCAGATTTTTTAAATTTCCTTTCATGTTGTGTTTTTCTTGCATGGGCATAATGACTACTCACAGTGTAGACAATGAAGAACCAGGCTAAATATATTTATTTTCTACATAAGAACAAGGAAAATGTAAGAGATCTAATGGACAAGTGCAATAGCTTGGACAAGATCTGTTATTTAAAGTTTAGGTGCTTAAATGTTGCCAGAGCCAGCCCTGTGGTTAAAGAACTCCAAGGAAGATAGAGAAATGGATAAAAAAAAGCAGCCTGGATTAATACCAAATAATAGTTTTTCTTCTCCTCTTATAATGATTTATTAGCAGTTGTGTTAGTAAAAGCATGCACAGCAGTATTGAATAATATTAAGACAAGTAAACTGCAACCAACTTAGTAAATTAAAACTCAAAACATCTGATCAAGAAGCATCTTAAGTCAGATGAGTTTTTTTATTGGCCAATTTGGTTTTAGTTGAATTTTTTTTCTAAAGTACTGTGGCTCTTCACAGCTGAAGTGAGGATAATCAAGGTAAATTATGAAAATAACCTAGCTATGTGGTAAAGGTCAACAGAAAGTCTTGCTAAGGTCTGTTTTATATGAAGATATCCTGTCCATATTGTCAAAATGGATTAAAATTATAACAAAACAGAGCCTGTCAATTGGAAGAAAAAGAGGTATGAGCACAAAGATACTTGTCACAATTAAAATTAGGTTTTGGTTTGGACTGTGAAAGCAAGAAAATATCACAACCTCATTGGCTCATCTCTTCATTTATACTTTTCTAGCACAGGTTGCAAGAAGGTGCAGAGATGTTTACTTTTTGTCGTTAGCTTGTGGACAGGAACTTTACTCTTGAGCATAGCAGTTGTTAGATTTGTAACTCTATTTCTGTAAGGAGAATTTTCCTGTCTAATTCTTACCACATGAACTACACTGAGCTTTAGAGTTAATGTGGCTTTCATGCACTAGCACTGAACTGGGAATGGAGGGTGAAAGAGTTGCCCACGTGTTTATGTAACCATCTATTTTCCAGGGTTACTGACTATGTAAATAAAAGTTGCTCTGTGAATGTGAACAGTCTTGGACTCACTTGTTTGTCTTCCAGCCCAAAACTACAAAGGGAACTTCCTCTCAGGGAAATAACAACAAAGATCTAGCTATTTCCCACAATACTGTATACACTGAGCATGCCAATATATGAAAAATGTCTTAGTTAGAGCTGAATATTTCTAGGGAGTTTCACTGTTATTGTGTCAGTGGCAGTAGAGAAAAGCCAGGGCAGAGATCACAGCCTTAAAAAACCTTCTAAACCTTGCATGGTCAAGTCCTACTGGCAATTATGCCAAGAGTTACCCATAATGCTCCAAAGGAACTTGATCCAGGAATAAAAAAAACCACTCTTGCATTTCAAAATACTCATAGGCCTTGAATGGAGCAAAACAAAAGCTCATTCACCCTATGGCTATGCTGTGAAGGACTTTGGTGTCCTCATGTCTGTGAGGGCTTTTACCTTCAGTGATGATTTGAATCCCTGGAAAGACATACCTGTGACTGAAGTGATCTGAAACATAAATCTGACAGGACAAAATATGGCATGCAGTATAACCCTCAATACCCTCTACATAAATTAGAAACTGTCTGAGCCCTTTGAGTTTAAAGCACTTCCCACACATTTTCAGCTCTTGCTACTTATAAACCACAGCAAACACCAAGTATGGAAGTTTTCTGTACTCACCAGCTGCTTCTCCCTGAGTGACCACCTGAAATTGTAACAGCGTCAAAAGCATCCTAAATGCATGACCACGCTATGCCAGAAGGCTAATCAAAAAATCAGCTTTTCATCCTGCCTCAATCTGGGAAGAGGACAGTGCAAATTGTGAGGAGGGTGCCCAAGTTAGTGAGAGGTCTGATCAGTGTGTCAAGCAGGGTTTAATGTTACCAAGAACAGTCTCCACACAAAACGCAGCCTCACTTTTCAGGCCATTTAACCGAAAAAACTGCACAAACACACAGGTGCCTGATCTGCAAGAGCTAGCACCTTCTGTAATTTTCCGGTGACATAAAACCAGTTAGTACCAGCTGAAATACATTAGCAGCTTCAGTAATTAGTAGGCATAGCCATTTCTTGTCAGTTCTACGGGCCATATCCTCAGCTGGCGTAAATCAATGACACTCCGGGCGCTGGAACTGTATTACTTTACTCACCTTGAAATAGTTATGCATACTAATTACTGCCTTGCCCATTACTGCTCTTGTCAATTCAGACACCTGATTTACACCAGGTGAGTTTGTTCCATATATTTAAAAGTTTCTGCACATTCCTTCAAGAATCCGTAGTGTCAAATAAACTTTCCAAATAAGCCAGGC
The DNA here is from genome assembly GCA_026261815.1 of Monarcha castaneiventris obscurior. NCBI lineage: Eukaryota > Metazoa > Chordata > Aves > Passeriformes > Monarchidae > Monarcha > Monarcha castaneiventris. Next base: position 10,828,011 of record JAMPIT010000575.1, read on the forward strand.
ACATGCTTTCCATTATCTATCAAATCAATGTTCAATGAAGTGACACCCTTGCACATAAATCATGACTGCAATTATTAAATCAAGCTAAGTTTGTATTGTGTTTCTTCCACTGTTGGGTAGAATTAACCACGGGAGAACAGGAGAACAGGCACGTCAGGATTGCTGGGGTGGAAGAAGGAGTTAAAAGCCCCACCCAAGCTCTCACAACCTAACCTTTGGAGCATGCAGCTGATAATGCGAAACAGAACATAATGCCCCGGAGGAGATACATCTGGAGGTCAGCTCAGTCAGATACTGTGGAACTGTTCCAACAAAGCAATCAAATATCTAGCAAAACCTATGAAAAAAAAAATCGCATCTTTGGTATATAGACATCCAACCTGAGCTGGATGAGGGTAGGGAAGCCTGATTTCATTTTTATACCCCTGTCAGGCAACCTAAGAGCTGAGTTTTCTCTCCACAAACACAAAGTGAGGTTTTTAACTGCAGCTTATTAAGGCTCAGTTTGTCTAACCCAAGCATAATAAATTTATGTGTCAAGATCGAAGTTGATTGTTCATCAGAGAAAAATGAGACAAGATAATCCACTTTGCTGCAAACGTAATGCTTTAGGAATGTTACAAACTACTGCAAATGTTTAACTCCCCATGCCTCATGGGTGGTTATATAACAAAACACCCATTCAGGGGTTGATTCTTATCTCTTACTTGCATAAGGCCATGTCTAGACAAGGATTTGAAGGTGTGTTGTTTGAAAGTGTTCGCAGAGTGGTCTGGTCTAGTTGGCAGATCAGGAAGCCTCCCCCTTCCTCCCCCCCAGTTCCCGAACTTTCATGTGTGTGGAGTGGGTGAAGTGTGGGTCCCTCTCCCTCAATTTTTGGCTCAACTAAGTTAGCAGCCAAGGGTGGCAATTTGTTCACCCTGGAGTCACAATGTGACTTCAGAGGGTTGAGGGAGCAAAGGGTCATCTCTCTGCCCACATCTAAACTAGAGCTTTCAAAAGGCTGAAGGATTTGCATGTGTTCAGCACTATTTCCATATATCCACCTGCATGCCACAGAGATGACATGCATAGGTACCCCACATAAATTTGGATGGTACTTTGCCCTTGTGAAGCAGTACTAGAGAGAAAGGATGACTTTCCTGTGATGGTCAGCCCTTTGACTAAAGCATCCCCTTTACAGGAAAATGCTTCCAGTGCTGATTTCATTTTCCATTGTACCTACCCAGGTATAATATTTTTGTTTCTTTATAACCCCATTTCCAATGAACTTGACTCAGCCATCCACTTCTACTCCACATACATCTCATGTTGCTGGGAGAAGTATTCAGTGGAAAAGCAGGAAAATTTACACAAAGGCTCTACAACATGTGAACTAGGCTGCTAAGAATCCATCCCACTGAATTTCTTTTAAAGCATTGCATTGAATTTACAGTCTATGGTTCCTCCATCTCTGATTTTCCCCCTTTTATATCAGCAACAGCACCATTTGGCAATGGTGAGAATCCTTACAGAGACATGCCCACCACGTGCCCATCTGTGGCAGGCTCCATGCAATGTTATTACTCTCACAAGCAAGTTCTAAGAGCAGCAACATTTTTAACACTCACTTTTTGCAGATTTTCCTTTCTCTTTGTTCTTTTTTGTTTCTTTCTACCTAAGTATTTCAAATTTACTTTTGTAGATTATTTTATTTTTACTTTAAGTTTCAAGTGTACCTAAGAGGATTCATGAAAAACAGCTATTTTATTTATAGCATGTACTCTACTATAGTTTTAAAACTTACAAAGACACATTTCCAGTAGATTAAGGTAAAAAAACATGGCTGTGTAAATGTACAGTTTTTCTTTTTATAATCACAGTTAATTAATTAAGTTTCCACATTTGTAAAACAAGAAGTAGAGAAAAAAAAAAAGAACTGGGTAAAGTTTAAACCACATTCGGAGGGAAATCAGGTAAGAGATCAAACTGCTGATGAGAAATATGAGAAATCCTGCCCTCCTGAAATACATGGGAAGGTAATTATTTTCCAAGTGCCAGGAATTTACCCTTTGTTTTTTAAAAATGAAATGCATACAGATATGTAGATACACATACATACATGTTTGGTTTTCTTCTGTAGTAAAGTAAGAATGGCCAGGCCAATTGTGATAGTTCTCTTTGTAATGAAGTTTTCTATATGTACAAAGTTTAAATCTGGTTTGATAACCCATGGTTTACAGTATCATTAGGAAGATTGAGACCATGAGGAAACTTTTAAGAAATGTGGTCTGCAGCCATGTCTGGAACATATCAGCTCTCAGTAGAAATATATTTTTAATAAAGAGAAGTGCTTTAGAGGTTTCTCTCCTGATATAGGCCTAAGTTCAGCAAGCTAAGTTCAATCACACAGCTGACTTCTAGCCTTCCAGTACACAATAGGGTTTTAATGTTTAAAGTTAGGTGCATGTTTGAGTATGGTACTGAAAAGGAGCCAGACTGAAAACATCTTTCATTTAAGATGAAAATTCCTGCTTTAAATTTTCTTCCTTGAACTCTAGCTCCAATTTGTGAATGCAGTGGTGATGTTCAGGTTTCTGTGTGGAGCCCAGCAGGAACGTCAGCAGTTCTGCTTCACTGCTGAGTATCAACAGTGCTCAGAGATCAGAGCTCAGAGCCAGCACTTAGGAGGGGCAACCTTGTCAGTCAGCACTTGACTGCTTTGCTCTGTTCTTGACCAGCCCATGCAATTCACATCGCCCTCAAGGTAAGAAGAGTGGGTGGATCATGGAAGTGTACAAACAGCCTTCAGGATAATAATTCAACTCCTCTCCTTTTACCTTGAAGCAGTATATTTCCACACACAATCAAGGTGCATAAGACAATATTCAATTTAAAGAGGTGTTCAGACTAGGACAGGTTGTATTTAAAAGGCAGAGAGAGCAGTATGCCTTTTATAAATAATGCAATGGCCTGTGGTAGTAAGACAAGCCCTGGATTTACAGACAAATGATGCAGAATTCCTGGCCTGTCCTCAGGCTGCTGTGAGTGAAAGCTCATGAACTGACTGAGCAGATGAAGAGATAGGTACCTCTGCTGAGCCTGTTCTCTCCCTGAGTACGAGGGCTGCTTCTGGCCTTGCCAGAGTGGTAGAAGATTGGGAATGGGCTGCAGCAGTTTTGCACTTGTGTTAATGGATGGAAAGAGTTGGGCTCTTGTGTGCCAGAAATGGGGCAGGAACCCTGCCTCCCCGGTGAGGAATCTGTCTTCAAGGCATGATACAGCCCTTCCTCTGAATTGGAATTTCAAACTTTCTGACCTTCAGCACAAGGAAAAGTCAGCAGATAACCAATATGTTCTAGGAGAACTCTACATTAAATATTTCTCCACTCTCTAAGTTGTGGAAATACTTAAAGGAAAAATATCACCACTTGTCACAACTTTTGTGTTCCCCTTTCAGTTGCAGCTGACAAAGATTTAAAAGTTGCTCGCTAAAAGTGAGTAACTGCTTCAATGTAGTGTAGCACTCTACAAAAAGATCACCTCGAATCTGATTCTGCCTGTCACAGTCACCAGTTATGCTGCTTGTCTCATACTGGCTGTGTGTCTTCAATGTCTGCGTCCCTGAGCTGTCTACAGGTAGGACAGAAGGAAAATATGAAGAAAAAAAGTCCTGCAGCAAATAACAACTGCTAAAATATTTATAAGAGAGGTTTAATGTGCACTTTTTAAAAATAATAATATTAAAGAACTCGTGTAATTAAATGTGATATGGAAACTATGCTGTTTGCTAGAGCTATTGACTTCACTGTTCTCATTCTCCCAAACTTAATATAAAATTAATCATTAATTTTCAAGCCAGTAACTTTTTCACCAATTCAAACACTGGTTGTTTAGGTCTGAGTCAGTGAGATATTAACACCACAACAACAAAAGATTTATATTGTCATAAAGTCATTCCACTCAAAATGTGACGCCTTTTTAATAAAATTGCCTGTATTTTTGAGCTCCATCACAGCCAAAGCTCAATGCTCAAAAGCTTTTTACCAGTCTCACAGTCGATATAAATTGTCTGTTCTCATTACACTTACTTGTCTTGGCAAACTGTGGGCCCAAACCCTCAGCAGGCACAACCAGAGCCCACAGAACTGCACAGCTTGGATCTGTGGTAGATGTAGCCCCTTCCTATAGATCTCCTGCTTGAATAAACTGCTGTGTATTGAGAATACTAGGCATAATCCAAGTTACTCTGGGGACTAGAACTCACATGAGGTTTATCTAGTATTAACAGTTATTTGACCTTTCTTGGCAGAGCAAGAAGAAAATGCTCTTTTACATACTCTTATGCAAACCTCTTAAATATTAAATGAACTGTGCACAGAACTTTTCTTGTGTGAGGGACCAATAATACTTTGGACCTCACTTGAAATCTGGGTCACTTCGACCTTGTGTAAATGAAATCTTGCATTTCACCAATTTTTCACATGCTTGTTCCGTCTTGAGCAAAAGCTCGGAATCAAATAAGCACCAGCTTCAATGTAGAGGATGATTAACTTAAGGAGTTCTTGGCTTCTTCTTCAAGAAGGTTAACATGACCTTGAATGGCAGGAGAATGTTACGGATTTGTATTGTTGAATCTTATGCAGGCTGTTGTTATAAGAAGTTCACATACAAACTTTATTTTTAAGTCCTAACAAAGAGACATTTCTCTCCCACTGCTTTCTTGAGATTATTAGTCCATCTACAGACTGAAAAGAATCAGTCAGTTGGCTCTTTTCTACCCTACTGATACTCAGCCAAATTCATGCACGTATTTCCCATTTGCTTCAGTAAGAGTTTTGTCAATGGCAGCGCTATAAATTCTACCTCCACCTTCTCTCTAATTGGCACCAACATCAAATGCTAAAGGATGTCCTTGGAAAATCAAGAAACCAGAAAATGAAAATACACAGCTAAATCCAGTTCTCCATCGTACATATAGCTATCTGTTAATTTCTTTGAGCCTATTCCACATCAGGCTCTGTTCTTTCCTTTTTGAAGTCATCAGTAAAAATCAAATTAGCATGAATGGGGCAAAATTGGGCATATAAGTGAAAGTGAAGTCAAAGCTTATCTGACGAATTCCCACTTAGGACTTACAGCTTGACACAGTGGTCACTGAAGCATTTCTAAAGGTCATTGTCTGATATGATCTTTTCATAATTGTTAGTGAAATGAAGGCATCTTTATTCTGCTCTGCTTACTAGCAATGCTTATATAAAACATGGATTATTTACAGCTCCTTTCCTTTTGAAAATGGGCATTTTTATTTTTTTCTTTTAGGGAGAAGTAAGGCACATCCAGTGTGAATCAAACTGTAAACAATTGGTTGAGGTTTACGTGCCAGCCGAACAGTGCCACTTGTACTTTCCAGTTGTAATTTATATAGAAAGTCTATTTTGAACAGCAGTGCCATCAGTTTAGGGGGGAAAAATATTCCAGAAGCTAAATCCTATTGATAATGGAAGAGTAGGAATGATTCCGAATCATGGTAATGCCCTTAATTGTGTGTCAATAGACATTCTAGTCATACTTGTAGCTCTCCCTTGAGGAAAGACATTCTGCTGTTGTGGCACTGGGAAAAGATGTTTCTTGATATAGCTGCATGTAAGTGCAATGTCCTTTCAGTTGAAAAGTGGAAAAACGGTCAGATTTTTTCAATCCGTACCCATTTAAGTTCTGATAAGAGCCTTCTTCACATTTTTTTCTAACCTTATTTGTGCACGGCTGAATTCCTCATTAAAGGGAAAATGAAAATACACTTTCTTAAGCTGACTTTAAGAAAACAGCTTTCTTGACCTGGATATATCAGAATGCTTAACACACTTAATAGTCTGCCAAAGTTGTTATGGATGTTGTTGTTGAATGTATTTATGTATTTATAGTATTGATGAGCACTGGCTATAGCTGAGACCCCCACTATGCACTAAAAATCTCTCTGAGGTGGTCAAAGTCCTCTGTTGGAATCTGTTATGGAGTGTAAAAAGTTCTCCTAAGAAGGCAAGTACTTATCCTAAAGAGAAAAAAACGAGAAGTACAAAAGAGAAAAATTAAATAAAGTATTAGAAGGAAAAGAAGACAATGAATCCATCTGGTCTATGGGAAAGCTGGGAAGAGAAATAAAAACTCTGCAGTTTGTTTATTCAGACTGACAAAGTCTCAAGCCAGTGAGTAGATTCAGTGAAGTCAACAGCACAGCTCACATCCTCACAGTGATGCATTTACATAAGTCCACTGCAGGACTGATTAATCTTGCATGTTTCAAGAGGTATTCTAGTGCTCTCAAGACAAATCATCTGAAACTAAAAGAGATGGGTAGATAAATCAGAGGTAGAGATCTAGGTGCAATTTTGTGTGTCTCATGATAATTTGCATATAATCAAGCTGACTTTTCAAGTTACAGTTATTCAAATGTTCATACAAATATTCCATGTGAAAAATGCCTTTACAGTTTCTGTGTGGGGGTTACATGATAAGAAAGTATTTGATTAAAATGGGCCTGTTGACAGGGAGGATTCTACCAGAGTCACTGTCTGAAAGTTGATTGTTTATTTCTACTTACAAATGTGATTTATCAGGCCAGTTCTCAGGAGAAAAGTAACAGTTTTCAGAAGCAGATTCATTGTTTTCAACAATTTTTTAAAAAACTCTTAAGAGAATAAACATTTTGGATCTGAAAGCATGTTAGCATAACTGCAAGTTTGAACAGCTTTAGGAAATTTTACACATGTTAGGACTCTCATCTCACTACTGCAAGCCCAGTTTCTTCTTGGCCAAAAATGAAATGAGTTTGGACACTTTGATTTGAAACCTGCAATAATGTGTGTTGGACAAAGTAGGTCATGATTTCTATGTGCAGCTGGAAGGGCTAACTTTTCTGTAACCAATATTCATTTCATTTGCCTGCAAACAGTATAAAGATTAAAAACCATTTATGAGCATTCCTTCATTGAAAGAATTGCTGGCAGCTTTCAGATTTGAACACAGAAGAATTTTGTTGGTTTTTTTCTTTTTTAAGAAAGTGTGTGTTCTGGTAGGATTCTGGACAAATAAAGATCATCTGGATCTTTTAGGAGAGTAATTCACATAGTTCAGCCAGTTAGCAGCTGTTTGGCTTTTGTGATTTTTTTTTTCACAGCCAGTAGCCGAGGAGGCAAAACTGTCTCCATCTTTTATTTTTCTTCCACCAAATTGATGGAGTAAGGCACTGTACATGCATATGCTCACAGGTGGCTGCCTGGGGATGCTTCTGTTGGCTTTCCTGGAGTGAAGTATGAGTGGATGTGGGACTGGGGCCTAAAGGATTTTGGGAGCTCTCATTTGAATGAAAAATAATATGTCTTATACAGCTCTTTTCTCAAAAGTACCTCATTTTTTTTTCTAGCTCTAACATGTCACCTCCAGCTGCCTTAACACCCTCACTTTTGGTTATTAGAAAGGCTGTAATCCAGAATTACACAGCTGAGCACAGAAATTTTTTTCAGAAGTAGGCAGGGGTTTGTTTAAAAGAAACAGAAGAAGAAGCAAAGAGATGGGGCATTAATGAATGGCACAATGGGCCACTGATACAGCCCTGCAGAAACAAAGGGCTCTCTGCAAGAATTCCCTCCTTTAGCATGTGATAGACCTTCTGACCTGGGATCACAATGGCTCACAGAGAGAAACAAGAGAGGAAGCAAGAAATCTCGTCATTTCTTTACCCTGTGGGATAAACAACATTTTATTCTACCTTTAACCCTGGCGGGAGACTCCGCCACTTAGCAAACAAATCTATATTAAGTGCACTTGCTGGAATTATTTACAGCATCATTTGTTCCAGAAAATGACACTAATAATATATTGCTGAATTCAGAAAATGGAATTTGACATGAATATAGCCTTCTGAGTAGTAAAAAGCATCTTTCCTTAATCAGCATCCCTTTATTAGGAATTCCCTGTTTTCCTGTCCCCAAAGAGAAGGAAAATACCATTGTTCTCCTACAATATCCTTTTTTGACTCATAGACAAGCTACTTTTGGCACTCTGGCTTTAACCATACATAACTCTACAGAAAGCAAGAACAATTCTCCTGCGCTTTCACAATATATTTCTGAGAAAAGCAAAAGCTCCACTCCACTGTTCAGAGATCACTTTGTCTGCAGAAATAAGGGTTCATATGCACAGCTTTCACCAATGGAGAACACTGTGCAGGAGTTTACCTTTCATATCAAATATTATTATTTGTTAACCAATGAAAACAGAGACTGTCACATCAAAAATTAAACAAAAATGTGGGGGTCTTTTTCAGAGTATCCCCAGAATTAATGGCTTTTGATTGCTTCTTCTTCCAGTTTCCAGATATGCCTGTATAACTTAACTTTCATGTAATCTGTCAGGAGTTTATTCAGGAAATAGAGGTGTCCTGCTGGCCAAATCTGTTTTTGTAATGGTAACCCTGCAGGTTGTATGCTACTAGCACAGTTTTTATGCCAAGAAGTTCCTGCATTAAATGGGGGAGGTTAAAAGTCAGTCCTGCCTTGCAGCTGCTTTTAGTGAGCTTTGGCAAAGGTTCACCAGCCTGTCCATAAATGTACGGTGTCATTGCTGTATGGGAACATTAATCAATGTTATCTGCTGCAGAACTGTCTTGCATTGTGATTTTGACAGGAGCTGCAGACAGGATCACATGTTCCCATTATTTCTCGTATTTTTAGTAAAGCAGCTGTAAACATTACTTTAGGCTTATTTCAAGAGCTAATTTCAACAGGGAGCATTCTTTCAGCAGAAGGTAAGAAAATGACCCTGGTTATACTTCCTCTCCAGAAACTCCTTTTATGAACAGTACAAGGTGATACCAATTACCTCTCTCTTTTTTAGAAGGTTTAGATTTTTTTGTTATTTAAATAATGTCCAGCTGCAGTAAGGGTTTCTTAAAAGATATGGTTACAAGGAGATAAAATATACAACAGAGAATGCTTTTTGTGTATGATAGTTTTATAGAAGACTCTGTGCTTTCCCACTGCAAAATGGAGGCAACACAAGGTAAATTTTAGGTTTTTTTATAAACAAAGAAAGTCACTGGTGATTTTCAGGTCTATGCTTTTAATGCATGACAATTATTCTTTCTATCTACTGTCTCACTTAAACGTTGGGATGTACTTCAGGAAAACTCCATTCATCCTCATGGATATACAGGAAGCCAAGGGCCTAGGTATAGATAGCTTGAGCAGCACCTCACTGATACCTAAAGCAGCCAAGTGAAGTCACAGACCCAGCTGTCACTTTTTTGAGAGTGAGAGGAAGAGGAAAGGTTTCATCAGGAGCTATATCCACCTCATGTTTCTAAGAAAGCTATAGTAGAATGCCATGCTCAGCAGGTGGCAGTGATATAGTATGAGTATAAATGGACACAGTTTTCAGAATATGAGGAGCTGAAGTCCTGTGTCCATTGGAGGACATGTGGTTGCTCAGATACAGGAATGATAAAGGACATAGTAATATGTAGATGGAGAAATTACACAATCTGCTTATGTCTTTAAAGCAGAGACATAATTTTTGCCATGATCTGAACACCCAGCTTCCAGAAAAAGCCATTTTTCTCCTTCTGTGGTCTAAGGACATCAAATAGAATATTGTTTTGCAGCTTAGTGCATATCATAGAACTTGTGTGCTTGACATATTTATGTAGAATTTACGTATTTCTTTCCAACCATTTAAAAAACCCTGACACTTCCAACTCTTCTTCTATTCTATTCTTCTTATCCTTGCTTTTGTTGTTATTATTATTGATTTAATACTGTCATCTCATAAACCAGTTCCTCAGTAATGTTGGTCATGTACAAACTAATAGTCCCTGACATGAGTGACTTATATTTTAATTGGCTGGTTCCTGTCTTGTGAAAAAAAATTATATTTGTGCTCCAACATCACCATCCTTCTTTCAGCTCACCAGTAACATCCTACTAAGACATGCCAAAATGATTTTCAAATAGTGCTGAATCAGCCATTCCTCTTCAACAACAATTCTCGCAGCAGAACCCAACCTGCACAATGCCAGCAGCCTGCCCAGGATTTGAAAGAAGGTCACACAGGTTAGGGCAAGCCCTGCTGCCTCTTTACACAAGGTGGAAACAACCAAATCCACATTCAACACCAAAGTGGGAGCAGAGAAATCCAAGCAAGGAGGAGTTAAGTGATGGGAGACCTGACTGCAGCTGATGCTCACTGAAACCTCTACTTGAAGAGGGAAAAATTCTGTGTTAGCTTCAGTTTGTACCTTAATCCAGTGAAAACAGTATTTAGCCTGTATGGATGCAGAAAGGAGAAGTTCTTGTGTTCTGGAAACCTTTCATAAAGAAACTTATGCCCTTGAAAATAAAAGGGAACTTGAGTCTGTGTCCTTCTATATTGACCTCTTTCCATTGAAAATGACAGCGAGCCCTCCTTGTTTTGTGTTCTGTAACAGAACTCAATTACATGTTAGGAAAATAGATCTGTTTTCAAAATTAAATGTATTACCTGTAATAAGAAGCTTTCTGTTCTTTGAGTAGAGAAAGATAATAGATTCTTCTAATGTCCTGTCCCTTGTTGAGGCCACAGTCTAGTAGTGCTGTCTGGTTGGGGCAGAACAAAAGGTTAAGCCTTCCTCAGCATCTCGCTGTTCTTGTGTAGAGACCAAAAATTGGTGCTGCTTTTGGATGAAAATGTTGCAAATGAGGTTTTGCCAGAGAACAGGTCTTAACTTAAACCTTATCTCTAGAATGAGGGATCTGCTGTTCTGTTTTGCCTCCTCATAACCTGTTTTACAATCCTCTTATAACAAGAATTTTATTTTGAAAGGTTTTTCTTGCTACATTGTCATATTCTTTGTTCCTAATTCGTTGTACTGTTTATTCCTAATGTGCTTCATCAGTCTTCCCATGAATCAGGAATTACCATTGCATCAATCTGTGTGGTCCTAATGATAAAGGCAGAACTACAATTAGGTATTTGTCCTTGTGATATGTAAAATGCTGTATTAAGCATCTCAGAGAAATAAATTAATCTTAACTGCTTGAAACAATGGTTCAGCCACCTTGTCTATCAATGCCACTTTGCTACATTTTTAAATTTAAAAAAAGATAGCTGGTATTAGCAGTGTTTTTGTTAGCCATACAATCATGATGTTAATTTGAAACTTTTATTGCCTTCACAAACCTGAAATTTGCTGACCAAAAAAGGGTGTGTTTTTACCTGTAGGGCTGACCTGGTCAAGAAAAGAAATTAATGGAAAGATGGACCTAGTGCAAACATTTATCATGTCCTCAGATGACGCCTTGACTTTCCTATACCAAAAGTTTCCTAACCTTCGTATATACCAGTATTTAGCAAATTAAATATTTAATCTTTCAATTGTGGCAGAACATGGGGCATAGCAAGTACAACTCATTCCACTCATACTTGCTGAAAGTTATCTGCTGCAAAGGATTAGCTGCTGTATTCAACAATAACGAAGCTCTTGTTTTCAAATAAAGAGGTTAATTGGCTTTGTACAAAATATGCTTATATAGCACGTATGACTAATATTGGTTTTGTGAAGGCTCATTGCAAGAGAATCTAAAATTGTCTTTTATTACCATTTTTTACAATAATCTGTCCTTGACCAAAAATTATACTTAGCCCATGTTAGCACTGCTTAACTAGTCATTGGCAACCTCAGTGGTTCTGTTGTTACACTCTAAATGTTTTTCCAGGTGTAGGCCTTTGAGCTGCTTCTTCCTTTTCTGCTCGTTTTTTTTTTTTTTTTGGTCATTAGTGTCATGGCAGCATTGATGATCTTCCACTTGCTTAGACTGTGAGCACAACAGGCTATGAACAGGGTTCTAAAAAGTTCTCATTGATATAAAAAGCTTTTGCATCACTTTAAGAAAGATGTGTGTGTCTCATTGTGTACCCATGTAAAATCTAAATGAAGACACACACTGTATATCTGCTTGCCAACTGAGAAACACGCACTTGCAACTTCTATTTAATATTTCATGGGTACACATACATGCCTTTTGGCAAAGATTTTAACAGTTTTGACACTGAGATGGTGGTGTCTGCCTATATGTGTTATCGTTTTACCATAGCTCTCTGCAGGCACAAAAAAGCTTGGCTTGACAGAGACTTGGCTGAAACTATTCTATATTTGTCTGAAAAATCTTCCTAGAATTTGTCCATGGCAATAGAATTAACTATGTTTACAAAAATACATGTCGCTTATGCAAATTTTATCAGTGATCATGGATCTTTGTGATTCTAAGTACTCAATTCCCACTGTTGGCAACTCAAGAGTTTTGAGAAATTCTAGTCTAGAGAAATTTTTCTTGACTCTCTAACTCCTCTATTTTTGTTCCTAATTTTCAACTTAATTGTGATGGGTTTTAGGTTTCCCTAATTAATGCACTATTATGTCTCATCCAACTACTTTGCTAGATTATGTCTTGGATGAATTCGTAGCTAGTAGCTTAGTGATACTTTTTTATTTTATTGTTTTTAACTCATTTCAAATAATGTTAGGTTTCTGATCGTAAATAATGTATATTTTCTCAAGTTTGTCTCCAGTGTGGTATGATGAATAGTAATGAAGTGTTAATTTTATTTTCTCTATACATAACTGTATTACTGAAAAAATCTCAAAAAAAAAGTAAAACCTCATTTAGACAGTTGAAGAATGAGCAACATCAGAGATCTCCAAGCATTAGATTTGTCACTGGTGAAAACTTCTTCCATAGCCTATGAAACTTTCAGGGCAACCTCCACACATGTCATATAAAAGCCACAGGCATCGTGAAATTTTATCATCAGCAAACAATGGGCCAGATCCTCAGGATATTGAGATTTCTTGCAGCTCCATCTATGCTAATGAAGCTTTACAACTCACAGCAGCCACAGGTCTGGCCCATTGCTTCCAGGATGATGATATTTCGCAGTTAATAGATTTTATAGAATTAGCTATTCTAATTTTAGCTTCTTGTGTACCTAGATTCATCCCTGCAACAAATAAAAAGAGGAAGGAAAGAAGAGATTAAAAATGTTTAAGTAGTGAGTGCTGCAGGGTAGGCAATAATGTTGAATAATCACTATTCCTGCTGGTTCCACCCCAGGTTAGTAGGGAAGTTTGGATAAACGTGTTGTTGGAAACATCTATACAACCAGACTTTCTGTGTGGTTGTGGCTGAAGGGCAACTCAGACTGTGCAAACTGAGAGGGCAGCCAAAACCATTTCCCTCAGCCAGTCACAGTGTGGACATAGTTTAAAGATGTGTGTGTGGATATGGTTCAAGCACCCTAGTTGTTCCTTCTGACAACACTCCAGTCAGGTAGATGTCTCTCCTCTGTTTACCTAAGTCAGGATCTGTGTTGGCTGGTTAAAGTCCAAGATTTCTCTTTGATGTAAGGCCAGAATTATTTTTATAGCATGAATTTCCTTTTAAAACCATCTTGGAAAAAAGTAAGATCTAGATCCAAGTTTTTCCTCTAAGTGTATCCTGTCGACAAGACCCTGGAGTTCAATGGTATAAGGACTGAGAGACACAAGGTCACTAAGAAATATATTAGCAAGCAACTTAACCAGCTTAGCTGATCCTTTAAAAAAATTCTTCGCACGTAGAAAGAAGCACATTATTTCTAAATAAATTAGAACCAGAACACAAAGGGATATTTACTGCTACATGAAAGAAGAAAATGAACTGAAAGGGCAATACGCTGTACTAAGACTCTTTCAATATATGCATTTTTAATGACAGTTCTAAACCAGCAACTGTTCAATTAAATACAATCTGTCATGGTGGGGAGAGAAGGAGGCAATCATGCTAAAGAAAGACATTTCATGACGAATGGTGACTTATCACTGACTTAAAACGTGTGTGTGGTGTTTAAATAACATTAGACAATTACAGAAATTTAAAAATTATGAGCTTGTAAGTGGATTTTCTTTCTATTATTCATTCCTTTTTAGGCTGTTTCTGCAGTGCAGAACACACATTTTCCTTTATTTGCCCTTTCAATTCTTGGAGAATATTTGTCTTTGTGGAAGTTAAGCAATAAAGTTATATTTGCTTACAGTTCACCAATAATTCCAGCTGGGAGCAACTCCTATGCTATTCAGATATTTCGGGCTTAATGGTTTTTTACCTGTTCGAAAATCTGTCTGCTCTGCATGTTTGTGCAGCATTATACAGCATAGTGCACTACATTTTCTTCACACCTTGTGGTCAGTTAGTACTCACTGTATAAACTGTTTTTCACATGAAGAAGTCATCGGCATTCCATAAAGGCATTGCAATCTAAAAAGCACCAAGTAGAGTTTAAAGAAGAAAAGATAGCAAGGAGTGTAGGGGTAAAAATAAAAGACCATGATGTTCCTAAGAGCTAAGGAGGATTATATTATAGGTGCCAGAAGTTAAAAATAATTGGCGTTCAATAGAAAATGGAAGCAGGGAATAGAAACCTTTTTTGGGGGTATATTCTTTTAAGTACACAACAGTAAAACCCCATTATACCTACTTACCATTTTTCTGCAATTTGGAATTGTCTATCATTAGCAAAACCAGCCAGCTTAATCACATTAGACCAAAGCTTTTGGGGGACATTTAAGTCTTCATATCTCTCAAGTGTCCTGATTTAATTGGGACATCCTGAACTTTCATAGTAAAACAGAATTCCAGCTGTCCTCAAACCAGCAGGCAAATTCTCACTTTACCTTATTCTCCCCCTATGCTGGCACTTTCCAGAGGGTAAACAGAGGTCTGATAAGATATGGACACGGAAATGTCAGATGTCACTCTATTTAAATACAAAGGCATTTTAAGGTTGGTTACTTGGGCAGAACTGCTTGTGCATATAAATTGCCAGTTCCAGTGGATTAAAAGCAAGAAAAATACTGTTTGGATTAATATATATGCAATTCAATTACACTTTCACTTTAAAACCACTCTAGGAGCTTCTGTTTTCCATGCTTTGTGCTTGGAAACAATGCTGATTTAACATGCCAAGTCCATTTACTTCTTGTCTAATTTCAATGATTATTTGTATGAAACTTACTGAGAATTTTTGATTGACTTTTTTCATTAGAAAGTGCCTAGTCATAGAAATTTGTGCCAAGAACTATCTGTTTCAATGACAGCTTCTTCAGGAAACATTTCTCAGTTTATGGCGGGGAAGAACATTTGGTCAAGAGAAGAACTAGAGCTTAGAGTAACCAGAAGCACACCAGAATTTGAAACCTTACCACTCCAAGCATCCCAATCTAAGGTTTCTTATATTTAAAAGAGGACCTTCATTTTACTGGCAGTTTTGGGGCATTCCTGTAATTTTTCTATGGAATATCATTGGAATATAGTCTTAAAATACACAGACACACACACACACACACATATGTAAAATTATTTTTAGGAAGAGGAATCCATTTTACAAGCAGCTTCTGAAGATTTTTAGCTGTGAGATTGACTTTTGTGTTCAGTGGAAGCCCCTGTGAGTTGAGTACTGTCACCTTTTAACCACGTGCCTCTTGGCAAAAACCACTTACAAACCTGGAGCATGGAAATTCAACTTCAGTACAACACAAGCAGTAGAGGATGTGAAGTACAAAGTGGAGCAGCAGCAAATAGTAATAAATAAATACAGATATTTAGTGTGGAAACCAAGCCGAGGGGGTTCATCCCCTGTTAATACAATGAAGATTCTTCCTCCGTGAATGTTTCTTGTGACTGATCATATTTCTCTTACGTTACATTATATATGGTTGTTTTTCAGCTGCACCAAATATCACAGCAGCTTTACTTCTTGCTCTGTGTAAGTAGGAAGAGCTAGAGAGGCTCTGAGATAGGGGAATCACGTCCCAGATGTTTGGGAAATGCCCACCCAGCTCGGTTTCACTGCAGCATTCGTGCAGCCACCCAGAGCCTGGTGTTGTTTCCAGGCTGCAGAGCTGTCACCCAGGGGCAGTTTCTTCTTTCCCTCCAGATGCAGCACTATAAACATGCACATGTCCAGGAGAGCTGGAGTTGCTGCCTACAGGGGGTTGTGCCTCCTGGCAGCCACCTGCAGAGCAGGATGAGATGCCAGCATGGTCACTAGCCCTGCAGGAGGGAGCCTGCCCTGCCCTGTCACCACTTCCAGCCTCAAGGTCCAGTGCACTCCAAAGATGGGACAGGTGAAACAGGGCAGGGAGGAAAGGGGCTGCGTTTTCGTGGTCAAACCCATTAGTGCAGTAGTTTTAGATGCACTATAGAATCCTTGGAAGCAGCTTTGGGGCAGCCCCAACTGAATATTTACTGCATTTCTAGGAGTGATTCTGCTGCTGGGAATGCTGATCCCATAGTGAAAGCAGTGGTCAGGACTATAAATTCCCACCCTTGTGCAAATGCACATGCTGGTCTTGTTTGTAAGGTGCTAGAACTCAGTTTAAAATATACAGTTTCTGCCTCTCAGAAAATAAATGTTCAGTGGATAAATTATTAAAGCAGCTCGGTTTAGGTAAGGATTTAAGAGGCCTTTTCTAGGCAATGAAGATTCTCCTCTTGATCTGTCTGTAGCTCCATCTGTGGAATTGCATTCTCCTGTTTTCTCAAGTCTATTCCTCTTCTGCCACTTTTACTCTATGGTTAAATGCTTGGCTATTTAACTTTTCTCACAAAACACTTTAAATTTTTTAGTTCAAGATGTAAGGTTATATAATTGTTTGTGATTTTCTTTTATCTTCTGTGATCAGCCAGGCAAATGTAATATTTATTGTAGATTATGTTGCATTTTCTTTTGGTTATCATTCTTTTTGTATTAAATATTCAATGTAATGATGCATTTTAATAATTAGCTTAAAGGTACCACAGGCTCTAACTATATTACATCCATTATTGATGTCTCATTCTACGATCTGAAAGCAGAAATCTGCATCTTTCCTGATGTCCTTCACTGCTTTTTGTATTGCTCCAAAGTTTGAGCCCAAATAAGTCATCCTTTTGTTAACTTAAATAACAGTAATTTTGTCTTGTCTATTAGGATCTAGACAAGTTGATTCTTTCTGCCTTTTGCCTTTTAGCTTTCCCACTTTATTTTTCAGCGTTTTTAGGATAAGAAACACAAGAAATCCTAGTAGCAAAAGTGGTAATTGATATATTTGATCATGTTCTCCTTGGCTTTAGGAAAGCATTGAATATAAGGTTGCATTTTCACTGGGAAGTAAAAAATCCCACAGAACCACCACAAGATAAAAAGCTTAGTTTTTCATTGAAATCACATTTTCTTACATTTTGGTAGCTGTCCATTTTATTTCTGAACTGTTCAAGAAAACATGGCATATCCCTGACCATATAGGTAATACTGTATGGCTCCACTTGGAGACATAAGACTGTGCCACCTGTCTCTCAGCTGCACAAACTATGGTCCATATTCACTGAAAGTGAAAAGAACAGAAGTTAAGGATGTCTAATTTATGTATAAACATTGAATTTACTGTTGAATTAAGATTTTTGATTCAATGAGGATCATTATAGGAAGCGACATCCTCACCCATTGAATCCTACCAGGAAAGCAGAGCTAGGTCCTGATGGTCCTACAGATCAGTGGCTCTCCTTTCAACACAGTGCATATTAATACACATTTGTCTGTCTTTAAAGAATATGCCTTTGGTAAATTTCCTGGCTGGATTTCTGAGGAAGCCTTAAAGAAAAATTTGTGTGATTGTGGCAGTTCTTCACACTCTGAGCATGATGGTACCAGCCCCATGTGTGCAGTGAATCCTGCCTTTCCTCGGAGAGGAATACTCACTTTCAGCAGCTCAAAAAGCTTCACTTGATCTTAGTAAATGGAATATCCTGCAGGATACAGTAGCATGAGTCCTCTTAAGGGCAGGACAGGGTAGGGAGTATGGAGGGTGTCAGCAAGAAATCTGTGATGTTGATAGAGGGATTCTTCCCCTTTGTTGGACTTGAATTGTACCTCCAAACCATAGCTGGAATGGATTAATCCTGACCTTTCTTAAAAGCTCGATTGATTTTCTTTATATCAGGAATATGTGTATAGCAAGGAATGGTTATTGCTACAATCTAGTTCCAAAATTGTGGTTTGGGATCAATTAGTAGGTCATGAAGAGTTTCTGGAAGGATATGGCTCAGCACAGCTTCCTAGTAAAGCGTACTGTCTGTATTCCAAAGGTGTGAGTGCCCTCCTGCTCCCTGGCAATAAAATATCCACTTCACATGGCCTATGTCAAATAGCTGTTTATTACAGTGGCACTTTCCTCTACTAAACCTAAGACAATTAATCTTTTGGGTTTTAAAAGCCTTCATTTTTTAATTAACATTAGTGCCAATCTACCTGGAAGAAATGTGGAATTTTTCTTGCTGTTTAATCTTATGTGATGTTCACAGTGTAAAAACCAAACAGCAAGTATTCTGCAAGTTCTTAGAACACAGGACTTGTCCCTGACCAATACAATAAGATCAGACTTTGAAAATGGAAGGGATATTGTATTCTAAATTTTATTTGAAAGAGAAAAAAAACCCAAACCAAAAGTCTGTGTGGTTGTTTTTCCCCTCCAAACCAAGATTATTTGCACAACTGTGCTGAAAGATATAATTCAGGCAAGTCACATTATTCACAAGCCAGAAATGGCACTTTTCCTGAGCACTGTAGGAAAAGCAGGCTTTCATCTGCAGCCTGCTATTTATTTCTATAATCCACACAAGAAACAGCCATCACCCAGCTCTGTGAAAAGTGCCTTAGCATTGCATACAAGACACACTGAAAAAGAAGCAATTGCTGCTGCCTTCCCAGGGAATATGCCACCCTTTACAGGACACAGTCATGTGATATGATAATGATGCAGATTATCTGAGACAGTCAGTTTAATGTATTCTATTCATCTCTTTGAGGTGTCATTCTTTAAATCTAATAGTGGCAGTCAAGTTTAGGCATGTTCTACAGCAAGACTTTATTCAGAATCATCCTACCTGAACAATACAAGATGGAAAGATGCACTATGGACTTGGCACATCTTCTCAACATCTCTGTCCTTCCCCCAGCGTGGTTCCACCCTTTTGCTGCAAAGTCCTGAGCAAGAAGGAATGCCCTTTGGCCAGACAGTAAAATAGCAATGAGGAAGCACAGCCCTTGTGAAAGGATTTAAAGAATTTGCAATTTGCTGCCAAATCTTGTTTTGAATCTATCTGCTTTAATGTGTCATGCTTTGAGAAGCAGAGTGGGGATCCAAATGTGACCATGCACATGGGTGCAGGTTGCTATTAGTGCCATTAGTGCTATGAGTAAGGATGCTCCTTTGGTTTGTTTTTCTCTCCTTGAAATCCTTTGAGCCATACCTGCTGTCAGTGTAATTTCATACAACATCATCAGTGCAAATGTATCTAAATTGAGTGGCACTGAGAATCATGTTTTATTTCAGTGGCTTCCAGACACAAAGAAAAGGATTGTCTTGATCTTTTGAGCAAAAATTTGTTAGAAACTTGCAACAAAAATCCTTTTAGTAAATGTTGTTTGTCTCTAGGATACAATGATTGCACATCTCACAATGCTTCATCTCACAATGTTTCTGTGTTAAATTAACCTGGATTAGCTGAGGTTTTAATTGCTTCTAATAAGTTACCATCACTATCATTCAACCTTCTTTTGCCTGCCTTGCTTGTGTAGTTTGTTAGCCCAAGATAAAAAACTGCAGTGATTTGAAGGACCATGCTGAGCATTCTGTATCACATTTGGAAAGCCGTGCTACCAAACATCCCTGATCTTATAAAAAAAATAAAAATCTGAAAACAACAAACAAACAAACCCATCACATGGCTACCAGATTCATGTCTTGCTTACTTTCTGCATTCTTCAAAGAGAAGTGTAGTGATTGGGTAAACTGGGTGCAAAATGAACGAACTATATTTTTGCTCTGGTCTCACCTTAATTGCCTCTGCCTGTGTGCAACATGACACAGGTTTGAGTCATTCAGAACTGTCACTTCTATAATTAAAAAGAACTGTTACCAAAAGAGTAGATTCACTGCTGGGATTGAATCGCAGAGCGTGTTTAATTATCATCCCTTCTTTCTAGTTATTATATTATTAATTCAGTTTCTCAAAATATCCTTTTCATTTACAGCCATTGATGGAATAAAATGTGACACAATTTGTTTTCTTTTCTGCTAAGTAGATGATGTACTCTAACAAGAGCAGGTCGACATGACCTTAGCTGTAGTTATACCACATGATAACTACAATAGGGCCTTATCAGAATCTCCTACTCTTTTAGGTGCTTGAAAATTCCAAAAAAGAAATGAATGTGTTTGAGTAGACCCTCTCCCCTGACAACTAAACAATAAAAACACAAACGTAATTATGAATTGCTGAATAAAATCTGTCTGGGATTCTTCCTAGCTGAAGTTACAAGTAGAAGAAAAAATTTAGAAAAAGGAACATGAGAAATAAGTGCAAGAAGCTGTTTGAGTAATCATATGACTTTTAAACTAACTAGGCAATGGAATTTGTTTATGTTTTTGCCATTCAACATTTTTACTTTCTGTGTGTGTATTTGTTGTGTTTTGTTTTCCTTCCTTCTTTCTTTCCTTATATATATATTTTTTAATGGTAATGTGCTTTACACAGCCTTTTGAACTGTGACCAATTTGCTGGTTTTTTTAACTTTATAATATAGAACAGTCATAGGCAATCTTAGCTTATAACTTAACTAAACTCTCATGTCATGTAAATCAGTAGGACTGCATTACCATGAAACCAAATTTTTTTACCATCCAAAGGGTCTGAGAAGAAAGATGGATAGACCTCTCATTTGGCAATGGTTTCCTGGCACCAGGCACACAGATAAAATTATTATCTTTACATCCAGACTACTTTTTATTCCCTTTGATGCAATGGAAAGCTGCACCTTATGGAGATGTGAGCTCCCAGGAGTAACACCAGCTCTGAGAGCAGCATTTGTGGAATTACTCATTGTTAGTTAAGCACTGACAATCTTTTCTGTGCAGTTGATAAAGCTATAGTAAAATAGTCTGTGTCCCAAAGATTTTGCACTCAGATGGGTGGATAATTCAAATGTCCTTGAGCACGTGGGGACTGATCTCAGCCAGGGATCTCAGCTGACTCCCAGTCCCTCTCCACTGACTGATGTTGGTATTAGCTATCCCACTGAAAAAGAGAAATAAACACCCAGTGCACCTCCATTCCTTCCTTCCTTCCTTCCTTCCTTCCTTCCTTCCTTCCTTCCTTCCTTCCTTCCTTCCTTCCTTCCTTCCTTCCTTCCTTCCTTCCTTCCTTCCTCCCTTCCTCCCTTCCTTCCTTTTTTCTGGACTGATAGCAGGAAGCCGAGAAGGATAACACCAGGCAACTGTAGGAAATGCTGGAGAGCAATGGATTCTAATTTTCTTTTGAGATCACAATTTCTTATTGACCTTGTCCTTGACTCTACACATCTGGGAAAGACCAAGGATTTGAGAGGACTGACTTTGATTTCTTGGCTCTAAAGAAAATACTGCAATAAGTTGTTTTGTAAAGCTGCTACTAGACTCATTTCCTAATATCGAGTTTAAGAATATTTGTTTTAATATCTTCAGTTTGGTCTTGAACAACTTTAAGTATGGCGCTCATGATATAGAAAAGGAGGAGCTAAAAAAGCAGTGTTACTATGAGAACTAGTGAAGATTTCCATCTTTCTTCTATTATCTGGAGAATATACTCACAAAAAGCCCTTTTCCAACTGATTACCTAAAACATAGGCTTTCAGGTTTATGGAGGAACAATGGAACATGAGAAAGAATGAGAGAGAATTGTTAAAATAGAAAGTATCAGTGAAGACCAAAGCATACAGGGACTGTCCAGTGGAGCCTCACAGTTCCAGGAACCCCATGTCCAGAAAGATCAGTTCTACCCTGTTTTTTTTGGCGCTGACACCAACTAACACAGAATGTGCCTGTCTATATTATAATTCTCTCATGGTCTTCAAAACAGGATGGCTGCATTTTGGTCAGTGAGATACAGCAGTCAGTAATACAAATGGTCCCACACCCACCCTCAGGATCTGCTTGGGAATTCTCTGGGACAGTGCAAGGTGGTCCAGAACAAAATCAAGCCACATACAAACTATTTAACTTTACAAACAATTGAGTTTTAGTGTCCAGACAATACTTAAATTACTACTCTGGATACAGCCAAAGAGAATCAGTGAATCCAATTACACGTAGGGGAGGGTTTTGCTGTGTTTTTAAAAAAAATCAAGCACTTTAAATCCACAACACAGTACTGGTATAACTTCTTAATAGAATAAAAAGCAAATTGGTCATGCTTTGTGATTTTCATGCACAGAAATCCAGTACTTCTTTTCTTGCTATAGCAATGTAAAGGAAGAAAAAAAATCCCAGTAAAACTGGATGTATTTCAGCAAGTGCATATGCTTTACACACATCTATAAAGAAAAGCTGTCATTTCCTAATGTAAAATCTCTTTATTTTTTCATTATGCACCACTGAGTCCTCATTCATTGTAGAGCAAGTAAAGATCACCCTCAAGCCCAGGACAGGAAAGTATTTGAGATCTGAGACATCTTACAGATGGTGTTGAATACTCAGATGCTTCCTTCCTATCTATTAGAATTAAGATATGCTGTGCATTGCTAGGTTACTGTTGAGTTGAGCTGATGTTAGTGATTTACACTGTTCCTGACACCATGCAAATTATTAAACCACTGAAATAACAACAAAAATAAAGGAAAAGAAGCAATGCCTTAATGTTTAAATAGTTTTTTGCATTGAATCAACATTTCAATTAGGAAGGTCTGAACAAGAATAAGAGGGAAAAAATAACCTTGTAAAGTCCAGGAAAGTTTGAATTAGAGATTCTTTTTGGGAATAAAATCTGGTATGAATGTTCAAATGCAAAGAGCTGTGTCGTTTTAAACACTCAGTTTTGCTTTTGGTCTTAATGAACTGATGTAATCAGACATACCACTGTAGCCACTGAGTTCATCCAGGAAACAATTCTTGTTTCCGTCCTGTGTCTGACTGTGCCTGTTCTCATGCTGCCATTGGACTGTCTTTTCTTCATCCACCCTACTTAATTGAAGATTGTTGATGTTTTTAATAAACATTTTATATAATTGTTAGTTTATATTAAGCCCAGACAAGGTCCAGAGACAACACCCCCTGCCACACCTCAGGCCATGCACCCATAAGGCTTAGGGAAAAGTACAGGAGGACTGTTTGGAGATGCTGATGAATGTTATGGACTGGAAATTCAGTCATAAGAACTAATGACTGTCTTACTGACAGTAAAATTCTGAAATTTAAGAGCATTATTTCAAGTTTATTACAGAAGATCCAAACAATAAATTATTACCCCCAGTTTTTAGAATGAGCATCTCTCTTCCTGATAAATGAATAGCTCTTTGAGGTTTATGCACCTTTTCATACTCATCATTATAGTAGGGGTCATAAAAAGGGATTGTGGTGGCAGTGTGCTTTAGATGTTAAATATTTATAAAAAATTGCATTGTATAATTTTGTGTGCATTCACCTTTTAGGGGAAAAAAATGTCATCCTTATATACAGCTTCACTGCCTGTGTAAACTATGGATCACCTACTCTTCCAGTTCATGTGAGCCTAGTTTCATCATGTGAAATAAAAAAAATGCTATCCTACAACTACTGAGGATCAGGCCTGGTCCATTTGATCCATGAAGTAATGAATTTCTTATTGTTCAGGGGCTGTATTTGTTTCTGGGTTTGCATCACAGTCTTTGGAACCCTTCATGTTTACCGCTGGCCTCTCTTTTGTCTTCCCTTTAGTCCCAGGCCTTTCAATTCTGCTTCCTGTACTAATACAAGTCTTTATGTCATTGAAAATTAACAATACCAAAGCAGTGCCCTGCCAGAGCAGAGCAGATCAATGACCCAGGAGCAGCATGTTCCAGCTCAATGGTGCACAAGTCATTTTAACTTCCACTCTCCAGTGCTCAGCTTCCAAAGGAGCAACCCTTTTGCCCAGTATATTAACTTCTGGAAACTCCTTGTTAATCACTCTATCTGCAGTTCCTGCTCTGAATTTTGTGCTAAGACCTGAATGCAGCTTTTCATCAAGCTAGACCACTTTTCTTCTGCCTTTCTTTCCATCTCGTCATGTGCTGTCAGTCAGATCAGCAGCACTGCTGTGGTGTTCTGTACAGCCGTGCTGGGATACAGCACTGACAGTCATATTTACCTTATGGAAACCAAGATAGCTCTTGGAAAATAAGAATTCTAACAGTGTAAAGTGACACCCCTTAACTAACAGGACAAATCTTACATTTGAAGGGAAAAAAAATAAGAGCCATATATACAATGGTCTCCAAAATATGAAGAAAAATAGTACCATCAGAGATAATAGTATTGTCAAACTTCTTCTTTGTTGGCCTTTTTAGAAGGAATACAGTATTCTAATCTAATATTAGAAGGATGGATTATCTAAAGGAAATAATTAAAATTTTGCACGTAGTCTTTCGCTAAGGTTTATTGATGGGATTAAAGTCAGAATGATCCCTAGACATAAAGGGGGCAGGGTCTGCCCATGGCTTTGGAATTATCACATAGCAGTCTGGCACAAGGGTTCAGGAGAGTCTTGGTTTGGAGTTATGCTTTTCTTTGCTGTTATTCCCGAAGTCTGCCTCCTTTCATCAGGGAATTCACTGAGATGGTGGGGGGGCACAGGGTTGATGTGAATGCAGAAGCAGTTTAACCATTGAGGCAGGAATTTTCAGCTCAAATATTTCAAACTATAATTTTCTTCCTACAAAAAAGAAAGTTATGGATTTAGTCTGGGGAAATGTCTCAACCTTTTTCTCAAGAAAAAAAAAATATGATACAAGTGGGATTTACCATCACAAGAAGGAACAACTGGGGCTCTAGAGAAAGATGTAATGCTGTTTCATGGAGGATTTGGATATTTTGAAATTTGATCTTGCTCCAAGTCAGAAGGAAAACAAAAGTGTTTAAGTTTTCATGAACGAAAAGCAAAACCTGATGCCAGGAAAGTCTGTTAAAGCTCTGACATTCTCCTTCTGAAGCTGACTGACAAGAAATGGGATGGATTTCCACCACGTCTTTGCTGAGCTGGGCTATTCATCTCAAGCATTAACAAAATAACAAGATAGGGGAATTCCAAGGGGGAAAAATTGTCTATAGGAATTTATTGACCACAGTGTGAACACAGCTTTTCACTGAAATCACAAGATACTCTTTTCCTCAAGGGAAATTAGAGCTTTTCACACATTCGTCAGTGGGGTGCTGAAAGAGGCAGGAGAAACAGAGGTCTATCACATTTATAAATAGCTGAATAGAAAAAAACAAAACCATCACACAACAACACATAGTTTAGAGACATGTTATCTTTCTTCCACTATAGTGGCCACATTTACAGCCAGGGATGGTTGGTAGGAATGTCCAGGCAGCACAGGCAAGTCACAGTGTGTGGCACCAGGCTGTAGTCATCGCCCCAATCCCTGACAGCCTCCCTGCCCTGGGAAAACCTGGTCATATTTGTTGCCACAGCTTAAAGCAGCCACAATGTTTTTGCCAGGATGTGGATCTTTTCCAACAGATTTCTGTCAGGATTTCTCTCTGGTTAGAGCAGAGGCCCAGAGCGGAGTGAGCTGTGGGGTCACGGGTGGTGTGGTGCCCTTCCTCCACTAACAGTCCCATCCCACATCTCTCCACTGGGCTGGACCAGAGACCCTGACCAGGGATGGCACCAGCCTGGCCATCTCCCTGCCTGAGGGAACCCTTCCAATGCCCCTGGAAACACCACGGCTGTTGGTGGTTCCTGTGGAGAAACCACAAACCCAGCCGAGGACAAAGAAATCCATCATTAGCTTCAGATCAAGAATAAATAATACTAATAATATGTAAAGAGCATCAACTGGATGTGGAGAGGATCTGCCACTTCACTATGAAGGATGTTCTTGGATATGAAAGAGCATAATTCACAACAAAATCCTTAAAAAGATAGAAAGAATTTAAATGCATGTGTATGCTTGGGTATTTAATGCACCATGCAGGCATCGTATGTCTTTCATATTTTAATCACAAATCATAGCATCTTCTTTAATGGGCAGAGATCCTTGGCAATGATGGATTTTTATGGCAAATAGCACTACTGTGCCATGCTTCTTCATTAAAGCCCTGATTCAGCAAAGCAATTAAACATATGCTTAAATTTAAATATCTAAGTAATCCCCAAACTTTCTGGTGCTGTGCATGTGCTTAATATTCTGTAGATCCATAAGGAATTTGCTTGAAGTGGGTCATTCACACCAAATATAATAGCTCAGTATATACAGGATATCTTGCCCAAAAGAACTGGTTAAAACATTAGATGCTTTATTAGGTCTGCATTAGTAATTTTAATTTTCATTGCCTCTTTGATTGTGAAGAATGAATGTGTGTGCACACATGAAGTCAAGACCTGAAAAAATGATGAAGGTAAAAAAAAAATAAAGGGACATTGTGGGTTCAGGACATCTATAATAAACTCAAGCTTCATCAGCATTTCTAAGTTTTTTAACCAAGAAATATTGATTCATGTTTATTATATTTTATGGCACTTTACAACAATTTATAACACTTACATTAAGGAATAGATGGGCCGGGATAAAAGCCAATGTGAGTATGAAAAAGATGAAGTGCTGTCAGGAATAGCAACTTTCAAGTATCAGGTACAGCCCTTGTTTTTACACTTTATCTCACCTATTTAATATAGGATGGAATCCTTTAATGATTAATTTTAAAATACAAATTCTAGAAAAAGACTTGCTGTGGAATGGCCACCTAAAGAGCACCTTAGCAAAAGTAGTGCTTCAGTAAAAAACCACATGTAAAATATGCTCAAGGTATCTCTAACTAAAGAATGTAGCTGTAATAAATACTGTGCTGAACCCCGTTGAAAATGTTCAAGAAGTGGTGAGCTTGGGTTCCAAAGACAGACTGACTAACCACTTAAATTTGTTTTCCCACCAGAACTGATCATCTTAGAAATCAAGATAAATTAGTTAGAAAACCAGTTTTGTGGGCAAAATCCCTTGTTGCTATGTTACCATAGATACTTATACAAAAGAAAGTCTCCCATTGTGAGTCAAAATCTGTTCATTGAAATATTCATAAGCCAGGTAAAAACAAAGAAGCAAATAAGAATATATGGAGCCTCCACCAGGTGTTTCCTTTACTCTGTGCAGTTGCTTAGTGCAGGTGCTCTAGGACCAGCAGCCAGACCCATTCATTTCTGAGCTAAATGTTGAGGATTTCTTCTTCTGCCATCCCAGCTCATGGGCATGGTCCAGGTTTCCAGCAGTTCTGGAAGTGCTAGAGCATCATGTGAAACTGAAATACAGATTGAGGCTTTTTTTGTGAGCCTATCCATGGAACAATGAATTGAAGAACTCCCAAGTCATGGGCAACACTTTAAAAACAGATGCAGTACATTACTGTCTAATTTTGTGTGCTACTGCTGTTCCCCATTATTCAGTGGAGAATTCCCTCTCTGCGAGAGAGGCACTGTGATAATCCCAAGGTGATTAAGCAGGAAAGAAACATATCTGTTGTTATGGTTTGGAACAGTGGATTGGTAACTGCAGGTGTTAGAAAAAGCTTGTAAATGTTGAAAGCGCCCAATCTGTAGTACATGTTGTCCCTCATTTTCCAAGATTGCTCATTTAAGTCTTTAACATTCCTTGATATGCTTTCTCTAGGGACATTGGATTTTTCCTTTGAGCTTTGCCCATCTATTTGTCCCTTTTCTGTGGGCATTTTGTGTTAATTCTTCACCCTTGCACATCCTTCCAGAGGCTTATAGGGAAAAAGATATGAATGTTGGGCATTTTCCAGTGTGGAAAATGCTGAACAAACTGGACCCTTATGGGCTTGTTTCCCTATGGAGAGACCCTATGCTTTATGTATGCAAACATATAACAAAATGATAAAGAAATGATCATGTGATCACATGGCTCATCAGTTTGAAGGCATATATTCTGGGAGAATGATACGTTTTCAGTGTTATCAGGCATGAAACAACAGTGAACTGATGTTTTAGATTGTTACAGTGATAGAAAAGCAGCTGAACACAACAAATGTAAAAAAAGGGAAGACATGCGATCCACTCACAGCCATCTGACACAGGGAGCCATGTGGGTTGTCTTCTGACAGTGTCCTTTGCTATGATGTCCACCTCTCCATTTCCTCACCTTCCTGTCACCCCTCTACTCATCACTGCAATAATTTTATCTAGGGAGGGTATTTCATATCTTCTTCTTAGTTGTGATGATGGCTGGCACTGACTCTTCATCAGGGTGTGTGAGCAAGCATCTATCACACAATCTCTAACAGCACCAAGTGCATCTTAATCAGAGACACCTCACCCATTTGACACAATCAATCAGCAGCATACAAATTATAAATTATTTGCCTGAATGTATTGCCAAAAGCTGTCTTTAAAATTATTATAGCATGCAAGTTTGGGTCCTAGTCCTGCAGCCTGATCATCGCACTCAGGAGTCTTGCATCTGTTCACGGTTGTATTATTTTTTCTCAGTCACAGCAGTTCAGTGGTCCACCTACACAGAGCAGAATGTAAGACTGGGGCCCAAATTTATGTACCATCTGCCCTTGGTCATGCATGCCAACTTTTATAAAAATCAATCACTTTGTCTCTCTGAAGAGCTCCCACATGAAAAATTCCCCCATGTAAGTTTGGAACTTAAAATTATACTTTTTTTTTTAATGATATGTTTTTACTGGGATTTTGTGTGTGTGTGTGTGTGCTAATATTCAATATGACATTATTTTGAGTGGAAGATGGCAACTCAGCCTGAGGCATGACAAAATAGTCAGAAACACACCACCTGCTGTGCCCCATTGCTTTAATATTGTACTGTTTAATAAGAAAATGACCCCAAGTGTTTGGATGACAACTCTAAAATGGACCATAAATATTCCGTACATAAGGAAAAGCTGAAAGCTAAAGTACACTGCCTAATATTGCTATGGTGCAAAAGGGAATAGGAATACATTCAATTTGCCTAAGTATCTAGTAGTGACAGCCACTAACATTTGTTTAGGACAAACACCAAGTGGATGTCTGTTTGTTAATAAATGAAGGAAAAGAAATATGGGTTACTGTGCAAATGGACATTAGAGGAGCACAGATTTTGGTTTGATGTATAAGACACATAAAGAACCCAATTCTGGGCACTGCTAAGTGGTTCTTGAAAAATGCTGAGCCCCTGCTAATTTCAGTAGGAGTTGAGCAAGCTCAGCACCTGGCAAGGATGGGTCTATCTATATTTAAATATGGAACGAACACTCATCCAAGTGGATTCACTTATGATAAGCTGATGCAGCCTAGAAATTACATGTTTGGTTAAATTGGGGTAATCACAAAGAGGGAGATGCTCAAATAGGCAGTGATAATTGGTACAACAATGTCTGTTTCCTCCTTCTGATCTTGTGTCCTCCCTGAGGGTTTTCTCCTAGCCTGCATTAATTAAGAGAAGGCATGTGACATTTCTTACAGCCTTTGACACCAAGATGACCTTTCCCTAGGTTGCTCATGACCCCCTGCTGACATCAAACATGCTTTTTACTGTACAGGACCCTTTATCCACCAGACATTCAGAAAAAATACTGAATAATATTCCTGAACAATTAAGATGCACAGAAAAAAGTTATGCTGTTATGACAAATGACTGAATAGTTCATAGGTAATAATTTGTTTGACTAACAGGAGCTTTTATTTCAGTGATCCAAGGACTTTTAGAAAAATTTATTCCCCACTTGAAATCATGGATTTGCTTGCTGCAAATAAGTATTGGTCATTAATTTTTTCTCCAGACATCTGTCATGAGTGTGTGGCATTTAAACCCTCTGGACAGAAGGCCAATGGACCTGGGTTATGCTTCCTGAATGGCTACTGCAACTCTTTTAAATCTAGCTCAGCATAAGAAAGTTGGTTCACTTTACTGTTTTTTCAGGCTTTATCAGATGTTTTTGTGAAAAAATTTGAAAATATCAATGTCAGGTCTTGTAAAGCTGTTTCTTAGAACATTCAGGGAAATTAAAACCAGAAAGAGCACAGATGTAGTCAAGACAGATGGAACATTTATCTTTTTTCCCAAATACCTACAGAGCAGTTTCTGACGTCTCCACCTCTGTTTAATCAGTCACGTTCTCAACACTCAATCACTCTGAGAGTTTGAAATGGCATGGTGTTGCACATTGGGTGAAACGCCCCAAACTTTCAACTCCCACTGAAATTACAAGTCGAAGTTCCATTATTTCACACGCATACACACACAG
Source organism: Monarcha castaneiventris obscurior (assembly GCA_026261815.1). NCBI lineage: Eukaryota > Metazoa > Chordata > Aves > Passeriformes > Monarchidae > Monarcha > Monarcha castaneiventris. The sequence continues at coordinate 10,858,357 of JAMPIT010000575.1, forward strand.
AATCAAAAAACTAAGAGGAAAAAAATCCCACAAAAAGCTCAGCTCCCGACAGCTGAGCAAAAGCAAGTATGTATGTAGCTGCATACCTAAGTACTCCCTCGGAGTATCTGTGTAGCCAGCAAACACAAGGCACTGGCATCTGCTGTGGGAACACGAGGCCTGAGCGTGGGCAAACTGGAAGGGGCCATGTGAGGCCGGAGCTCATGCTGCTGGTGCTGGTGAATCTTTGTGGGACACCTTGACTCCAGGTTACCTCAGAACAGTACACACGCTGCTTGGCATGCGTTCCCAGTGTGCCAGAGAGTAAAAAAACAGTGTGGTGAGAGGCATGAGAGAGGCAGTATTAAGCTACCCTGAAGTATATTCTCTTTGCAGATATAAGTCTTCTGTCTCTGTGTGGAAAATGTGCCTAGTGATGGGTGGCATCACAGAGGGAAGCAACATGAAATACCTGTTGATAAAAAAGGAATAAAAGCAGACAGTTAAGACACTGCTGCCTCTGCTTGAATTTGCTTTTAATTCTGGAGATGCTGGCCCCTGAAACAAACAGCTTTCCATAGACTGTAGCTGGTTATCCTGGTGGAACTCCTCCCTGCAGTGATTTGCAGGGCATTTACACTGCAATTTTCCCTCCTTGTCATTCTTGTTTGTGCTAGCTGAGGGTCAAGCCAGCTTTATGTAAAGCCAGAGAGGAACACGGGTAAGGCTGGGGTCAGTTCCAGTTCCCAGGGATGTCTCCTGATCCCTGAACTTCTGAGCTCTGCCACACTCAGCATAGTCCCTGCAGTGCTGTGGTGCAGAGCCCCGGTGTAAGAGAGCTTCATGCCATGCCATTGGAGGGAGGAGTGGGTGCATTCCACCTCTGCCCAGACATGCAAGTACAGGGACATCCCAGTGCCAAAGGACAGAGGTCTCCACTGAAACCTGAGGTAGCCTTGGGTCACAGCATGGACTCTTGCCCTCACAAAGGTTGGTGCTGAGGGAGGTACATGAGTCCATGCAGCTGAAAGGCCCCAGTTAGACCAGCAGCATCCAAAACATGTCCAGAAAGTATCCCCTGTGACCATTTCTGTGGGTTTTTCCATTCCAGTCTTTTCTAAAATCATTTCCCTATTAGATTCTCTGATATTCACTTGGACATTACTGGTACTGTAAACACTTTCTGGCACATAGGTCAGGCTGTTAGGGAGAGTCAGTGTAACAAAATGGCTCAATCACAGGGGACTGATATCCCTCTTGCATTGTGCTGCTATGCCTGTGAATACACCAGCAAAGAAATTTGTGTGGGTGGGATTTGCATTGCCCTTTTACCTCTGTTGTCTCCTCTGTGGGCTCCGCTCCTGATCCACAGCATTCCTGCTGTGGGCATCATCCCTCCTTATTGCAGGCCTGCTTGCTTGAATGTAGCTGCTTTATTTTAGCATCTTTTCTAGGGATTCTCACTTGCTCCCCATTCTGCTTGCCTTTAACAACTCTGGTACATGCAGACTCTTCTGTGTCAGTGCCTTTTATCCAAGACCATTCCACCTCTTCAGTTGTTGGTTTGTTTCCTTTTTTTTTTTTGGTTTGTTTCTTTTTTTCCCTCCAGTACCACATGGCAGGTCACTTGCATTAGAGGATAACTCCTCTACTTCTATCACTACATGGCACAAAGCCAGTTCAACAAGGCCTTTCCAGATCTGAGCAGAGATAGATGGTATCTCCATCTTTGCTGGAAATAACTGGCACAAACAAATTCTCAAAGGAAGTTCTTAATGAGATTTGAGCTGAAAGGCTCCTCTTTGTGCCTATGCACATTTTGTCAGTACATATTGTCACAAAAGCTGTATGGTCACAAAGAGCCATTGATGAGCCTCACACAGCCACTTGATCACTTATTTTACTATTATCTTCATTCTCAAGAAGTAAAAAAAAAAAATGAAATGGCTATTTTAAAATTACACAAGTACAGAAAGGTACATGCTGAGTGGTTTAAAAACATTCTTTTAAAATCATATATAAATTAAAAGCTGCTTAATTTAAGAATGTATCCTTGGCTGAGGTACTTCATGTTGAAAAGTGGTTACTCAGCATATAAACTACCGTAAGTACTTTTCATAAAAAATTTTATGACATAACAAATTTTTAAAAATGGTTATTTACACAATATTTCTGATGACGATTATAGTTTATCAGATCAATAGTCAATGTTCCTGAAAGTCATTTAATTCAGATTTATGTAACCCACATTATAGAAAAGATCAGTTAATGTATATTTACATCAGATAGCTTAATAACTCCCTTAAAATTGTTAAGGCCCTCTACTCACAGTCCTGTGCATTTCTATGAAGGCTTTTGCTTTATCTAAATCCCTTAAAACTCAAAGAAATTCATGCCACCAAACTTCACTGAGCTGCTGACAAGTCATCTCTGATGATAAGCACTTTTGACAAGTTCTTGAATAGTGAGGGGGACAGGGTGAGACACAGATTTACCTTTAAGAATTTGTCAGACTGAAAGATGTGGCTTTATAGCTTTTTTGTTTTCCCCTGATTCCACTGTACTGCAGTGCTGGGTCACAACTGCTGGGTTTTCAGTTGTATGGTTTCATGGACTGTGCTTTGTTCATCAACAGAATTTTAATTAATGGCAAGAATGCCTACTGCCCAGCTAGGTATTCTTTGAAGTTTTAAATTAAAATACCTTAGATATTTGGCTTAATAACAGTTTAGTGCCTTAAAATTACAGACTTCATGTTTATACTACAAGCTCTGTCATGCTACAGTTGAATATACCCATTAGCATGAGTGGAACAGTGTGTTACTTCAAGAAAGATCTTTTTCACAGTAAGAATTTGATCCTAAAATCTGCAGTCATGAGAGAGCAATTCCATTTGATTTTAGTGGATTTGAGCAGGTGACTAGTGATACTTGTGGGGACACTGCAGGGTCAGGTCTTATTTTGGTTGCTGTTTAAATGTCAGCTTTTGTCAACAGTTACAGCAGCAGTATTAGGGACCTGTACTTCTTTTTCCTTACAATAAGGATACTTCTACTCTATCCTAGCCTTTGAAATGTTTATTGAGGTCTGAGACCGCAGGCACCTGAGTGTTTCTTTTAGATGTGCAGCAATCATGTTTGCTAACATCATGCTGTTGAAATTTTGAATGTACAAAAATGAAGATGAAAAAACAGAAAAAAAAAAAAAAGCTCCGTTTGGGCTGTTGGGTTTTTCCCGTTGTTTTTTTGTTTGTCTGATTGTGGTTTTTTTCCCAATCGCAACTGTAATTGCCACTGTGGATGAGTCTATAGCAAAGATGTGCAGGCACATAGTGGGAAGCAGAAGCTCCCACAGCCTTGGCAGGGGTTTCAGTTCAATTCAGGCTGAAGCGAGCCATGCAGAAAGAGGAAGCACTGCCTTGTCCCAGCCCAGGCCCCATGCCCTCACAGTTCACGTGGCTCTAGGAATGCTTTGGCCTCAAAACGAGTTTGGTCAGCTGACCTGACCACAAACTGATTAGGGAAAGGGATGCGTGCAAATGGGGAGAGAGGTAAAATTGGGAAATGGTTCTGTGACTGAGACGCACTTTCTGGACACTGCTGAGAAAATGGAAGCAAGCTGTAAATGCACGGACTGTACTAGAGAAAGCCAAGGGAACAGACCCTGTTTGACCTGTAGGGGAAAGCATGTGTAAGAGAAAAACCTTAACTTGCTGTTGGTTCAAATTCAGGGATTACTTCAGAATGGTTAGGAAATGCAATCGATAAAGTGCACAAGTGCCATATTTTTATGTGTTTGGATGTTTCTTGAGGCAAGTTGATGTAAGATACAATTGGAGTTTAGAACCCTTCAAAGGTCATATTTCTGTTTGTTTCTGTTGCCACATGTCCCAAAAGAATGGACTGTAATCCTGGTTTATCCTGGGTAAACACAGTTGTGGAGCCTAAAACTGTCTAAACCCTGTAGTCCAGTCCTTCTGCTTGTGTTACAGATCCATACTCAGAATGCCACCAGTGAAGTGAGGATGCAAAGAGTGGGGTGAAACAGAGTGATGCCACCAAATCAGGTTCAGACTAGACAGCACCTGAGATCCCTTCCTCTGAGTACAGGCAGGGCATGCCCCAGAGTGGAAATCTCCCTGGGGAAGTGACTGGAGCTTTAAGAGACAAAAAGAGTTGAAAAAAAAAAAGAACAAATCTATGGCTTCAGGAAAGCTGTCTCCGAGTAGTGTTTGACACTGCTTGGATCCCACACTATACAGAGCAACTGTTTCCCCCATAGTCATTTATATAATTATAACCTTGCCTCATCCTTTCACCTTCAGAGTGGGAGGTTTTGTAATTCTTGCTAATTTCAGACAGATCTCCCACCGTTTCATGAGGAACACTTTATATAACACAAGTATTGCTGTGTGGCTACTGTTTTTAAAGCTGTGTTTGAATATTTCATGGATGGTAGGTTATTTTCTTTCCTTCAGCAGTTGAAAGTAAACCAAAGATTTTGTACTGTTCACAGTTAAAATTTGGCCATTTCAGGAAGCAGATGTGACAGGGGCTGGGCCTAATGGGCACTTTACTGGTGGCTGGGTGGTCAGTGCTTGAGTCAGTGAATTATTAAACAGACATCAATTGCAACAAAGATAGTGGGACCTGATGGTCACATAAACTCATCCTCAGGTTCAAACGTGACATGCTCAGCAAAATCAGGGAACATGTATGTATATTGTTTTCACCTCAAAAACAAGATTTAAGTGCTGACAGTTTTCCAGATTTATTTCTTCTTTAAAACCAGGCTGTGGTTTCTTGTCTAGTTTTTGACTTCTCCAGCAATTCATTAAATATTTTGTTTGTCTTCCCTGCTTTGGAAGCACTTTATCAGTGCTTGAATGAAGATGACATCCAGGAAAACCTTATTTTTGCTACTAGTTTGCCAGGAGCTGAAACCAGCTTTCTGGTATGATATCAATAAAACCTGTAATTGAAGAAAAGGTACCCAAAAGGACATTTTTTCACTTTGTGAACAAATAAAAGATGTGAAGAGGTAGGCAGAAAACAGTCAAGTGCACTATGAATCACTGCAGGGGTGCAAACAAAATTCCTTAATGACAGAGTTCTCACTGACAAATTCTGTTTGTTTTTGCCTCTAGAGCTGTCTGTGCTAATGACAAGCAACTCTGCTTGGAACTTATTTGCATGAAGTATTGTACAGTGCACACTGTGCATGAGTGGATGAAGGAAAGGAGGCAAGGCTACCCAGGGATTGCATCCCCATGACAACCCCACTTAATGAATTACTAAGAATCAGGAGAATATTGAGCAAAATGTCCCTTCCAGTACAGCTAGAGGAGTACCAGCGTGGACATTGTCACACAGCACAGCTGGGAAGAAAGATTTGAGAAAAGACCCATGGATGGGATTAGTCTGACTAAACGTAGGTTTCTATCTCTGAGTTAATCAACTTTGACTCCATTTAGTACTGGGAAACAAGTGAGTTCATTTTGCCAGATAAATTTCCTATTGAAGAAAATCATAAGGGGAATCTTTACAGATTGGTTCAGATTTAAACATTTCAACTGAAGACACCTAAATTAAGGTGTCATAAATACTTAATCCTCACTGTATATTCTCTGCTATGCTGGAATATAACTACACAAAAATTCAGAGACAATAAAGCTGTTTTGAACAAAGAAAAAGTCATATTATATCAGTGGGATTGTTATACTAAATCAGAGCCTCCTTTCCCTCAGACTGATGATAACCTAAGTGAGAAAAGTTCCCTCACTGTAAAACATTGCACATGAACACCCAGAAAATGAAATGTCCATTTCGTTTTGAATAATTGGTGTGTCAGTGATTCACAGCCCACTGTGAATTGAGATGTATTTATTTAATGGCTTAATCATTTTAATGATTCATTTTACTTTAGATTAGGAATTCAATTCAATGTCTGTGTCACACTTCAGACTCAGAAGTAACTGGTTGCAAGGTTTTGTTCTCACTCTTGACAAGTCAGAGCCCCAAGATGTTTCTACAAGTAGCTCTGTTGTGGCAGGTGGGACTGCCGAAAATAGGAGAAGCAAAGCTGGGCTTTGTACAGTTATTTAAATGGCATTCAGTTGCTTAATGGATTGATAGACTATGTCTAAACTGTGGGATGTGGAGCTGGTGTCTAACTCTGCCTGGACTCCACATCAGGATGAAATCCAGGTGTGCAATTTTCTGCCTCAGTCTGAACAGCACCCTGGTGATTGTTGGAAGAGGGGAAGCTGGAAACTGGGGTGCTTTCTGACAGGTCCCTGCCATAAAGCACTCAGGATGTGGCCAGAAAAATGCATCATCTTGCAGGTTTTGTTGAGCTGTAGACTGAACTTTTGTGTTCAGTCTCTGTTCATGATCATGTGGTAAGCTTTCATTTGAAATTTGGATGTGCAAAAGCGATTAGATTTAAAATTAATTGTCTCTAAGATGGGCTGGTGTCTGTAGCACATTCATCCACAAACAAATCACTGCAGCAGCAGTGACTGAGAAGACAAGCAAGCATTTAATGAATCATGAGTATTAATTTTTCCCATGCTGTGTTTGGTCTGGAGAAGTTTGGGTTGTATGGTTAAAGGAAACATCTTAGTATTCAGAACTCTTGGGCTTCAAGGCTCCTTGAACACTAAGTAAAAAAGAAAATTTTAACTTTTTTTTTTTTTTTTTTTTTTTAAGAAAACTAAAAGCCAGTTAATTGCAGGGCAAGAACAGATCCATATTCAGCAGGATTTTTCAGTTGTACTAAATCTCAATGAGCATAAGTCAAAACAAGTAATCATAGTTGTAATGTGAAGATTCCCTAACCCGGAGTTCATCCAGCGCCTGCAAATGGAGTTCTGCATTTCCAGATTCCCTCTTCCTTTAGTATCCATCCAGTATCCCATCTTACAAAAAAAGCTTCTTCTCTAAGCACCCATGTTGAGGCAGAGGAAAATGAAACTGATATTAAACACTCATATTCAGGGGATTGGGCAGGTCATTCCTGTGCAACTAGTCTGGAAGCTTTCATGCTGAACCACTGTTTATGAACTCTAAAGGAACTTATTTCAGTTGGATAATGGTTAATTTACAGCCAGAGCTTAAAAGGGCAGAAAAAGATAGCAGCACAATTGGGTTCAGTGCATGATGGGGAAAAATAAATATCTCACAGAAAGAGATATCTGAAATTCAGATCACATTGAGATGCAAAGAAAGCTGTGAAAAGCAGTAGGAGGGTGATTGTATTCCAATTAGATTTCTTCTGCTCATATAAAACAGGCCTGGACTGAAAGTTAATCATCTGATTTATGGATCTTGGGAGGAGTGAAACCCTACGAACTCCTGAACAATGAGAGGCAAATGAGATGGAGGGGAAGAAAAATTGAATATTTCTGAGACTGTACTTCTGGGGAAAAACAAAGACAAAAAAGTCTAAACATGCTCTTGGTTTATAAATTTACCTTAGTACTGTCCTCTTACACTCAAGTTCGTCTTATACAAAAATGTTGCCTTTTTGAGCAAAGCAGTCAAAAGCAACTCATTATTTCACATGTCACAATCTCTTGGGCACATGATAGATATATTTCCACAAGGTTCCTGCAAGACCTTCCAGAGTTATGTTGCTGTGGTGGATTATTTCATCTATATGATTGGTCATAAGTAATCTGACATCTGATCTGAGCTTGTGTCACATGTAAAAGTGTGTCCATTCCTTAGCTGAATCCTTTAAAAGCATTCCATGTGTGAGTTGTATGAAAATTACTGCCAGCCAAAGGGGAACAGCAGGATTCATGTTACAGCCATGGTGGGTGACAGGGCTTGGAGCACCGTCAGGTCAGTGACAGGAGGACTGCCTGCCACCAGCTAGTATCCACTTATATGCTCTTGTTTTTCCTTCAATTAATCCATCAGTAACTGGCCCTCAGAAATATAATACCAGGGCATTTGTGAAAGGACCGACAGAAGGGATGTGATGATGTATCACAGATGCCATTTCTTTCTGCCATTCTTGAGTTTCAAGCTTCTGCCCAGACCTGCTGCTGGGACTGATGCAGCAAAGCTCAGCCCAAGCAGGACAAAGATGATAATGGTAAACAGAGGACAGTACTCTCAAAACTTTTCATCTTTTTTTCCTTCAGTTGAAGACGTACCTATGTGACCAGTAAGTCACATCCATGTTTAGGTCACTTGTGTAGCATTTTCCACCAAAACAGATAAAATTTTTCTTCATCAGCCTGTACTAATGCTTCTAGTTCAACACAAAGCCAGGCTATCTCTAATCTGGAGTCCCCTTTACACTACACTGCAGTCCTCCAAGTGTCAGCCTGAAGTCTCAATGGGTTTTTTAGCTGGATCATAGTGCAGGATGAATGTCTGGCCCAGACACCCAGTTAGAACCTCAAATATTGCAAGCTGACATCAGGGCATCAGTTATTAGTACCTTTTATACCTTTAGGGGTCATGCTCCAACATGAAGTTCTTTACAGCCTCCAGGTGGTGGGGAGTGCTGTCTCTTTACCAATAAAGGACCTTTCCCCTGGTTTCTGTGTTAGTTTGCACAGAGTGCTGCGACAAGGTCAGAATCTGGATCCTGGTTTTCATTTCCTGGTCTGCATTCCAAATACACAAACCTTTTCCAAAGAGCTGTTGATAATCTTCTATCTTAACCTACAGACCCAGTGCAGCTTCCCACCTTTCGGTGGGAAAGGACGGATATCTTTTTCCCAGCCAGCAACAAACACTGACATATATGTTAAAGTTTTTCTGCTGCTGTTCTGCTCCTGTGCAACAGGAAGCAGAGCTTATTCCCTAATTGATTATTTCTATATTCTTAATAGGGACTATTTATAGTCTGAAATTGTCTTTAGCCGCCATCTGTTCCTCATGCTGCTCCATACATGCCCTCATCCCTGACCTGAAGTAACCATCCTTTCTTCAAGCAAAGGAGCTTTAAATATTCATGCTGGCTAGGTCTTGAAGAAACGCTTAATTGGTATCACAGTCTCCCACACAGAAGTGGTTTATTCCTCCTTTAGACTCTCAGCATTTGAAATATTTACTATAGTCAATGAGGACACGTCTCACCTCACAGGAGATAAAATCTACTTCTCGAAAAAATTTCATGTGTTCAGGCTTGCATTTCTGAAGAGCACTGAAAACTTCCACTACTTGAAATGCAAAATGAGACATACCCAAGACAGCACTGTTGGCATGTTAGGCTAATTTTGTATTTCTTGTAAATGTGACCATGTTGCCATTGGGGTCACAACAGGGAAGGTGTAGAAATCCTGGTGATGGCAAAGCTACAATCACTCTTGTTTTAAATTCCTGAGGTTACTCATCCATTCTTTCTGGTGGCTGAGAACTGAGGACTTGAACCAGGACCTTGTGCACTGGCATCCTGCACTATTTGAGATGCCCTAAGCTGGGCATCCAGCCTGGGATTCAAGTGCCACTCCATAAGACTCCCAGTCCCCAGCCAGATCTGCCAGCTTTGCAGGATGCTTCCAACAACCCACACTGAACTGAACTGTGAACCCTGAACCCTCTTCCCCCAGCTGCACCACCTCATCTCCTGCTCTTCAAATGGAACAACAGACACAAAGAGCTAAAATGTTGGTGCAATTCATGAGCTTCCTTCTTCAAAAGAAATTGTACACCCCACCACCTAGTCATAGCAATCTGCTGAACAAGCACCTAGTGTAGACCAATAAACGAAAGGAAACTCAGGGGTCAGTACAGGTCATTATTTTCACATACCTTTGAATAATGAGGGCATCACATGTCAGCCAGAGGAGAACAAAATGTCACATTCTCTAGCTAAAGGTCATCATCGGTCATAGGTCATGGAAGGGAGGCCAGGAAATAACCTATGAGGTTAGGATGAGTGCACAAAGAAAGGGCAACAAATGTCAATGAAAGCATGCAGCTGTTGTGAGATGAAACAACTGAGGCACCCTTTTGTGCTGACACAGGCTTAAAAAATGTCTTTGCTGACATTTTTTTTTTTTTAGCTGGCACTTTTATAGGACATTGACATTAATGTACCCAGCCCTGAATTAGCCTTTTCTGAAAGCAACAGTTTGGAAGTTAAGTGCAGCATTTTCCAAAGAATCATAAGCATGACATTTTTATTTCAAGTGATTGATGTTACAGTGGACTTCTAGCACCAAATTCTAGTTTGATTCTCAATCATTGCATCTGTGCAGTGTGATAGCAATCAGAAACAAATGGAGGTGGCAGTCTGCATTGCAGAAAGGTCTTCTGGAAATGCTTTCTGCCTTTACCGACAGTCAGATGTGTCATTTCATGTTTAATACATTGCATTGCATTTATCTGATTGTTTTAATTCATGGATTTTTAAAAGGGTTGATTTCAGGTTTGCCCCTGCAGTGGTGACAAGCACTTGCAGGGCAATCATACAGGAAAATAATAACGAACAGTTCAGGAATGTGTGGAAATATGTCCAAACTGAGAGACAATTTCTGATGAGTGAGCTGCACACTTGACTCATCTGTCTTTTGCTTTCTCTTTTGCTGAACAGCAGCACAATACCATTTTCTCTTGTCATTGTGGGTATAAACCTGACAGTCTTCATGAAATAACATGATGATGCCAGAAATGTATGTCAGATGAAGGACTTCTGCATCTCCCATGCCTATCTTCTGGGAAAACACATGCAAAGAGACTGCCAAAAAACCCTCACCAAATCAGGAACACCTTGCATTGATATCTGCACTGTGGCTGGGCAACTTTGCAGGGTGAAAGCCTTCAGAAATGGCTTAACTCATGATGAGGTGCCCATTGTGAAATATCGTATATTTAAATTAAATTACAGAAAAGTAAGAGAGTGTGATCCAGAGAAAGGAGAACGGTAAACTGGAATATAAAATCACTGCCTTTTTAAAAAAATTCTTCCAGTTGGTTATTTTATGACATAAGACTGAGATAAAGACCCTCTCTCTGCTTCAGTACTGCTTCCTGATCAAAGAACATTGACATCTGGTATAGTCTGTGTGGAAATTCTCGGGTGATATTAACTTTCAAATTATTCCTGTTGCTGACTTGGCAGTCAAGTTTTTCTTCAGAGATTCAATAGGTGAGGTGCATAGTTGGTTTCTCGGTTCATTTTATATTTATGAAATTGTTTAAAAATAAAACAAGAAAGCATCCCAACTCAAGGGTTCCAATTTTGTTCTTTACACTCATCATTGGATGCAGTTTCTAATCTGAATCACACCACTCACACACCTTTATTTTTTTGATACATTTCCAAACCCTGTTTGTTTGTTTGTAGGTTTGTAGGGTTTTTTAATGAGGTTGGACTTAGTTTTGCAAAGATGCAAACACCTGCTCAGATTTGTACACCACTAATAGCCCTAGGGAAGCCACAAATATAACTCAATACAAGCCCTCCAAAATCTGGACGTCAATGCTTTGGTCTCTGTAACAGGAAATTTAAGGGATTTTTCCCTGGAAATTTCAGCAGAAGTAGAGTGCATAAGAATGAAGCATCTATGCAAATTGTGACAGACTGAATAATCATTTCACCAGACTATATTCTGACTGGGCTTATTTACAAGCTGCATTTATTTTAATTATGTTTTCTACCTATTCACTCTTCCTTACTTAGGGTGTGTAATTGGCCACCTGAGAAACACACCATTGTTTCAGCTGCCAGGTTGACTGAATTAGAGAAAACACTTCTCAGGCAAGTTTGAATGAAGTATGTTTGCAAGAGTATTTGAGTTTAGAACACACTTTCTCCAACATTCCTTTAAAAAAAGCCTTAAAAAAATCCTTAAAAAAAAATTAATGTTAACAGACAAGAGGCTGAAACGTGCAAATGTGGCTGAATTGGAGTTTCAGAGTTTACAAACACTCCCACAAAGCATTTACCCATTCCTCCTTGCATCTGTGTAATTCTACACTCAGTAAACTCAAAGGTTCTAGGGCTTTTTTGTTCTGAGTATGTGCAAAACAGTATCCAAGAAATCTCCTTTCCTATCAGTTCTGTGTTTTTCCTATTCTCTTTAAACAGATCAGTTAAATTACAAGCAAAATGAATTGGCTTTAGGGTATCTGAAGTTAATGGCCCATGCATCAGAGATTTACTTTTCTTTTTTTTACTTAAAACAAAAATAAGTTAATTTTGGTCAGAAATATTTTAGAAAAATACTCTCCAAATCCCAAAGTGTTTTTAATTTAACTTCTTTTCTTTTTTTGAGAATAGGCTTTGCCAAGCCTGAATTCTGATTTAGCAGAATCAATAAATAAATAAGATTGTCTTTAGGTTGCAGAAAACTGCAATCAGTGTGCTGCTGTGACCCATCGAACAAGCAAAGGGCACTGGCCAATGCAGTCCATTTCATTGTCATTACTGGTATTATGGTGACTCTGGGCAACAACCAAGGAAGGTGAGTCAGAACTCTACAATAAATATTGTAGATCGAATGCTGAACAGGCTTTGCCCTTACAAGTACATTATATAATACTAAATATATATATATGCAAGTGCTGAGTTAAAAAGAAGTCAGTGACTTTAACATGTCATATCTATATGGAGGTCATTGAACCTTCTTTGAAAAGTCATTTTTTTCTAATGTCATCTGCTTTTCTCATGATTTTTGCCCCCCTCAACCTATATAAAATGGATGTGTATTCAATCTTGAACTAAGCATGCTTGCAATGATTGAGAAATATCTAAGGTCAGAGCTTACAAAAAATTCATAAGGGAAGCAGCAGGCAAAAAAGAGATGAGTTTTTTTAAAGAGTTCAGGAGCCTCTGTATGAATTGGGCATGACATATTCATGTTACTGACTTCATTTATTTAATGTGGCTACAAATAATTGATACCAGTACAGTGATAAAAGTACAGAGACTTCACTGCCAGAATTGTGATAATGAAGAGCCTCCCTGCTGATTTCATTCATGGGGCTGTTAGTCTGCTGGGAAGGACCTCTGATGAAAACTGGGCTGCAGCAAATGCCATAAAATAATCAAAGGCACAGAGCCCTTTACCTGAAGGGAGCTCAGTCAGGGAGTGATTCAGGACAGCAGAGGGAAAAGAGGGAAAATTGCATTAGCTGACAAACCAGGCACAGGTTTTAAAAAATCTGATCCAAAATGTGAGGACTGCATTATGTACAGAAATCTTCTACATCTTTGGAACAGATCCAGTTACGTGGCTCCAACAGTTAGTTAGCTGGTATATCAACAGTGCTTCTTACCTTACTGAATGCAGTCCAAACTTACTTTATCCTCATCTACCAGCAATTTGTTCCCTCTGCCTCAGACCATGAGCTCTCAGAAGCAGTGGCTGTCTTTTTGTTATAAGCTTAGCACAATGGACTCCCTGTTTGGTCTACAGAAAACAATCCTGTAGGCTCAAGACAGCCATACAGTGCTGAAACACAGTTAATGTCAAGAATCCTAGAAAGGAACTGAATATTAATATGAATCTAAAATCCTTTCTAAGCAAAGATCTCATTTGTTAACTCTGCTCATTTGTTTCACTTCATGTAAGTGTGTCAATGGTTGATTAAAATTCATAAATGTGCAGCAGAGTTACTGGATAAATGTTGAGTTATTGTTTACATATCAGAGTGCAGTGAAGGCAGGAGCCTGGATGTGGAAAACTGTCAGGAGGAAAGGACCATGGCATGAGTCACTGCCAGGACAGACAATCCACAATGTCCCTGTGCAAACTCTGCTAGTGATTAATTATCTGTTACAATACAAAAAAAAAAAAAAAAAAAAAAAAAAAGCCTCTTACTTACAGCCCATGTTTACTGAGCTTCAGCTCCCAGTGGCTGCATGTCTCGATGATTTTTTTTCCTACTAGATAAAAGCTTCTGCCACCAGAAATCTCTTGCTTGTGTGGGTGATGGAGAATTATCAAGTTGCCTAAATTCCCCTTGCTGTGCTTTCTCTTTATTACATCTATGTTACCCAGCTGTCTTTATGTCTTCAGATGCAAAATCTGGGTCACAGCACTCTGTCTTCCAGTCTTGAAAGTACTTTGCAGTGTTTAAGGATAACTCCATCCCTTGTCTTCAGCTACTCCTCCAAAACTGCTACACCAGCAGCTCTAGTAAAAACTTGTCATGAATAACCCCTTACTAATCTTAAAACAAAAGGCACTTCAGGTGAGCTCACAGGCACCTACAACTCCTTCTGAGAATGGGTTGTTGGGATGTGCCCACAGCAGCCAAAGTCACAGCTGCTGAGTGCAGTTATGGGTCACACATACTGAAGGGGATGCAGGATTAGAAAAGGCTTCCTGCTCCTGGAGCTTAACTTGGTTTTTTAACCATGTACCTTGGTTTGCAGTGTTCTTTTGATTGGACAGACAGACAATTGCGGAATAGAGCTGTATCTATGCTTGCAAAAGAGTCTAAAAATGGTGTGAACAGAAGAAGCCTCTGGGATTAAAAGGATGGAGCTACTGCAAATGTGGCTCAGAAATGCCATTTGCAACTGTTCTTTGGGAAAGGGATTCAGAGAGAGCTGTTTACAGTGCTGAATCTCAGTATGGGACAGAACTGCAGCAAACATAGAGACACCTCCCCACAGCTGAGTGAGAACAAAAACATCAACACAAATAGGCAACAGTGAACATTGTGTGCCATCCAAGTGTTGTCACTAACACTGCGCTGGCTGCACTTCTGTTGACAGAGCTTTCTAATACAGGAGGGAGCAAATTTGGGCAACAAAGGCACAGTGTGACGTGCATGTAATGATACTGCTCTTCTTATCTCTGTTCTTTATAAGGAAGAAATTTAGACACTTTTTCCCACTAGTTAAGTTGTGGCACTTCCTGAGGCCTGTGCCTTGCCCAGAGTGCAAGATTTATGTTGCTGAGTAAAAGAGGGCCAGCAAGCAGCTAAGCACAGGCTCCAGGCTGGGGATGCTGCTGAACTGTTCGTTCACGTCTGTCTCTGTCTGGGACCCCTCCAACGAGCTCTGCTCAGGGACAATTTGGATTCTCTTTGGGAGGTTGCTCACCCCAGTGATCTTGGCTAACAGACACCTCACTGCTCTGAGCCTGACTTCCTCCAGCCTACACAGTCCTCTGCTGTACCTTTGCACACTCAGTACAACAACCCTGTAGCAAATCAGCCCTTGGGTGGTCTGTGGCACTGCTGCACATGCTTTGAACCAGTGTCTCTGTCCCAAACAGCACAAGAGGCACCCCACAGGGCTGGGGACGGGGCACCAAGCACCGTGTAGAGATGGAACAGCCAGTCTGTGGTGGGCCAATAGCCCTAATGAGTTTAGGAGCAAGCCAGTCAGTGCCACTCAACTTTTTGTGCCAGGTACCGTCCCCTGGCTCTCTTTTGCTTGGGTGTGCAGCATCATCCAAACTGTCCACAGGCCAAACTCAAAACTCCACAGCTATCCAGTGAGAAGGTCTGAGTTCAATGAGTACATCTGGGGTTAGGCATTCACCTGATAGCAAGAACATTCACAGAGAGAACTTAATCATCATGTTATGATAGCTATGCCTATTCCTAATCCAGCCAGGAGAATTGTAATGGTTAATTTACAGTGATGTAGGCTGAAAGTTTTCATTAAAGCCATTTCTCCCTGGCAAATCTAATTATGACAAATTATTTGAATAGATAATGAGAAATAAATTATGTTATTTGAATAAATAACAATAATGTAATGGTAACAATTGCAATTGAAAAGCAAAAGAACACCATAGCAAAACAATGCCTTGCTTTCGATATATTATGCACAAAACGTTTTGCTTTATTTTAAAAAATCAGCTGGTATTAGAAATAGAAAATAAAAGGATCCAAAAAAGGACCAAATGTCAACATATTTGGATTTAAACATTTTGGGCAAAGTAATTATCTTCAGTACTTAATTTTTCCCAATGTTTGGATTATATTTTGGGTTTGTCCCCAATTAATTTAATGTGGATACTTAATATGATCTTTTATATGTCAAAATTTTTCAATCCTGACATTTTTAATGGAATGGAAAATCCATTTGACAATCGACTTTAATTTGTATGCTTTTGAATTGTTGTATCAGCTTTTGGCGTCTCGCTCATAATGTCACTTAGCGGTGGCACTCTTCGTTCTTGAAAGAACAACTATTACAAATACACAATACTTTTAAAACACCAAAGGGTGGGTGAGCACCGTCTGTGTTCCCTAGCATAAACTGTCTGCAGAAACAGGGCACAGGGAAAAACAAAAACACCAGCTAGAAGGCTTCTCCAGGGCAAGCTCCTGCCCATTTGCACTTGCTGTGCTCACTCCTTGAGCAGGAGCAGTCAACAGAAGTCAGCTCCAAGGAAATCACTGCCACTATCAGGCTGGCTAACATCTAACTGGTATCCTACAGATTAAGAGCCTGATGCAATTTCATCTTGAAAATTACTAAGTCAGGACTTGGAGTGATTGCTCTGGAAAGCAGAGGTTCAGCTAAAACTAGCTCCAGTTGCCAGTAATGTATTGATTTAGTATGCCAGCTATAGCATCGATTATCTTCTGCCTGATTCAGCCCTCAGATTTCTATCTACTGGAAGAGCAGAAAACCCTCTCTCGTGAAAATTATTTCTGCATCTTCCCACCAAATAAGCCCCCTCCAGATTTAAGGAATGCTTCACTCTGACTATAGTCAGAGTCACTTCAAATGACCAGAGCTTCATGTTCCTCAAGTAAGGTTTCCAGCAAGGGTTGCACATATTAATAGGGTCAATTGAGGGCACACCTGGAAATGCAAGGGTATTGACTACAGGCAAGTTAACCTCTCTGGGCATGATCTAACCCATCTAATCCACTGCCCTTTTCCCCCTTAGTAATAAGGCAGCTGGACTCCTGAAGGAATTTGTTTTAATTTCTTTTACGTTATGGACATTTACCTCCTGATGTTACTATATGTTAGGTTTGCTAAACATGAGTGTAGTAGTTAGATCATTTTTAAAAGCTAATTGTATTTCTCATGCTAATGAATTATTCGTAGATAATCATATACATCCACTCTCCACATTGATGTTTTATTTTGCATACTAATCTGAACATTTTGCATTTTCCAGGTTTTGATCTATAGATGATCTGTCATATTGACCTATTCATGAATATAGGGGTTTAGTTGCCCTTAGTGTTCTGGTTTTTTAATTCAACCAAATAGTGAATAAATTTCATTAATATGAGACAGGCTTTGTCTCAGGACTTCTTGTCTATCAAACTCTCTGGCTGTTAGTTACCAAGGGCCTTCAAGAGATTTGCTAAGGACTGGTGTAGATACCTCTGCAGGTGGCACACAATACCTGTGTACCAGTTTTCACACCCATACTTTTAGTCTGCAGTTTTTTCTCCTAATTTAATGCATTCAGAAGCCCCAGAAAGCATTAGAAAGGGAAAGATGCTACCTAGATCTAGAGAACAAAGCACTGGCAGTTGTATAATGCTAGGGGCAGACTGAACACCATACAATTGAGGCAAAGCATGTAGTCATTATGTCCAATATCTGGTCCCTCCTGTGCTAGAAATAGTTTATGTTTTCAAGGTTCTCAGCAGCTTCAATCAATACACTGGCTTAAAATTCAAATAGTGCACAACCTCTGTTGTCTAATTATAATTTTTTAGGATTCAGTATTGGATGACAGTGAGTTAAAGTTGTGTCAAGGGAAGCAATTCTGTAGAAATTTGACTAGTAAGCCTGATTTTGCAGCAGTTTTGTTATTTGCAAACCTCAGTCACAGCAAGCTTTGTCCATGAGGGTTCCTCCTGGAACTACTTAATATAACCAACCTGACGGTTAAAAGATATCCTGAAAATTACACCATAGTTTATACATTTGCACCATGATTTCAAACCATGTTGAAAGCAGAACATTTCTCATTAATACAGGGATAAGTTTTTTTTTAATAAGAATCATTAATCTTGAAGAATAGTGAGACCATTGTCCAACAAGGTCTCACTGAAGCAAGGAGATTTCCTAAAGGAAATCTGATGTCAGCCTGAGGAGCTGAGGTGTATATAGTCCATGAGGTGGAGAAATAGAAAGTGAGCTTTCCCTGAAGTAAGCTGTGACATCCTGACCTGGTGTTGTTGCTAGAAAGCTGCTCCTGTGACTTCCAAAAATGAAAACCTGACTCTGTATAGGACAACAGCTTTGCTTACTATAAAACTATAATTAGCCCAGAGGGACAAATTTTTAGTGGAATTAAAAGATTTGATGGTCTTTCAGACCAGTCACTTGAAATTTGACCACTGTAATCTTCAGCATTGAAGTCTTGCACCCCTCAGAAACATCAGGAGAGATTTTGCAGAGGTAGAAAATCACTGCTACACAGCTGGCCAGGTGAACACTATCTGATGCAACTTCTTCTAACATGCACAGATTTTATGATCATGCCTATAACCAGGGGGCTGAGGGGGAAGTGTTAATTAATCTGGAGGAAAAAGTATTGCCAGAGGCCAGCTGCTGTCTGAATTGATAGAGTAGCTACAGCACTGCAATTTGCAAACTGTAGATCCAGCAAGACTCCTCTCCGCAGTTTTATCTCCCAGGCACCCCAGGAGTGCTTTCAGGGAAAAGCTCACTTCCAACAATAACTTTTTTGGCTTAGAGACTGGCCAGAGTAAGGGTCTGTCTGCAATGTGGCTGCAAAGTGGCTGGGGGTGTAGGCTTTGTCTCACTATGAACTGTGTGCTATTGTTAGCCAGTACCCTGTGAACTTGTATCAGGGTTTGGAATTCAGTCCCAAGCCCTTCCCCTCATTCACCAGGCCCAGAAATAACAGGTGGTATGGCAAAAAAGAGGGGATGCAGTAATGATGACCAGCCTGCACCTCTGTCATGCAGAGAACTGTTTTGCTTAAAGAACTTCCTCTGCAGAATGTGATGTCTGAGAGCAAAGTGCCTAGCCTGGCTTTCAGGTCCCTCAGGAGCACTGCTAAAGACATGTATCTTGTCAGTGAAGTTTGGCATTGTCCAGACAGTAAGTATATATGTTTGATTGCAGGTTTAAGCATTTTCAGACTTCAGTTCTAATTCTTGGACTTTTTATCCTTAATTCTGCCCTTTGAGCAGTTGTGTCAAGCACAGCACTAAACAATTCACTAGCTATTTTAATAATATGGTTTCTCTAATCACTGAAACCAATGAACTGAAGTAACTTTCAATTTAACTTTGATCCTTATCGTTCAGCTTGCTTAAACTTCCTAATCCTGAGCCTTTCCAACATCAAGAGCTCTATGCCTTAAGGAGCTACAATTCATAGACATATCTGGATCAGAGAAGCTTATCTCCTTAACACAATACCTGCCATATTGGTAAGCCTGAAGTTACATATATTTAGATAAGTATACATTCTATAAACAAATTTTAAAACATTTGAAAATTAACCATTTTGAGCATTTGAAAATTTTTCTGATAATTTATCACCTAATCTCATATGATGAACAGTTGGAAAGAGCTAAATATCTAATATCTATATATATCTAATATATATATCTATATGTATCTATATCTATCTATATCTATATATCTATATATATCTAATATATATATCTATATAAGAGCTAAATATCTAAGAGTCTAATATCTAATCTAACATTGCATCATTATTTTAATATATGACAGGGGTTTCATGTTAAAGTTTTTTCCGTCTTCTCAGAGGGGCTTGTTTATAGGATTTACAGGAGAATGAAGGGCCATACAATCAATGGCTTTGAAGCTGAGAAAGAGTCACCATGAGGTCACTCTTCGACAGATAAATGATGAATTTTTAAGGGTGATGCTTTATTCTGTAACCTTTTGACTTTCAGAACTGCCCTGGTAGCAGAGAGCCACGAGCTTCAGCAAATAAGCGAAATGTGAAAAACAGAAAACAAGGCTTATTATTTGACCTGCTTGTTAGGAAAAGCTTTTTGTGTGTGGACTAAGAAAATCCTTGGATTGGGGTTGTTGCTTTCTAACTAGCATCAGAAAATAAAGCTCGCATTATGTCGAACTCATCCTAATGACTAGGACTCCTCATGTTCGTGTAAAAGCCACACAGTTTGACCAGGACCATGAGGTAATGTACAGTAAATAGAGGATGATGTTAGAGGAGAGATCTTGCTGACAGGAATAATGTGATTCAGCTGCTAATGACTCAGGGCTTTAAGAAGTGTTTTGGAGTCGACTTCAATTTACAATTCTCCTTTGAATTGCACTTGCTTATCATTAAAGCCTCCCAGCTGAAAGCCTCTCTCGTACACCTCAGGACAGGATAGCATCTTGCCAGGAAGAGAAGTGGATAGTGTTTCACTCAGAGTGATAAATATTCCCACACATATTAAAGCCCCAGTTGCCATGGATGGACTCTCCCCTGGGCCACCCAAGGTGATGGCCAGCCCCTCCTCCCACAGTCCTGCCGGGCACTGTGTGCCTGGAACCGGGGTACATCTGGCTGCTCCTCTTGGCATTTCTAAACTTTGGTCATCTTCAAAAACCGTCCCTGGTATGTGCCCATTTTTTCCTGTCCAAATCTGAGGATTATTACTCAGTCTTGAGTCTCTCTTCTAGAAACTAGGAAGGCTACTGGCTACTAGGGAGGCTAATGGGGCTTTCCTGTTTTTCCCTTCAGTTCTTCCAGTCTCAGCACTTGTATTTCCAGGGCAGCCCTGGGTCCTCTCTGGCCTCTCAGCCTTGCCTCTCACACTGGTGTCATGCACATCTCTGAGAGGTGAAATAGGCACTCCTAGTGATTTTGTTTGGTGTTTTTTGTATCCAGCATTTTCAGTGTCCCTTATTTTCCAAAGCTGGTTGTTGCATAATGAAAAAAGGGAACCAAAGCCTCCCTAAAGGCTGAGCAGGAACAGGGAGGAGAAGACTGAAACAAAATATTTCTGTCCTGCAGAGCAATTCCAGTATTCCAGATTTTTTGTCTATCCCTGATAAAAGAACTACACATACTGAAGTTCCCTGCAGAATATGTATTTCCAACCCCTACAAACAATTGAGAAAAACTAAAATATGTATTTCCTGGTTACCTAACTAAATATTTCCTAACACTTGTTTTCATTGCATCTTACCAAGCTGCTCCTACAAGACCAAAAGCCTTTCAAGTTTCAGCTGAGCCCTTTCATTCTTCTTGATTTTAGTGAGACTTCTCTCAGGTCCTGGAAAAACGGAGAACAGAGATATTGAATAACTTCTGCTACAGCCTAGGTTTCTGGGCTCTCAACCATGCTGCAAAACCCTCAAAACTTTGTGGTGTCCTAAGTCTGTGGTAGTCGGTATGGAAGGACCATCCTGGAAATCTTGAGTGTAGAAATCTGGATTCCTTCGTAGCCTGTAGGCAGGAAGCAAAGCAGTTTCCAGTGGCCACCTTTTCTAGCAGAGCTTCAGCTAAACTCATATATTTCTGAAAAACATCCTGCTGCTGGCAATTTTACATATTTAATAGAAAATGAAACCAGACCTGATTTTATGGAAATTCCCAGACATATCTATGCATTTCCTGGTTCAGGATGGAAAAGAACTGTGAATGTCTGCAGAATCAGAGACCAACTTTCGAAATCTTCCTCACGATAACAATGCTTCAGTTTGCCTATCCATAAATTGTGAAGAATTTAGATGAACATTCCACCTCTCAACCTCGTTAACATCTGAAGAGCAGTTGAGAGTCACTGGATGTGCAAAGAATGTCTCTTCTCATGCTTGAAATGGGAGATGTCTTGTTTGTGATGTTCTGTGAACCTCCAGACCACACTCGTCTGATTTAAGACTGTAGTTGGGTGGTTTTGATGTCTTAGGGAGATAACTCAAACTCCCCAAAGTAGAAAATCAAGTTGAAACTTATTTCTTTCATGTGGTGTCTTATGAATAGGTGCTGTGGGTGTTACATTTAAGTACAGGAGACTGGTACTTTTGGAAAATACCTTTAGCACACTCTGTGTGGGTGAGAATGATTTCCCTGCAATCTTTGATTCTCTTATTTTTCTCAACCAGTTATGGTCTTCTAAGATGAGACTGTGTCAATGGGCATTCTTGAAAGTTGGGAAAGTTCCTGTTCTGTGCTCAACAGAGATGTGACTCCTTCCTTTCTGTCTTTAAGGGCTAAGCAGTTACTCGGATAACACAGGAAAAGTCCTCGATTACAATCAATTTTCTCTCCACCAAAAAGTAAAATTTGTGAATCTCATCTGCATTGAGTCAAAGATCATATGTGATTCACTCCTGAACAGGAGACAAAGGGGAAAAGCAGCATTCCTGCAGTAGTTACAGTTACCAAATTCCCTGCAAATTCTCCAACTCTAATTTCCTTAAATGTGTTAGGAACAAGCTCTACCTTTCTGCCTGTCTGTATCTTCAGGTTGTAAAGGCAAAAGAAGGATTGCACCTCCTTCTTTTCTGCAAACTCAGCTTCCTCTCAGTCCCTTCTGATGGAGGTCTTTGGGCAATACAATATATAAATATTTATTGCTCTGCCATAGAAAAGAGTTTATTTGTCTTCCCAGGGGCATTGGCCCCATGAAACATTATGAGTTTCGAATATTTTACTGCGCAGTTACTCCACTACAAGTTGCAGCTCTCTTCATTATACAGCAGCTGAACATTACATTCCTCCTCAGGGATGCTGAAGTGTCCTCATGCTTTTCTAGGCATATTTTTCAGGAGTCACACAAAGTTATTTCTTTACTAACTAGAGGTTATAAACATCAGTGTGCCAACAGACTTCAAGGCCAAGCGCCTAAATTTGACCAAAGCAAGCAAACCATCTTCAGAATCTATTGCAATGAAGTTTGTAGTTATGTAGAGCTGTTGTTTCACTGTGCAGTCAGCCAAGTCTTACAGAGAGAGACTTTTGCTTCAAAAAACCGAGGGCTGCCTACTCACTCAAGAACTTCCATATAGCTGTTGGAGTCTTTGAGACTGTTCTCCTGAGCAGGAGTCAGTGGTGCTACAGTCACCTTCACCAGTCTGAGACAGTTTTACTGCAAGGACAACGACTGCTCCAGTCCTTGCTGCAGACTTGCTCAGAATCTATGGCTTTAAATAAACTCGGCAGGCCACTGTTTTCTGGCACGCCTCATAAATCTGCCTATATAAGTCTCAGTACATTCTGCCATCTATTACTCATGTCCATATTAGAGATAAAGTAATTCTCTTTGAAATTCCACTGCTGCCAAAAGAAAAGTACATCATAACGCAGAATAAATACTTCTTCATGTTACACGCCCTTTATTTTTGTGTTTGACCCTTGTGTAGGAAAAGGTGGGAAAAGGTTGACAACTTCTCATGCTTTTTGGGATGGCTCCTGCAAACTTTGTGAGCCTGGGTGGAAAGGGAGGAAACTGATTTTGTTACACCTTGTGAAGTGAGTAATATCTTTAGCACAACATTTTGGAATAATTCTTGCTCCTTTGCTACACACCCTGGAGCAAACCTGTGCCAAATTAAAATCAATTAGCAGCATTTGAGGGTGAATTATAAAAATATCAGTTGCTTACACAAACTTTAAATAAGGCTCTGCATCTTTGATACAAAAACTGCACTTCTCTAGAGACTTTGGGATAACTTTTGCATGAAAGTTCTCATCTGGAAAATTTGTTACTTAATTTCAGGTTTCTTTCATTCCTCCCAGTTTGAGGACACCTCGCCTTTTCTAGGAGTCCAGTAGCCTGCAGATAGAGGCTGCAGAAGGACATCAGGGAAGCAGGCAGTGCTGTTCAGGTACTGAAAAATTAATCTAATCACTTTCGGGATCCATTTTAGACGACTAGGCAAAGCTTCAGCCATTTCCCTTGCTTGGGCCAGTGTGCTTTCTCTAATTAGAGAGGTAGGTTAAGTTGTCTTCTCATTGCAGCAATTAACACTTGCAGTGACTGCCAGACAATTTTGTAATGATTCAGGAAGAGCATCCAACTTCAGAGAGTGTTCCTGTACTTCTTTGTCAGAGATGAAAGTTCACATTTCAGTGAGGAACAAGCCGCTCCAGAGTGCCATTAGACCATCCTTGCTCATAGTGCACATCATGCTGTATATTAATGTTCTTGCCATAAATAAAACAGTCAGTTTATCCCATACATCTGATTTTCACATCTAAGTGAACAGCCTTGGGTTAGATTTGGGCATGTAGACAAAAAGCATCACAGCAAAGGTAGACAACAGACTACTCCACTTAATTCAGTGCAAATTAATCTTTCCCCTAGCAGTTTGCTGCAGTGAAATTCACCCATTTGGCTGCCCTATAAACACTGAGACTGCATGTAGCAATGCTAATGAATAGTTTCAGGCACTTATTTACAGAACCTAACTGAAAGAAAAACCAAATAAAATGTCTGAACACTTGCCATTTTTGTTGTATTTGAATGCTAGACAGCTTCCTGTCTCCTGCAGCCTCAGCAGTGATTCTGCATGTCAAGCAATAGAAGCAGGGGTGCATTGCTTCCTCACCATGGCATGCATGTTTGATAATCCACTTGTGTTCCACTTTATTCTTCTTTTCAAGAGATTTTAAGGGGAATCATTTCAGATACACGCAACTGTTGTCCTGCTTCTTCATGGATTACTTTTTCTAGCTTTTGTCTTTACCCATTGTGTGTCAGAACATACTTCACCTCACATGCTTCTCTTTCTAGGAGAGGTATGAACCATAATTAGGTGTATGTGGCAATAGCCTGCTGTTAAGATATGTTTACACATTAACTTTCAAAAATACAAACATATAGCATGATTTTATACCAGGAAAATAGGCTGCATCACTTTTTATTTTCATTTGTTTCAGTGTGACTTAACATTACCTGCAATCAGCTGAATTAAATAAAGCTGAACAAATTTTAAACTTCACTAAATGTTTACATACATACTTGTATGGGTCTATCTGGATTGTTTAAAACTCTGCATCATGGTCAAGGCTTCTGTTAATCCTGTACAATCCCAATGGACTCTGTAGACACAAGTGAGAGAAGAATGTGGCCTGTGACATTGTATTGGCAAAAAAAAAGAAAGGATTGTTGGAAATAAATCCTGAGTAAAAATGCAAATAAAAACTGAAACCAGTCATCTTTTAGTAAACACTGGTCTGGAAATGCTTAACCCCCAAAGTGGCAAGCAAGTAAAGACAAGATTCTAATGGAATCATAACCAAAGCTTCTGCAATTTGCCAAATAGATAACACTTAATAACATGAAGTGACAGCAATCTTGAAATTCTAATCATTTAAAGCCATCCACATTCAGAAACAGGTTAAAAAATAGCAGCACAAATTGATATGATTCATGTAAAATTCTCCTGGTCTGTCTGGAAAGAGTATCCTGTTAAAAGAAATATCATTAAAAGCCCCCTGCTAAGAAGCAGCCACATGATACGCAGGGTAAAGCCACATTTTAAAAATACATCCTCTACTTAGAATGGAATTCAATGAACATGGTTAATTCACTGTATAATCCTAAATAGCTAGACTGTGTCCCTAATGCAAACAGTGGAGGGCACATGGAAAAGCTGCAGTAGTCAAGTCAGACAAAAAAAATATGGATTAAAGTTTTAGCAAGTGGGCTAGAAAGAGCATAGGTCTCAGCCCAGCTAGATTCCAAAGACAGTAGTAAGACACTTTAATTACATGATTGATGTGGGCTTCAAAAGCAGGTACCAAATCCACAATGACCCCAAGGTCACAAGCATTATCTGAAGGATAAAAGAAATACCACAAATGGAAACTACCACAGATGACACCTGAGACCTCTGCGCCAGCGAACTAATCAATAGCAACTCAGTTTTGTCTGTGTTAAGTTTAACAAAATTTGAAGTTACCCATGATTAAATATCACAGAGGCAATTACACAAAACATCAAACTTCTTTGTAGGCTCTGAAGGGACTGAGAGGATATCCGAATATCGTCTGCATACAAATGACACAGCAAACAGGGCAGCGGAATACTGTTAAGTAAGAGAGGTATATAAACAGAAATCAAAATTGAAACCATAGGAGAATCACAGCCTTCCTAAAGAATGGATTCCCTCCAGCAGAAGTGAATTTTGTCAATACGCATAAAACAGCAAAGACAAACTAGTTCAAGCTCCCAAATGGAATTAAAGAAAGGCATGAAAATTGTCACTGGAAAGTCAACATCTAGTAAAATATATCAGCTGCTAAGTAATTTAAATATTTTATTCACCTTCATTAATACTTCTGGAAGCAAGAGCTCCCAGTGAAAGAAGTGGATGTATTCCAGTTAAAAGGAAAAGCTTAATCCATGTAGATGTATCAGTGATGTGCTTGGCCTCTCTCCGTAGGCATCCAAAGAATTGTTGAATTGCAAGAACACACTAATATGGGAAGACAATCTCCGATCAATGATTTTGTCTCTTGAAAGGCAGGGCAGCAATGGCTTCCAGCATCTCATCTACCTCTGGAATTAAAAAAAGGCCAAGCACTGACAGAAAGTGGAGTTAGGTCACGGTTGAAGAAGTGAGAGTAACTTTGTGCACACATTCAGGCCAGATGGAAGCTCCTCCACTTGACAGGGAAAACATCAGGACAAGAGTAAGAAGAACAAGCAAAGGTCTGGAAGTGGGAAAAGTTCCAGACAAACGGTGGCAATGGCCAAAAAAATCTAGGCCATTTCCAAAATTTAACGTGGGAATTAATAATGATATATGGCTGTAAAACTGACGTTAATTAAAGCAATTTTAGCAGTATCCTTATCACTTCGATTTGATGCTATTACAGCTAGCTGGGAAGAGCATACAAATTACCCAGAGAAGGACTTTTAGCTCACCTATGGGGGTTTTTCCCTATCATGTTTGCATTTCTTGACCATGTTAGTGCAGGATCTGAGCCAAAAGCAGTCACAATGGAATACGGATAGAGGACGAAAACTTACTAAAACATAGAGGGATTGCAAGCAAGGACTGTAACAGAGCTCAACAGAAGGCAATATCAGGGATGACAGCTTAAAATCATCTCTGAAGTAAAAAAAATTCAGAATATGTGGTACCTAAATAGAAATCTGTGTATAAAGGTATACTGGGGATTTTATATGTGGTTTTGTCTGGGTTTGGGTTTGGGTGGGTTTTTTTGTTTGTTTGTTTGTTTTTAGAGAGATCTAACTGATCCCAAATACCAAATACAGAGAAAATAAATGCAAAGACAGTTGTTCCTAAAAATCAATTCTTGGTTTCTAATAAATCAGGACAGAGAGGAGGGATCAAACATGGACCATATGTTTCCTCTGCCACCTTGATTTAGCGGCAAAAAATGACCTTTGCTCTTGGGTTCAAAAGTCCAGGCCTTCTGTGAGCTTCCATAATGAGATGTCAGCTGTAAGGCAATCACATAATGAAACTCAGGTGTGGATTTAGCAGGACAGCCAAGGGGGATATGACCTCCTCCTCTCCCTGCCATTACCCCTCTCCCCTGCCCTACTTCATGCATTCTGCCTGCCCACCCCCATGCCAGCACTGGGAATGGGGTTGCCTGCCTCTGGGTCCGTGTGGTCCTTCTGTGAGCCCAGCAAGGAAGCAAGAGTGGCCTAAACCCTGCAGGGCTCAGTTCTCCTGTGTAGATCAGGTAGTGCCTGCCCTTGGAATGGTGCTATCAGCCTCTCTTGTCTACAGGATTAGGTGCAGGAATGGGCTGTGGGAGCCTGGTGGAAATACTTCCCAGCTCCAGGCACACATCACAGCCATGTTACAAATACCGAGAGCAGAATGTGAAGTTTTGCTTCCCATCTCTGCCCCCATGGCCTGATGTCCATAGGAGGGAAACTCCAGAAGGTGCATGAAGGGTTTGACCGGCTCAGGTCAGGTCCCAGGTCTGGACAATCAGTGCTTGTGGAGATTCAGCCATGGTGGGCGAAAATGTCTGTGTGTGATCCCATATGAGAAACATAAAAACCAAGTGAAAGAACTAGTAACTTGATAAAAATTGTCTACATTTTGCATGTGAAATAGAATGTTTTGGACAGTAAAGACTGAGAGAAACCCACTCTATGTCCTTAGGAGCTCCTGTACAGAACAAGATCCTAGTTATACTACCTGATTGTAAAAAAATCCAAACCTGCATCCTCGCTAGACCAGGGAACAACCTTAACTGCATGTGTATATGGTTTGAAATAGATCCTTATTTTAACTATTGTGAGTAGTTACAATGATCACTGCTGCTTCCTCTATTTTTTTATAGAATTCTCCCTTTGTTTTCAGTTTTGTGTTTGGATTTTTTCTTGTTTGGTTTGTTTTGTAAGGTTTGGGTCATTTTTTTCTGTGACATCATCAGAAAGACAACTATAATATTTGCATTTGAGTCCCTTCTTGATGTTCCCTCCTGGCTATGTGGCACATGAAAACAGCTCTTAACTCTTTCTAAAAGCTTTGCCAGGTCACTAACTCTTTCATAACATTCTGGTTTTTCTATAAGACATAAAATATAATGCAGACATGAGTGTTTCACATTGTCTCCTCACCACCAGTATTACATGGACAAAATACATGGCCCCAGAATGACCTTCTCGTTAGTCCTTCTTGGTGTTGTCATGCTTTCTGGTTAAATATTATTTATATCAGAAATAAGACATGCAAACACTGGTATTCATAAAACACTTCTAAATTTTTTACACACCACTTTCACATCTCTAATTGTGGAATTTTGAGACACTTAGGCTTCAGAAAGTTGAGACTTAGGCTGTCCTGTTTTGTAAATCTGAGAGAAATAGTTACTGCTTGTTTTCAGCAATATTTATATGCTTATGCTGCTATTTATAGTTTACATGTGTATCTTTGATCCTATGGTCAGGACTGGTGAGCTGATTCTTCAATGGAAGCAGTAGATTTAGAGAAGTTCTTATTTCTCTTCTTTCCCATGTTTTCATAATTTTTGGGAAGAAATGCACTAAGAGATTCCTTAAAAAGCTGTATTGTTTGAGCAGAAGTCATACAGGTGGCCTCTGCCAGGTGTAGCTACAGTTGCCTGAGACAGCAGCCCAGCTGCAGACAGCTTATTACTTGCAGCAAAGGATGCAAGAGCAAATATTTGCAGGTTCTCCACTGGCAGCAGTTCACAGTCCAACATGCAGGAGGCAAGAGGTATTGAGCATCAACAACTCCGTGGCAGCTAGGTAGGGTTTAGAAAGTCAGAAAATCAGTTTTCTGTTTTCCATATCAAAAATGCCATAAAAGAAAGGACTTTTCTAGTTCACATCCATCCTGCCAGGACTGGTGTGCTGAAAAGAGACACTACCTTTCTCCATCAGCATGGCCCCAAGGCTGCAAGCTTTTTCACCCCTCCATTTTGTCCACTCTCACTGAAAAATTTTGCCTACCCTTCAGTGTAAGCTCCAGAGCTCTGTAGCATCTCTTTGTCTTTGGACACTGACATCAGACCCTGGTCATTATGTCCACATGCAGCAGTTTCAGCAGATGCCATTGCAGTCGAGACAGAACTAAGCCCCAGGCCAAACCCAGCTGTATGGGGCACCCCTACACATCAGCTCTGCTGGGGAAAGCTTAACATTTCCCTTCCTTGCCTCAGAGCTCTTGCAGAACTCACCTGAGTGTGCTGGTCCCTTCTTGCCTGCTCCATGTGGCCCACCGTGGGCAGGGAGCCGATGCCAAGCCTCAGTGCAGCCGTATCCCTCTCCCGGCCCTGCCAGGCACGGACACATGCTGCTGCTGCTATTTCTGTTGCTCCAGAGAGAGGCAAAAATAGCACATAGTACTTGTAATGCCAAGAATCCCGGGGCATTTTGGCCTGCCCGTGGCATGGCACTTTTTACGAAGCTATTTCCTGGGTCACCAGTTGACCTTGGAAAAGGAAAGCTGGCCCTGTCTAAGCGAACTGCCCCAAAATATTCCTGCCGTGAGGCAGGGCTGGTGGCCTGGTATGCACAGGGCAGACAAGCAGGGAGCTGTCTAGAATACCAGTGACACGTGCTGGCAGAAAATCACCACTGCATGCTTTTGCTAATTTGGCTATGCCTCCTTGTGCTCATTTCTGAACTGGCTTAGAGCTGCCTTGCCTGGAGATCCAGCTGGTGACGGCTCTGATACCTGGATCACGGAGCCATGGCTGGTAAGGGCTGCTGCAAGAGCTTCCAGGGGCTTCTCCTCCCAGCAGAACTTGCACCCTGAATTTTCAAAGCTGTCACTAATTTTTCATTACTGTAATATGTGTACTAGGCTGCTATTCTTTCTTCTAGTGACACAGGTAACTTTCACAGGTAGTATAGAGATATTGTACCCTTCCTGGTAGTCAGGTTAGTTAATGTATTCCATGGTAAAAGACTCCTGTGATTTTTTCATTACAAATCTCTCACAGCTCCACTGTTTGCTGTAAGGCTTTGATATCCAGCAAAAAGAAACACCCTCAAGAATCAGAAGCCTTTTTTTCTCTAAAACTCTCTTCTGCTACAGCTGACCTACAGGTATTAAAGAAGTTAACACATTTCCTTCTCTTGAACATGTAAATCATAAATACAAATTATAATTTTAACCTCACTTGAAATATTCCTAAGAAATAACACATCCAAATGATGTAATTTCACTCTTGTGCTGTTTTTTTCTGGGTTAGAGTTAATTTTCTTCACTGTGGCTGGTGTGGAGCTGTGTTTTGGATCTGTGCTGAACACAGAGTTGATAATATAGACATGTTTCTGTTATTGCTGAGCAGAGTTTGCACAGAGCCAAGGCCTTTTCTGCTTTTTGTACTGCCACACTGGAGAGGAGACTGTGACTAAATGGGAAGTTGGGACGAGACACGGCTGGGAAAGGTGACCCAAACTGACTAAAGGGATGTTCCAGACCACATGGCATCACTCAGTATGTAAGTGGGGGGACAAAGGGAGAAGCAGGGATGTTTGGAGTGATGACATTTTGCCTTCCCACGTAACTGTTGCTTTGCTTACGTGTGCCTTTAGTTTTCCCTATTAAATTGGTTTTGTCTCAACCTACAAGTTTCCTGGCTTTTACTCTTCTGATTCTCTCCCTGATTTCATGGTGGGGGAATGAGTGAGCAGCTGCTGGGGCCTGGATGAGGTTAAACTGCAACAACTATAATGAAAATTGAAGCTGCAAAATAAAGTACTAAAAAGTTGGAAAATGACACAATCAAGGTTGGCTGTGCAATCATAGGTGGTTTCTAGTCAATATGAATTCTGGTACTATTTGAAAAAATCTGTTTGAAATTGCTGATCTTTCTTCTGACAGCAGGATCCCCTGCACCACAGAGCTCACAGATCAAAATAGAATTTGCTTGAGAAATAGTGACTCTCTCATCTCATGGTCTTCAACTCTAGTTCTATAGGACTGAGCGGGGGTCAGATTAAGAGAAGTAGGCTTTGAATTTTTGCTTGCATGTTTTATATGTGAAATTATTTACTCTGCTGAGGGATAGAATTATACTGCTTTCAAACATGTCAGTGCTGTGGACCAACAGGTTTCAATCTCAGCCTTACTGACTTGTCTGCCCACAGACCATAAGCTCTGTCTTGACAGCTGCATATCCACCCTTTAGGCAGCACTGTAAACCAAAAAAGCCCCTCAAATTCTAACCCCTGTGATCGTTGGCCAAAGCATATCACCTTTGTTCCCTACTTGTCCACTACTGACTACAAATATTGGTTATTTTCATTTAAAAGGTTTGTATCCACCTACCATCATAGTATTTGGATGCATGACAGTACCATTCTCAGCTAAAAAAAGAATCCAAATAGGACCAAAGAGAATATAACGGAGCAGCCAAGAAAAATTTCAACATCTTAAATTTGTTACTTTTGTAAATTTTTTGTTAGGGTGAAGATTTTTTAAGTCAGGCTTGCTGGCAAAACGCATGATAACCATACAAATTGTAAAGCCTGGAAAAAGTGCTTCCAAATTAGAGTTCGAAATCAAGACACGATAAATACAGATCACACTCAGATCCTTAAAACATTTGCAGTTTCGGAAGCTAACCTGGGCATACCCTAAAGCATAAGTCTTTAATTTCTCATTACACACTAAGGACTACAGGTGATTATTAGAGAATAATGGTGCACTGAATGCATTCTGAATGGCTTGGATGCATTGCATCCACCAAGCCAATGTGAGAAGGAAATGAAAACCTTGTCCAGTTTTCAGAATACCAAAGCCAGGTATCTTTGTGTTGATAGTTTCTTTAAAAAGTCATATAATAATAATAATAATAATAATAATCATAATAATGAATGTCTGCTGCAGCTAACCTGGGACCCAACAGCAACGTGTGCTTTTTTGTCACTGTGAAACACTGGTACTTTCTGCACTCAGCTGGAAATGCTTGTGCCACAAATTTGAGGCACCCGAGGCTCTGATTCCCATGACCTACTAAGAATCATGCAAAGCAAAGAACTTGTATAGCACAACAAATTCCTGTCTTTGTACTTCCCTCCTGACAGGCAGGGCCAGAGAGTTAGAGCTCTTGTGCTGCTTACAGAGCTTTTCATGCAGGAGTTATTCTCAAGAGGCTCTTTGCATAATGTTGAAGATCCTTTGAGATAGAAGAGTGGCTAAAAAAAAAATTCTTAACATAATTGATAATCAGGTTTGTTATGTACCTTGGAAAATACTAAGACACCAAAGTATTTAAGAATTAAAGGCAACAACAAATTGTACATTAAATTTTGAGCAGGGCTATATTCCAGCACTGAAAAATAAATATTGTCAGTGACAACACAATTATGACCATTGTATAAAAAAGATCAGGATGTCTCAGGTATTACTGACCAAATGCACTGTAATAAGGATATCTTCATTTTGAAACATGATATGCAAGAACGGTGAGAAAATCTGCTCATTACTCCCAAAAAGAAAATCTTTAGTTTTTATAATTGATATCAATGTTACTTAGAACTTGACCTTCTTCCCTTGAGATTCCA
This sequence comes from Monarcha castaneiventris obscurior, assembly GCA_026261815.1. Taxonomy (NCBI): domain Eukaryota; kingdom Metazoa; phylum Chordata; class Aves; order Passeriformes; family Monarchidae; genus Monarcha; species Monarcha castaneiventris. The sequence continues at coordinate 10,891,190 of JAMPIT010000575.1, forward strand.
ACAGACACCAAGTCAGTTTCACATTAACCACATCAGTTGGTTTCAGCCACAGCTTTATAACCAAACCCCAGAGCTGGTGCTGATGTAACCAAGGTTGCTATTTCTATGAGTATGAAAAAGGATTCTCCCAGGTTTACATGCCAAAAAAGCAGGCAATACTTTAATCAGTGATGCAAACAGTTTATGGCAAGCATCTGACAACAGACCATTTATAGAGGCAAGAGAGAAATTATACTAAAGAAAATCATACTAATTAATGGTCATAGCATATTAATAATCTAATTATCAAGGTAATATGGATGGCAAGAGAGAGCTTTGATACAAACATGGAGTACACCAGTGGACATTAAATAGACAAGTATTACAGAAAGAGTGTGGCTGGATTTAGGCATGTATTGGCTGCAATACTTACAAATTCTTAACAAAGTATCTCGTGTTGGCATGAAGCATGACCATATGGAGACAAATCTGTCAGAAGAAACTTTAAGTGGTACATTACTATAATCCTAAAGATTCTGAGAGAAGGAGCTGCCAGTTTTGATCAGCTAGAACCACTTGGCTTACTGGTGGTAAGTAAAAGCCAGAAGCACAACCCTCAACACATGCAAGACCACTCTTGAGAAAGAGTTTGGCTTTCCATCCTATACACAGACACTGCTGAGGGGGTCTGACATCAGCTGTAAAGTCAGAAATGCTCCTCTACAAAATATCAGCAAGAAAACAGGTTTTTGTGGTCGGAGATTCTTAGAAAGCAACTCTCTGAGAGAGATCTGGGAAGAACAATGTGGGACAAATTCATTGGCATGTCTCTCAACAGGCTGAAAGGTTTTGATGGTTGCTACTTAGAAGCTCATTCAAGATGCTAAATGAGCCCATAGCAAGTTTCAGGTTTTGAGTACCATTTATACACTACTGACAGACCTATAGGTCCTGGGCTGTTTTTTGTTGCCTATTTTCTGCCTCTATTGGGGCCAGCAGCATGGATCTGAGGGCACCTGAGCTTCTCTGGACTTCCACTGAGTTTCACTCTGGGCTCCAATGAGCAGGAGTGGGGCAAAGCAGCTCAATGATAGGATCATCCACATGCAGCCTGCAAATGCAGACACATGAGATCCACCCAAGGAAAAGGTGAATAAGCAACTCATTTCTTGAGCTGGACAAGGCCAGTTATGGAAGGGCAGAAAGAAAAAAGGAGAGGCTGTGTAGCCAGGTGTCATTTGTTTAGTTATACACATTGAACTGATGCACTCCAAAGCTGTCTTCGATGTGGCTGAAGTCCAGCCCACTCTTTCCTCGCCTTCCCCAATGTGCAGCTTCTTAGAACAGGTACCCTATGGGAGTAGAGCCCTGTGAAGTAGTTCCAAACCTAGGACTTCCTCTTTCCAAACCTCAGCCACATGAGCTATTTGAGTTTGCTTTAGGCTGTCCGTGGCTAGGTAGCACTTACAGTTTATAACACAAAGGCCTTTCAAAAGGGATTCAGGACTGATTGTTCTTTCTTTTACTACCATGACAGACAATAAATCTAGATAAAATAATTCAGGTTCTCTATGCATCCCCATGCTTTCATTTCCTCAGTTTCTGGAGGACTCTGTAGGCCAAGGCAGAAATTTTCCAGGTTCTTTCCTTTCTTCTCTTCCTCTTACATGTGCCTCTCTGCTGGTCTCTGGAACCTGCTCTCTTTTGGGAAACCAACCTATTATTTCTGCTTCAGCTCTCTAAAACAGCTTCCAAGACTTTGGTGGCTGCCAGCTTCTTTTTTGTATTGGTAGGTTGATTTCTCATCAGCTTTTGCTCCTGGGAAACTGATCCACCAACAAGGAGTAAACTCCCCTAAGTTAGTTTTAAGGGCCAACAATTTTTTATGGTAGAATTTCACACAAAATGGGCATCTTTGAGCAAGATGGTGAGAAATCATAAGAGAGCAGGAAAGAGACAAAAACCTACAGAAAATAATGCTGCTTTCTACTTACTGCATTGTATTTTTTACAGTTTATATTCTTACATTCAAGGGGTTGATGTCATGAGTAACTTTCGGTGGCAGAATGGACATGGCTCTGAGCAGCCAGTGAAGATGTGGATTCAGAGAAATGCTCGTGGAAAGAGGGCAGAGGAGATTCAGAAGGGAGACTGCATTAATCAGTACTTCTGTTTGCACTGAGGGAGATCCAGGCTGGAAAGCCTCTGCACTGCCTTCTTTGAGGCTGCTTATTCCCATTAATTACTAATTACTCACTCTAATGAAGAGAAGGAAGATACGCTTCCAAGTATGATTAGAAAGTGCTTGGGAGCTAACTCAATGGACCTGCAATGACTTCCCTGATTTCTTAGTAAGAAATTGGATACCTCTGGTCACCGTTTTATGGTGTGCTTCTGAGGAATTTATGGGAGCTAAAATGAAATAAAATATTAACCTTATTGAGAAAAGAATATCAGGCTGAAACAATCATGTGAAAGATATCCACAAACTGTCTGGTTCTCTGTGGAAGCTTACTTGAAGAACATATATTTATCTAGAGGTTTTAAATGCAGTGCTTACATTTGATATATGAATCCCAAATAGCATTTACTTGTTTTTCCTCTAAATGCAAGGAAGTAACAGAGAAGACAGGAAAAATTAGAAGAAAACCCATAATTCCAGGAAAGGTAGCTGCAACTTATACCATGTTTACTGGTTTTACCATATCCAACTACTACAGTCATATATCCAACTATTACAGTCATCTGGCAGTCAGTTGCTGCCAGAGAAGAGAGGAATGAGGATATGTGAGAGGTTCTACTCTGCAGACACCCAGGAGACCCATGAGCCTCTCACTATATTTTTCTCTCCCCTGTCCAGTTGACGAGGTGAGTGACAGAGTGACTTTGGTCACTGGCACTTGATGTCCAGCCAGGGACAACCCACCACACTGTCCTAGCTGTGTTTCTAAAGCAACAGAAAAAAGCATACACATTGAGTTTATCTTCTAAATTTCTTTTGGAATGTTTGGAATATTAAGTGAAAGACTCTGATGTTTGGTCTTTGAAAGTGACTGCAGCAGAAGTCATTGACAGGAAAAAAACCCAACCCTACAATGAAATTTGCTGTTTGGCAGGTACCAAGCACTCTCAGGTTTCAGCCACCTGTGCAGCCGAGTGGAGAGAAGGGCACAGCCGTCCTCAGGCTGGTAGTGCCTGGTGCAGTTCTGGCCCGAGACAGGGAGCAGAGTGACACCTTGCTCATCATGTTGCTTGATCTGGTGCCCATGTGGAGAGGACAACATCAGAAGTGGTGAGATACTTGCTTTTAATGCTTGGCTACGAACCACACTTTAGTTGTTGGGATATTTTTGTCACCCTTTTCTCCCTTCTGCTGCTTTTTTGTTCTGTTAAGGCTCTTAGATCATAGCTCTGAGACACAAACAATCAGTTATGGTGTATCTTTACAATGTCTAATACAATGATATTCTGAATATAGCCTAATACTTCATTTACTACAGTATAAATTACACTACTCTAACAAATTTTGGGACTATAAAGGAAGACCCATTATTTCTGTGTTATCTCAGCTAAAATTCTTGTGCTGCATTAAACCACATTTCTCATCCCTGTTATTTAAAGTAATTTACAACAAATGTGATGTGAAACTTCAGAGAAATCCCAAGCAATGCATTTTATGTTGTCTGACAGCAAAGAAAACTGCATTAATTTGAACATCCAAATAACATAATCTGCTCCTAGTGCATATAAAGCTCAGATAAATGGTCCTCTTTACACAGTGAAAATACCCAAAGTGGCTAGATCTTCTTATTTACCATGAAGGAGGGCCTACTGGCATAAAAGCCTTCTTTCTCAGCATGTCCGTACTGAGCATTTGCCCTTCCTCTGGAAGGAGTTGAGCTGCAAAGGGACAAGCAAAGGGACAAGCAAAGGGACAAGCAAAGGGACAAGCTGTCAGTACCGTCTGCACCTGCACAGCTCCCAGCACGGATCAGGAGGTGAGACAAGTGTGACCAGTCAATAGGAACATTCTCCCACCTCAGCAAAGGTCTTGGAGACCTGGACTGCCTCTCTGTCCCTCTACTAGATGTGTTGACCATGTGTACATTGTTTGAATTCAAGCTCACACTCTGCCCAATTATTAAAGGAAATGAGAAAATCCTCTGTGTAGATCATCTTTCTAATTTTTATAGAACTTACATATAGACACAGTGGAGTAATCCTGGCAAAGCTAGGTATCACCAATGCAGGAAGAACAAATAACAAGAGCCACGGAAGAGTTAAGAGTGTTTGTCCCTGTGCTTCGATGGAGTAGATGAAGTGTGGGTCTCTTGTAAAATGTGCTCGTGTACTTGGATTCTTTTCCTCCTTCGCTCACTCCTCTGCAATCTGCTTACCATGACAAAAGTCACCAGAGACGCAAAGTGCTGTGATAATGAGAGAGCTGTAGGTAACTTCCAATCAGTCCCCTGTGGCATATTTGGAGTTTACTAGCCATAGGATAAAGTGGTTTCTCCATGCAATTGTCGCTGACTCCACACTTCTCCTTCAGTAAGTATATGCAATCACTGAAAAATAAAATTCAGGTTTACCTTAAAAGAGTGCTGAGCACATCCATCCCTCTTTGTGTTCCTTGTGTTTATCCATCTTGCAATCTTGGGAAATCAGAGTATTGGCTTTTGTTATAATAATCTCACTGCTGGAAGCAACCATCGTTTGGCTATTGGAAATTTTTTGTAATTAGTAATTTATGGCTTCTAATTTGCTCAGACACCTTTTGCAAGTGAATCTGCAAATAGCATCATGCCAAATATTAAACCTCTGGATGCAGCCTATGCAGCCTTTCACAGACCAAAATTCTACCTCTTTAGGAGTTTTATTCCCCTAACAATTGTTTCTTAAGAATGATTTCTCTCTATGTAAAGGGCTGGCATAAATTATAATAGAGTAAATTCAATTATTAATGATATTTTTTAATTATATGCTTTTATCACCATTACATTTTTATCAATCAGTGAATGTATTACTGTAGTAATAGTTTTATTTTTCCTAAGACACACACTTGAAATTACTTCATGGGGTAACATTTTAAAAGCTATGCTACATGTTTCTTTTTTTCAGTTGTTGTTTGCAAGCTGCCCAGGTTACCTCTGGTAACACTCTATGCAAGATAGAGAGATGTGAAACCTCGTGACATTACCCTTAAATTATGGTTCCCATTTTCAAGAGAAAGAGGAATGTGTTTAACATTTCCTTTCATTTTGTTCTGCTTTTAAGTATCCCTAACACTGTGCCAGAATTAAAGTCAAAAGTTAACACCATACTAATGGGGTTAATGTGTGGTCAAAGTCTGCATTTTTTTCTGCCAGAAAAGCATTTGACATTATTCTTGCTGAATAAAGACAGTCAGCAGTGATACGTTACAAGCCTGCAGCTCTGAAAAGGAAAACCAGGCTGTTTGCACACACTGATTGCTGTATTTCTTTGTTCCAGGCAGGGCAGGCTGTGCCAAGAGGTGGATTTTTCGTACTTCCAAGTGCCATGCTGCTGCTTTGCAGTGCAAGGAGCACTTCGGAGGCACAAGGGCCTCAGGTATAAATATAATGATGTGACTGTTTATTCTCTGTGTTCATCCACTGTAGCTCTATTCCAGCTTCATCCCAGCTGATTTCCATGGTGTTATATTGCCCTCGGCCTGGCAGCAGCGTGGCGATGGATCAGGAGTTCTTTTACCCAGTTTGTAGTGCACAACAGTGAATTTTCTAGGTAGCTTGTTCGTAGACCTCTGCATTCCCTTATGCTGCAAGACAGATGAGGATGAACAGGAGCCAAAAGGAAAGGCAAAACCTAGAGAGAAGCCATCTGCCCTCTTTTCACCTCCTCACGGAAGTCTCCCGGTAGTGACACTGTGAGCTCCAGACCTGGCTAGAAAGGGTCAGCTGAGTTTAAGAAGGAAACATTTTGCAATGCATGGTTCCCCATTTGGAACTCGGTATAATAGGGAGACAACAATGATGATGTTCCTCTAGTTTGCTTTCTCTCCTGGCTCCTGCCCAGAGGGAGAATTGGGAGAGATGAAGGTACAGCCATGGCACTGGGAATCAAGGGGAGGGCTGATGTCTGTGGCCTCAAGGACATGAGGGTGGGGAGTCAGGGTATCTAGCTATTTCCTAGCTGCTAGGAAATTCCCATGGCTCCAGGAGGTCCTACAGCCAAATGCTTGGAACTATTTTTGCCTTTCAAGGACTGGCAAGTCTCACCTACAGTAGTGACACCTGCTCTCTCTTTTCAGCATGAGATTCACAGGTCCTGGAGTCAGACTCTTTCAGCTCTGTGCCCAAGTTTTTTAGAGAAAGCATCATCCACAGGCCATATTAGCTGTACATAGAAGGAGTTTTGAGAAGATAATGTGTGTGCTTCTCAGATCTTCATCTTGCCCTTAAAGCAGAACTGATTATTTAATTAAATCAGACATATGCAGGTTCTCTCCATGGAGGGCTTTGCTGTGGGAGTGTGGATTTGGACCAGAAAAGAGCACCAGGCCATCTCCTTGACCAATCCTGTTCTGCAGACCCCAGCCAGATGGGCCAGGCTGGGCTTGGGATGGTTACCAGGGTCAGCCAGCGCCCAGCCGTCTGTAGGCACCCTGGGGCTCAGCCAGGAAAGGATCCCATGGGATGGGATGGGATGGGATGGGATGGGATGGGATGGGATGGGATGGGATGGGATGGGATGGGATGGGATGGGATGGGATGGGATGGGATGGGGGCAGGATTAGGGCAGTGCTGGCTCAGCGGGGCCCAGGCAGGGCCAGGAGTTCAGCATCCAGTCTGCATATCAAAGAAGTTCTCATTACTAAATGAAACAGAATGTTTTGGTTAATCCAGTAGAGAAGGGGTACTTAATTAATTTCTACCGAGGTCTGCTGGGAAATTCTTCTAAGGTCTGTTAATTCTTACTGAGATTTGATCAGCAGGAAGCAATGCACTGGTTCTGCTCTGCCTTCATGATTTCCAGCCACTTTCTGAGGGAGCAGGGTAATGGAAGGAACTCCCAGGTCGCCTGCAGATAAGGTGAGGTTTGGGTAAAATGTGCTCATGAGCTGGATGAGAAGCTGCTATTTGAGTGCCAGAACAGCACTATATCTTCAGAGATGTAAATGGAAGTTACAGGTGAGAGCACAAATAAAAATGAATGGTTTGTTCCACTTTATAATTTTTTCCAGCAGAAAAGCCTGCTTAGCAGGTTCCTGATCTCTCCCTTGTCTCACGTCCATCAAGGCAATGACCACCACAATTTCCCAGCCCTTCAGTCAAGCTGCTGCATCTCTGTGTGCAGACACTCCTTGAACCCAGTCAGTCAAATCATTCATTTTTTCAAACAAATTAGGAAAATAAAAAGGAACTATTTCAAGTATAGCCACATATGGAGCACACTGAGCACTTACAGAACCGTGGTTCAGGGGAAGTGGAACAGGGCAAACAGTTGTAAAACCCTTCTATGAGCCTCACTCTTAGAGCAACCTGGCACAGAAACACCCAAATGACCACAACTCCCAAAAGAAATTCCTCCAGATCATTGTATCACCCTGGGTGCCACATGCTTTCCATTATAAAACCCAATATCATGGTATTTTTCAAAATCACTGGACTTCCTCCAAGCAGACCAGAATTGCAGATGCTGGAAGGATGAATCTGCTGAAATGATTCATCTACAATAAGTCAGGTGTTTCCAAACATAAGGGATGCTTGTTTTTAACCCTATGGAACTGTTCTAGCAGCCCTTTATTTGGGGAAGGTTTAAAATTCAAAATTCCCCTGTCTTACAGAATCCTGATTCACACCCCACACAGGTACCAAAGGTCAAGGAATTGAGGCACATATAGAGACAGCCCTATTAAGGTTACATGGGCAGCATTAATTCTGGTATTTCCTAGCTTTTGCATGTTTGCCTGAACGAGCATGATCTATTGCCCTGTGGGCTGCTGGAGGGAACCAGAACTCAGTCACCCGGTCTTTCTGTCTTCACATAACTTCATTAGCTGTGCATGCCTGTTGTAGAAATGTCTAAATCCAAGTTGTCCATGTGAAGAGAAAGCAACTGCTTTAACTGAAAGCAAACTTTCTCTGATCACAAGCAAGATTATCTACATGTAAGTTAAGCACAAGAGCTGCAGTTATCAATATATCTAGTGACAACTCATTACACTGTCCAATTGGTTTGGTTGCTTTGTTACAAGAGCCAGCCAGGAGCTAAATTGATCCAGCTAACATTGCTTGTACTTTTAATCTAATGCAAAAGCTGAATTTCAGACTTTTAAAAGTGAAAGGCAAGCATCTATCCATCAGTGGTACTACCTAACTGCCCATACTGGGTAACTGTGGAAATAACAGCAGACAATACATTTAATTTCTAAGGCTGAACAATCAGGAACCATTACAGGAATATGGAAGACACGAGTAAAGCAATTAAGATAAGTGGAATGTCTTTCATTACTTGTATCAAACAAGTGAACTATTCAGAAAGATGGGCCAAGTTGGCGAACTTGCTCAAAATAAATGACCGATGCAACTTTCCATGTGTGCTTACTGAAACTCAGACACTGCTAGCTGGGCTGGCTCCTTGTCAGCCTGCTCCTGTGGCACTCAGCTCCTGTTTAAATAAGAACATTACTTGTTTTGAGTGAAATGAAAGTTAAACTGACAGTCACAAATGTAAAGTAAATGACTAAATTTTGTTTGTAGAGAAAGCTGAGCACTTATTTGCAAACACATAAGGAAGAAGTGGCTTCTGTTCAGTGGGACTGCTCCAATGTGGGTAGTTACTCATTTGCTGAAGTGTTCACAAGATCAGATCACAATATCCAGAAACTCAGCTGCTACACCCAAACATTTTTCCCACAGCACACAGTTCTTAGTCACCACTCTCCAGGGAGAGCAGACGGTGTAGAGCAGAAGTCATTGTGGCCAGTGTGTGGCTTATTTAATAAGAGAACTTATCTTGCTCATTTTCTGTGATTCATATTTCAAGACTGCATTATTAATTTCTGTCAGACTAGATTTATACTAAACCAAGAGCTGCAGAAAGGCTTTTCATTTGTTCTAAAGCCTAGTGTGAGAACACTGACCTCACATATATACAGGGTAACACTTTATTTGGGACCAATAGTTTTAAGTTTATCAATGATCAGTATTTTCAAAAGGTACAGATGATTTGGGATAGCTGTATCACAGAGATTCCTTCAGTGTAATACTCAAAAAGCAGGTCCTTCACCCTTCTGAAAAGCCAGTGGCTCCCTGAGACATGTCAGAAGGGTCGGACCCTGTGCCACTTTGGAATATCTTAGCCAGTTATTTTAGTTTTCCTGGAGAGAAAATGCCCCATCTAACCTGCTGCTGTTTGCTACCAGCCCTATGGAGACTGCAATGCTTTTGGAGGTGGGTAAATAATGACATTATTCCCTGCCATAATGTTTATTTAGCAGTAGTTAACCGACTGGTGGTGGTCAATCTTAAGACCAATGTTCATTCAATTCATGAGCCTGAAGGAGAAGGCAGCTCTGGAACACCTGCATACCCATTCCCAGCAGATTCCAGCAGAGAGAGCAGCCTTTCTGCCCACTCACTGCTGCCCAGGGAACCTTCCTGACCCCCAGGGTAAGAACTGAGGGGAGAAGCAGTTCCAGCAGCATACAGGAGCCACTGGCTCTGCAGAAAGCAGTGAGATGCCTTCATTAAACAATTCAAAATTTACACTACAAAACACACCGGGAGAGCTGTGGAAAAAATGCAGTAACATTTTTTAAATACCTCGGTCAATTCATTCAAAAAATACACATTGGCAGGAGGAGGGGAAGTAGTTTAATAATTTTAATGGCCAATACTTAAGAAAAGATTAAAGGTCTAATACATTAAAAAGGAAACTCTGCTGATGGTAATCAGTTTTGCTGCTTTTATGCATCATTTTGTTCCGTGTTTGTGTATGGAATGAGGTGGGGAGGCGGGATGGGGGAAATTTGAAGATTTAGGGAGATTACTGCTTTCATGAGAGTGTTTTATTGCACTTCGGCAGTTCTGGATTTAACCAGAAAATCCAATTGTGGAAAAAGGATGAAACAATCTGTTTTTCCTCTAATCAATCACAAGGTTGTAGGACACATTAAAATAAATTTGCGACCACCATTCTTCTTCCTTCCCAGTGCTGTCGTAGCAGATGATGATTCAAAAGCTAACTGACACTTCCCATATCAGCCCTGATGCCTGCTGCCCTCCTCCTCTTACCAATTCCTACGATTGCAAACAAATAACTCCAGAGCTGTTGCAAGAACATGGAGAAAAGCCTTCTGGAAGATGAAGCATTTTAACACTAATAAACACTAATAAAAAATAATTTAACCCAAAAATGCCAGCAAAATTACAATCAGTCACATGAAGCAGTATGAACAGAGTAACAAATACTGCGAAGTCTTCCTCCTAGCTTTTGCCAGCAGCTGTCTGTTATTCCTAAGCTGGTCGCTACCTCAGATAAAGCAACCAGCAATGAAAATCAAAAGCAGTGTGCTCAGATCAATACTGTTTGCAGAATCATTCCCTGCCATTGCAACAAACAGGAGCAGCGCAAGCCACCGTGCTCCTGTGCAAAGTCTCAAATCCAAGGTAAAGTAAAATTTAATGTCCCAGTTGAGGACACCAGAAATGTGCATCACATGTAGACCTCTGGTAGACTGCTTGTGGTACCAAATCAAGCTGGTTTCTGTGACTGCCATGGAAATACCAGTGCTGAGGTTCAATTCATCATCCTGTACTCAGGAATCTAGATTGGTATCATCTAGGCTATAAGGGAGTGTTCCAGGCACTGCAGCCAACCCTTGCTGAAGAAGCTTTCTTTTCTGCTGAGCCCAGGTATAGAATAGACAATTGGTTTTTAGGAAGTTAAATTTAGATTAATTCCATCCAACATTGACTTTTAGGAGAAGCAGTTATTTAGTTACTGCTGTGCCAGTGATCCAAATTGAGACCTTTGCAAGTATGGAAGATTACAGACTCAATTTTAGTTGACTGAGGTAATTAACAACATCTTTGGACAGCAATTTAGAGTACCTTGCTAATTACTATGAACAGTTTCCCCCTGTCCACCAGAGACAGATGCCTGAACCCATTCACAAGATAAAGGTCCTCCCACAATTTTGGGTTTTTTTCTGGGAACAATTCCCTGATTCTGTCAAAGTTTGCGGACTTGAATTCACTGCAGCATCAGAGCCCAATTGCAACATCTGCACCTGGGCTGGACAGCTGTGACATGAATGAAACAAAATCCCTTGGAGCACTCCAGTAATAAAGAAACCCATCTAGGCATACATACAGCACCCATAGTCAAAAGCTCCACTCTATGGCCTGACAAGAAGTCATTAGGATTTGTGAGGACTCATATCCATGCCTGTGAGCATTGATATTAGATGGTACTGAGCAATTTTGTTTTTGCTAACATAATTAGATAACAATTAATTGGGAGAGTGAAACCATTGGTAGGTATGGAAAAAAGTGCTGTGTTAGATTCTGTGTGGTATTTGCTTTGTGCCATGTATTCTAGAGCCTTCTCATTTATCTTTTCTCCAGTGCCTTTTACGAGCCCACTATAAAAGTGGTGTACAAAGGTTAAAAATATAGAATCTCTCATGCTTCAATGAAAATGTTCAGGTGTAACTCTGAAAAAAGTGGTTGAAAAAAATCTTGGCTTTCCAGCATGGAATTAAAATGCTGTATAAGAAGATAGTTAAGCAAAATACTATGGCCTGTTGCTTATCCAAAACAAAAGCAGCAGTGATCAGGAAGGTTTTGCTGAGTAACGTTTTAGTGAAGGAGAGGAAGGAAAACTGAAAAAGAAGCAGCAGACCATACAGAGACAGCTTAAAGAAGGACTGGAAATGTGGCCTTGAGAGAAGTCTTCAGACAAGATTCTGGGCTGAGAGCTGAGTAGGAGAGGGCTGAGGACATAAAAAAAATCACCTGATTGAATTCTCCCATGTGCAAATGAATGGCTGTGGTACCTGTTTTGTGTAAAATTCACACACAAAAAAATTATCAGCAAAGATAACAACTCTGAGGATCATTTCTACTTCTAATTAAGTGACATCCTTGAAAATTAAGTAAACTTTCAGGCAAAGGGGGTAAGACCAAATTGTCATCATAATATGAGACAAAATTTTTCTACTGTTCATTCACTACAATCTTATGCTTGTTTGTATCTTTAAAAAAATAATAAAGATACCCCAAGTTTTGATCACATGGATATATGGTGAATATATGTTATTTCTAAAGTGCTGACCACATAAATATTTATCACACACATTTTTTTTTCTGTGCAAGAACTGCATTTAACTTCATCAATTCAATTTCATTTAAAAAAGACTAAGCCAGCATATTGAGCTGATTTCTGGCACAATGGTAAGATTTTTTTTCTTTACTGTCATTTTAATTCATTATATTACTGTGCTATTTTTAAAAGGTCCCATTTATATTGTACATTGCAGTTCCATAGATTAACAGTTGGAAACTAAAGATTAATTTACAGGAAATGCAAGGAAGGTAGCAAAGTGTAGTGATACGAGTTATCTTTAGAGTAATTTTGGATAACATACCACAAGATCTTTACCATGGCATATTCTGTGCAGTTTTGATTTTAAACTTTTAAAGGCAGGGGCTAACTATTCTTGATGCTTCTGTGAAATAACACAAGTGTACTGTGCCTTATGCTAAATTACAGCTTCATTCTATTTTATCAAATACATCGCATGGTAAATTCTGCTTACAATTTAAAAGGGGGAAATGAATTGCTCTAAAGTACCAATAATAAAGCTCAGAGTAGAACATTACAATATTTCAGTTACAATTACAAAAGTGAACCCGGTGCAGGTGAACAGCAGCTGAAATTTATCACCACCTGATGGCTGTTCAGTGGACCATGTGAAGGGAATTAACTTGTCTGTCCAGTTTGGAGCTGAAAATTCTCTGTATTCTAGAACCTGCCACCAAACCTGGCACATTCATTGGCAGAGATCAAGGGTTAGGTGGGTGTTGGCAACACAAGTATTGCTGTGCTTTTAACTGCTGACAGACTAAGTGCAGAACTTGATTTGTCAGAGAAGATGGCAAAAACATTCAGAAGTTTTTAAAAAGCCCAGAAAACAAACAAACAAATTCACAAACAACCAGCAGACAGTTACAGAATTTGCACAAATTTTCCCAATTCTTTTTTACTTGGAGTCATGGGCCTGGGATCTGAAAAAAAAATCTGTCTCTAAAAGAATTATATTCACACAAGCACAGGTTATGGTCTTGGGGCAGAAATTAATGGGTGAGATTCTCTGGCCTCTGTGATACAAGAGGTTAGACAAAGTGATCATGATGGTCCCTCTGGCCTTTTAAATCTAGGAATCTGTGATCAGTAGATGGAAATCAAACTGCTTGCTAAATCAGGCAATGTCTCTTTTTGTTTGGTCTACACAGAGCCATCTGTGTTTGACATTTTACGCTGTAAAATAATACAGAGGTGAATATGCTATTCTGCATGTGTGAGGGCATTATCCATTCCCACAGAAAGCCTTTTGCATCACAGACTGTACCACACGACCTGTTTTAGGTCTCCTTCTGCTGTCAGTATGGCAGACAGCACTTTATCACTTGAGTAATGAAACTGTGAGAGGAAGCAAAATAGATCCGTCAGTGCACTGTGGATTTTAGGTTTGCACTTGAGGAGTACATGAGCAAAGGCAAGGTTATTCTCTCTCCCTCCCTCTTCTTACTCTCTCTTCTCTCACTCTGATGTATGATCAGGCTCCTTGCATCACCAAAACAACTGAGAAGCAATTTCCCCACCAGGATTAGGAAAGGCTGGATGCAGCTCTGATCAGCCTGGTCTTGTGGAAGTTGTCCCAGCCCACGGCACAGGGGTGGGGACTAGATGATCTTAAAAGTCCCTTCCAACCCAGGCCATTCTATGGTTCTACGATTCTGTGACTATACATGTGCACAGAACTACCAATTTTCCAACCATCATCGAAATAAATTAAGTTTACCAGACCCCCTGACTGTTCTGTTGCTCATGATGGAGTGGCATCAAAAACTGACAGATTTAGTCTGGAGAGGCCAGATTTTCTTTTACTAAGGCTTTGACTTTCATCAAATGAGAAAAATTCCGTAAAAAAAAAGAAGCCATAATACTGTCAGTTGCATAGAAGATAGCACTGCAAACATAAATTGATAGACTGCCTATCCAAGTGAAGCATACAATTAGTTCTGAATACCTTTCTTTCAAAATTATACTGATAATTGGCAATCTTATTCACCTGAGTTTGCAGTTGGCTAAATGACAGAGAATTCTATTAACTGTTGCATTTTTTAAAGTTCATTTGCAAATAGCAGGATTTACTATTTGTGACAGGCCAGTTTTCTTTCTATTAATAAAAGAGAAAATTATTTAAACAGTTCTTAAGGCATGATTCCCATTCCTAGCACACAGTGTTTTTCACAAGATTTAGGACTGTGGAATAAGCTTAGGAGTCGCTACTCGAGCTATGTGAACAGCAATACCTCCCTGTATTTTCTTAACCACCTTTTTTTTCTCTTAGTTCCTGCTTATTTCTTTTCCTCCTCCCTGTGTGCTGGCACCACTCTGCATCTGGTCATGTTGGGAAGCAGCCTTAAGAACAGACAGGGCTTAAAAACCCAACCTAAAATGAACAAACAATAAAACCCAAACAGTAAAAGGAAAAAAAAAAAAAAAAAAAAAAATAAAAAAAAAGAAAGCTCTTTTCAAAACTTATTTTCCAGGATTAGAGCACTTGTGGGGCAATGGATAGAGCCATTCTGGCAGAGCAGGGAAGGTGACAAATAGGGCAGGACTCCTGTGATCTGCTCAAATCATCACCTCTGCCTGGAAAGAAGGTGTCTGGACTATCTTCAGGCTTAGTGAGTGATTTATGTAAGGAGATAATTTCAGCCTCTCTAGTTTTGCATGACAGGTATTCACCCTCTCCACACTTGGGTAACTGGGCCATTTTCTGCTCACCCTCACTATCCCATGACAGTTTGCCACAAGTAGGTTCAGAATTTGATGGTAAAGTTATTCTTTGTAATGTACTTTACTTTGTAATGTATTTTATTGCCACCGATGAAAACCCCAAAAAGTAGGAAAGATCTGCACTTTGTAGTAGATGTGGTGAAGTAGGGAATAAACTCCCAGTACAGGATAGAACTGGCTATTATCCCTCCAAACTCTTCTCAATGTCTTCTGTTAGTCTGGAAGGGAACAGGATAATGGAAAGTTTTGGGTTTAGCAAAATAACATCTCTGAGGAACAGTTTTTCATATCAGAAGCTTGGCTTCTGTTTCCCCTCTTAGAACACATGGCCACATGACGACCTATGCCAGGTACTTCCTGGGAAGGTGTGGGGTTGAAACTTTTAAAGCCTATTTTAATCCTTCCCCTCGGTGACACCTCATTGTTTTAGACTTGTAGTGATAAATGTGATAATGAGTAATGACATCTATTCATGGAACGTGTGAAAGCAGGTCTGAAATGTCAGGATTTAGCGCGAGGAAAATGTGTCTCCAGCAAGGTCAGCTGCATTGACTTACTTCAGCCCATCCCTCATTAAAACACAGCCTGGATTTCTCGTAAGTCTGGGCAGAGCACATTCTCCGTCTCTCTGTCTCCTTCCCCCTGTGCCTGCAGTTTTTTTAGATGGTGCTCAAAGGCCAAATTATGGGAATTTTCAAACTCATTGTTCCCCATTAAAATGCTAATTCTGCCTGTGATTCCTACTGTTTAATCCCTTGAGTGCTCTAGGACATGCAAGACAGAGTGCACATTCTGTGAAAGAGCGCTCACCCCGTGTGTTTCCCGTCCCACTGCCAACAGCCAGCCAGGACAAATGGTGTGGCTTGGCAAGGGGACAAGAGGCTTCAGCAAGGTGCAGCAAACGAGCTGAACCCGCTTGTCACACTGGCTGTGCTTCTTGTGTTACATGGATGCACCTCTTCTCCTCCATGCTGACCTCCAGGGCCCATCACCAGAGTGCCTGAGTGCTTTCTGACAATGCAGCAACCAGAGCAGCCAACATCTGGCACATCCTTCTCCTCTCAGCCTGCCCCCAGGAAGAGCCTGTGTAGGGAAAAACCTTTGGTAAAGAGAATTCTTTTTTATGAGAACAAGACAGGGAAGCAGGATTGCTTTTAAAGTTGTCTATGTTGTTGTAAATTTATATGGGGCAGGGGTGGTGGTCAAAAAATGTACTTGGAGAAGAAGGTTATGAAGAGGTATGATGGTTCACAGCCTCTGGAGCATTTGACTCTACAGGGTTGGTGGACTCTTGTGGAAAGCTTTGATCTGAACACTGCTGTGCCACAGACTTAAAGTGCCAACCACAGTCCGGGTATATTGGAGTAAGACCAAGGTTTTGAATCTGACACCCAAAATATCACCAGACGTCAGCACCAACAGCAACAAGCTGACCCTGTGTGGGTAACTACTGCCAGATGACATTATTGTACTCCTCCAGTGGTTTTGGTTTAACTTTTGTGGACCTTAAGCAGGTGAGACTAGACCTTTGCTTCCAAAGGAAAAGGATGATTTGACATTGTCACCTAGAAAACGGGATCTTTCCACTTACCATGACCAGGAAAGGACTTCATTTGCCACCTATGCATGTGTCTGGCAGAAAGAAAGATGCCTTCATTGCAGGAAGAGGAAAGGAACCACAGTTAATGAATTAAAAGCTCCATGATTGAACTACTTTCTGCAAGACTGTGTATTCTCATTTTCATTCTGATACCTATCACTGTAGAAGACATCTTTGTTCTACTGTACAATATTTTGCCAAAATAGGACCAGTGCTTTTTACAACCATGATCTAATACAAGTGAGGAAAGGGAGAGCATGTAACATTTATTAAGTCAAATAATGTTCTGGGAATTATGCTTTTGGATTTGGCCTTGAGGGATGACAAGTCCAAAAGCATGTCCATTTTATGCAATTTTACCAGTTTGTCTAGGAAAATGGGTACTTTCTTCAAAAATACTGCCATTAAGCTCTAGTTATATTTTTTGTGACTGTACCTAGTTTTTTAGGTCCCTGTTAAACCACTGATAGTTCTTCCTGCTCCTCTGACTTCAATAATTTCTTTATACTTCCTGAATCATTTGGTTTTTTATTCCATAGTAAAATTACCATCCATGCTTGGCAGACATTGCCCGAGAAGACTCTGCAACACTGCATACCTGCTCACTAGCTAGTTTAAAACTGTATTTTGACAACACTGAGTGGTTTATTGTGTCTTTTTTTGTTTGCTTTATATTAATTTATTCTGATTGTTGCTGCCTTAAATGAACACTCAGGAACTTTGGCTATATCCAGCTAAAATTATATTTGTTCAAGTAGGCAAGTAGGCAGATAACAGAATTTATTTCTTAAGTTTGAACTCCACTCAAGGAGCCTTGAAATCGGATTGTGCTGCTCCCTGGAAGTGTGCACTCTTTTATTCTGTGACTTCCTTGAATTTATCCATAGGAACATCCCTTTCTAAGCTACGCCCATTGTACAGACCATCCGTGTCATCCAGCATCAGGTAACTAACCCTAAGGTGATCAGCCTGACTTTTAACAATGAAAGACATCCTCTTCTTAAGTTCATCAAGAAGAAAGACAAGCTACTTAATTAGTATTGTAAGGTATGGGTAATTGTTTGCTTTCTCTAAGCTTAGGTCTGCCTTTTGAAGATCTTTTTGTTTTTTATCAGTATTTTTCAAAAGCAATTACAAGAAAAAAGCCAGAAAATCACATTTAGCAGTAAATATTTTACATATTTTATTATGCTACTGAAGGCATAAACATCTACAAAATTGTTGTATACAAATATATCACCCTTGAAAGACAAAATTATACAGAATGTTAGACCATTGTTTTTGTTGTTGTATTTCATTTTTTATTGCAATAATTATCATTCCTTTCTTGTTAACTGCAGTTAGGACATGGTAACAAATCTGTTAGACACAGGAAAAACATCCAACCATCACTGTGTTTGTGACTTGGCTATACCCATAGCCCATATTAGTGGGACAAGATCTGACTTTAACATAAATGTACCAGAGATGTATGTAAGAAGGTGTTATAACTTGAATATATACAGTAGACATTGCTCAATCAAGCCTCTGTGCTATTCAGTAAGTGCTTAGAGACTGTTTGCACAAAGTGATGGATTCACAATATATTGGCTTCATGATTTTCAATGACTGCAGTCCTTGAGTACTATAATTTGTAGTGTCATAGGGAACAGCCATGTGACTCTAATGTTCATGGGGAGGAATAAAAAAAAAAAGGGCAAACCCAAGTTTGCCAACGTATCTTTTATTGGTCTAATTCTCTCAGGCCACCTGTTCTGTGGCTGCATAAAACCAAACAGCTGTGAACCCAGTGAACTCCAGGAAAGTGCGTGAATCCAGCATTGCAGATCAGGAGCCTCGATGTGACCTAACTCCAGTTTCAGAAACAAAACAAATGAAAACCAAAGTGGTGTTTGCATGACATTTTTAGTGGCCTGAAAATCTGCCATATCATGTTGCACCTAATCTGCAGCTGACAGCATGTCCTGATCCTGCCCTGCCCTCTCAGCCAGCCCCATAGTAGCCCCAGCCACCTGGCAGAGAACCCAGTGCTCTGGCACCAGTTTCAGCGGGTTTTGTTCGGGTCGAGCCAGGTGATTAATTCAGCTCACCTTGCAGCCACACAGCCATTATATCTGCTGGAGGAAAGGCAGAGGGAACACACATCCAGGTACAAGCAGATTGATGGGGGACATTAGCCCTTTCATTAGCATTTCCCCATTAAATGGGGCAGGTTAACATGAAAATGGATGCTGAGAAAAAGCAACACTTCATTTCCCTGGTGTTTCAATAATCTATATAAAGCACTAACAAATTCCTACACTCACTAAAGTCAAAATGAAACAATGTGGTCACAGGTGAGAATCATGTTTAGTAAACTTTTGAGTGTGAATGTGTCAAAACCAGGGCAGAATGACAGAAAAAGGTGAAGATATGTTCTAGAGTGCAACAGTATGTATAAAATATTACGGATGTGTCAAAACAGAGTGAGATTTTCCATGCACTTCAGTTCAATCTCACAGCTTGGTTAATTGATTTGGATGCTGCTTTAAAAATCTGCTTCCCATTTAAAGCTAAAGACGGAACATTTGAGACTTCACACGAGCCCCTCAGCATTGACCTCATTCACACGTTTTATAAAGTAACCACTCCGACAGCAAGGACCGAAGGACAGGGTCCCGAAGTCTTTATGCGAGAGCTAAGCGCGTCATTTCAAAGAAAAGAGAGTCCTCTAGCGGAGAATTACGAGTTTACTCTCCGCGTAGCATTTGAGGGATTTCACTTTTAACTGGGTTTGTAATGCAAAAAATACCCCAGCTTACGAGCCCGTACTGAAAGTACAGTCAACATTTTAAATCCTGCAAGTTCATGCTCATTGTCAGCTTCTTTGACAAAGTTTCTGGCTTTTTTTACTCGGGCATTTTTTGTTCTTTGCTTGTTTATTTGTTTTAATTTGGTTTTAAGGAGCTTACAGTTGTATTAGGAATCAACAAATATATACAGGCTTCAGTAATCTTATTTTTTTGCTATTAGAAAAGAAGTGCCATCTGACAAAGAAGGGGAAGGAATCACTTGCTTTATGTGACTCTCCCAACAACATGAGCTATTAAATGGAGCGTCGGGAAATTGCTCAAACACTCTTGCAAACAGCAAATGTGCTTCCAGGAACAAGAATCGGCTCACAAGTAATGTACCAGTAGCAGAAAGTTAAATTAGCAATGAATATCAATCACAATGAAGCACTCAACCAGCTCTCGATGTGACACAACTTGAAGGGACACAATGTACTTTGAAAGGGCACTGATGTAATAGGATGAGACACAGTGACCTTTGTATGGTTGCCTTATTTGCTACACAGGCAGCAATCAAGCAACTATAAACAGCCCTGAGATTTTGTTCCTGACCTCTCCTGAACATTTTTCATTTAATAACGTGTCAGTGGCTTTTACATTGTCCCCTCCTGTTTGGACTGCACAGAGGTGGGGAAAAGAGAGACCAAGACAGATGGCAAAAGCCTGATCTGGTGGAGACAGGCTCTCCCCTGTGAAAGACCTCTGTGAGTTACAGGGTTTAGGAGACAGAACCTGTGCTCGTGTCAAGAAGAGGAGCCAAAGCAGTTCAGTTCAGTTCTGCAGTTCTTAGTTTCCTCTAACATATTTTATCTTAGTCTGATATTCCTGTTACCAGTTTCCTATCTATCTTACACCACACATGGAATTTCCTGTGCAGGGTGCAGCCTTTATTGTACCAAATGTATTGACAATGCTTGCAAATTTATCCCAAAATTTGAAATTTCTGGAACTATTAGCAGAGGCCAGCTGCCAGACCATAAAATTTCAAAAGAATGTCAGCTTTTATTTAAGGAAAAAAGAGAAAAGTAAAAAAAGAAAAAAAAAGAAAAAAGAAAAAGAAAGAAAAAAGAAAGAAAAAAAAACAAGTTGAAGTCTCCAAATCTAGAGCATAAACGCAAAAATACAGAATATATTACTCTAATTATGCTTCATACTTTTTAAAGCCCTGTGGCACTGCTCTGAGGCTCGAGCTGTGATTTCCGAATGTCTGGAGCTGCCAGCTCTGTGCCTGTGATAATTTCTCACGTGGAGACTTTATTCTCTGCCACACAGCTCTGGCCACTTCTGAGTTGCAGGGCACAAAGTGAATTTGGCAGACAGCAAGATCTGTCTGTGTTTGTCAATCACACTTACTAAAATGTCTCTCCTTATTCATTACATCCAAATGCTTTGTGAGTAAACTAAGAGTGAGTCGCAGAGCAGAGGATGTTCTAGTGGTTGGAGGGCACAGTTTGGTTAGAAAAATGCAGTAGGAACAGATAATTCTCACAGTATTTTTTTTTCTTCCCTGCCTCAAATGCTGATGCACTGGGAAACATAATCTTCAGCAGTATTCCTGCACATTTCCTTTCTAGTATTGTACCTGTGCTATCTCCCCTTTCATTTCCTGCCAGGGTAGCAATATGCAATTGCTCATCTGGGCAGAAGTTTTGGAAAATCTGAAAATGCAAAGACAAAGTAAGTGTAAAACAGATTTTTTCTTCTAAGTTCAATGATGATTAAATAATATCAAAAATAAAGCATTATAAATACTGTCTTTACATGATGTTTCTTCAACTGTATTCTGAATATTTTGCATCCTTTTCTTCTTTCTCACATTCTAGCAGATGGCATCTCTGGGTGGATGTGCAGAGACACAGGACTCTGGCAGTAACCTGTGCTCAGTCTCATTTGTTGTCATGAAAATTCTCATTAGGGTTAATTTCATCCAATAAGAAAATTGAAACCTAACTTAAATTACATGAGATTTCTCAAGTAAATTTTAGTTGGCAGCAAAATACACTGCCATTCCCATGGCTTCTCACTGGGTTTTCAGCTCATGAGTTTTCTGGGTCTCAAGCATTTCCAAAACTACTAACTTCACCCTAGCAGGCCTCATCTCCCCATTCAAAGCAGGAATAACAGCAATTCTTCATTGCCCCATCATTACCTTAATATGCTAAGCTTATGCCCAGCTTAATACTTCATTAGGAATGGAAGGCACACCTAACCTATGGGGGCAGAGAAGAAGAAAAAGGATCTAAAATGCTTTGAATAAATTGCAGAAAATACACTTTGAGCTTTTTGAAGTCTAGTGAAGAATAATTGTGCTGTGCTTCTAAGAGACTTTGAGGGCTTTTCCCACGGATCCTCTGAAGACCTGATCACTAAAAAGAAGGTAAATTAGATTACAGCATAAAGTGAAGTCTGCATTTGGTGCTTTGGGACTGCTTGTTACACGGTGCCAGAGGTTTCCATAAGAGTGAGCAAGCCGTGAATGCAGCATTATCACAGAAAGTAATATAAGCACAGCAGACAGAGTCGTTAAGAGACAGCAAAGCTGATTTCGTGTCTTTTTCTCAATTTCTTAATACGGTTTTCTTCAGTGAAAGATAACCACTTTTCTCCAGTGAAAGATAAACCCCAGCTTTTACTGCCAGTGCCCTAAAAGCACCAGAAACCACTCCCTTTCACTCTGTTTTAATCCACTGGAATGCTCTCACCATCACCTCCTGGAATGACAGCTTTTCTACAAGCACTCCGAGACTGAGGCACGGAAAGGGGAAAAATCAATTTTCAGTATGAAAGAGGGTTGTAGGCCTAAGTTTCACTGGTGGACTGGTGTTGGGGGCTAGGTATTTTTTTCTTTTTCTCAGGGAATTTTCTTCCTATTTGTTGTCAGGGAGATGGTGAATGGACACTGATCAAGAGATGAGACGTGGCCAAGTGCCTTGGCACACCGTTGGAATGGTTCTGGAGTGGGGGTGGGGGGAAGTGGGGTGGTTTTGGCAGTTTCTTGGCTGGGTGGTGGGTAATTTTTGCCTGGTTGGGAGCAGGGATAGTCGTGTGGTGCTTCTTCACCTTGGACCTCTCCTGTGTAGCGGTTTTAAATACTGGTGTGGAGCTCTGCCTGCCATTGAGAGCCCGCTGCTTGTAAGAGAAGAGGAGAGCCCTGGCTGCTCCATTGACTGAGACTTCGCTGGCTGCCAGCACTGAGAAACCAGCCCAGTCCACCTGGGTGCCTGGGGAAGCTGTCCCCCTCCCCAAGAGCTGCAGCATGGAAGGGCACCTGGAGCCAGAGCAGCACCTCCGCCAGACCTCTTCTCTGAGATAAGGGAGAGGATCTATCAAGGACTGTTCCAATGGAGGAGAAGGAAGATGATGATGATGATACTGAGAGCAGTTTGTGTGAGGAACCAATTTAATTTTTATTTATACCTCAACATTGTCCAGGCTTAATGTTATAAATCCATTTTCTGACATGGGGTGAAAATTTACTATTCCCGTACACATGTGGGGAGCCTTAACACGTGCCACATGCAGGAGGCACCTCGGACTCGTGAGGGGGGAGGAGACCACTGACATTGGGGTCTCCAAGCAGACAACCCCTTTGGAGAATGGAGGGAAACTCTGTCTCTGGGGGAACTTCGCCTGACAGCCAGTCAGGGGAGAGAAAACTTCCACCACTGGGCTGCAAGCAAACTCCCCTTAGAAGCGAGGAAACTCCTGTTGCCTGGGAAAAGTTTCCCATAGAAGCAATTAACTGCGCCACAATTGGCTTCCCTCCGTTTTGGCATCTTTAAACGAGCGGGGGCTCCCCTGGCGGTTCAGCTCATTCAGCCCCGCCACAGCTCGGCTCTTCTCCCTGTGATCCTGCTTCTTCCCTGCCTGTCTTTCCTGTCCATACCTGTCCGTGTACCGTGCTTTGCTGCTTCCCCGAGACAGCCCATCGCTGCGGCACCCTGCTCCGCCCTTTCCCCGCCAACCCCGACGCGGCCAGCGAGGCCAGCCCGGGGCTGCAGCTTCGCCACCGAGTGCTGCCGTCGGCGCTCACCGCCGCTTTTCCCTTGCTGCCCAGCACTAGCCCGCGGCCAGCATCAGCCGACAGGGGAGACACGCAGGCTGCTGCTGTGGGAAGCGGCGCCCACCAGAGCCGCCCGGCCCCTCATCAGAGCCGCTCACCAGAGCCCCATAGGCGCTCACCGGAGCCCCACAGGCGCTCACCGGAGCCCCACAGCCGCTCACCGGAGCCCCACAGGCGCTCACCAGAGCCCCACAGCCGCTCACCGGAGCCGCCCGGCCGCTCACCAGGGCCCCACAGCCGCTCACCGGAGCCCCACAGCCTCTCACCAGGGCCCCACAGCCTCTCACCAGGGCCCCACAGCCGCTCACCGGAGCCCCACAGCCGCTCCCCAGGGCCCCACAGCCGCTCCCCAGGGCCCCACGGCCTCCCCACGGCTCGCAGCGCACACGCTCCCCCTGCCGAGCCGCCCCCGACGGGGCGCCCCGGGTTCGGCGGAGACCTTCTGTCCCTGTCTCGTTTCTCTCTCCTTCTCTTTTTTTCCCTCTCTGCACTCTTTTCTATCCCACTTCGGTGGGAACACTCACCTTTCTTTATCAATAAACAGTTCTCAGATAATAGTATTTGCCGCATTTGCGCTTTGTTTCATCTGAGGAATCTGTTAAAGCGAATCCCTTGCAATTCCCTTACAGTGGAACGTGACAGTATGACACCCTCCATAAGGCCTTAAAAACTATTATAACACTCCAGGTATGGGTGCAGAGCGGCGTCGTGGAAGAGCAAGTAGGTTGTAAAAACACCTGCCTCACTCATGGGCCTCCCACAAGTTTGAACTAGGCACCAGAAAAAAGAGGCCCAAATCCAGAAGGGCAAAGGAAATGTTTAGAAGCGTTAGCTGACATACCTTGCAAAGCAGGTGTTATAAATTCACTGCAGCACTGTCCTGTTGGTGTTCCTGTTGGAAGTGTAAGGTTTCTGATGAGGAACTTTCAGGCAGGTAAAAAGCTGCTTCTAATTGTGAATTTCAGCGACTTCTATGAACAGAAGGTGACAGTTTGCATCTGCGCAATACGCAATGCTGCAATATTTTCAGAATGAACTTGGTTATTACTATTACTTCATATACTTTTTTAACTGGAATGCCTTTTTTCAATAAAGAGAAACCACAAATGTGGGGAACACCACATTAGATACTTGCATCTGTTAATTCAACTGACTTCTAATCCACTAAAGAGTACCTGAAGTGACTAATGTGAGTACGTGATTCTACAAGCAGTGTGCATAGGCTCACCTGGTATCAAAGAGACTAATCATACATATGTATTTTAAGTCTTTGCATAGATATTTTCAGAATGGTGGTTTACATGTATTGCTTCGGTTTCAAATTCAATAAAAAAGAATGTAAGATATAGTTAGTTAAGACATGTCATATTTTACCAGTACCATTGTAGCTATCAAAATTAGCCTGGCTAGAAATGTAAAAGCTTCATTTCCTAATGAGTGAATGCACAACCTGAAGTATTGCTCAGCTCCAAGCCAGTTTCTTTTTGGAAGTTATTGTGGTTAGACTGAAGTGTTGTTCAATAAATTTTTATACGGTATTTCAGAACCTGTTTTTTTCTTTTTGGCCATATAGCATGTGTGGGACCAGTTGCTGATGGAGTCTTTTTCTGCTTCTGAGCCTTACTAGTTTAGAATATGGAATCCTTGCTTCACAGAGCTGTATGTTTTGATCTGTAACTGAAATAAATTTTAAAAACACTGGTTTATATCCTTTATGGACCTCAGTTTGGCATCAAAATACTGCTGCTGAATTAGTTCTTGTGTGTTTTCAGTCATCAAATTTAATCCAGTAATTCAGCTCTTAAACAAAGATGCTTTTTAGGGACTTGACGGAAGAGGGTCATAAGCAGAACATGTAAATTTTGGTAATGACAAAATTTAAACCTCTTCTCTGTACAGTAGTGGGACATTGCAATAAAGCCCTGTCTTTTGTTGTTGTTGTTGTTTGTCTATCTTTTTGTTTACATATAGATGTACATTCTAGTAAAGAACTGTTATTCCTTTTCCCATAGGAAAAGGCTTTGCCTGGAAGCCCCATCATTTCAAAGTTACAATAGTTTGGAGGGAGAGGGTTATCCTTCCATTCCAGGAAGGTTGCCACCTTCCTTGGAAGACAACTGTCTTTTAAACCAGGACAACTGGCTAATGGGGATGCCTGTGTGCCTCTCATTGTTCCTACTGCAGTCCACTTTATCCTCAAAAACAGGACAGGCTGTTTCTATGACCTTCTTCACTTCAACTTTAGCAGATCCCTTATGTATCTGATCTAGTATACAAGAGGGGAAAAAAGTCTTTTTATATCCCGGTAGACCGGTAGACTCACAAAAACACATAAAGCACACAAAATTTCGCATGTACTAATTGTGGTAGAATAGGGACAAATGAACGGAAGACTTCTCGATGTGACGGAAAGCAGAAAACATCATGGAATCTTCCTCCCCCTCATTCCTCTGTGATAAGAATTACCCTAAGCATGCAGCCCTTCATAACCCCAGTAGTTTTCCACCCCTTACTAACTTTTACCATCCCATCGTCCCCCTTCCTGACGTAGAGAAACCCCCTCGACTATTTAACCTCACGAGGTAAGGTAATAAACGCCATGTTGACCATCTACCATATTGGTGCTGTGTGTCTGTGGCCCGAGCAGCTCGGGAGCTAGGCTGAGCTGCTGTGCTGGGTTCTTGAACCAGGTCGCCATTGCCTCACATATCAAGAGGCTTCAACTAATGTATTTTGTAAAACTGTGTGGTGCTTTACATCACCACATTTTGTAAAAATTGTACAGTGATACAGGTTAGTTTATTAGTAAAGCAGACCCCCTAAGTAACATGTACCATCTTTTTATTTGGATTTCCCCTTTGACCACTCTAAACGTTGTCTTTCCTTGATCCTGGCAGCCTATAGTTAGATCTGTACACAAGTAATTTTTGGTCAGTCGTGTATTGGTCTTTCTTCGTATGACAGTTCTAGGTCAATTGCTCAAGTGAAGTGCAGAAAACATTGAATGGTTTGAACACGTGTTTCTACACTTTGTGCTGGGAGGACTTGCTTTTGTGGGGTGACCTATCCATATTTCATGTGTTTCTAAAACAGAGCTGGATTATTCCCAACTCTTAGAGGTAGAACCAAGAGCAATATGGAAGATTCTCCCATGCCAGGTCTTACATTTTTGATTTGAAGCCCCTGCTGAGAGGACCTCTAAAGGTTATTGTTACTGGAAATTTTCCTCTGGTTTTTCAGAGGTGGAAAGCATGAGCTTTGTGCATTTGTGGACAGTCAAATCTGGGCTGAATCCTCAGATATCTGGTAATCATGCTGACCAGCTTCTTGCTCACTCTTTCCTCTTGTTAGTCTGACAGTTCATGAACACTTATTTATCCCTTCTCTTTAATACTGAGACAGGGGAAGGAAGTGCTTTTTTACTTTTGGGTTTTTTCATTGAATTGCATTCCAGTCTTCACATACAACAGGGTCCTCACATAGTACAGTAGTATTATTAACAAATAGTGCAGTTTGGCCAAGATGAAGTACATGCAATGAGAAAAAAATCATGTATCAGGCAATTCTGACAGATTATTAGCTCATAATGTACATCAACTGCTTGCAATATGTAAAGAAAATGAGTGCTTTATGAATGGTTTTCTGAAGACATACCATCAATCGTTCAATTCCTCAAATATATCATAAAGAAACCAGAATCACAGTGTTTTAAGATCACTTGCTGATAAAAGAAGCAACCCCAAAGTTCAGTCTCTGGCAACAAACAAGGAAATGTGTCCTATCCCATCCATCCATCCATCCATCCATCCATCCATCCATCCATCCATCCATCCATCCATCCATCCATTCTTCCCCCTCCCTGTCTCCACCAGCTGATGAAAATCAAACTTCGGTAGCAGGAAAGCTGAATTTAATTACCTTATTTTCTGTCCTCTTTTTTTTCCCCTTAGTTACAGGGATGTGGAAAACTTCTATGGTGTGAGTGCTTTGGGCAAAATACAAATGCTTTGTGATAAAAAAGAAGTGCATAGGTAAGGAATCTGGGCTGGAAAAGTGTCCCTGCAAAATGTTACCAGTCTTAAAGCTTACGAGATACAAACTAGAGGAGCTGATGGGTTTACAAAAAAGATAATCTCAGACAGCCCCTTATGCAGGCAGTGTACAGGGAGACTTTTAATCAGTTCAGACGTGGCTCAGTATTTTTATATAAACAGCTAATTTCCATTTCCAGCTAGCTGAGTGCTCCTGCTGCTGGGCACTGAAGGAAGCTCAGCAAGGGCACAGATGTTGAGAACTGTGGTAAGGTAACCTCAAATGATTTAATGTCTGTACTGTAAGAGAAGTTAATTTATCATGTGAGAATGAATTCAGAAAAGAACTTCTTATTTCTGCTAATAAAATATCTTCTTGCTAGAAACCTAGTTTAGGTTTTTCATGCAGGCAGCAATTTTTATTAATCTCTACCATTTGACTGACACATATTTCAATTTTCCGATGATTTTTCTGCAGTGCTGGAACAGTATATTAGCTGAAAAATACACTCTGGAATGTGAGTGTAAAGTATGCATCCATTATGCAGCAGCATCAAGGCAGAATTAGACTGCACTTTGAGACAAGATATAGTATCTGTCGCTCCTGTGAATGAGCCTTGATTAAATTAAATTCCCTACAGGGACAAAGGTTCAAAAGTTCCTGGTTTAATAAAACATACGGCAGAAAATGTGGGAAATAGTCAAGTATGTGAAGCGTTAGCACTCTAAATGGATCTGTTTCCCAAGTATGTGCATTTTCTCTGCACACAGCTACAAATGCTTTGTTCTTAAATAACTCAGTGTTTGCACTACTCACAGAATGTGTGTGAAATACCCCACAGTGGGCATAGGTACAGCTTT
The DNA here is from genome assembly GCA_026261815.1 of Monarcha castaneiventris obscurior. Lineage (NCBI taxonomy): Eukaryota > Metazoa > Chordata > Aves > Passeriformes > Monarchidae > Monarcha > Monarcha castaneiventris. The sequence goes on from JAMPIT010000575.1 coordinate 10,919,633, forward strand.
GTGTACACTTTGAATGAGGAACGGAAATTTCAATATACCACTGCAAACTGGAAATTCTGGGGGTTTTTATTTAACTGAAATATATTTAAAAATATAAAAGCCATATATTACTCATCTTGCTATTCAGTTCAACATAACTGTACCCACATTTTCAGCCTTTAGAGAGCCCTTTTATCTTCTCTGCAATCTTTCATAGAAAATGCCTGAAAGTAAAGCTGAACTATTTGTAGCTTGAGAAGGTGATGGGAAGTAATTGTCAGAGTTCAGGGTATGGTTTTCACATGAGCATTTGATAGTGTTGAACAAATACAAAACCATTATATGAACCAAATTATATAAATTATATAATTATATAAACCAAAATACAAAACCATTCCAGATCCTGGGATGGAGGATGCCCTGCTCAGAGACAGTACTGACAATCCTCGTGCTACAATAGTTGGATGCATAAATGGAAGGAGATGACAGAGGTTTGTGGTTTTAACCATCTTAACTGAAAGTGTGGCCACTTGTAGTGCATGTTGTTGCACTTTTCCTGATTTTCCCATACTAAGGACTCAAATTGTTTGGTAATGTCTTCTGGGAAAAAAACCTAATTGTTTTGATAAAAGAAATAGCACTTCAAATTACTCATAATTTTCATGGACTGCTTTTCAAACTTGTTCATATATCTGAATTTTGATTCAAGTGGTTCAAGGAAAAAAAAGTTTATTTCTCATTTTTGCCAAGGGACAAAAATCCCACTCAGAACAACGACCACCACATAAAAACAAAATCCTTCCACAGGCTTGTATTGAGACACAACACCACTAAACACAAGAACTGAGTGAATAATTTTATACACCTTTTTAATGTACATTTCCACAATTCTTTTTCCTTTCAATGAGCATAGGAGTACAACTTCAGAAGGAAGGATAAAACCAGCAGATTCATCTTCTACAGAAGAGCATAACTGATCACCACATCCCCTGTGAATTCTGTCAGGACACTGTCAGCACTAACAGGTCTTGATTGTCCTGACCAGCTTAGCTTCCCTGGGACCCCCCCAAAGACCTGCCCTGCCCCTGTTCACTAGCAGGGCTTCCCTGGTGGATCTCAGGTCCACGTCGTCACCTTGTCTCCAATCCTGCCTTCAGCCTGGGCTCCTGTCTCGTTCCTGCTGCCCCTGGATGGCCCTGGCCCTCATTCATGCCCTCTGCTGTGTCTGGGCTCCTGACAGACGCTGTCACAAGCCTCTGGCCCTGCTGACCCCAGCTGGTGAGGGCATTGCCTGTGCTGGAGTTACCCTTGGCCCTGGCTCATCGTCCCTTGGGAGCAGCCCCACTGTCACTGTTCCCTGACAAATAGGACAAAAGTTTACTGAACTTACAGCAAGGTAAGCTCTGGATAACCATTAAGAAAACTTCCCAACTGTGACCTGTTTTTAAGGTTCTTTCCAGTCCTCATTTCCCTGAACCTGTGAGGTGCTTGCAACAGCCACAATTGAATCTAAATTCACTGGTTATAAAGCTAAGGGGTTTTGGTTTTGTTTGTTTGGGTTTTTTTCTCCTGAGTGGCTCCAGGAGAAAAAAAATACTCCAGGGTGTGTTTGCATGGCTCTTCACAATTACAGCTGACACCTCCTCTTCAAAACTCCATGGAATTGCTGCTCTGTAGCAGACCTGTAACTGATCTTATAATAAAATTTCAGCCAGCTGTCAGCTTTGGCACCAGTGGTGGTCCTGCTAACCCAGCAGCTCCTCTTTAGCTTTTCGCACACAGAAACACAAGTGCCTCTACTGACAATCTGCTCTTGATGCCAGTAAGTGCATCTTGAGACTTTTCTATCAGCCACTAAGGTATATTCTGGCCATCTTCAGAAAAAAAAAGTAAACTAGAAAAGCCCATATGGAATTCTTAAAATATCCGTAACATTCCAGAGTAACAGATTTTGCTATTTTGCGAAATACCACTGCAAGCTTTCCTGCACAATGCATTTTGTATGAGGCATGAATAAATTTCATGATACTGAGATGCCCAGCTGGGGTGTCTCGGGCCACAGCTTGTGTGACACAGCACCATGGCATCAACATGACGGCTGCCTCCGGACAAACACGGTAAATTAAAATAATCATGAGCGCAAACTGGAAAATAAATGAGTTAGCTCTGTATTTGCAATGGAAATCAACCAGGGCACACGAGAGCTTTCACTTTGATGTTCTCCCAGATTTGTATAATAGCTGTTTTGATGTTTGCCCGAGACGTGCCTCCATATTTTTCCAGCCCTGTATCAGGAAGGTGAATACAAATGTAATAGCTGACTCTCTCTTCTCCTTCACTTAAGGCTTCCACTGTGTATTAACACAAGGAAAGCGACCCAAAAGATGTATTACTTCAATTAAAGAAGTCGTGTACAGGCAATATGATGGAGTAGGAGATAAGCACTATGTGTATGGTCACAGGAACTATTCTGGTTACAGCTGGGCTCAATCAATATTTTATTGACACCACCCACACACAAACACCCCCTCACCTCCCCAGAGCTGCTTGTTCTCACCTTTAACTGCTGCCTTGGCCAGAGATCTCTGCCATTGGGTTTGGGTTTCATTTGTTCTGCTTTGAATAGGTTGAGGTATGCAGGCTCTAAATCAGTTCTGAGAAATGACCCAACTGAAAAACCCCTCTTCATAAGAAAAGGGTTGTTTTAAGCCAACTCAATCCATAGGCTAGAGATCAACTAGGCAAATGCTTAAATGAATAGTACTGAGAGGTGAAATCTCTGTTGGCCGTGAGGTGTGGAAGGAAGAAGGGATTGGGGAGATAAAACACTTCCCTGAATCTGCTGCCTGCAGCACAGCTCTGGTCCCCATTCCATAAGGTAAAAAGCATTAGCTAAAATACAGAAATCAGAAGGAGATTCCCTTTGTGGCACCCTCACTAGATGTCTTATTCTCAAATGACTGAAAGGACTGATTAAATCGGTTTTAAGACACCATAAAAAAGTCAGCTCTACTAGGAGGTCAGCTCTATCAGTGTGGGGTTTTTCTGCAACCAAGAAGTTGAATCCAAGTGTTGCTAAATGAAGATTTTTATGAAGTTGCTCTAGATTATGTTTATTATCAGTAATTTGGTATCTCCTGGTTTAGCCTCTCCTTTTTGAAGTGACATGCTTTTAAACTTGCCAAGAAAAATCCTTATCATTTAAAAAAATCTCTGAGAACTAACCCACCTGTAATTACTAGAGTTCTATGTTCTGCATCTTACTGCCTGCCTTCCATGTCTTGTTTGATGGAGTTTTCTCTAGCTTTCATACATAATTGAAACTGTTGATGATTTTTCTTAAAGTATGACATCTATCAAAGAGCTTAAGAGAATAGCAAAGATATACTAGCATAGTACAGTTTCTTACCCAGAGGAGACATAAAAAATTCCAATTCCTGAAGATGCATACTGGCTAGGATAGATTTTTCATTAGTATTATTACCTTCCTCTTTTGTCTGTCTTCCTTTCTGTTTGTTTATTTGTTTGTTTCTGGTTTTTTTTTTTTTAACAGTACGCAGGTTTGATCATTCCTGTTTGTAAGCAAGGCAATACTTAAATCCTCCAGCACATTTGGGGTTCTGGCTTTTGTAGAAATATAAAGTAAATTCTTCTCAGAAAGAATTCTTCTCAGGAAGAATTTCTTCATGGAAAGAGTTGTCAAACATTGGAACAGACTGCCCACAAGTGGAGTCACCATCCCTGGAGGTGTTCAAGAAATGACTGGACGTGGCACTCAGTGCCATGGTCTTGTTTTCAGGCTGGAGATCTATCAAAGGCTGGACTCAATGACCTTGGAAGTCTTTTCCAGCGTAAATGATTCTGCGATCCTGCGTGGAAGGGTTAAATTTTTTGCCACTAAACTGAAAGGAAGAAGGGCCTGATCTCCTAGGCTATTTTCCTGTCAAAGCAGAAACCTTGCTCTTGTAAGGTATGGCTTTGGGCTTCATAAAAACGGGCCTGACAGTTTTCCTTAGGTGAACAGTTCCTTATCACTGGCTTGGGACCCACAAACACATAGGCTCACTTTCCACTGCATCATGTGAATACCCTGATACTGCCCACTTGCTGGGGTATGAGTGGGTTTGTTTTTTTCAGAACAGTATATAAATATTTCTAGTTTGGCCTTTGAAAACAATCTAGGTATTAAGTGGTGTTGCTTCTTTCCTCTGCTGTTTATCATAAACTAGATCATTTCATGACTGACCCTGTGTCTGAAAGTGAAGGGCTAACCTGTATCAGTCCCAGCAAGAGTTACACTGGCTGCCAAGTCTTACCACACAGTTGCAGGTGCTGCACACTAAGGAAGGAGGACAAAAGTTACAAGACTCATACACTCCACAAGCTCACTGTAGTTTTAGATTAGCTATGAAAATGTAATCTGGCCATCAAAAAAATATGTAGCTTCTTGAGGAGCTCACTGGCTTCATAGGTAAAAGAAATGCTCAAAAATGGTTTTCTGCAAGGTGTTCATCTATGACCCACACTGTCAGACTGAGGGTAGCCTCTGGTAGTTGCTACCACCTCAGGGTAGAAAAGGATTACAAAGCTGTTCAAGAAGATTGGGTGCACCTGCAAGGTGCCTGTAATATTGTAAGTCAGGGTTAAAACCTGAAATCAGGTGTGGGGCAGTATTTGCAGGCCTATGTCCGAAAAGGGACACAGACTTTGTATGCTAAAATTGTGAGTAAGGTTTTAGAAATAAGGGCCCTCTTCTGGAACCAAACAGGTCTAGCATTATGAAAAGCAATCTTTTTTTTTTTTTTTTAAATTAGAAAGTGCTATATTGGCAGACAGTATAATTGCCCTAAGATAAGACAACTCCACTGTATGAAGAAGGAGATATTACTCAGGAGGCGGTGTGGGGTTTTCATTTAGCTGATTTGTTTTGTTTTCTCTGCTTCAATTGTGAGTTCACTGTCAAATGCTGTGTCCAATTCCGACATTAGTGCCTTAAAAGATGCTGAAAAATTCAGAATGGCCTCAGAGATGGGCTCTGAGAGTGACTAGGTCTGGAAAGGTCCAAGAAAGAAAAAAAAAGAAAAACTGTAGAATCGGTAAGTATATGCTGAGCTTGCACTTCGGTAGAGAAGACTACTGAAGTTGCGTACAGATAAATGAAACCAAAGGTTTGTTTTGTTTGTCTTTACAGGAAAAAAAAAGCCAACTTACACAGGGTTTGCCATACCAAGCAGAAATTCAGTTGTTTTCAGTCCCTGATGTTACCCCAAATAGGAGCTGTGGCTTTGTGAGAAACAGCTGGGGCGGGCCGCAGAGGCTCAAAGGGCAGGGCAGTGACCCGCAGCGCAGGTGAGAGGCTCGGGGCAGCTCCTGCAGGTCACTGCCGGGCAGGGCAGGGCACCGGGGCCTGCCTGCAGTGATCCTGAACGCAGGACAGCTGCTCCCAGCACCTGCACCTGGGCACGAGGGGAGCGGGTGACTGCTCCAGCCGCAGGAAAAGGGTTCAGCTCTGTCTTTCTTGCCTTTTCCTCGGCCTTCCTTGCCCAGCTGCTGCCACGGCTTGTCTCCAGGTGGTGAGCTGGGAAGGAGCAGCGGCACGGAAGGGCTTTGTCATGGCAGCCCCGTGCCAGGGCAGAACCACGGCTCTCCTCCTCCCTCCGTGTTCAGGGCGCGGTCACCCCAGACAAACTGATCAGGGATCGTGTTCACCCTGACAACCCGCAAGGCGGGCTGTAAATCAGTGAGCCTGAGCGGACTTATGAAAGCTTTAAATCTGTAGTAGGCAAGTATTTCCTTGGTGGATTGACTTAACGGAATTAACTACAAACGTAGCTGCCTCCCAAGCGTCTTAGAACACACCGCAGAGGGTGGGCGGCAGGCAGGTGTACGCTCCCCGGAAATTGCCAGCCACGTGTTCGGCGGAATCAGCGGCGAATCCCAAATCGTGCTGGCCCGACCGGGATCGTGGGGGTACCACCACACCCCGCCGCTGCCGCAGCTGTCTCGGAGCTCCCCCAAAACTGGTGCCAGGCGGCTGCGCTGCATTTCCTCAGGGTGCGCTTTCCCAGGAGGGGCCGCTTCCCACGGCCGGCGGCTGCTCCACCACCAGGTGGCGGCGCGGGCCGGGGCTGTGAGGCGGGGACCGCCCTCCTTGACCGCTCTTTTCCCGCCGGGACCGCCCTTCGCCCTTCGGGACAGGCGGGGTTTGGCCCCGGCCACGGCCCCTGCCCCTGCCCTCAGCACGGAGCCGCCTCGCTGCGAGCCCCGTGCGGAGCTCGGAGCGGGAGCGCCGTGAGGGCTCGGTGGCTGAGCGGGGCGTGCCTTTCAAATCAGGGAATCACGGCGCAGTTCGGGTTGGAAGGCACCTCTGGAGGTCGCCCGCTCCAAAAGCCCTGCCAAGGCAGGGTCACCTGGAGCAGGTGACACAGGAAGGTGTCCAGGGGGGTTTGGATGTCTCCAGAGAGGGAGACTGCGCCTTCCCTGGACAGCTGTTCCAGTGCTCTGACACCCTCCGTGCAAAGTTCTTCCTCATGATGAGGTGGAACTTTTGTGTTTTAGTTTACAGCCACTGCTCCTTGTCCTGTCACTGGGCACCACTGAAAAGAGTCTGGCACCATCCTCTTGGCACCCACCTTGGAGATATTTGTATGCATTATTGAGATCCTCTCTCAACCTTCTCTAGATTGAACATTGTCTTCATAAGAGAGATGCTCCAGACCCATCATCAGATTTAGTCAGTTAGTTGCTGACCTATAATTATTTTTTTGTAAACTATTTAGAGGATTGAAGATGTCAGATTTGTGAGGCAATAATACTCTTTTACTATGGTGCCATTAGAATACTGCCTCCGGGAGATGCAAATGTAGAGAGCTAGCTTGTGTAAATTCCTCATGGTAGTGTATTTAGCTGGATTAGTTCCTTTAAACAAATCTCCTTAGGCTTAAGTTTTAAATTAAGATAGCAAGCAGTCCTGCTGAAGTTGGAGAAATAGACAATTTGGTATGGAATTCATTGAATCAGGACTAGCCTATACCTTCAGCCTCTTTGGAACATTTTTTCTTTGGAATGTGGGTGGAAAACACCTATTCCTGTTTTACCTTCTTTGGATTTTCCCAGTGTGCCTGTACCCACAGCATAACTCGTCAGCCTGCCAAAATGTGTGAAGAAAAGTAAAGATGCTGCCATGAGATGTGGTTCTGCCTCAGTGTGACCTTAGACATTTGTTGGCTTTAGTAAAGTTCTGCTCAATACAAATGAAGATCTGAAAGGGATAGAGGTATTAATAATTTATTACAAATCTGTTATTGATGGCAAGAAAAGCAAGCTCTCTAAAAATGAAGGCAAGCCATGGTGTTTGTCTAAAGGATTTTATGACTCAAGCTGAGATAGCAACAAAGCACTTTGAAGGTTAATTATGGACCATATGATGGCAGCAACAGGTGAGATGTAGTAATCATGTCATCACCATAGACTTTAGAGACTTACATTTCCAAAGGTCTATATTTAAAAGATGAAGGGAGATGCTGCAAAAGCTAGGAAGTGGTGAGAGAGAAAGTGTAAGGAAAAACTCACCGAGTGAGCAGTTAGAAGTGACTCTTGAGTCAGTGAAATTCCATTCTGCTTGTGTAGCATTGGATGTTCCATTTTAGCATATAAAGGAATTCAGGTGTCAGAATGAGTTTACAAAATAGAGATTAAACAACTAAACTTCATTCACAATTTCTGTTGCTAAGGAGAATATATGCTGATTTACAGTGACTATTAAAAATTGCCATATTATTTTGATAGCTTATATATGGTTCTAGCCCTTTATTGCTGACCACAAATCTGAATTCCTAAGATAATTTTAAAGTCAGTTTCCCATGATGAAGGAAGTCTTGTCAGATGTTAGATGGAGCCTGACTAATTAAGAAACTGCTTTCAGGCTCTGCTAGAAGATCAGAGATTGTTCTTGATTTGCATCTTAATAAGAAATCATTGATGGCGTAAAGAGTTCCTTTGGTTATTAAAATATGACCTGAATATTGCAACCTGTTACAGATAAGCACATGTTGATATGAAAGTGGCACAGAGAGGAAAAATTCATTACACTTTTCTATTTTTTAGTTGTTTCCAGTTCATACCATCTCTGCAAATCAAATTAAGGGACTCTAGCATTCTTATTAAATGTACTGGTCAGGAGCTGAGGAACATTATTAAGTGCTTGCATTTGCTGCTTGAAATATGGCAAGAAGCAAAGATGTGTAAGACACCAGTAAAGAGCAATTTTATGCCCGGTGCTTTCAAGCTCACCTCTTTAGATACTATTTACACATCATCACTAGTCCCTCTTCATGTTCTTGTTGTCACCTGCAGAAGAGAAGACACATACAGCACAGGCAGAGGGGAATAAATCATAAAAGGGATGAAATTCAAACGTAGGAGGAGGCAGAGTAATAATGAGATTTTATATAATCCTCTTCATCTTGAGTACTTAAAGCAAAAGTGAACAGTAACTGTAAACAAGGTGTTGCTTCCTTCCCTAGCTTAGAAATCCCTAAACTGTAACACTATTAGGTGTCAGTCAGACTGTGGAATAAACCCCTAATCCGTCTCTGAAGCCCCGTGCATGTGTTACACACTGAGGGTAATGCTACTAAGAGGTTACTCATACCCTTCTTTCACATGATGTAAATAATACTGAGCAAGTGAGTTCAAAACCTAACAGCAGCCACAGTGGAATAATTGTGGATTGTCCCAAATCTCAAAGAATCTGTGAGTGGATGGTGTTAATAGCCTGATTATGTAGCAGCAAGGGTTTAAACATAGATTATGAGGCATATAATTTTATTCATTAGGGGGCAGCTAGTTTGACAGTGAGCACCTTGTGGGGGAAGATGGCTTTCTAGAGGAGCTGTGGGGCTGGCCAGCTTTTATTTCAGGGAGCACATGAGTCCTGTTGGATGCTACAAGTATTCATGCCTGTTCTGTAGTGCTCTAAGAGCATTTCCAGGCACCCTGACTCACCAGGATGTCTCCTGCTCTCACTCTTTTTTAGGGCTCAGTGTTTTAGGAAAAAAATTTTACATTGTTTATGCCACTACTGCATCTGTAGCAATATTTGTATCAGATGTCACAGGCTCACTCTTTAGAAATCTCGCATAGCAGACATTTATGTTTCAGAGGAATGGCACTTGGAAAAATCAGCTCCAAAAACTTCATTGACCTTCTGTGAGTTATGTTAAATGACCTGTATTAGAACAGAGAATCAACAGTAATTGTGTGCTCAGTTTTAGTTGCACAAGAAAAGGTGTGATCATACAGGTACTCAGAAGGAGTCTGAGAAGACTATTCCTGTAAAGTTTTATGTTTCTTAAAATATTCCTTTCTGGTTATTGATGATATCTGTTTTGGAAGGATGTACTTGTTTATAACATAATTTCTGTTCAGTAACACTGCCTCAATTCCCTCACTGTCAGAGATTCCTAAAGCACAGTTGTGCTTAATACTATAGAAACACAACTATGTGACAATCACTCTTTCAGAGAAATTTTTTCTTTCAGAGAAAGTTCAGCTTTATTTGGCCTTAACAGCTGGAAAAATTTTAGATACTGCATGATTTGCAAAAGATTTCTGAGTATTCCTAGGGTTTGGGGGTTTTTTTAATTCATCTGATAGCTGCACAACAAACTAAATTATTATAACACCAGGAATCAATCAGAAATAATTTCAAGATACAAGGAGACTGTATATATGCAAATATCATACAAGATACTTTGTAACAACCCTTTCAAAATTGTAATTTACAACTTGAAAGACTAAATAATCTGATTTTCTTAGAAGTGTATTTCAAATGCTTCTTGATTTGGAGCAACAGATACCTCCTAATTTGAGGGACCTTTTCAAGTCTGGACTAATCCCCATTTCCTTTTTAAAACCAGAGAGAATGTGTAGGAGTTGTTGCTGTGAATCTTCACATTACCATCTCAAAAGCTGCTGTTAGGACATTATTTAGAAATAATAAACTGGAGTTATCAATACTTGAACTAGCTTTAATTTAGCCATTGAAGTACTGGAAGTGGCAATACAAGAATTTGATAGGAGTAATTGGCTCTCAGCAGGTAAGCTGGCTAAAACTCTGTTCCTTCTTGCCATGGATGGCCTTTAATATAAACTTCTCACACTTGACCAGTTTCAAATTAACTTGGCTATCTCTACAGTGCTGCTCTAGCTAAGTTCTGTTTGTATGATAACTGCTGTAAGTTTCTGGCCTAAAATGGTTTCTGAATCCTCTTTTTTTTTCTTTCTCCTTCATTCCAAAATAATAGTAATACACGCTCATTAATAGAGCAAGACATATTTTTCTTTTAGGAGCATGGTATTTAGTTTCTGTAGTCCAAGCCTATCTTGTATAAAAGTTCAATTCCCATAGATTAAAACCCTGCCTTTCTTTCAGCTGACTGGAAGAGAGATTCAGATGTTCCATCCTTGAGATCACCACCTCGAGACTCAACATTGGAGATATCTAAAAACAGCAGATGGATTTCTTACTGTGCCAGAAGAAGCAGAATGAGTTATGTATGGTGCCAAGGTAGATAACCTGTTCTAAGACATGTATTTTATGTCAAATGACCCCTAGCATTTTACTCAAGTAATAGTCAATTACTGCTATCAAGAGTGTTTACCACACTGCCGTGTGTAGTGGTTTCCATTCCATATGCTTAGAAAATAGGTCCAAAGACAGACATCCTCATGAAAAATGTCCAGATTTTTATTGCTGTGCCATCTGTGCTGAATAATTCTCTAGTTTCTGGTTTACATTAATGGTATCATGAAAACTGATGACAAAGAAGAGGGAAATAATCACAGGTTATTCAAAATAATTCCTGCAATACCTGAAATCTGTAGATTTGTCGAACGATATTTAAACATTTGTCTCAAGGAAAGTTAACATTTTGAGCAATGGTTTGTCTGGAAGAGCAGGCCACAGATGTGGCTGAGAAGTGAATGGACCAATCTGAGCAGTGCTGTTCAGGTAATGTGGTACCCATCATATTCCCTCAGAGCCTGTCCCTGCTGATTTTAAATTCTTCAAACGTCATTTTCCTTTTCTCCTCTGTGAGACTGAGGAACAAACTGTATGTATGTATATTGTGTGTGTCTAGAACAGCTTAGTGGAAATCTTAATTAAAGAAATAAGATTGTAGTGAGAAATTCCATTGGTATGTGATGAGATTTAGTCATCCACTTTTGCAGAAAAGGCTTCCAAAGTACAAATCCAGTTCTTGGAAAAATTCTTTTCCTTGCCACGATCTTTCTGTAAGAAGGATGCCATGATATATTTGTAGCTTTCTTTAAATTCAGAAAAAAGTTTGCAGATAGAAAATTGCAGTTATTTATAAAGATTCAAAATATTGTTGGATGGGTTTGGGAAGGGATAGCTAGGTCTCAAAGTTTTGATGATATTATCATCGCTTTTAGTTTCAGCAAAGTAGACAAAGGGGTTGTGGAAGCCTTATTTATACCTATTAATTTCATTTCTCCTTCACTTTCATTTCTCCTTCACTTTCATTTCTACTTAAATAAGTAGCAAAAGTTAAGTACAGTTTTAGAAATTCTTGTGGAAGTTTGAAATGTTTGCCATAGTTTCTGCAATGTTTTTTCTATAGGTGGAGTAGCAGAGAAATTTCTTTTTAAAAAGGAATGCTTTTAAAAGATCAATGCTTTGTAACCAGGGGTGGGACAGAGCCCAGTGCAGGAAGACAAGATTCTCCCACAGGAACTACCTGATGTTGTTTAACAACCTGGAGAATCATCTTGTTTCGTTGGGGGTCTTTTGCACTCAGAGTTTGGAATTTGGATTTCTAGGTCGTTAATGACAATGCTAATTACACAAAGAGGATATGTAACAGGTAGAATCATACGTTTCAAGGGGTTTTGATATTATTTTTACCTTCAATTCTTAATGGCTATGGTGTTATGTTGCTGAAAAAGCTCAGAGTATTTGGGCCATAAATTACTGTCAGGACACTTGACACACTCAGGACACTGCCTTGAAGGGTGTAGAGAGTGTACAGTGAGCTACAGGCTGGGGGCAGAGTGGCTGCAAAGCTGCTCTGCAGAAAAGGACCTGGGGGTGCTGGTCAGCAGTGGCTGAACATGAGCCAGCTGTGCCCAGGTGGCCAAGAGGGCCAATGGCACCTGGCCTGGATCAGCAATGGTGTGGCAGCAGGACCAGGGCAGGGATTGTCCCCCTGTGCTGGGCACTGCTGAGGCCACACCTCAAATGCTGTGTTCAGTTTTGGGCCCCTCACTACAAGAAGGACATTGAAGGGCTGGAGAGTATCCAGAGAAGGGCAACAGAGCTGGAGAAGGGTCTGCAGCACAAGTCCTGTGAGGGGCAGCTGAGGGAGCTGGGGGGCTTAGCCCGGAGAAAAGGAGGCTCACTCTGTACACTTACCACTCTGTACAACTCCCTGACAGGAGGGTGGAGCCAGGTGGGAGTCGGCCTCTTCTCCCAATGATTAATTAATCGGAAAAGAAGAAATGGCCTCCAGTTGCACCAGGGAAGGTTTAGATCAGATATGCGGAAACATTTCACAGAAAGGGTTGTCAAGCATTGGAACAGGCTGCCCAGGGAAGGGGTGGAGTCACCATCCCTGGAGGTATTTAAAAGATGTGCAGTTGTGGCACTGAGGGACATGGTTTAATGGTAGCCTCATCAGTGCTGGGTTAATGGTTGGACTCAAAAATCTTAAAGGTCTTTTCTAACCTTAACAATACCATGATTCTATCTGAGGAAGAATTGACCAGGCAGAAGTATGTGAAGCCAGAACCTGTAATATCAGTTTTTATCCTGAAGTCAGGTACTTATTCCAGACAGTTCTAGACACCTCTTTTCAGTGCTGAAAATTAGACAGCTAATCTCTCACATTTGCTAATGAAGAGCTCAGTGTTCTGGACTAAAAAGATTAGAGCTCCTGCAGGAGTCTGTCTCTTGTCACTCTGCAGCAGGATCCAGCTGACTAGATAGCATTTATTGATCACAAGTGAGATACAACCATCTTATAAACCTTGAAATAATACCACAATCAAAAAAACCCCAAGGAGAATGCATTTATAAATAATGTCAAAAGTATTGCATTTGATATATTTGATATATTTGATATATTCTACACTAAGCTGTGTCTTTAAACAAAAAGGTTACAAAGGTACTGTCTCAATTTTAGCATCGTAGTTACAGAGAAACCTGTCAACTGATGTTCTCTGCCCTCTCCCCCTTTCTAATTTTACAAATGCCATCCTTTTGGGAGAGGGAGGGGACAGGGGCAATAATGAGAAAAGAGAGATGTATCTGCAGTGTCTGACTGCTGGGAAATAAATATATCCCATTGATTTCTCCTTATACCATATTTCAGCAAGGTGACTGCCTTTTTCCCTGTGTTAAAGAGTTGTAGAGGCAGTGAAGGCCCAGCCTTGCCATCACATTGTCTCACAAGGTTTATGCAGAGGGCAGGATTAGACACGGCTAATCTCACATCTTGTCCTGCTCTGAGCTGTAACGTCATCACAACTTCAGAGCACACAATGTGTGGGACCAGTGAGTGTCATTGCCACACTTTGCCCGTGAGAAACTTGGAGATATCAGTGTGTCCAGTTCCCTTCTTCCTTGTTCAGGCTTTCTCTGCAGTCTTCTGTCCCAACCTTGAACGTTGCTGTAGTGTTTTAGAAAGCTGCTTCATGTGAAGATAGCCTGGCCTCTCCTAATTACAATAGCTCCTTGTTCTGCTGCCAAGAAAATAGCATCATCAGCTACTTGGATTATACAGATTACAGAATAAAGACAACAGAAATACACTGTTATTTTTCCTTCCTTATATCCTGCCTTGTGACAGGAATCCCTCCCCCTGCTAAGTTCATTGGTTAACAATAAACAAAGATGCTTTTAACAGCTGTCTCGCTATAGCCTCTGTCCTCTGTGGAGAGTAATACACTAGAGCCATGATAGTATTTAAAAACTGGCTTACCATCATAGTTTTGACTTTTTAGTAAATTTCATTTGACTTACAATCTCTCCTAAACAGAGATGATACCCTTTTCTTGCATCTATGTACAATGGAGCATCTACAAACCAAATGTTAAAGAATAGCTTAAATAATATTTAAACCATTTTATTAACATTGCAGAGGTAGTTGTTCACTGAAGAGATACAGTGTCACCACAAAACTCCAGAAGTGACCAGAAGCTGTAGTTTAACTTGGGGATTAGGGCTTTCTTCTGCCTTTCATTCCTGTTAATAGAAGGTATTGTTTCCTCAATGTTTTTGGAAATTAGGTAAATGTATTTGGCTGAATATCAAATCCTGATTTATTAGAAATGCCTTTTTAAGAACCTTAAAAAATTGTCTACTTTGCCCAAGGGAAATGCTTTGAGGAAAGGATAAGCTAGCTGTAGGTCACTAATTTTGGTCAACAAAATTAAGATTTTAATTTACAAGGACGCCCTCTGTAGTCCACAGAGAGGAAGTGGATCTCACAGGGAATTCCTGATTAGAAGTCTATCTCAGATATTCTGTGCCACCCTTCGGGGGGGCTTGTGGGAGAGAGGAGAGGGAGCAGAGAGGGAAAACTGTCTCAGACATCCTCTTCAGTATATGTAAGGGGTGGATGTGCCTTGGTGGTCCCAGTTTTTCCGTGCTGGAGGCTGGCTGGGGGCTCTCCTGACAGGCTGCCATGCACAGATGCAGAGGGAGGTGCCAGTTTCACCTGCTATTGTGCCCTGTCTCCTCCAGAGCTGCTGCAGAAAGGATGATGAGCTGGAACACCTTGTGAGCCCAATACCTGAATTGTGGGCCACCAGTTCAGCCACCTTTTGTATGGAATATCAGTCCATCCTTTCTCTTCTCTTACAGTTTCTCATTACACCTGTCTTTTGTTTTTCAAAAATATTGTAGATGAGGTATCTGACATTTTGGGGCAAGGTCTTCTTGCTACAGCAAGAAAATGATGTGACGTTAAGTTGTGACTAATGCTTTGTTCCAATTGTGGTTGTCAGCTGTGGGTGATAATGTCTGCATTCGGAACGCACTTGCTGTGCCTTTGCACATGAAGAGTGATCCCAGGAACATGCTCCAGCACTGCAGCCCCTCTGCCCTGCCATGTGCTGTCCCCACAGCTGTCTCAGGCTGCCCCTGAGGAGCCTGGTCACCTGGATTTATGAGAATGGAGTTGCTCAGCTGTTTGAAGTTGTGGGTGCATATTCACTCATATCCTGGATTCAGATATTCAAAACGTCACGGTTTTGGATGAACCCAAAACTGGACTTCAGGGGAGTCACCAAGAGACTTCAAGGTGCACTGACTGATTTAGACAGTCAGGTGGGCTGTGGTGGGCATTCTCTAGGTGGGCATTGACCTCCTGCACCTTTGTGATGAAAGTCCTGCAATTTGATGTTCTTTTGCACTGTGCTGCTCCATCTTCTTACTTTTTATTAAACTTTTACTCAAACAGAATATTTTAAGTATCTGGATCTTGAAATTCATTGCTGGATTCTTTAGTATTCATCATTCTCATACGACAAAATTGCTCAGCTCTTCCACAGCAGTTGAGACATATAAAACTTCCTTGATTCTGAAACGTTGGTGGGTACAGAAGTCAGAAGATTACTGTCTCTTCTGACTGCAATGGCTGTGCAGTTGCTTTTGCTGTCAGTGTTTATTTTTATTAATAGATACTATGGACTTTTTCTTCTCATTTAGCCTGGTAGCCTAATGCTTAAAGTAGCTGAGAATCAGATTTTACTTAAAGAACATTTCATTTATTGAAGGGTATTTGAAATTACTGGTTTAATGAATGTATTGCAACTTAGCCAATAATCAATAACCTCATCTTCCTTCTGTGCAATTCCAGTTCTGCATAACAAAGAGAGGGCCATATGTATCCAGGGGAAACTAAATCACTTAAGCAGAAAATAAAGTCTGTCAAAAAACTACATAAATGCTGTACATGCATCTTTTTTAATTGAGTTGGGTAAACTGAGAGATTTCCAGTGCATTCTGAATGTCCAATCCCTGCACCAAGTCAAAAAATGATCTGCCACTCCTCAAGCTAAAATGCAAGTCACAGGTCAAACAATTAGTCTTTTAAAGGAACAGTGAATATGTGCAAATTGGTGATGGTTTTAGAGTTCCTTGATTCAAGTCATCTCATGGACTTACTTAGTTTATTGATTAAGAAATGCTGCATCAGGAGCTTCACTGCCACCCTCCCCACAGAGTTGGAGCCTAATGTTCTGAAGTACAGGCTGACATGAAGAGGGTTTGAGGTTTACAGAGCTAAGCAGAGGTGTGTCTGTATCCAAGGGTAGATCTTATGGTACATTTGGCTTAGCACATGCAAAAGACCTCCAATATTTCTATCTTGTAATGAAGGCTTTAAAAATCTCCTCTCATAAGGAAAAGACTTGAAGGGAGGGGAAGAAGCTTCTTAGTGATTCCTTTCAGTAGGTCATTGCTCTGCAGTGGCTCTCTAAGCTGCTATGGATTTTAACATTTTCTCAAGCACAGCTGGGCTATTTTTTTTCCCCTGGCATTTCTCATTCAGATATAAATAGCTATTAGAGCAGTATTACCAAGAATATCTTTAAAGAAATAACTCATGAAGCCATAAAAAAATCTTGAACTAAAGTTTTCCAGAATGACTGCTATTGTTTTCATGTCTCTGTTCTGAGTGCTTATAAGTCTATCTAGGAACTGTAAATTTAGGGAAAGAAATAGAAAGGTGTATGATGAGTAGAGCAGATGGGATATTTAGTGCATCTTTTTCAGAGATTCTTTTTCTTAATGCAGCATTATTTCTCTCAAAATTGAAATGTTTTGAAAAATACGCTGAGTTGATATGTCTGTTCAAATGAGAACTGATAAAGCATTAAAAAGTCCAGCAAAGAATATTTTGACCATTAATTTTTTTAATGTGAAATGTGTTATTAAAAATAATGAAAGAAATCTAAACTCTAGGAAATGTATTGCAACAACAGAACAAGAAAATAGATTGGGTTTAAATGGGAAAAAATTGAAATTGGGAGAAAAAAATTTATATGAAACAGAAAATCCAGTTCTTGGCCAGGTCTATTTGGTAACAATTTCCTAAATCTGCAAATAATTTTGATTCATCGAATTCATGAGTCATGATTCTGTAAATACTTTTGATTGATGGTTTTAAAGAGAGAGAAAATTCTTAAATGTCAGCTCACAAATGCAAGTGGATTAAGATCTCCTGAGCCACCTGCTTGTTTTAGTGGGGACGGCTTGAACATTGTGTGGAAGCCCTGTTCCACATGTTCCTCAAAATGGTGCCTCAGCACTGAAGCTTAGTTGTGCCCTTCTCTGAAAACTGGGTGAAGAGATTTTCCTAAGCTGTAAATATTGATGGTCTCAGACTAATGATGCTTTTGCAAAGCATAAGGCGCTCAATTACCTGAAATGTAGGTTGCTGTTGTGCAGGAGGAAGGGGAAATGTTTGGAGTGCTGGTGTTTTGTCTTGCCAAGTTATGTGTGACGGAGCCCAGTGTTCCTGGGGATGGCTGGACACCTGCCATGGGCAGTGGTGAATTAATTTCTTGTTTTGCTTTGCTTGTGCACGTGGCTTTTCCTTTCCCCATTAAACTGTCTTTATCTCAACCCACAAGTGTTCTCACTTTTACCCTTCTGATTCTCTCCCCCATCCCACTGAGGGGGAGTGAGCGCGTGGCTGTGCAGTGCTTCGGTGCTGGCTGGGGTTAAACTTCTGTGTATTTTAAATTGGCTATTGCCTTTGAAACCTAAAGAACATGTCAGATAAGCTGTTACCACATCTCACATGTCACCATGGAGTGCTGCAAGATAGGTCTCACTGCAAGCTGGCCAGGGCTGGCACCAGAAGGCTGGGAAACTGTTATTATAAAGACCACCTTCATAGCTGGAAGAAGTGTTGGCGGAGGCAGAAGCTTTTAGTGTGAACAAAGCAGAGCCCATTCATTAGCTCTTCTTGCTATGTGGAAATTCAAACATGGAATAAAAAGGACTAGTACTGTGCAACTAGTTGCTGTGCAATGAGCATTGCACCATGCCTTGACTATAACACCCACCAAGTGTAATAACCATCTATTGGCCAGATTATCTTTTTCCTCTGGGGATTTTGACCTATATTTCCTGTTGAAACAGATTTTTCTCATGTCACATCCATGAATTTCTCATTACTCTGTAAGTTGAAGTAGAAATATAGTCTGAAAAATTAATTAGCTAGAGTTCTCCTATGTAGGAGACCATGTAGGAGTGTGTAGACCTTAGAGGAGTATTTGTCACCAAATGAACATGTCTGTGCTAGTTCAAAATGCCCTTCAAGCTATGTCTGAATTACTTCTCTGTTCAAATGAGTTACTCCTTCTTGTGGGTGGAATCAAGAATCTTGTCCTTCATCTTAATTTGTATACAGCAGATTCATGGCAGTGTAACTTAGTCATATGAAGGAATGCAGATAACACCTCCCTGGTACACCATGCAGAGCCAAGGAGTTGTACAGCTAGCAGACTAGTAAAACCAGGCCTGGAATGTCTACCAAAACAATCAGGTTTCAAACTCTGCATAGTCAAGTTAAAAATCTAATTTAGCTATTTGTATGGGTTCTTAGTCATACATGTAATGTGTGCAAGTTCACATTAAAGTTAGAGTTAATTACATCTTGCAACTCATCCATCTAAATGAACAATGCTTTGCTTAATGCAGCTTTGTTTTTATAAATGTCCTCCCATTATGCAGCAACTGAATATTCCTGTTTTACCTTGGCTTTTGTGTGTGGGAGAGGCACTCTGGAAACTAAATATATCCAGTATTAATTAAACTGTGTATCTCGGAAGGACAGCAGGATAATTCTCCTTTATAGTTTTATAATGAGATTTGTCTGTACATGAAAAAAGCTCAGCCATTCAACATTTTTAGTTCAATTTTAGATCTGTTTTACATCAGTGAGAGTGAGCAACAATTGGCTCCTGTATTTTACAACCTGGTACTTTAGGAAAAAAGACCATTTTTGAAATTGAGTTTTGCAAATACTCAGAAAACAGGAAGAAACAATGGACAGGGAAAGGGGAAATGGAGAACAAAATATGGAGGAAATAATAGACATTTTTGGCATCTAAAGAAATGGGAAGGAGAGAAATGCCTGTGAAATACAAATCTGAACATGAAAGTCTTGCTGGATCCTAAGAATGACTTGCAGTATGTTAGATCATCATTTTCCTTCTCTGTTATGTCTCTTGCCCTGTCACATATCCCACATGTGATGGCCTCTGTGCTTACCTCCCTTCCTGGTGCCCCATATAAGCCAGCAAACTTACCCTGGCTCCCCTTGAAGCCCACAAAGCTGGCACATGCCACGTTTTGTGCCATGAGCTGTCTGCAGAGGGTTTCCATCATCCAGGCTGCAGCTGGTGGCTCTGACTCAGAAATGCTGACCATGACGGCCGGTTTTTGCTCTCAGCTGTCCGCAGTAACCATGGAAAGGTTTCACTTCTACCCTGGATTCAACAGAATGCCACCACACCTGGAAGTGTTGTGAACTGAATGCTCTGAACTCAATTGACTGGAATTTTCCCACTGGATTAATCTACTTAGAAATGAGAGAAGTCCCCAGTATACTTCACCTGTCACACAGGTACCCTGTTATTCATAACACTTGTGTTTATTCCTTGAACAAAGCAGTTTAGCCACTCCTGTAGCCCAGGGACGAGGACAGGGACAGCCTTCCAAATGGTGCTGAGGTTGTAAAGAGGCAGAGCCCCTCCAGCTGTTTTGTCTGTCCTGTCCCTGCCACAGCTGGCCTGGAGGGGTGGAGCACCTGCACGTGTCTCAGTACAAAGTCTTCTTTCTTGGCCCAAACCAGCTTTTGTCAGCACTATAAAGAAAAGTGCTGGACTTTGCATCTGAGTCGTACACACAGCGCCAGCAGCTGCTTTTCTGCGGGGATGGTTTCCCCTGGCAAACATGTGATAGCAAATTGTGGAGGGCCTAGAAGGAAATAATTCATGAGTTTGCAAAGACTTCCAGACTTTTTTCCATGGTATTTCAGAAGTCAATTCTTAGCCCCATATAACAGACAACAGACATCTATGACAAACATTCTCAATCAAATGAAAAAATACGTGGTAAGCAAGCACCAAAGACTACAAATATATATTTTGCAAAACTGCCTGTAATTATGCAAAGTAAACTTTATGCAAAAAGCGGCGCCACCTAAATGGCAACATAACACATGCACACGTTCAAAAAAGACAGTCTTTTCAAACAAACTATTGCCACAGTCATGCAATAGATGGAGTCTTCAATTACAAGTTAATCTATCCTAGTAAAATGAATTCTTTAATGTGGGGATTGGGGTATTTTTTGTTGTTTTTCACTACTAAGAGTTTCTACTCTTCCAAGTTGAAACAGTAAAGACGCATTATAGGAGAAGGTAGAGGTACCCCTGGCAACGTGACAGTAGTTTTGCTGCAGCTTTCCACTTGGCAAGGTAAAACCAGCATTAGATGTCTCAGATGTTACCAAAGCAGGCATTAATTTCTCACCTTAAACTCAGGCACAAACAGTAACTTTTGTACTAGCAACAACCCTGATAGTTATGGTTTTCTCCAAATTACCCTCTTTTCTGTGTTTCCTGGCAAGCAGAATTGGTCTTGTGGCATTGGGCTGCAGTGCTTTGCTGCAGACCCAGAGAGAGCAGGACTGTTCCAGCTGTGGCAGTTCGTATGTGCTGCCTGCTCTTGCACCATGGTGCATTTTCTTCACGCAGCCTCCCCACAGAGCTGGACTAAAGACACAGCTTGTGGTTCAGAGTGAAACTGCCTGGAAGAGCAGGAGACAGGTTTATATGGGTTGTGAACCCAGATATCCATTATCTAGTTGGTACAATGAGCTAGCTGCCTTTGTACTACCTGTGTTTTGAAAGGTTCCAGAACAGTCCATGGAAAGGGTTTTAGATGTGTTGGTGCAGGTGCGGTGATAGCTGTGTCAGAAGGTGTTGCAACTTCCTAAGTAGTAATAATAGATGGGTTGATGCCATCTACTTCCCTAGTTTGTCTTTTCCTGCTTTGTCATAAGGGTGTCTGTCTGGAAGGGCTAGAAAGCGGAAGACTCTTCTGTTTTGAAATATTTGAAATTGTAAGCAGCTGAGAAGGAAATGAGTACTAACTCCTGACAGAGGCAGAGTGCTACCCTGCAGTCTGAGTGACAAGCTGGGGTCCAAGCTTCCCTACACAGAAGGGGGAGTAGTGGTTTTGAAATTTAAGAG
Organism: Monarcha castaneiventris obscurior; assembly: GCA_026261815.1. Lineage (NCBI taxonomy): Eukaryota > Metazoa > Chordata > Aves > Passeriformes > Monarchidae > Monarcha > Monarcha castaneiventris. Next base: position 10,940,911 of record JAMPIT010000575.1, read on the forward strand.
TCTCAGCTGGCCTTTTTAAGTTCTCCTGGTCATCTGGGAAAGTCTTAGGGATGTGACTGTCAGGAAAGACATAGCATTCATGAACCTAAGTTTAGATCATTTTAAAAAGTATAGCAGGCATGAAGAATGGATCGAAATTGAATATATCAAAAGAAGTGACACTGATTCTGAGAAAATAGATACATTCATCTAGGGCCTCTCAACACTGATTCTGAGGAAATAGACGCCACACCAGTCACAAGCCTAACCTGGTGCAGAGAGCTGCTTGCCCTCATAGTGTGGGGTTTTCCCCACAGTCCCTCCTTGTGATTGTGTCCTCCTGCAGTTAATGCTTTGCCATCCCTGAGCTCTGTTCAGCCATTCCATGTCCCAGCCTTGGTTAACAAAAATAGAGCCCTCAGAATGAACAGCTTTGCCCACATTTCTACACAGACAACTAAACTAAGTGTGTATGAAACTTCACCTCCCTGTAATGCTGGCCACCTACTAATAATAAACCTTCTCTGTCTCTGCCTTCATGCTTAGATAATCAGTCCCCATCCTTTTCATGTGATGTGAACTATTTCACTGTCTCAATTTTGTCCATTTTTATAACAAACACATCCCTTAGGTTTTTGCCTTTGGAGTTTTTCTTGTTTCATTGACTCTCTGGAATACTATATTGAGCTTGTTTTAAATTGCAAAGTGTGCCCATGTGTAGTGTGCCTCAATGAAACATGCATAAACTGCTGTTCCGAGCGGCTCCCGCTGTCAATCCGTACGCAGTGTTTCTGAGGAGGCTGCTGCTCCCAGGTTCCCCAAAAGCACTGCCTGATGTCACCACCTCAGTTCCTGTCTCCATTTAGAGCCATGGATTCTCCCTCTCCAGAGTTAACCCTTGCTTTAGCTGTTCAGCACGGAGTCATAGCTAGTGTAGCACTCCCCCCCTTCTGCACATTCAGTTCCATGGCAGCAAAGCTTACCCCGAGGATGGTTTTCCTTGGAAACGTGTACCAAATGTGTAATTGTGTAAGAAGCTGAATAGAGTTTTACCAGTGAATACTAAAGATCATCAATGAAAGTCCCCACTGAGAAGCAAGTGCCACTGGAGATCATTTCTCAAACAGTATGACTAATGCAATTTATGACCCCATCTCATCTCCTCAGGCTCCTGTTTAGCTAATGTGTCATCCTTTCAATCTTATGTTTCACCCCAGCTGTCCGTGTTTTTACATTTAAAGGCTCTGCATGTGCTGTGCCTGATACTGTAGTAGTAAAGGTCACTAAGCTGACTTTACTATTAGGTGGGTTTCATTTTTATATACCAAACGTGATGAGGAAGAGTCACAGTGAAATCTGTTGACAAGATCAGCTTTAAATGTTGAACATATTAAATGACTTTGCTTTCAGTTGCTCTTCTCAGGACAAGGGGGACTGGAAATCTCATTAGAATATGTAAACTGACAGATTTTGCAGTGCCAAGTGTACTCTTGGAGCCCAATACTGTCCCCCATGTGAATACACAGAGAGTAAAGTTGCATATTTATTTGGAGGCTGTCCTACAGCTGGGTCTAGAGCAGCCACTGACAACAGCCACAACCACCCTCAATGCATCTCTGAGAGGGTTAATAGCAATAAAGGGGTCTTAAAGTGCTATTATATATTGATGAAAAACTTTTTTTTCTTTCTTTCTGGTAGGTAACGTCCTCAGAATTAATTATTAAAACAGTAACTTTTTAATCACTCAGATGAACACTATGCTCAGATAAAACAAGTCAAATATGTCAGGTGAAATGGTCTGCAACTGTCAGCATTCTTCTGTAACATTTAGGTGAAGTAGGCTTGCTGGTTAAAACCACGACAAGAAAACAAAACACTTTTTTGTTTTCTCTTATGCCTTCTGCCTTACAAAACTGCTATTGTTGCAGTCAGTAAATGTGGTCAGACACCATGGGTTGTTGAAGTAACACGGAGAATACATTATTTTCTGCTAAAAATATATTTTAGAAAGCATTTAGTTTCTACATGCAGGTAAAAAATACATGATGGTGTGATCCTGACCATGCAAACATCAGTAACATTTTGTATCGACTTGATTTTTTACATATAATATGTTACAGTCAGTAATAAGATACAAACCAAACTGACAATTAAGAAAATGAAGGACATGTTGTCCCATAACTGGATGTAAAAGAGAGAAAACCACTCAGGGAATGCAAAAATTTAAACATGCAGTTCCTTTTGAGGAAATATCTGCACCTTTTACTCAGTAGTTTCATAATCCAGACTGAGTGCTATTAAGTTAAAAAAATATATATTTAAATAGGCTGAGGGCATGATAATTTTAGGCTATAAAAATCCTACAAGATCCTATTAAAATCCTTACTTGGGGAAAAAAAAAAGAAAAAGCTGTAATTAAATCCTACTCTGGAGGTCATAGTCATTTGTGAGGGACTGCCTGATCTTTCCTTAACTTTTTTATGGGATGAATACAATGAAACTTGTGCTAATGCCCACCATGGTCTATAGAAAACTGCCTGTCTACAGCTAGGTCAACTGAAAATTAAGACTTATAAGGGAGAAAAAAAAACCCACACAAAAAAAGGCAATCTCCCATCTAAATTTTTAGACAAACAAATTGCCATCAGAAGAGTTTCCTAAGTGCTGAGGAAGCTCTTTCTGTGTGTGTGCTTCAAGCCTGCCAGGGCCGAATACCTAGGAACATTCCCTAAAAGGGAAGCAGTGGTATTCCCCAGTTCATCTTCCCAGAGAGCACTTGATAGCTGAGCTCCAAGCGTGCTGACGGGGTGAATCAATGTGGCCTGCAGAGCCTTGGGTTCTTCATTTAAAAATACAGCCACTGAGGAAGGCAGGAATGATGTTTGTTCCTTACTTAAGCTCCTCGTATCTACTGTCCCTTGAGTTCTGCTCCCTCCTACACTAACAGGGGTTTGGTGTCCACATTCCGCTCATTCCAGAGGAGTGGCCAGACAAGGAGGCTGCAGACCAGGCTGTGATGAGGACATGGGGTGGTTGGACCTGAGCAAGGATCATTTAACCTTTAGTTGTGAAACATGAATCCCTATGGAAAGCACCTTCCCACCCATTCAGAAGTATCTTCCCTGTCCATAGCAGGGGTAGGATATTAGGCATGTGTCTCCCTCAGCAATTTAGCAGGTTTAGGTTGCTGGATGTTGTGGATCCCAGCTTGAAGCACCCAAGGCCATTCCATACCTAGGACAGGGAACTTGGGTAACTAGCTGAGGTATTTTAGTATCCCCCTAAGAACTCAATACCTGACACCTATGTGAAATTATGCACTACAGTGGTCTGGGGCCTTTCATTTCTTTGTGTAGCAGATTGTGTGTTACTAGAAAGAAGGGCATACAAAATGACAGAAGCAAAACACGTGAATTTTGTACTAGTCCTGTCAGCTTTGACTCCTAGTTTTATGTGTGGATTACGGGATCCTGATGGAGAGCAACCCTGTTTATCCACACAGACCATCAAATGTATGGTCATTGGCTAAGAAAGCAATTGTCTGTCATTATTTATTTAAGGAAGAGTGCAGCATGCATTTACATGACTGCATGTATAGGAATGTCGTCCAGGAGTTGTGATAGGCTGTCATCACGGTCAACGAGCATTTGCTTCAACAAAAAGCAAGAAATGACTGAGAAATTGAATGGAAGAGAAGAACAGGAAGTTTACCACTTAAAAAATGCATGCAAAGTAAGAATAGGGGAAAAAAATACATAGAACTGACTTGATTACTTTGTAATCCAAAAGAAACTGTTTAGACCTCGAATACGAGAGTTACACATTTATGATGCTAAAAGTTATAAATGTTTGAGCTCAAATAGTTTCAAAATAAACATTAGAAGTAATCACTAGGTAAAGTCTAAACCAGGGGGACTGTTAATTATTATTTTGCTTAAAATGAATTCAGTGGAAATAGTGATTTGTTGTGAAACATGCTCGTTTAAATGACAGAAAGAAGTATTTTGGCAACAGTTCTGTAACTTTCTACTCCTTGACAAACAGTGGGTAATGCCTACTGGAAGGAGTAGTAGTCATTGCTGAGCTCTAAATTACTTTCAGCCTCATACCGTTATGGCCTCTCAGGAAAACTGTGTGAAATAATACAATCAGTGTGCAATGGTGGTCAAGAAAGTAAATAAAATTTGAAGACGGCTAGGTAAAAAGGGCACTTTAACCAGGTTCTTTTAAAATCCATAATTTCTGTGAAATTCAGCAGCAGTTACATGAACTCAAGATTTTAAATCTGAGAATTTTTATTTTGAATGTAGTACCTGACTTTAAGAAGGCACGTGAATAGACATCTGCTGTCAGAAAGCAATTGGAAGGTCAGGGACCTTCAATTTAAGATCCATTAACAATGGAATATGAAGTTGTGTTTTGTAGAGCAACAAAACCTACATTCACATCATTTTAGTTTTACTTTTCAAAAGGCTTTCAGATGACGATAGCTCTCTTTCCTGAGTTACAACTTTGGTTAGTTTTTGTTTTGGCTCCCTTGGGTAAAAACCACCAGGAGATTTTTCAGTGCCAAAGCAATGTTTGAATGGTTACCAGTGACACAGAGAGTAATTGCCAAATGATGATTTCAAAAGTGTCATGCTATAAAAGCTGCTTGAATGGCCGTGGTTTTGTCAGTTGGCTGAACTATTTACTGCAGAGCCAAAAGGCCTAAGTGAAAGTGCTCCGAGATGGGGTTTATAAATGTGAATCCAGGGCAGCTCTTGTCCGGGTTTAATTACAGAACCTGTGTTTGTAGCATTCACTGCACATTTTAAAGCAGTGCTTTCTCATCCCCGATATAGCAGGTTACACAGTTGGGAAAAGAAAACCAAGAAGCCCTGACTTGTACTTCCCCAGCTGTAACTTATGCAGCCATAGTCTAATTAAAGCGCTAAATAAATGTTGCACTTAATTAAAGACAAACCCAAGCCTATTGAAAATGGAGGGAAATAATGAGCTATTTCTTGTAGTACATGATCTTTGTATACAATAAAACATGTGCTGAAGTGTTGTGTGGTTGGCTGATGTTTTGGCTGCTCTTTTCAAAACTGGGAAAACAAGGATTGCTGTGAGCAGGCACAGGCCTTCCCCCCCACTGGCAGTGTGCAGACCAGGAAGGCGCGATCACTTACTGATTTGAGAAATAGGTGAAACGAAACTGGATGGGTACCACTGCTGAGCCTGTGTCACCCTCTCTTCTGGGCCAGCACAGCTGTTCCTGCAGCCAGTCAGTGAACCATTTTGGGGAACTGATCTAGCAGAAGAAAACAACCAGTTTAGGGGGGAGGGGAGCCTGTGCTTGTGTTTCAGGTGAATCACTTCCCCAGCACTTGCTGGTGAGGAGGACATGCAGACAGGGGGAGCCTTGCTCAGGGGACCAAGCAGCTGGAGGCAGTGGTTGTGCAACGTGTCACCAATTGTTTAACAACCAAATCATGTCTGGTAACAGCCAAACCCTGTAGTGTTGTTAAAAGGTGAGGAGCAACTAAGGGGAAACCTGACAAACTTCTGCAAAAATATGCATATATATATATATATGGTAATTAAGATATTAAGGGATGGTAAGGAGTATTAGTAGCATCAAGTCAAGAGCTCTTCCTAAACTGTGGCCCTGAGAAAAGCATTAGTGCTTTCTGATGAGGTACAAATTCCAGTCGTGTGCTCAATCTACTTCGTAGAGACCTTGTGCTGCAAACAGAACAGGGAAATCTGCTCCCTGTAGTTCCCAGCAGCACCATAAGTACAACAGAATCCTAATTTGCCTGGCTGTGGTTCAGATTATGTATTTCAATGGCAAATCCCTGTCTCAGGATTGGATTGTTCAGCCTTTTTTTATTTTCAAGAAAGTTAGGAAGTGGGAGCCCTTAAAAGTGATAATTTTACTGGGGGAGGGGAATTTAATGGAAGGTGATACTTTGTCATCCTATCCTGATTTAAAGAGAATTGAACAAAACATATTATTTCTTCTTTCTTTTTGGACACATTTTATTATTGGACATAGAAAAGCTATTAAATGAAACAGTGAAAACACTTGAAAAAATATTGCAAGACAAATGTATTTCATTTAAATGCTAATTTGTTTATAATATTTTCAAATAATGTAAATAATGACTAGTTTTGCTGGAAATTATCTGAACATAGCACATGTCAAAAGCATGGTGAAGAAGCTGTAAAAATGTATAAGAAAAAGCATGATTACATATTGGAAGAGAACAGACGACTTGGACTAGCACTCCTGCACAACTGCTACAGAAAACTTTTCTAAGGAAAGCCCCAAGCTGCTGCTGTTGTCTTTCTTACACATAGCCATCAGTCTGAGCAGAGAGAATTTCCACTCCTATCTCCAGAAAAGCAATTTGCAAGCCATTTCTGATCTCATTATATTATCTGCATACTTTCTTGTCTTTTGCACAATAACTTCTTTGGGAACATTAATTTTAAAAATCACATGTGGCAGCATAGAAGGCAAAAAACATTAAAACTGATACAATCTGTGAGCAACAAACCTGAGGAGTGCAAATATTGATCCCATTGCAACATCTCCTGCACAGAAACTACAGTGAAATAAAGCAGTGGTTGCAGGTTTTCATGAGCTGTGCTCGTGTTTTACCTAAAGTCCAGGATCTTCCAGTGATGTTATTACCTGATAACCTTAGTTTTAAAAAGATCCATACTCTTCTGTGGGGAGAGGAGGGCCTTGAATCACAGAGTCATAAAGTCTGTGCATGACAGACAAGCAGTGGCCACAATTCATTTTGTTACATTAGGCTCCCAGCTCATGTGTTTTACGTACTTGGGGCTCTCCTCAGCTTTTCCTACACACAGCTTTGCCAGCCTTGGAAATGTACACAGGTACCATGCACTGGGCAGGCATTCAAAACGGTAGGTGGGCTTCTCTGCTGCCTTTCACCTCCTCCTGGTCAAATGTGTTTTGGCCAGCCGACTCTCTTTGCCCTGCTTGTGCTGATGTCCAAAGCAGAGTCCTTTCTCACCCTTTCCCTGACACCCCAGAGCAGGGTGACAGAGGGACAATCTCTTCCCATACTGTTTATCTGTGGTGCCAGAATTCACTGTGAGCTGCCAAGACCTGCTCCCCTCCACATGCATTAATGACATTCCCATTCAGTTTGAATGCTGAACACCATCACCTCACAGCCCACCCAGTCAAACCCAGCCAAACCACAGGGAAGGGGAAGACCTGCAACTTTAGGTTGCACCATTACTGTGTCTAGTTCTGGGCTCATCAGGGAACTCCTGGAGAGGGTCCAGCAGAGGCCACAAAGGTGATAAGGGTCTGGAGCATCTCTATTATAATGAGAGCTGGGCCTGGTTAGTCTGGAGAAGACTGAGATGGGATCTCATTAATGCATACAAATGTCTCAAAGGCGGGTGCCAAGAGGATGGTGCCAGACTTTTCAGTGGTGCCCAGTGACAGGACAAGGAGCAGTGGCCATAAACTAAAAAATCTCAAGAGGAGGAAGAACTTTTTTCCGTTGAAGGTGGCAGAGCACTGGAACAGCTGCCCAGGGAAGGCGCAGTCTCCCTCTCTGGAGACATTCCAAACCCACTTGGACACCTTCCTGTGTCACCTGCTCCAGGTGACCCTGCCTTGGCAGGGGGGTTGGCGCGGGTGATCTCCAGAGGTCCCCTCCAACCCGAACTATTCTTTGATTCTGTGATTTATTTGGTGGTACGGTTTGTTGTCGCTACGAGCAGCGACAGCGCTGGAACCGCTCAGAAATTCCCAGGCTCAGAAAATCTCCTGGAAAGCGGCCCCGGTCCGAGCTGCTCTCGGTTCGCCCACAGCGCGGCAAACTTCGCCTTCCCCGGGGACGCGGCGGGCCGCCCCTGCAGCGGGCGAAGGACGCGGAGCCCTTCCCCGGGGTGGAGCGAGGTGGCCGCGACGGGGCCGCCCCGCTGCCGCCGGGAGCTCCCAAGATGGAGGCGGGCGGTGTGACAGGGCGGGGAAGGGGCCGGACGGGGGCTGCGCCCGGGGCAGGTGCGCGGGGCGGCGCCGCCGGGAGCCGCAGCCGGGCCGAGGGCGGCGCTCGGCGCTCCGGGAGTGGCAGCGGGGCCGGAGCGGGGCTGCGCTGCCCCCCCGCCGGGCGGTGACTCGGGCTCCCCCTCCCGCCCCGCCTCCCGCCCCGCTCGCCCAGCCCGGGCCCGGCCCAGCCGCCGCCGCACGGCGCCGCCGACACCCGCCGAGCCCGGGGCGCCGCCGGGAGCCGCGCGGGGGCCATGACGGTGGAGCAGAACGTGCTGCAGCCCGGCGGCGCCGCCAAGGTGAGTCTCCGGCGGGGCCCGGCCTGGAGCGGCTCCGCGTCCCCGCCGCGCCCGGGCCTGGCCGCGCCCGCTCCGGCCGCCGCCGCTCCCTCCCGTGCCCGTGCCGAGCTTCTCCCGGGCCTTCCCCGCGCCGCGGCCTCGCCCGGGCCCCGCCGCTCCGGCGGCCGCGGAGCCGCAGCGGGGGCCGCCGCCGGCCCGGCCCCGGGTCATCCCGGCCCCGGGCTTGGCGCTGCCCTCGGGGGAGCCCCGGCGCGCTCCCCGCGGCCCCGGGCGGGCCTGTTGCGCTCGCAGGCTGCCGGGGAGAGCGGGGGTACCGCGGCCGGGCGGGAGAAGCGCGGGGCCCCGGCCGAGCCCCCCGTGGGCCCGGGGGGAGATGCTGCACATGCCCGGCGTGACCCTGCAGCGCCGGCATCCGCGCCTGCCAAAGGTGAACGCTATTTCCAGCGGGTGACGCGCTCCTGCTGGAGTGAAAAAGTGCCGGGTTTAGGGACTCGTGTTAACGTGCATCATGGAACGGGGTTAAGGGAATGACGGCGCTTACCGAGCTTCTAGTCTGCGCCAGGACTCGACGGAGAATGTTTCTCTGTCAAAAGAAGGAAAAAAAGATACCTTCTAAAGCTTTCCTTCGCTTGAACTGAACTGTCAAGAGAAATGTCTAAAATTAAATTGCAGTGCTTTTAAAATGGTATGTTTTAAAGGTAACTTGCGGGTTAACGCAACTCCTGTGGTTAGTGGTATGACTGCTGCCTCGTCCCTGATTTTTATTAATGTTTTAATGGTATGGGGTGTATGTGCTTTCGTATAGTCGGTGTGGAAGTTAAATGGCTGCAGCCCTAAGAGTGGACAGTGGGAATGTGCTGATTAAGGGGTAATTGGTTAAAGTGGTACAATTCGCATTTAAGAAGCTTTTTTGGAGGGAGGGCGTGTCTGGCCGAGGACTGCTCTCCTAGTTGGAAGTAGTTAGCAGCAATTTTGGCTGCTTCAGCAGGAAGGCAAGGGCTGAACGGACTGATTTTGTTCCTCTGTCAGTGTTTTCAGTTGGGGTGTGCTTGCAGATTAATATAGCAGATTTGCTGCTACATGTGCCTGCTGCGATTGAAAACTGATTTTGCTGCTGTGCATCTGATAGCTTTTGTGAGCAAGATTATCTTCTACGAAACCTCTTGTCAGTGGTTCACTTAATATATTGTAATTATCACATCAGATACTTCGTTACATAGTGTGTAGTGGACCCTGATCAATTCTGCCTTTTTATGCTTTCTGACAATAATCCTGAAGGAGAAATGTTAGTTTTCAGCTAAACTAGAAGAATCCTTAGTTTTCAGCTAAACTACTGGTTGTGGGTCAGTAGTTCAGGATTACTTGAGCTTCAAATCAAGGACAAGCCCAACAGGAAGTTGAAGATTGATTGAAGTCTATGCCAGGTAATCCATGCTGCAGTAAAAAATAAGGCTGTCAGGAGTTGTGAAGTTGTAATCAGCATGTGGGTGATGGTCACTTCTCTAAGTGTCTAGAGAAACTGCATAAAGTATCAAGGTTTCTTCATGGCAGGAATTTTTTGTTTTTATTTCCACTGAATCATCTGATTATTTTATTATCTGAATTTGTTTGTTATCTGTTTTATCCCTAAGTGCATGCATTTAGGGAGTGAGGGAAAGGGAGATCTTGAGAGTACTTTGTAAAAAAGCTTTATTTAACTCCAAAGTGAGTATCTCTTTACATAGTGAGACTAATGGCTAGCTAATTGGATGACAAACTTTAACATTGATCAGGTATTTGCATGTAAGAAGGGAAATGGTGAAGATGCAGTGGGCTGATGCAGGGATGAAAGGTGGAGAGGCTACCATAGCACTAACTCATTGTCTCCTCTTGAAAGAGGAAAATCCCAATTTCCACAAATAAGGGATTTGTTCTGGAGACCTCAAAGTCTGTTACAATTGTTTTCTGTTAGCGTGAAGAAACCACATGCAAGCAGAAATATATTAGGTTTGCAAGAGATGCCTGAGTCATCAGCATACCTTACTCGGAACTGTGGTTCCCAACATTGTTCATTGGATGTTTTCTTACTGTCATACAGGAAGTGTGTGTCAAACTTCAGCAGCACTTGGAGATGTAGGTTTGTATTAATAAATGCTCCAACTACAAACAGCCTGTTTCCCACTGAAGCTATCTTTAGTTTATTGTGTAGTTAAAGTAGCTGCATCAGGTCAAAAGAAGTTTTTCCTTTCATCTCTACTGGTCATCTTGACCCTTAGTTAAAAACTTGTCATTTATGTCCTGAAGCAAATAATTAATCTTATTATTCTTGATGCTCATGGCCCTTGTGTGCTTCTCTGACATCATTCAGTGTCTGGAAGTTATAGGTAATGTTCACAGTAAGACTGAAGCATGTGAATAAAGGTAGACAACATGAGGAGTTAAAAAATGTGGCTTCTTGTTTTGTCCGATCTGTATTTCTGTCCCGTACAGTCCTGTTTTTTTTGTTGGGCATTTCACTGCTGAGGAACTAAGGCATGTGTGTTGCAGGATTTCCCGTATTCCAGGCAGCCCTGCATGGCTGGTGCCTGCATGCATTAATTTTCCTCCTGGAGGAAGATCTTCCCAGGCTGCCCCTCGTGCTGTGCAGACCCTGCCCTCGGCCAGTGTCCCCTGCACAGCGGGTTCAACATGGGGGAATGGTGATTTTTCTGGTAACTGGAAGTTACAATGTGGGGAGGTCAAACGTGTTTCAGCATTGTCTCAGCTCTGATAATTATTGTGATGGTCATCTTGGAGCAGCAGATTAAAGAACCTGGGTTTTAATTGGTGGCACTTAGCTGGCCTCTCAGCAATGTGTGTTATCAAGTTCTACTGCTTTTGGAGAGAGCCTGACATTTGGTTGATACACGAATTTAAAGGCTGTTTAATCTGTCCTTTGGTTTCCCACACCCACTGTTATTTCAGACCTGTGATTCAGCAGTGCATTGGCAGTGTAATCTCAGGAATAGTAGAATAAAATTAGGCGTGTCAGCTCAGCTCATTTTTCTTTTTCTGAAAGAAGCACGAACTTTTAAGGATATTTACCACTTGAAATAATGCCTGTCTTAAAGCAATGTCTGATACAAAATTCTTCTCTCTTGCTCTTTTTTGGGGTAAAACAGTGAAAATTGTGCTAGCTCATGTGTGCTTTTACTCTGCTCCTCCCATGGTTTTGTTGTACTTATTATTTAAAAATTTAGCTAATAACATGGCACTGAGTGCTTTTCTTTCCTGAAAGCAGTAGCCACTTCATGCAGAGAATGATAGAGTCATCTGTCTCCACCAATTGACATGATGCAGCCCTGAATGGCAGGAAGTGATTGCAAAGTATCTACTGAGCACTTGGTACACAAGAAAGGTATCTTGGGAGCTGTGTACTCTTTTTTTTCCCCATCTTAATAGGTGGCAACCTTCCAAGGACTTAAAATTCAAACCTTTAAAATCTCTGTATTGTTGCCTGATGGATCCAAGAGGGTGCAGACTTCCTCTGTCATCACGAGGCCACAGCCACTCTTGCCTGTGACCAATGTGCAGGTGTTCCTCTGCACCTGAGAAATGGCCCCTGGGTCATGGAATGAGGATGGATTATTATGCATCTCCCCATGAATGGGAGCTGTCTGTATTGGCACTGTGTGACAGGCGGGCTTCGTGCATGGAGGGCTTGAATATGGGGAGTTACAGCTGCCAGTGCTGGTACCCAGAGCTTTGCTACCTCTTCGGCCAGGATGAGCAGAGTAACAACACTGGTTTAGTGAAGCTGTTTGCACCAACTACTGAGTAATTTGCAAACGTTACTTGAAGTACTGTGGAGTTAATGCTGTTAAATAAACACACCTTGTTCTGTATTTAAGAAAAATGTTCTTATCAAAAAACTTTCTAAATACTTAAAGTTACACCTTTGATACAGATTCCTGTTGGTATTTCTGAAAGTTAGAGCAAGGTGCAAAGGCCAGTGACTCAAAGTAATTTTGAAAGCCCTCGTCAAACTGGTCTGCTGAATGCCTTCTGGTTTTGTGACTGTTCTGATGGATTTTTGGTGGGAGTGGGTGGAGGTGTGCGTGGTTAGTTTTCTTTTTTTTGTCTTTTTGTCTTTTGTTTGGTATCTATTCAAGCCTGCTGAATCTTGGAGGGTTGTGTTTATTGGTATAATATGATATGAATCAGCAACCTTATGAAACCTTTAGCAGTAGTTTAAAACTTTCTGCTTTCAGAACACCTTTCACAGAAATTCAGTAATGATTTCAATTGTGGTTGCAGGAGTTTAAAAGTGTAGTACTATCATTAGAATTGTCTGAAATAATGTCTTTAAATATGTTTGGTCTGCACCTTGAAAGAAAAATATTGCTTCAGAATATGAAAGTGTAAAGTTTATAGATTTCCCTGGTAACAGTTTGTATTATTATTTTAAAATATCTTTAGTAAATCCTTAACACACGTGCTCCCTGCCCCCAATATTTTTAGGATTACTCTGTATTCACAGCTACTATGAGGAGCAGCAACAAAAGATGGTAAAACCTATCAGCTTCTATGAAAAGGTCAAAAAAGCAAATTACCCATGTCTTAAAATAGAAAAGTATTTCCCATTTTTTAAAGTGCTTCATAAAGACAAGTGGAAGGAGAATTGAGCAGTTGCTTTTCTTACACTCTTTTGCCTGAGAAGATAGGTTGTGGCTGGCATTTCCTTAATTCTGAGATCAGCTGGTATTTGTGGACTTGGGTGACTGAAGGGGAATGAAAGGTAGAATAAAAGATGAAATTTCTGTTCTGTTTCTGGCTAAATCTTCTCTTCTTCCTTGCCGAAGAACCCAGCCAAGAGCCGACAGCCCAGTTTTTCAGTGCCTGAGAAGCTGGCTCCATAGCTCCAGTGATGTGAATGGTGAGGTTGAGGAATGTCCCGGGTGCTGGGGGCCAAGTGGCCAGGTTAGTGAATCAACTTGAGGCCCCAATGGGCTTGGAACATGCCTTTTCAGGCTGGGCTGAGATCTTTGCAGACCCAGCAGGGAGGTCTCTGACCCTCACCTGTGCCAGGAGTTGTCCGGGGAGCTGCATCAGGCACTCCCTTACAGCCATTGCTGGCAGTGCCAGTGATGAGGGGATTATTGAGGTGCCCAGAGGTGCCTAAAGATATATGAAAATAATACTGTTCTTCATTTTCTGTAGTGAAGATACCGATTTGCAATTCCCAGCTGATCATGTGGCAAAAGCTAAGAGTCAAATGTGACATTCCTGGTATTCCTTAGCATAAAAAGTAAACAAAAAGCTTAAGAGTTGTGTCTTCACTTACGTGTTTTCGTGTAGGAACAAATTCCTTTAAAGGCCTGAATTTTTGGTTTTGTTTGGTTGGTTGTGTTTTTGGTTTTTCTAAAATTGATTTTGTGTACTTGTTATGGAACAGAGCTCTTAAAAATCTGAGGGGGATGTGTGGGTGTGTGTGTGTGAGTTGCTGGGACCTGACTGAGATGGAAAAGTCTTTTCTACTTCCTCTTACTAGAAAAGCCACAGGTGTGGGAGCAGATTTTCTTGGAAATGAAAGTATCCTGAGTGCTTTCACTTTCTAGTTCTCTTGTGATAACCACTGTGATTATTTTAGAGTGGGTGAAGGTTGTCTTGAGTCACACTGAAGGGTTGTGTGTGTGTTGTTTTTTATTTTGTATAGTTGTTTTTTGTTTCTTTTTTTTTGTTTGTTTGCTTGGGTTTTTTTATTTGCTGGCTTTGTTAAACTTCCCCATCAAACCCTGGTGACTAACTTACCAATGTTATGGTCTTGAGTCAGCAGATAAAGACCTTTACATTGAGGGAATTCGGGTTCTCAGCAGGGGCTGTTGACTCCTGCCTGGGGTAGCAGTGTAGTATCACGATTAAAATCACAAGTTAAAGTGTTAGGTGAGTAATGTAGGAGAGGCTGTTGTGACAGTGTATTTCAAAAGGATTTTATGAATTCAGGGAAGAGTTCAGTCTTTTATTCACATTATGAAATAGAGATGGCTTCTGTTAGATGATGATTACACTTTATCAGTTGGGGTGCTGTTAAAGAAGTCAGCATCTGCCAAGAGTGGAAGATATTAGTCTGGAGTGAGCATGGGTTCAGTTTCAGTGGTGGAGTGAAACTGATGTCACTCATGTGTGACTTCTGCCAGGGAGCTGAGTGTGTGACACATGGGATGAAAGCTCCTTCCATTCCCTTTGGGACTGTGATATGTCTAATGTTCTGGTTAAGGGCTGGTCAAGCATAATTAATAGGGAAAAGCTGATATTGCAAATCACAGGAGTTGGTTGCATGCAAAACTGTGCAAGTTGAAAATTTTCTATAAGCTCATCTTTTTTGTTATTTAAAAAAGGGAGACAATACTAAAGCTGTGAGGCTTTAGTATTGAGGTGGTGAGATGTCTTCCTGCAGAGCATACCTTGCATGATAGTACAAACTCAGGCTTTGCGCCAAGCAAAAGGAAATAGTTTTTCCTGTTTCCTCAGGTAGACAAATGCCACTTCTTGCTATTTTTGGTGAACACTTGTATCTCTTAATTTGGCAACACAGTGTGTTCTGGACAGCACGTGTCAGATTTTTCCCTGTTATCTTACTTTAATACTGTGCTGAATGTAGATATTATCAAAAGCTGTATTATAAGCTTGCACACCTCAGCCAAACTTTCTGTTAAAATGGGGAGCAGCTGTAGTGTGTGCTGTGGTGACCATCTAAAATGTTGCTTTCTTCCAGCATTGCAATTTGCACTCTCATATTGCAGGGTTTACATTTCTGTATTGCTCGATTTCTGTAGGACTTCAAAACTTGGAATTGACTAAGAGCTCTGCAGACCATTAGTGGAAAATTTTCATGGAACTTCTTTTTGAATGGTCCTGTCCCTACCACCTTTGTGCTCTGTTACCCCCACCCCCCACGCACCCCCCCATCTTTCAGAAGTGCATAAAGTGTCTCTTGGCTGCAGAGGGTTACACCTCCCCTGCCTCAGTGTTTGAGGCGAGTACACCCGTCTGTGTTCTGGAGTGGCTGTGGGGGTGTGCTGACTCCTGCTGACACTCACAGGGCTCTATCTTCCGGTAGAGAGGTGGTTTTCGCGTTCTGAACTACGCAGTTACTTTCCTGGTGAGTGTGGTGCAAAATCTGTGGGTTTAGGCTTTAACAGGAATGAAATGTTAAGCAACATTGACTCAAAAAGTTGAGGCTGCTGTGAAATGCTGTGAATCTGGGTCCTAAGATGGTGTAAAGGGCAGATTGACACAAAATGTCATGAGCTGGACACTGTGATGACTTCAGTCATCGGTGGGAGGCTTTCTTAGTTCTTGTCTGTTTAATGGTGTGGTTTCCCCATGTATTTAGTTTAGTGACATCGTTCATTCCAAGCATTTGAAAGTCACAATGAAAATATCAATCTATTCAGACTAGACTCTTGCAATTTAGGAAGGCACTGATTTTTTTTTTTTTTTTAGGTTGGTTTCGTAGTTTTCATTGTTTAGTAAATGTCATTAGCTTTTCTTTGCCATAAAGAATGAAATTCAGGAGCATGTTGAAAGCCATCAGCATGAGAGTTTCCCTGAAATCTGGTGTTTTGTGGTGGTGGCACTTTAACAGGAACAGCACTGTTGTGAGCAGTAGCACCCCTGAGTGTCCACAGTTCTAAGGTATCTCTCCTAAGGGTGTTGGAGAGGTGGAATCCAGAGGACATGTGATGTGGAACAGCTTGAAGGCTGGAGTGCAACTAGGTTAACTTTGAAAACATCACCTGACATAGATTTGTGTATGTAAAACACTTTTTTTTAAGGGCATCAGAAATATTGGTATGCAAATTCTTACAGGTTTTTTTTCTGAGATTCACTGCTTTGACTTGATGCTTTTGTTTATAGCTGGTTTCTGAATTATTTTACCTGGTGGATTTTTGCTGAAAAAATTATACTCTGCACAGCATTTCTTTTAAAATGTTTCTATTATCAACTAATTGGCAACAGTCAAGCTTATCAAAGTTTAGGTGCCGAGAAAATGCAGATTGTGCTTAAAATATTCTTGACTAAAGCTCTTCTAGCCATCAGGTAAAAGCATATTTTCAGCTTTACAGTAAGCACAGGTAGACAGAATAATGTAGTTAATAAAAGCTTGTCAGAGAGGCATTAGTGTTTTTAAGGCATGATCTGGAGCTATTTAAATCTAATTGAACCTTGTATCTTACTATACACAGAATTAGTGGAAATGAATGCATGTGATATAATGGCATTCTATCCTCCTGTGACTTCTTCCTGCCAATTGTCATCGTTTCACTGGTGTTGTACCCCAAAATCCAGAGGGCTCCCTTTAGAAGAGGATGTTCATTTGACATTAGGGTCTGAGATGTAAAATTTTTGTATTGTGAATTATGTAGCTGTATTTCGTGCCAACTTCTACTTTTGTTGAGTAGTAAATGGTAGGCTTGAGGTCACACATGGTTTATTTGATAACTGTCTCAAAGCTGTGTGACTCTGAGGAAAGTCAGATACCTGTGCTTGAAATTTCTATTCCTATTCTCAAACCAAAAGTGACACTTTCTGATTTTCAATCAAATTTCAATTAAAACATAAAGACGTTTAGAGAAGTTGAATTTAGCTGTATTTTTACTGGGATTAAGCCAGAAAAAAAAAGTAGAGTGTCACATGGAAGTTGAAAATAGTATTAATTTACATTCAGGTGTGTGCTTTGAGAGTGCTTTAAAGTAAGCATCTGGAAAAGGCTGGGTATGCACTGGCACATGATGCTCCTCATTCTTTTCAGGAGAGGAAATGGCAGGAACAGACTCCTACTCCACTTTTCTTTTGTTTTCAGTCTCATTTTATTCTCCTGAAAGTTAGTTTCTTTGGAAAATAAATTTTTCCTGGGACTGAAGCTGTTGTAAGAGTACTTCTCTCTTTTCCCCCTAACATTTTCCAGTACATAAGTATAAATGGCCTGGTTAGAGGCCTGAATACCGTATTGTATCCCAGAAATCTTAGGTTATGACTGAGAAATCATTCTTACACTTCACAGATTTTAACCTTTGCTTTGTTTTGATATAGAACCATGGGAGAATATATGAAAATGGTTTTAAGCTTATAAATATGAATTTGTTTTAAAGCTAAATGGCTTTATAGACAGTTTACACAGGGGTTTCCCTGCTTGGTATTACCTATTTTCCTGTCTGTCAACTTTTTTTCTTCAAAATCTGCTTCTATCTCCACCTCTTTGAGGACCATGTTTTTTTTTATTTTGAGACTTTCCCACTACTGTGTAGTTTTCTTACATTAGAATGTTTTAATTATTTGGTGGTAGTAATTAGCAAGTTTTATTCAATTCTGGCATCTAAGCTTATAACTTTTTTTTTTTTTGATGGGGTACTAGAATTAAGTCTTCTCTGTCTGTATTCCTGTACTTGTTTGGAAATTAAAAAGTAACAGCTTACTGGCAGCTTTTAAAAGTTCCCTGTGGTCTTGCACGTGTTTTATGGGACTTAGTGCTGAAAGCCACAGAATGTCTCTTGTGACAGCTCTGTCTGGACCACAGTTGTCCCCTCTCCTGAAGCTGCTTGGGCTGCCTTTTTGGGTACAGTCTGCTCGTCTGGAGGGTAACTGCTGGATTTATTAATGGTGAAGATAGACAGATTTTCCCATCATAACCAGTTCCAGCTCTTGCTAAGTTGCTGTGTTGCCTCGAAGCTTTTTCTGGGGCTGATTGTAAGGTGACTGGTAAATGTGCTACCTACTGCTGGTGCTGAGTGGAGGGTGTGTGCAGTGCACAGGCTCTGCTGATTGTTAGAGGCCAGGGAAGATACTGAATGCTTTGTGACCCAACTGAGTAGAAAAGGATTGAAGATTTTAGCATCGGAGTTTATCATCTCTGTCATTTAATGGAAGATGTCCCAGCATAATGCTGCTGCTAGGAAGGCAGCACAGAATTTAAGTTTTTGTTTCAAATAATTTTCCAAAAATGTGAACTCATTAGAGGAGTATTTCGTGCCCCTTTTATTCAAGTCAGCTTGTGAAGCTTCAGGTAGGTATGTGGTGATGGCAGAAAGTCATTCTTGGTGATATTGTTAGGACACCACTGAGACAGGGAAAACTGGCAGGGCTAAATTACAGCATATTGTGCTTATGAACCAAAGTTGTAGTGAATTTCTTGAGACCATGTCCGAATGTACTAGAATACGACACCTTCAGCTTTCTGTGGGAGGTGAGGCAAATGTGTTTCAATATAAGGTAATTCAAAGTCCATAAAAAAACCCCCAAAACTTTAAACATTATCTTTTTGTTCTTTCTCCTTGAACGAAAATGGCCGGGAAAATTTCAGTTACCCTCTGTGGAGTGCAATGCTGAATTTTCTGTTTCTTTAATTGTGAGGTAGTAAAATTACACGCTGATCCCCAGTACAAATCTTACCATGTCTTTGAATGCTGTAGTGTCTGTGTTGTGTTTGAGGTTCATTTCAGTTCTAGTATCACCTGCATCCATGGGGGTTATTACCCACTGCAAGTGAAAGCTGCTGGCTGCCCTTCAGCCCGTGGTGTGGCAGTGGCCTTTCCGCAGGGACACAGCGTGTGCCAGCACATTCCTGGTGCTTGACCCAGGAAAAGCTGTCTCGCCCCAGAAGATGGAACTGTGGTTAGGAGCCTGTCACCTTGCAGGTGACCTGTTAAACACTGCCCCAGATTTCATGCAGCTTGATGTTATCTGTAGGCTCGTTCTTCTGCAGAGTTGAGCCTCGTGTCTGTCCCTGCCCACACTCCCCTCCCCAGGCTAAAAACATGTGTCTCTTCACACGATTTCTTTTTAAATGATTAGTGGGGGCAGGATAAGCTCTCAAATCAGTTTTCTGAATGCTGCAGATAGTGGTGTGTGACTTTTCCGATGTAATTTTGTCTTGTAATGCACCAGCAGTTGGGGAGGCGGTGACCAACTGAGGCTGTGGGATGAGTTCACCTCTGGCAGACCTCACTGCAGGGGAGTGGAGGTGCTCCCCCTCTGTTCTTCTTCCCAAGCCCGCTGGGTTGTCTCTAACTTCTTGTGGGCCAACACATGGGCAAGTGTGATCAGGAGCTACATGCTGGCTGGCCAACGTGCCAGGAAGCCCGAGAGTGCTGTGGAGGCTTTTGGGGATCCCTGGGGTCAGGCCAAGCTGCTGGAGGTGGCTTGGAGCTGTCAGGGCTGTTGCTTTCGAGGAGGGCAGACTTGCCTGGGTACGAGCCCACTCTGTGATTACAAGGCCTGTTTCAGTAGGAAATTATGTTACTAATTTTTTTTTTAATGGGACTAAACGGAAGAGCCTTTATTGAAAGGCTTTCTGTTAAGTTTGGCTGCCTTTTTTTTTTCCTTCCTATTCAAAACAGACAGCTGAGCTCTTTCCCCAAATGCGTCCCTTCTATTGAATACAGCGGACTCTTTGTAATGCAGACCTGTCTGTAAAAAAGTTCAATTTAAATTTTATTTACAATTTCTCTGCTGTACTATGCTGAATTTTGTGTGGAAAAATTGTGAAATCTTCCTAGCATGACTTACCTAGGGCATGTAGCAGAGTTGTTTGAGATGAAGGGGAAGCTTTGATCTTTGCGCCATCAACAGCTGCAGTAAATGAAATCCTGCTGGATGTGCACACCTAAAACAGGGAGGGGAGAACAATGTATGGCATTTCAGCTGGTGCAGGAGCGGGTCAGATTGTTCACTTGTGAGAAGTGTACACCAGGAGCACCACATCTCTGTCACTGTGAGAATTTTAATTCACCTCCTGTTCATGTAAGTTTTCTGCAATACTGCCTAAGTAGGGTGGGGAATGTGGGAGGCCTTTTCTCCTCTCAGTTTCTCTCACTGGATAAAAGAAGGATTAAAATAATGGCAGAGAAACAACTCATTCTTAAAAGGTTGCTACTCCACAACAGTTGAATCCAGTGGAAATTGGTGCAGTTTTTGTTTTATCCCATCCCTTGTCCCACTCCTGTCTCTCGCTAAGTTGGCAGGAAATTACTGAATGCAGAGAGCAACTCTCTGATGGTTTCTTGAGAGCGTGGCCTGGCTTGCCAGAGGTTTGGGTGAGTGGTGGTGCTTGATCCAAGGGAGGAGTGGCATTGGCAACACCAGCCTGGGCTGCCCAGCACTGGCAGGAGCTACAGCCTGGGACGAGCAGCTGACTCCTTAGAAGCAGCTTGTGGTCTGACAGCCCCTGTGAGTGTTATTGTTTGTAAGTATTATGGAGCCTGGGATCCCACTGATCTGAGGACACTTGGAATTTCCAGAGTTGGTTTGTTTGCTCCTAGAATAGTTGTCCTTGTTAACATAACAGCAATGTGAGGAGGAATGGGGCTGGCTTGGTGTTCCCTTGGGAGCTCTTCTGTATTGTGCAGAGCAGGGTGATGCTTATGCATAAGGGTAAATATCTGTGAACAGAAGAAAAAAATAAAGAAGTAAACTTTTAGAACAGAAAGTAGCCAGGAGTGATTGGAAAAATATCATAGAATCATAGAATGATTTGTGTTGGAAGGGACCTTAAAGCTCATTTTATTCCAACCCCCTGCCATGAGCAGGGGCACCTTCCACCAGACCAGGTTGCTCAGAGCTCCATCCAGCCTGGCCTTGAACACTTCCAGGGATGAGGCATCCACAGCTTCTCTGGGCAGCCTGTGCCAGGGCCTCACTGCCCTGACAGTAGAGAATTTCTTCCTAATATTAATCTACACCTCCTCTCAGTTTGAAGCCATTCCCCCTTGTCCTGTCACTGCAGGCCCTTGTAAATAGTCTCTCTCCATCTTTCCTGTAGGCTCCCTTCAGGTACTGGAAGGCCACAATTAGGTCACCCCAAAGCCTTGTCTTTTTCAGCCTGAATAGCCCTGTTTCTCTCAGCCTTTTCTCATGTGTGTATGTATATCTTGCTTTAGCAGGGTGTTGGATTAGATGATCTCTAGAAGCCTCTTCCAGCCTCTACCCCTGTGGTTCTGTGTGTGTGGATTTATGTACAGTTTGCTGTGTATTTGTCATCCTCCAGCCTACTTCTCCTGTCTGTGTAATGTTGCCTCTGACTGAGCCCACTGGCTTCAGTTTGCCATGGCTTGTGCATGCTTTTGGCAGGTCTCTTGGTGTTGGGGTGGGACTGGGGCTGTGAACCACTGGTGCTGTGGCAGTGCCCAGCTGCTGTCCATGGGTGGGCTCTTGGAGGAATCCTCCTGAATTTTGTATGTAGTTTACAGATAATAAGTGCTGGTGCTTTGAATGACCTGTCCTGCTGCCACCAGTAACTCATCACCCAACAGACCTGAATTGGGGCAGAGAGATTTTTACTAATTACTGTCACAGTTACTGGAGTATGTAAGAATCAAAAGCGATTTTTGTGAAGCAGGTTTTCCCATGGCGGTTCCAGTGAATACAGCCTGAAGTTTAACTTGTGCCTAGTTAAAGGAAACTGGAGATCTCATTGGTTTTACTGTAGTTAATTAATTTTAGAGCTGCTGTCATTACTATTGGGAAGCTCACTTGTTATGCTGAGCAGGGTAAGGAGAAATCATGATGGTTTAAAACACACAGACCTCAAAATTGTCGGTAATTTTACATTTCTGACACCTTTTTGTTTTCAGTAAGTACTAAGGCTCCTTTCTTGATTATCATCCTGTCACTGAGGCTGACTTAGGAGTAGCTATCAGTAACAAGTAGAAACATGGACTCAAGCAGCAGTGTTCATAGATCAGTTCTTAGACTAATTTTACAATTCCCCCCTGTGAACTGAGAAGGTGGATTTCCTGCTTATTGCAAGAGTATTCCCCGTGCAGGTGATGATTTGGCTCATAATTTCTGTATGCTTTTTTGTAAATAACTGTCAGAGGTGGGTTTGCCTTATATTTAGTGTCAGAGAATACAAACTAAACTCCTCAAGCCTCTCCTTAAAATCTTATTTCAAAATGTTTAACTGTTAGCTTGAATAAAGACAAGCATATATGCTGAGAGTGAAAATATTTTTTTTTGGCCACATATGAGGCTCAGAATAGTGAGTGTTTATATGAATGCATAGTCTTATGTTGTATAGAAACCTTAATATCAAACATTGAAATTCATTGAAAAGTCGCTCATTAAAACATGGAAAGCATAGAAATATGGTGAGAGTATTTTGTATGTTGTCTAGGATTGATCTAGGTTACATAAAGCTATGATTATGTAGAATCCTTCATGCAATTTTTGAGAGAGGAGTGTACGTACCGAAGTAGTGCACTCAAGCCTTTTCCCCCTTAAAGTTTTATTCGGGCTAGGCTGTGGTTGGCTGAAAGTTCCTACCATACACTGTGTCCTTTTGCCTCCTTGAAATAAGTTTTTGCTCTCAGTCCAGTTGCACTTTGTGCAAGCTGCTGCTGTAATTGTCAGATTTTGGCAGCCTGTGCAGAGCAGTCCTGGACTGAAAATCTGCTGTCTTTGTGCATGTCCTTTGCTCTCCACAGGTGATTTTTGTCTGAGCCAAAGCTGAGGTGCATTTTGCATCTGTGTGTGTATAAAAATATATCTTTACCTACTTTCTTAGAGGATGCAGTGTCACGTAAGAGGTTTCTCTTTTCATACCTGAACAAAAGGAAGCTCAGTTAGCAGATGCTGGGCAAGGGAACCTAATTCTGTTGTGCTTTAAGGAACAACTTAGAGGCTTTGCAGAGATTTAACTTCATCTTTGTACTAGCAAAATAGTGCTTTTAAAAAGATACGTATACATACAACCACTTTCTAATCTATGTATTTTTATAGATACATTTATTCTGCACAGACATGGAGAAAAACCATGAAAGCTGGGAAGAGCAAAGATGTTCAACAAAGCCTTCTGGAGCTGACTCCATGTTTTCCCTGTGCTTCAACTCAGTATTTTCATGGAAGGAGTTAGTTTTTATTTGCGTATTTGGAGCTTGACCAACAGTATATTTAGAAAACGGTTAATATATCTGTGTTGCTGGAAGCTGTAATTTACAGCAGTGTCTGTGGGCCTTTTAACTATTCCTGGGAGATATGATTAATGTGGCAGAAAATTATATTCACAGTAGTAATTGAGGGTCTTTAGTATGCTTGTCCTTTGTATGTTAAACTATTTGTTTGTTTGTAGCAGAAACTTAAAGCCTGTTTATAGAGGATTATATTCCTCTAAGCTCTCAGTGTTCTTCTCATTACAGCAGCATCATATGAGGAAACCAGCTTATTAGCTACTTGTCTGCAAGCAATGCCATTAGCAGGTCCTCTGCTGCTCAGGCTTCACTAGAATTGTCTTTAATATAAAATATATTTGCAATGTCATTTGAGTTTTCCTCCAATAAATGGGTCTTATAAATCAGGGTTGCACCAGAAAGGAAAGAAAGTGGGACTTGTATGGAGAGCCTGAGTCAAGATGCCATTCTTAGCATTTGTATTTTCCTCTTTCTTTCTTTTTGCCTCTAATAAAAGTATTCATCCCTCAGGAATCAGAACCATGGCCTGGGTTGGAAGGCACCTTAAAGGTCATCTGGTTCCAACCCCCCTGCTGTGGGCAGGACGCCTTCCACTACAGCAGGGTGCATAGAGCCCCATCCAGCCTGGCCTTGGACACTTCCAGGGTTGTGGAATCCACAGCCTCCCAGGGTAACCTGTTGCAGTGCCTCACCACCCTCACAGTAAAGAATTTTTTCCTGCTATACAATCCAGGCCTACACTTTGTTAGTTGGAAGCTGTTCCCCCTTGTCCTGTCACTGCAGGCCCTTGTAAATATTTTTCTTGTAGGCCCCCGTTATGTGGTGGAAGGCTGCAAGTCACCCCTAAGCCATCTCTGTTCCAGACTGAACAGTCCCAATTCTCTCAGCCTTTTCCCATAGGAGAGGTGTTCAGTACTTCTAATCAGCTTGGTGCCCCTAGCACATTTTCATTATGTACTATTGAAATGTGAACTGTGTAGTGAGGCCATAGATCCTGTTTACTCCTGCTAATGGTTGGATCATCTCATTCATTCCTGAACATACAACTTTATCTGTGCTTGAAAATGGAAAAGAGTTGTTTTATCTTCTGAGTTTGTAAATGCTTGTGTTGCAAATGCAAACATTTGGATGTTGCCATGAATAGAATCAAAGTTTACATGTGCTTCTTCAGAAGCTACAGAGAGGAGAAGATAAACAGGTCAAAAGGTGGCTAATTTTCCCCCAAATTTATCTTCACTATAATTCAGTATTAGTCAGTTTATGAGATTTGCCTTGTCCAAAAAAAGAATTTGTGTAATTTAGCTTTTTGCTCTGATTGTACGAAGTTATCAGAGTTTACAGTACTGTCGTGGAACTAATTTGGGCACAGTATCTCTCTAAGCTGATTGTAGTGTAGATCCTTTTCTGCTTCACTGGTGCTGGCACAGCTACTGAATATGCTATTGTGTGAGGTTATAAACCAGATAATCTTAATTGGGCATTTCCTGAGAGCAAGGGAGGGATGGCTGAAAAAGGAGAGAATTGGAAATAAGGGCATGCATTCCTAATACACAAATTTGGCTTCCATCCAGGAAAATGGGAGAATTTCCTGTTAGTTAAAATCTTCCAAGAGCCGAATGCTGAAGATACATAGTGCATACCTCGGGAATCCAGAGGAGAGGGAAAGGCTGGGAACAGCTCGTGCATGAAAGCCCCAAGGGAGCAGGCTGCTGTGTGATGTGGTGGGACTGAGTGGTGTGAGCAGCTGGATCCCAGGACAGCCACAGCATCAGTGAACCATCTCCTTTGTGTGGCCCAGGATTTGGGGTACCCTGCAGCAGCTGTACCAGCACAGTCTGGTGTCGTAGATCAGGTCCCAGGGGCCTTTTAGAGTTGTGTCAAATGCTGTCGAGGCTCCTTGGAGAATGGGTGTGTGTGTGACCTCCGTGCACGTATGTTCTGGCACTGCAGATGTTCCTGGAGTCTTGACTCAGTAAACTGGAGGATCTCTGCTAGCGGAAAGATCCGGAATCAGCCATGTAAATTTAAAGACAGGATGGCAAACAGAAGTGGGTACAGGCAAATTTGGAAGAATGGAGTTGGATTTCTTAGCACCAGTAGCTGCACCTGGTTCTGTTGGAATGGTCTGGTTTGCGTCTCCATTTGAAAAGAGAGGCTGCTTATTAAACTGAATTAAAGTACAGTGAGTTAGAATTCAGAATTTGAACTTCTGCTGAGGCAAGTTCAGAAAAAATAGGGAATCAGGAAAGAGCTGCTTTGAAAAAATACGACAGCTTTTTTACGTTAGAACTCGTAGTTGTGATCTGACTCTTCCCTCACTGACCTGATTTCATGAGCATGCATTGGTGTAGGTACTTCAGACACTTGTCTGCTGCCTTCTTAATTTTTTATCTTCCTTTTAGCATAGGGTGAGTTCTTGTAGGTATTTTTGGGTATAGCCTTTGAAAGAATTGTGATTATAATTGTTTAATATATCTATGTGTTTTTAGACATTTGAGGTTCTATATGCTACAGTCACTTCAGCAGCTCTAGTTAGCCCAAGCTTCATGAAAAGTAAAGCTTTTAGGGTAAATGTAATCAGAATGAGCATTAATAGGCATAAGGAGGGTGGCTTGCTTCATATGTAGAAGTCTGTCTGTAGTATTGTATAAAATATTTCTTATCATACAGAAGAGACTTAACTGTTTAGCAGCTGCATTAGAAATTGATTGCCAAGCTTCAGTCATGGGTAATAGTAAAATAAGTTTCCTGTCTGTCACAATAAGCAGAGCTAAAGGAATATTATTCAAAACAAATAAAATTTACTCATTTTGACTTTTGCAGAGTAGTACAGATGTACTAAATAAAGTCACATCAGGAATTAAGTAATATAAGCTCTCTGAATATGGTTGCAGTTGTTTCATAATCATCTTAAGTGAAAAAAAAAGCAGAAAATTGAATTTCAGCCCCTGATAGTCAATGAGGAAAGCGTTTGATAGTAGCTGCCTGCTCAGTCACTTGTAATGAAAAGAAATAAAATTACCTGTGTTAATATAGTTTCATGGGTGATAAGAAACTGTCATTATAACAGTGAAGGAGAGTAGTGACAAGTTAAACATCCAGTTGCAAGAAAGGTCAGTACACAGTAAAGATGATGCAGTTATGTCAGATTTGAGAAAATGAGGGCAGATGGTGAATTTGTGGAAGAGAAGGCCACCAGTTGGAGTTTTTAGCTTTCTTATGCAGTTTTACAATTGTTTCTGAAGATCTGTTAGTCTCTTAGCAGGTATTAAAAGAACATGTTGATTGGGTGGAAATAATTTCAATTACACTTCTTCTAGAAAGGGAATGTATCCATTCTTTAAATTCTGCATAATTTGAAATAAGTCAGTTAGAATTGATGGCAACTTGTCCACATTTAGCTGAAAAACCAGTAATGTCTAAACCAGACAAATGCCCCAAAGTTCCATTTAAGGTATTCAGGAGAACAGTTAGTTTTCCTCTTAATTCCTGTCACTTCTAACTAGGGTGATTATGGATTCTCCATGTTGTTCTTTTAATTAACAGTTAGAAATTCTGAAGCTGAGTGCCTTAAACTCTTGGCCTTAAAAAGAAGTATCTTAGATACTTAAATCATCTCTTGATGAGAAAGGAGCATCTCTGGGCCTGGTTCTGATCTGTTAAATGTGTATGTCCTTGGGAAGGGGGCCTTGAAGCACAGCTTTTGTGCTGGAATACCGAAATATGGATATAAACTACAGATGTCTAAGTTTATAAGTCACAGCTGTGCTCATAATTTAACAGCCAGTATTTTGAACTGCTAAGAGATTGTTTGTTGGTAAACTGTCTCTTCTGCCTTTTCCCAGTCTCTGTGAACAATGAAGATCCTCCAGTCAGCCTTTCCAAGTATTGTATATATTATGGAAGCTAGAGAAAGCTGTTATAACTTGCTGTTACAATAATTTACAGTGAAACTATTTTCTGTTTTGTTCACCATCATGTTGGTGGCAAATAAGAAAAGAAATCCACTTTACTGCCGTGCCCTTGAATTGCGGCTGCTAATTTTAATGCTGTTGTAATTATTTTTCCCAAATACGCTATTTCTTTTCTTTGATTCTTGCCAGACGTAGGGGCAGGAAAGCAACTTTATAGGGGAAACAAGTCGTGGCTTTGTACAGTGCTATGAAACGCACAGAGTAAACAAACGAGGGGGTGAGGGATGGGGATAGAGTGGGAGTTTGTTTTCCTGCATCACTTCACTTCTCTTGTGCCAACAGAAGGGTTTTTAAAAGGAAAAGAAAAAAGAAAGAGGCAAATTGGATTGTTAGCAGTGTCTCTTAGGATCATAAATGAAGGGAAGATTGTGTATGTAATTCATAAACATCCTGAACTATATGCCTTCTATTTCAACTTATTAGGGCATGAAGTAGTGCCTGCCAGGTTAATTTCACACTGGGGAATTCAGCATTCATGCAGCTCTTAATTTCCTCCTCTATACAAAGCAGTGATAAGGAGAGAATAAGGGTATTTGAGTATTTGATTCCAAATAATTCGCTTTAAAGATAAGTATTTTAGAAGTAGCCGCAAGACAATTATAGTTGCTATTTTAAATTGAATTTGGAGAATAGCAGGAGAATGTTTATTTATTCCCGATGGGAAATATGATTTTTGTCTTGCAGACAAAACCCTGTACTTTACAAAAATCTTCTCTTTCATAGATTAAATTACTGTTTGGAGATCAGGATGTGGTGGGCAAAGAATTAAAAAGAAAAACCACTTGAAAATATCTTTCGTGCATTTCCCATCTGCCAAAGGAACAATTAAATTTCCTAGTATGGAACAATGGGCAGTGCTCTGTGTTTTCATGGTTTCAATGGTTAAGATGCTTTTAATGGTTAACAGGAATTCAGGGATTGTTCCAGCTTAGTGCCTGCTTTTTGCTTCTGTGATGTGATAGCTGAGCATGAGCAGAGTGAATCATCTGTAGGCTCTAAACAGGGGTGGGACGAGATTTTTATTCAAATAAAACAAAACCAAGACTCAGAATTCTTATGGAGTAAATATTTAAGAGACCCAGGACCTCTTTTCTTTTTCTAATTCCACATGTTACTTTCAACTCAGTCGTTGATGCTGACTGATGTGATTTGGGAGATTTGGATTCAACTGGTCTAGGAAGGCAATTTGGATGGATTCCTGAAGTTCTGTTTCAGTATCAAGAAACTCTTGTTTTGTTTGGAGTTTTTTATAGAATTTCTCTTAAAACACCTCAGTGATCAGTAAAGTTGAATTTCCCAGTTTTGTGGTTGGAATGACTAGGAATTATTTATATTAAGGAAATAATGGGGTTGAGAGTAACTGGGAGTTAAAGAAGTTGGTTTTGGTGGGAGTTTAGTCAGCTTTTTCCCCTACTGCCTTTGGAGAGCAAAGCTGTGGAGTTTTTTATATGTTTAGAAGGGCCAATTGTGGCTTTATATAGGCTAGTTGAATCCATGTTGCCTAACCCTCCCCTTTTTTTTGTTTAAAAAAATCCAAAACCAAGCCAACCCACCAAAATGCAGGATCATTACATTTGGGAATTAAAAGTGCCCAAATTACAGAGGCTAAGACAGACTCGAGCAATGAAGGTCCTTCCCCCTTTTAGTGCGTAAACTTCATATGGAGATGTCTTTAGTATTTGTGGAGGAGTGTACTCTTGTAAGTAATTGGTTTTGCTGTTATTTGGCTCTAATCTTATTTTGATGATATGTTTTTTTGTTTTAGCACCAGCAAACATTTTTAAATCAGCTGAGGGAGATCACCGGTATCAATGACATCCAGGTACTACAACAGGCACTGAAGGTAAGATAACTGATTGTAGCTGAATGCACCTGAATGCATCTTAACTGCCTGTGAAAGCCATAAATCCCACCCTTTCTTACTCTTGCCCCTCCCTTCCTTCCCAGCTTGAATTTATTTCAGGGGGAAAAAAAAGCTAATAATGATGGCTTGTTCACTTTACAAAGAATCTTACTCTCTTTTGGTACTGACATAAAAATTAATCCAGTGTTCAAAAATGAAAAGACAGGAATGTTACGACCTGACTTTAACCTTTGTGTGAATTGTTTTTGGATCATTGGTGCTACTACAGCTGGTCAGCTCCTGAGGAATCAAGTGATGTTTTCTTGTCAAGGTGTGGTTGTTTTCTATCATGCACAGGCCTTGCTCATTGTGCAGAATGAGGAACTCTGCTTGAACATCCCAGCCTTTGCTAATCTGGTATTGTTTCACTGTTTTTTCAACCATAGTAATTTATTCCACAGCACAGAAGACTTCTTGGATGCAAGTAAAGAATGGCAGGTCTCTCTGTCTTCTATTTCCATATACTTAAATATATATAAAAATATTAAAAATGCTTTTTCTCCCTCAAGCAGAACTATTTAGCCATTTATACACGGTAAATGAGAATTTAGTAATTTAAATTAAAAAAATATATATACACAAAAAATAGAGAGTTGTTTTTAGCATAAGTCATGTGCACAACTGCTTTTCAAAAGCCAGGATCTCTGGCTTTAAAAATGAAACTAGATTTTCAGAAAAATTCATCTGACTGCTGTTCAGAAGTCTATGAATGTGCTAGTTGTGTTTGTTGAGAGGTTGACCTACACTACAAGACTTTTTTTTTTTTTCCTGAAATAAGTGAAACTTCACCAAAACAAATACTTATAAGATGTTTAATCTTTATTTTGGTTAAAAATAGTGAAATACACAAAATATGTCAAGTTTGGAAAGTTTCTTTTCTAGTCAGCATTTTTACCTGACAGTACAATGGCTATTGACTTGAAGTTGCTAATCATGTAGCTTGCTTTTAAGAAAAATTATAAAAAGGGTGAGGGGACTCTCACTTCTTGGGGTTTTTTTTATGCTTAAAGGATAGCAATGGCAATCTGGAGTTGGCTGTGGCTTTTCTCACCGCGAAGAACGCCAAGGTTCCCCAGCTAGAGGAGGCAACTTACTACCAAACAGCCCTTCCTGGGAATGACAGATACATCAGCGTGGGCAGCCAGGCAGACACCAGTAGGTATTTTTTCTTTTCATGAGTTTAGTTTAAAGGCATGGGAAATAAAACCTTGCCTGTGACATAACTGTTAATCTGCAGATAATTCTTACTTATCATTTCTTAGATTAATATGTGTTCTTTCCTTTCTTATTTCACTGGGGGGTTTTTTGTTTTGTTTTGTTGTTGGCTTTGTTTGTTTTGGTTTGGGGTTTTTTTGTTTTTTTAAATTTGATCTATCTTTAAGCATTACCTTTACATGTATGTATGGTACTGATAAAAGGGTGAATGACTGCGCTTTCCATATTTTTTTCCTTTTTTCACCTCCCCATATTACAGGATTTATTTTGGGGTCATGGAGTAAATTTAAGGCAAAAGCTGGGTATTCCTCTGTCAAAACAAAATTGAAGAAGAGTCTGTCATTGTCGTCTTAATATGCTAAAGCTAAATAAGCTTAAGAGTAGCTTCTTCCTGACAGGAATGACTTTCCCAAAGGGAGAAGTGGGAGGTTAAGTGTGAATTTTATAATAAAAGAGTAGGTATTTCATATACGAAATAAGCATTAAATATACCCGATTTTAAACAGTTTCATTTAGTTGATACAGGAGGTCCCACAACCTGCATTTCTCTTAAGTTGTGCAGGTTCTGGAACTCTGATTTAGTGTATAGTTATTTTTATGGGAGAAAAAATTAAATGTGTTCTGCAGATAAATATAGGATATAACAGAAATAAAAGTCAAAGGAAGATTGGTAGTGGGATTGATATCTGTAAGATCTGAGTTTCTTGATGCTGTAGTTACTTTACACCATTCACAATGCAGGTGGAGAATATTTTAATTGCATATCAGTTCTTTGGCCATATATGTAGTACATCTATGTAGATTTTATTAAACAAGTAGAATTATTTAGTGTCTCTTGCAGTAGGATTTTTCCCCCCTTTGTTTTGCTCATGGTGGTTCTAACGTAACGAAGTTTAATTAGATCTCCTTATCAATTGTACTATTATCTTTTGTCTGTAGAACATTGACATGAACTTTTTTAGCTTCTTTTTTTTTTTTAATTAGGGATGAGTTTATTCTCAGCATGTCAGATCTGAAAACTGCATTTAAATCCTTGGTATTACTAGCAACCCTGTATAAAATGTCCTGAGTGCATTATAGGTAGTTGTGTTATCCCTGCACTAAGTTGTGGTGAGTGGCTTGGGGTTTTTTGTGTGTTTTTTAATTTTTACTCCTTTGGAAAGAAAACACAAAAGCTTCCCCATGTGTTTAATTTTCAATGTCAGGAAATTGCTGCTGAGGAAATGAAGGCTATTAAGAATGAACTCACCACTGTGTTATAGTTTCTAGTACTTACAACCTCCTATGGCAGTGGAATAGTAAGCTGGATTCCCTTGGAGTCTGTGTTTAATTAGATTTAATAGCAATCCCATTAATAGAAGTATTTAGTTTTGCTGTCACTTACTATGCTGTGCAACCTTACTGAAGAAATGAGGGACAATGGACAAGGGATATGAATCAAACCTGCAAGAGCCTACATTACCCATGGCTGATGGTCAAACTGAGAAGAGTAGGTCTTGAGTTGTACATTCCAAGGTGAATTTCAAGATTGTCTTCTCTTTTCTGGAGGGCTGAAGGCAGACCCAGATTCCTTACAGTTACACAGCATGACAAGTCAGTAATCAAGATGCACCAACTGCTGTGGGAAAAGTAGATTTTTAAATTTCTTTTTGTAACATCATTGGTGTCTGGTCAGGTCCTCACTGGCAAGAAAGTTGAGAGCCCTTGGCCACCGTTTTCTGTTTTAGTTAGACTGAAAACACATTATGAGATAAAGGCATCTTTGTCAACTTTTCATCATACTGGAGGGCTTAGAAAGCAAGAACTGAATGCCTACAGCAGAACAAAAGCCTAAAGCAGTGTGATCATGGAGCCCCCTCCAGGCTCCCAGAGATCTAGTGAAAGCTTCTGGAAGAAACCCACACTTTCCCTGTTAATGTGCTTGCCTGTAATTATTTGGATTCTAGATTTAAAAAATGCAGTGCACCTGCAAGGCCAAGTTTCTGGGCCCTGTGTTAGTAAACACTGTCATGGAAGGGAGTATGAAAGAGCAAGGACTTGTGAGGAGAGAGTGGAAGGGTGGGCACAGGATGGAACAGCTTCAGCAGTGATGGCTTTGACCATCAGCACTCCTTCTGCAACAGAGCACTTAACGCAGTTCTCAGTGGCTATGCTGAGTTGCTGACAGGATCTCGTCTCTCAAATTTGACTCCTTTTATTATCCCACATAGGTATAATTACATTAATTAATTATAGCTCACCCTTACTGTTCCTTACTGCTTAACTACCTGTGTGTTTGGAACTTGGATGTTATGAGTCACTGAGCTGTGCAGTCCCGCCAAGTTAAAGCATCCAAACTGGCAATGAGAGAGTCACAGATAAATACCAGGGCTGTTTTTATGCCACAGAAAAACCTCCAGCCATTTACAAAGGCTGCTGAATGTATTCCTTGCATAAAAATTTATCAGATGTGTTCTGTGAGCTTGACTGGCTGCATTTCTTTGACATGGTTACTTAGTTAAGGGGTAAAATGTAAATGTTAATTTGTACCATAACAGCCAGTGAGTAGCCTGAATTGTGCACTGGCTCTTCCAAAAGTGACAGTGGTCATAAATGGTGTGAGAGTTGCATCCTGGATGGTAGGAGGTATAAGGAAACCTGGTTTGTATTATTGCAAAATGCAACATTTCAACAGCTGCAAAAATATTAATGGATTTGCATAAAATCTATTCCATCTTTTAAATAAAAAAGACTGACTTGCACAATCAGTGTTACTCACGATGCTTGCCTTTTTGTCTGTTCAAAATAGCATGTGCAAGCACCTGCAAATGTAGTATTTTCACGTCAACAGTGATGCAAGCTTAGTCTGATCCATTTGCAAAAGGTGGTTTTAATATTTTGACTTTTTTTTCTTTCTTGCAATGTGTGAGGAGAAAGTACTTGAACATTAGGCTTGCAATGTGCAGATGCACACTTTTTAATCTGAGGTAATTTTAACGTTCCACTTGATAGAGTAAATCATAGGCATTGTAGTTAAAGAAAAATGAAAGAAGTTTAGTAGTACTTTCAAATATTTTCACTTTATTGATTTCTCTAGAAACCTTTTTACTCCCATTTGAAGTAATTTTGTGTATTTTTATCTATGGCTGCACAACAGAACTGTTGGATTGCTGAGAATGTATCCATTTTCTTATTACTGAAGGAACTTGAAGAACCCAGGGTTAAAGGAAGCAGCAGAATGTAGAGGTGTATTTTGGAAGTTGTATTGTGTTCCAGTGAAACAGCTTTCAGGACAAATGCTCTCCCTCCCTTCTTTTGAAAACTCCGTTATTTTTCATTGAAACTGAATTATTAGTCTTTGCAATTGCACATTCCATAGCCAAAACAAAAGATTTCAAGCCCTTTTTTAAGGGCATAGTACAATGTAACTATGAAAAGCCACACAAAGCAATTTTAGGATTACAGACTTCACGGCTTCTGGCTTTTTATATCTTCCTGTTCTTAGTTTGAGCCTTTGCATATGTTTCAAAAGTCATTGTATCAGCCCTTTCCAGTGAGGTAGAGTTTAGATTCAGCCATACCTAAATCCTTCTGCAGTGGTGTTTATAAAACATTTCTTACTGTTCCATTCTAGAGACTCTGAAAAGTTTATGGGGTAATTTGTTTTGGAACTTCACTGTCCCTACTTTTAGACTCCTAGTGAGTGTCTTGCCTAAATTCCTTTTGCTTCAGGTTAAGTCCTTTACTCTTTGTGTGTCCCCTGTGGAAATTATAGTAA
The DNA here is from genome assembly GCA_026261815.1 of Monarcha castaneiventris obscurior. Taxonomy (NCBI): domain Eukaryota; kingdom Metazoa; phylum Chordata; class Aves; order Passeriformes; family Monarchidae; genus Monarcha; species Monarcha castaneiventris. The sequence goes on from JAMPIT010000575.1 coordinate 10,974,988, forward strand.
ACTTCATTCCTTTTATCTCAGACGAAGTGTTGTGTGCTTGAAGACAGTGTATCATAAGACTTTGCTCAGATCTAAATGAAACAGCCTAAATTCCTTGCAAGTATTTGGATGCATTTCCTACACCTACTGTCATTTTTTTTTTCTTCTCCTCTAGGCCTTCTTTAGTCTGCTTTTTTTTCTGAGCTGTGGCACTTGAAAGAATAATGAAGACATCAGCTTAGTTCTAAAGAAAAATAGGTGAATCTCTATAAATATCCATGTAGTACTCTGACAGAAGTGTAACACTTCCTATTTTCTTCAGTGCTGCGATGATGTGAATTGCAGATTGAACATGAGTCGGCTGTAGCTCCTGGATCATTCTTGGCACAAGTCCTAGTCAGTCCTCATTCTCTAGCTGTTCATTTATTGTTTCTGTGAGGAGAATTTGACAGTGGCTTTTTCTATCACCTTACCTAACTCAGCCATCACTATGTGTCTTCATTACATTTCCTTCTGTTCCAGGGATTATTTGTGTCGTCTCCATCCAGGTTCCTGGGAGTTTAGCCAGCTTGGTATGTCAAGGTCCCTGGTTCAAAATGGCAGGAGTCTTGTACCTTGAGGTCCTCTTCTCATCTTACAGATGCACTTGTTGCTGTGTGTCATGATTGCCTCTCCCCCACTGGTGTGAGAGTTGTCAGTTTAAGGTGTTACAATCATAAGATTGTAAATACAGAGGAGGTGAGGAAGCTGTGGGATAGTGGTGGCTAATATTTACAAGCTCCTGCACCAGTACAGCAGTTTGACCAGCCTGAATAGCTGGAGGGGTGCTGGGTGCTTTCCCCCCATCCAGTTTTGACCAAAATCGGCATATACAGCCACCTGAATTCTTTTAAGTCTTCACAGTGGGAGCCTGAGACCACTGTGAATTTAACATCACAGAGTAGGTGGCAGTGTATAGGATCTTGCTTAGCTCTGCTTGTAATAAATAAACCAGATGTAGTCTCAACTTCCTTTTTTACTTTTTTATATTATTGATGTGTTGAGATTGGAATCTTGCTGCTGGATTTTCATACTTGGCACCACTCTGTTGAACCCATTAAGGCTGCCCCTTCATTTTTTCTCTTCCTGTTCCAGTTGTTGCATCACTGTGGATGTTTATTGCCTGTCCCTGAGTTCAATTGCTACTTCTGATCTGTCCATCATGCTGTTTCCCAGCCTACTTAAGTTTGAAGTTCCTACTCTCTGCCTCCTCTTTGTATAAGTACCTAGTCAACAACACAGTAATTATTTTAATGACCTAGGCAATAACCAAGTAAGAACCATTTATTTAAATGATACAACTTCCTAAGTAAATAGATTAATAAGTTTTAGGAAAAAAGGAAGATCTGTGGGGATAGATACAGTGTGTGCATTTATTATACATATACTGTTATATTTGCCACAAATTTCAATATAAAATTTAAAATTGCTTTGCAGAATTACAAACAATGTCAATCTCTGAATCTTATGTGTCAGGACACATTATTTTATAATAATATTGTAAACCAAGAACCCATTTCTTAGTAAAACAAGTGATTAATTGTGAATGCTAATTTTACTTGAATAAACACAAATGCACTAAGCCAGACTGTTGATGAGCAGTTTCTTTGCTCATAGAGAACTTTCTCACAAGCAAACTTTATTTACTAGTCATGGTCTGGTTAAGAATGTTTGCATTTTCTCAGGCTATTTGACATTACAGTAATAAGTACCTTTATGAGGATGAGCCAGTGAGAACCGAAGTGTTCTGTGGGCTAAATGAGAGGAGTGTTATAAAACTGCCAGAGGTAGATTAAAGTCGGGTGACTAAATTTGGACAAGTGGCATTATTATTACACCTTTCTGAAATGCATCCCTCAGCCTATCACAGAAAAAACTTGGGTGTCTGATAAAAACTTTGAGTAAAAGTAATCTTTTTCTTCAGATTCACACTAGAGAAATCTGTTGGTCAGATAGGAAACTTTAGTAGCTCAGTTTCATGAATGAATTCTTCTATTAATAGCTGTGACATTAACATTCCCATGCAAGAATTTATAAAACATGAAGATATTTAAAAACAAAAACAAGAAAAAAGACCTGCTTGAACTTCATTTATTTTATGTACACTTGTATAATCTGTAACCATCTGATAGGAATGCAAACTCTGCAGACAAGGTAATATATATATATTTATTTTTGGTTTTTTAGAAAGAAGACTTTAGTCTTAGACTGCTACCCTTCTTTTATGACTTCTATTGAAGTCTTCTTTATCATCCTATGATTTAGGATTCAAGTCATATGTGAGGTGTTGTAGCTTAATGAGTTACTGTGTCAGCTGAGATGCTGAGAAAGACCTTGAACCTGCTCCAAGTACAGCAAGCATGAGCTAAAGTACATTATCTTAAATCTCAAAACCATTTTTATTTTACATTTGCTATGAGCTAAAAGCTTGCATGAAGTAGCATACCATGGATTAGCTGATATTTATAAATGTATTTTTTGGCATAAATTATGCTAGGTAAACCCTCTGTGCTGTGAATTGATTGCACCACTCATATGTAGTGGTAGTATCTGGCAGCAAGTCTTCACTTCATTGTCTTTTTTTTCATGCAGAGCAGGAGCAATGTATTAATAGGACGTTTCTAAAGAGAATCCTGTAAGTTCTACTCCAAAACCCTTGCATGCCAAAACAAACTCTTTAGGCTCATCTGCTTTTGGAAAGCAAAACGTAATAAAAGATTTTGGGTTTTAATATTAAAATTATGTAATCAGTGGTAATATGAATGGTAATAAACTTCTAAACAGATAGGGTTTAGAAGGGTGGTATGGATTAATAAAAATTAGAGAGCTAGGGAGGTGCAAATAAGTTGAATATTTTAATGGAAGTGTGAGTTGGAGTTGATTGAGATAGATTTTTGTATAATGGGGGAGGTTTTGTTAGATGCATAATTTTCACCTACACTAAGAATTCTTTTCTAGAAAATATTCCCCATATAGGGAGGCTGACTTCTTAATCTAACTTTCTTTATTGTCATAAAAATTTCCTCGCCCCATAAGGAAGTGACCAGAGCAATCCTATACTTGTCCATCAGCATGTGTGGCTGCTGGGTTGTGACCACTATTCCTACTTTGAGAAATGCAGCTTGGCTCCAGGGGACATGAGGTGCTGCGTATGGCTCCTTGTAAATGTGCAGAAAATACAACACAAGCACCACATTTTAGAGCATAATAGGTAGTATGTGTGTGTGCTGAGAGGATCCTCTTACCTCTGTCAACCTTTCTAGTCTCCTTCTGCTCTCAGGCTGTAGGACAGAGCCAGGTTTGCATGTGACCCAGGCTGAGGTGGTATTTTTGCCCAAATTATGTTGTTCTCAGCATAGCATCTTATTTATCAAAACTTCTCTAGGGGAGACTTCTGCTGGGGGTGCTTGTAATTGCTTTAGTACTTCTGAAGGAGAATTTCAGGCATCTGAGTTGAAGTACTCTTCTGTTTATACTGGAAGATATGAGCCAACTGTAGAAGGCGTAAGAATAAAATTAGGAAGTGCTGCTTTTATAGTAATAGTGTTTTTCCATACTTTGAGACCATGACAGATTGCCCAGTGTACTCTGCAAGTAAGAGTGCTCCCTTTTAAAGGCCCACTAAATCAAACAGAAATTCAACCATTATTTGGAGGAAACAGGGCTGAATTTAAAATTAGGTTTTGAAGATGCTGGTGTTAACAGAAAAGTTTCTTTGTAACTTCTTTCTGGTTTCAGCTTTCTGCAAGGACAGGTCATTCCATTTTCTGTTCATGCGTGGCTGTGGCAATGATTTTTGTATACTAAGTTCAGTGTTTTTTTCTGATCCAATGAGAAACATCACAAAAAAGCAACCCCAGGGAAATAGAGGAAGCTGCAGTCTCTACAGTGAGCCAGCCCATGCAGGAGAAAAGTCCGAACGTAGACAGACAAGCTCTTTGGAGTAATTGGGTTGGCCTGTGGAAGGAGAAATGCTCTTGTCTCTCTTTGTGAGCAATTGCCAGTTTCAAATCTGTATCTCTTTCTCCTAGAGCCTTTCAGCTTCTAATGGCCAAACCCCAGGCTGGAGACAAGTCCCTTTCGTAACTCTTTGGGTAAACTTTGCCTTGGAAGAGGGAGACTCAAACCAGCCAATGCTCCATGTGTGTGTCTGTCTGGTATTGCACACAAAAGTCTCTTTTGCAGTTTTCCTGTCTGCCTGACCTGGAAAATTCGACTTTTGACCCTTGAAATGGTGACAGTGACCTTGACTTTTCTGAGGGTCATGTGCAGCTGATGGACATTCCTGTAGGCTGTAGCTACTCTGAAAGCTTGGCTGTGCCTGATAGGGACATGATTAGTGTTGTGGTGTGTAGTAGGATGCCACCTGAATCGGGAGCAGGGGTGTTGTTGCTGCCCTTAGGAAGTAAGGAAGTTTATGGGGAATGTCAGTATTTGATCCTTTAGATAAGAAGAGGTGGTGAAGAAAGCAGAAGTAGGGCTGTTTCAGTAGTCCATCATTCCCCATCTGTCCAAGTATGGATTCTCAGTTTGTCTCCAGTGTTTGTTTTCATGTTGAGACGCGATACTTTCAGTAGATGTAATCAGATTTAAATATGTTCAGAAAAGGAATGCACAGACAGGATAGAAAATAATTAGGTTGAGTAAGGAATTCTCCACTTGTTACGAAACTGTGTGAAAGTATTTGGCTCACCAGGGTACAGAAATACTTGTAGAATTTGGGGCGGTGTTGGGGAAACTCTTACATTGTTTCTTCATGAGGAGGAAAAATCAACTATGCCCAATTAAGGTATCCTTTTTAAGTAAGGTCCTCTTCATTATGTGTTCCCTGAAGCAATTGATCTCAGTAGCTGAAGTAATGCATTTAAGTGTATTGCTTGAAGAAGGCTGTCAGAAAACATGGATTCCTAAATTTGTCCCATAGCTTAGTGGAACTTAAGAGCATTAGGCGCAAGAACTACAGCCCATCATATCAAGAGCAAGCTGCTGAGGTTTTTATCTGTCTCAGAGGCAGAAGGGAGCTGGTAGCAGGGTTAGTGGTTGGAAGAGCGTAGGGTACAGGAGGGATGGACTGGAATGGTGCTCAGCAATCCACATGGGCTCTCTCCTCTACAGTAAGACTTACCTTTCATTCTGTTTCACTTTTAATTTTGAGAAAGATAGTTTTGCTTTTCAGATGTGATTGATCTCACTGGAGATGATAAAGATGATCTTCAGAGGGCAATTGCCTTGAGTTTGGAGGAATCAAACAGGGCATTCAGGGAGACTGGAATAACAGATGAGGAACAAGCCATTAGCAGGTAAACAACCAACTTATATAAAGCAGAAATTAAATTAAAGAGTTGGAGATTGGCCTGTATTGCTTTTTAAACTTTTAACGAAGAATAACTTGTTTACTTTTACTTGTGCTACTGATATGCCTGGCTTTAGGATGTTGCTTTAATGTATTGTATGTTCTACACTGGAAAATAGTCTATATGTGTGGACTAGGATTTAATAGTATGTTTCATACTGATATATTTGTTTAAATATGGAGGAAGTGGATGGAGATAGAGAATGTGGTCATATTTAAATAGGACCTAAACCCCAAAGTTTCTCTTGTGTACCAGGTAAAAAGCAACAAAACCAAAATATAATTAAGAAGCTAATAAATAACTTTGTCCTGTTTTTTGCAGTGTTCAATTTACAATAATGTTTTCTTCCGTCTGTGCTAAGGCTGAGATTGAGGGAGTGCGTATTAATATTATGACTTGAGTATACTAAGAGCAGCTGCTCTATTTTAGCAGATGAAGAATGTTATTAACCTATTTAACAAATAAGAGTTATAAGCTTTGAGTGAATTTCTGGATTTAAAGTTTTATAAACTTAACTTTCTCAATTTGGGTGTGATAAGGCTCTTTGAGTTAACTTTTGATCAGATTTTATGATAACTTTTTTGTACAGTGTATATTTTTTGGTAATGTTGATACAATTATGAAATGCTTGGGACTTGAGCTAAGCCTTGGGTGTAGGGTTGTGTGGGAGGGATGTTGTTCCTTTTTTGCATCTGTAACTGGCCTTGGGAGGAATGTTGAGTTTTTCATTTGTGGCTGGCCTTGTTCTAAGGGAAACAGGCAATTGTTTGATCCTTGATAGGATGTAAAGTATTGCCTCCTTGTAAAAGACCAATTTTATAGAAAAGTAATTTAGATGGCAGAGATTAACCACAATTACTCTTTTTCTCAGTTCATTGTGTTTGACAGGCTAAATGACTTATTAGAAAATTCCATCTCTGAGAATATGGATATTTTATTGCTTTATTTATATTACTTTATCAACAGAAATTTTCCTTTTTCTTTTGAAAAATAAATATGCTAATTGTGAGAATAAATATACCCTTCCACCCCCCCATCTGTGATAAAAGCCATCTTGTTATATGAATTTAAGATAAGATATTTTAGGAGGGAAAGATGGGATGAGTGGGATTTATATTCTCATTAATAACTTTAAGATGTGTTTGAGGGGTTGCTTTTTTCTAACACCTCAGTATGTGCATCTATACAAGAGGATGGTGGAAGTTCTGTCCAGTTTTTTTTCAGAAGGTCAGCTCTCGCTTGTTCCTTTTTGAAGGGCAGAATTGTCATAATTACAGAGTTGTGATTTAGGCAGGCACTCAGAAAGATGGACCTATTTCTGGGGATGGAAAATTTTCTCCCTCTTTTTCCTTTCCCAAGCCTTGACTGCTTCTGCTGTGCTCACGTCTTGGGAGCCGAGAAGATTTAGGATATTTGCTGAAGACTTTGTTTTTCACTTTTGAAACTAAAAACTCCTCTTTGGTCTTATCTGCTTAGCTCATAACTTAGTATTATAAATACTTTCTACTTAAATTACAGAGTATATTTTTCTGCCTGCAGAAAATAATAAAGTACGCCTTTTTTCTGTATGTACAAAGGCATGTCGACAATCTGTTCAGTTATTTACAAAGAAAATGTTGGTCTTATGAAATAGAGACTTGCATCTAATAGCAAAATTGCACACAGTAACATATGCAATGTCAAATGAAGAGCTTGTTGCAGGTCGTATCCCCCTTGGTGCACTGCACCACATTTTCTGTGCTTCCTGGAGTGTTCTTTGGACCATTTGTTGCACAAATTCATTTCACAAAGCCATACGAAAACATTTACTAAGGATCTGTAGTATTTCATGACACAGGGAAGGGAATCGAACTTTGCTTGTGAATCGATGGAGAGAAGAGTGAGGATCTTGAAGGTTTTGGCAGCATTGAGACATTAAATCAACTCAGTAATGTGGAAGCACTCTGAGCTGATGGCAAATTATGTCAGTGTTGAACAAATATAGGAAGTTCAGAATTCTTGAATTCTTGATCCGAACTTTTCAATCAGTCTCCTGAAGGACAGAACTTCAGACTGGTTTAATTACCAAAAAAAGAAAAAAACCCAAACAAAACAAAGCCAGAAAACAAAACAAAAAAACCCACTTCGTGGTTAATACCCTACAGAAGAATGTTGGCATTCTAATAGAAAGCTCAGGATCTGTGCAGAACTTCTCAAAACAAAAAGTAGAACACTGTGGTTGTAAACAAGTCAAGCTACAGCCATTTACTTTTGATTTTCTAGATAAAACCAGAAGCAGAAATCAAATAGGAGGTCAATAATAAGCAAGTTCTAACTGTGGAAATATTTAATTTCTAAAAATTTAGGCCATGTGGGTATTTAAATAGTTTTTGGTGAGGAGAATATTTTTTCAAAGGTATTTGTGGTGTTTTGGAACCTAATTTGCACAGACTTTGTTAGGGTTTCCAAGGGAGAATTAATGGAATTTCTGGACTTGTGTAATTAATGTTGTAATGCACGTAGAATTTGTGTTCCTGAATGTAATTGCTTTTGGCTACATAATGAGGACAGATCTGATTACTGTGTAGGTGTTGAGAGGAGTGCATCTGAAATGTCCAAGTGTCCAAGCTGAACATCTCGTATGTGGCACGCTTAAAGTCTTTTCCTGTTTCCTCTTTACATCTCCCAGAGAAATGTGCATGCTCAGTGTATTTCCTATTGTGAGAGAGTTTTCTTCTGTTTATATTACTTTTCCTGGACTGAAGGAGTCTGAAACTGGCCAAATAGGGCTTCACTAGGGAAGGCAGTGAGATATTACTGGAAGGAGAAATCAGCTGGCCTGTGTTGTGCCTGCAGTACTGCCCATATAAAAATGAATCCATGCTGTCAGGGCATAAAGGATGTGCACAGCCCCTGGGCTTTTTTTTAAATCATGGTCACTGAAACTGCTGGGGACTCTGCACTGTGGTTAAGTTAAGCATTGTGTGTGTAGATCCAAGGTGGGATTGTGGAGTGTTGTAGAGTCAGGGATATATTCCTGGATGTCCAGCTGTAAGACAGTCACAGTACAAACACCTTCCCATGCTCTTTTAGCTGAGTAACCTGGCAGAGTGGGCTTTTCTGCAGCATGTTGAGTGGGCTTCCTCAGAGTGGTTTGACTGAATCGTTGTGCTGTGGACTTGCCTTGCCCTGGGGTTTTTGCTCTGTCTTTTGCAAAGCTGCTTGGCTGTGCCCAGCTTGTTACAGTGAAATAAAAAACTACTTTCAAGTCTCATGCCAAGCCTGGCACTAACTAACCCTGCTACAGCGTTTCCCTCCAAACAAGATTCCAGCCTCAGAGCTGGGGGAGCCATAGGTCCCGTCAGTCCGGGGGATGCCAAACCCTGCACGTAGCTGATGTCTGTGTGCTGGAGACTGTCCCCACGGGTCACCAAGTGGGGCTTCAGCTCTGTCATCAGAATTGCTAAATCCTTGTAATAACTCTCTGGAAGGTTGCTCGTTTTGTCAAGCAGTGTAAGATTCTTGATTCAGGTGATGTCCCAGATTGTGACTTTATGAATGTAAGCCAGTGAGCATTTTATATGAGCTACCTCACTGTGCTAGAAAATACATTTATTTATGTAGCTTTTGACCTGATCATTAGGTTCCTAATTACTGTGCTCACTACACTTTATTTCACTTCTCATTTTTGATTTAACTGCATCACAGCTATCATTATGTCTGAAAATTAATTCAGCACATAGAATGTGCAGTTATTGCTTGTGTTCTCTGAGGACAGATAATACTATAAATAGAATTAAGGAAAAAATACCATGACGCCTTCAGAATCAAATACTTTATTAACACATGGAAACACATTTCAGGCTGAGCTAGAGATGAGTAAATCCCTTACCTGCTAAAGAAACACAAATTCAAAGACAAGAAAGAAATTGTAGTAGGTAATCAAGCTGATGAATGGTAATACTCATGGATTCAGGGAACTGTTTCAGTTTGAGAATGTTTGTTTTTCCGAACTTGAATCTTGAAATACCTTGAAATATTCTTGAGCTTGTGGGGGGAACAAAGAAAGGGAAATTCAACTGTTTGCCTGAAACACAAGTGGTGTGAAGCAGGTATTGTAGTCCTGTTACAACATCATTTAAATTTATTCCAGGCTGTCAATCTTCCTGTCAGTTTTAAAGGTCCCTTCAATTTAGTTTAAGCAAGATTTTAAGCAATTCTACATGCATGAGGAATTATTTGAACTATGTATGATATTTTTAATTGATTTTTAATGTCCTCATTGACAACTTTTGCTCTCAAAGCAAAGATACACAGATAATCTAACACTTTTGAAGGACTGTATTGACGAAAAGGGAAATGAATTCGACAGTTTCTTTAAATTTTGGGATTTTCTTAATAGAAAACACTGTTGGGAAATACGCTTAGAACAATCAGAGTCAGGTTCCATCCCTGTTTAGTGTTTGAAGACATGTCAGAACAGAAAGTCTTAGTGGATTATATGCCTGTCCTTTCAGGGCTGTTTACAAGGTGGTGTAAAAAACTAAACTGGTTAATCCTTAGGAAATTACCAGTTTTGGGTTCTTTTTGAGACAGATGGATACAAAAATGGGTTTTGTATCAAATGGTCTCTCAAATTTAGAATGCTTCTCTTTTACTGTATTTTTTCCAAAATAAGTATCAATGACAAATTAGTATGTTCCCCAGGGCAGTTATCTGCAGTAGGTTCCTATGATGCTTCACAGGTCTTGCTAAGATAGCTTTTCTTTCTTTGACAGGAACATAGCTTGAAATAAGGATGTAGTTAGGAAACTGAGGAATTATGGGGTGGGGGGTTGTCCGTTTCTATGTTTTTCTTAAATGTTCAAACTTTATCATTTAGGAGCTCCCTTTTCAGACCAACCTAAGCCTGGCCTTTCTTTTTTGTTTAGTGGGTCTAGAACTAAAAGGGGGCAACTCTTCATGCTGCTCACACTGCTTAGATGCTTGTGATGCAGCTTGTGAAATCCTGTGCTTGGAGAGCAGCTTAGCCTTTTTTTTGTCTCAGAGTTGGACTGGATGGCTGGGGACAGTGACTACTTTGTCAGAAGTGCATATGCCAGGCTCTTGGCTTATGAGCTAGAGCCACTGTTACATGACCTCAATGCATCCACCTCCATCCTGCTGTTTAGAATATACCTGCCACAAACTACTTTTCAGGTGTACTTTGTCGCCAGGCTGAGCATATGTGCTGATACAGAAGTGATGTGAGTGAAGCTTGAGTTGGAGAGCTTTACACTCATCAGATCTTACTGCCATGTGAAATATGGATATTCAGCATAAGTCACATAGGAACACTTCCCAGCAAATAAAGTGGTCATTGGAGCATACAATTAGAATGTTGGGTGGCATTTGAAAAATTGCAGGGAGATGTCTCTCCATGGCTCATGAAGTAATTACTTGCCATGTAAAGTGATTAACACAGTTGCATGAGTTGCAAAAATGGAAACTAAGAAAACTGCGGTCATTTCTGAGAGTTGCCTAGCTAGCTTTGGCTTCCTGTCAGTAAACGGAAGATTGGTGACTTTGTGCTTCGCATAGCAATAAAAGCATTTGTAGATGAAAGCACTGTACTATTAGTGCTGCCTAAAATTTGTCCATCCTGTTTGAATCTGGTTCTTAAATAATTGATGACTTGTAGACGTGGCTCTTTTATCTAGAGCTCTCACAGGAGATTCATGCACTCACTGATACCATTTTCCAAAAGGTAATGGAATTGCTGTAGCATAGCTAGAAGTAAAATAGCATTTTTGAAGACATTTTATTGCATATAATATAATATATTGCATATATGGCTCAGCAACAATAATTGAATGATGTCATTGTCATGTCTATATTACTACCTGAATGTATTTTACTAAGTGGAGTGGGGGGGCGGGGGGGGGGTTGTTTGTTTTTCTGGGGTTTTGGGTTTTTTTCTCACATTTTTCCCTCCCTTCTGTTCCTGAAGAGTTCTAGAAGCCAGTATTGCAGAAAATAAAGCAAGTTTAAAGAGGACGCATCCAGAGGTATGGAGTGACTCTCCAAACCCTTACGATCGAAAGCGGCAAGACAACTGCCCAGTAGGATTAAAGAATGTTGGCAACACGTGCTGGTTTAGTGCTGTCATTCAGGTAAGCCCTCCTCAATTAGCTGTGTGCGCTCTTCATTATATCTGTTGGGAGGTGAGTTAGCTCATTTTGAGTGAATAACTTAAAATAATCTCTTTTCCTGGGAAGTTTAGGCCACAGCATGAGATGTTTATGAGCATTACTTATTTATTGCATCTCTTAATGTGTCTTGTCCATAAGTCAGATTAAAGTGTAGAAAGTACTGGTAGCCTAAGTGAAGCTTCAAAATGTTTCTTATTAAGAAGTTGTTGAAGACAAGTAGTTGGCTCTCTGAACATCCTGGGTGTGTGCAGCTCATGCTGGCATCAGTGACAATTGTGGATGCCTAAAAACATGGGAATATTGGGTTACAGATGAGGAACTGACTTTTTATATTAAAAGGAGTACGTGCAAATGATTGAAAGGGGATGGATGACAATGGAGGTAGGTAGAGGAAATGAGACACCTTCAGTCATGGGGTGCTTACTCAAATGGCTACAAGGGGATACATAGCTGGGTAGGGTAAAAGGAATAACTGATAAAGAAGGAAACTTCAGAAGAATGAAGGGGAAGGTCTGATATGGATGCAATTGCAACTGGTTTTGATTGTTTTATGTAATACAATCAATGTGTGTGCTTTTTTGAAAAGATAGGGTATGTAAGGAAATGAGTACAGCTACTTCAGCTTGCCTACTGAAAGCTAATGTTCTAATATCAATAATTGATGTACATAAACTTTATGAATCCATCTTTTAGGAGATGTGTTTCTGTAAATAATCTGTAGATCTACTGAGAAGCATTTTAACCTACAGAAAACTGAGCGTGAAATTGGAATACAATAGTGGGAAATTTATTTTTGGTCTACAAGAAACAAATACAGAATATTGTTACTTTTCGTAGTCTGAGGTTTTGAGAGGAAGAAATAAAATATTTAATACACCTTTTTAACAAATTGCTGTCAGGCTGAAACACTTCAGACAAACTAATACTGTTACTCTCATGCTGGCTGTTGAAAGATGGCTGTTGTACTTCAGGCTGAGTCCATTTAGATCAATGTTCTGCCCAGCACTTTCCACAGATGGATGCTTACAGAGGAGTACAAACACTACGCATGATACTGCTCTAGTAAAACACTCCTGAGCCTCCCACTACTTGTGTCCTGGAAGGGTTTTTTTAATCCTTTGCAGTTTATTTCGTTGGTAAACCCCAGGGAGCCTCTGTTGTGTGTACTTGTCTTCCTTGAACCTTGCAAACTTCTTGCACCCATAGGGTCCTTTGGGGAGGAATTCCACAGTTGTGCTTCCTATTGCATGAAGAACTGCCTCAGTTTCATGTGGTTTTTTGAACCTGGCTCCCACTGTCTTTGTCCAGTAGTCTCCATGTCTCCTGGTGGACCAAACAGAAGTTGATTGCCATTACAGTTTTGTGGGCTGCTCTCCTACTCTCTTTCAGCACCTCAGTGGTCTCTTTTTTCCAGGCTGGGTGCTGAACTGCCAGCTGTAGAATCTAAGATCAGATCTGCTTCGTTGCTATTCTCCAGATCTTTTCTAGCTCTAGTAGCATTTTAGTTGGGGGATGAGGAAAGCTCTTAAGATGTGAATGTGCTGTGAATTGGGGGTGGTATGAGGGAGAGATACAGGCTCCTCAGGAAAGGCAAGGAGAGGCACTGCCTTCCTCCTGAAGGAGTAGCTCAAATGTGTGTGGTACTTGTGTGAGACAAGGTGACAGTTTAAGATGAGTCTATGGATCAGGATCAGAGGAGAGGCTGGTAGAAGTGTGCTACCATGATTAGTCTGCTACAGACTACCCTCCCCAGGATGAGGATGTGCATATAGCCTTCTTGAAAGTCAGGAAAGTCTCTGGATTACAGTCTGTGGTTCCCATGGGAAACTTTAATAAACATCCTGACCCTTGCTGGGTCTAGCACAGCAGGACACAAGCAAACCAGATTTCTGGAGGGTACGAGGAATCACTTCTTGGTATGAGCACTGATGGGCAAACTAGGGGTGATGCACAGCTGAATCTGCTGTTCCCCAAAAATGGGAGAACTAGAGGTGGAGTAATGTGGGTACTCTTGACTGCAGCAACTGTGAAATAGTAGAGTTCAAAAAGCTAATTTGACCCATGTAAGTCCACAGGACCCACTGAGCTGCGTCCAGTGGTGACTAGAGACAGTGGGAAAAAGTCTTAGCAAGGCAACTCTCTCTCATTTTTGAAGTCATGGAGAATAAAAGATATTTCTGATTTGCTGGAGCCAGGCTTTTTAGAGCAGTACATATTGGGAGCTTGAGAGGCAATAGGAGTCATCAAGATAAGGAAGATTAAGCCTGGATATAAGAAGCATTTTTTCCCATGAAGACAGGCAGGCAGTGGAGGTTGCCCAGAGAGGCTGTACAGGGTCTGTCAAACCTTGGAAAGTTTTAAGATGCCTGAAAAAAAGCCCTGAGTGGCCTGGTACGATCTCAAAAGTGACCTCCTGTGAGGTCAAGTTGGAAGCTTGACAAGAGACTTCCATCAGTACCTTCTGAGCTGAATTACCCTGTTATTCTGTACTAATGTTTTCTGTTTCATTCTATCTTCCCTTCCTAATTGTTTTACTCTGCTTTTAACTATGATTCTGCTTCATGTGTTGATCTGATACTTGCATGGAACCATCTGCCATACATTGAAAGTTTTGAATAATGCTAGTTAGTTTGGTGCCCATCATTTTCTATAAAATCCAGAGTTACTTTCCAGCATGGACCTCACTGTACACATAGCAGTTTTGAATTTAGCTTTCTTCTTACACAGATACTCGGTCTCATATGATGTTTCTGTCAGTTCATGTTTGCCAGCTCTTGCTTTTACTACACTGCATATCTGTTTACTGAGCAAACCCGGTCAAAACTTGCTGTCCTTTTTAGATCACTTCTGAATTTTCCTTACTAGCGCAGAGTTTGTGAATTTGCAGTAGCCTCCCTTCAGGCTGGAACAGATGGTTGGCTCTTGCTCCTCTCTTAATTTTTGATTGCCTATTTGTTTGTGCCTGGACCTTCCATCTCACCTCATTGGCGCTTAGTTAAAAGTCTTCATTGAATGACTTCTTCAGAAATTGCCCTGAAATCCCATTAGAGTGCATAAATTGGATTGCTGTTACTCATGTTCTGCTTGACTTGGAGGTTTTTGGTTTTGTTTGTGGTGGGTCATTTTGTTTGTTGCTTTGGTTTTGTTTTTTTAACAGGAAGGATTTACTTACCCGCAGGTTGCGTGTAGGGAACACTGTGGAATGAAATGGAAAGATTTCTTTAATTGTTCTATGACCCACCCTTCCTACTGAAGTTTTTATGTTCTTAGGCCTCTTTTCTTTAAGCTTTTAGTAATCTAACAGGTATTTAAACTTTGTGTTCCTAGAGATTTTTTGATGTTTCCATTGTTTATCTCTCCTTATTTCGTTATTCCATCGCATGCATAGCTCTTTTTCCAATAGCAGGAACATTGTCTGTGTCCTAACAGAAGCAAACATTTTATTTCCATTAAGATCTTTATGGAGATAATGTGACTTGGTGTTTTATCTTCTCTACTGTGTAATCAGATTTCACATTCCTAGTAGTCCCAAATCTAAAGATGACTGATTTTATGTGTATGTGCAGTTCTGTAAATGACTTCTATATATAGGAAACTGCAAATCTTTAAATAAATGTTTTCATGGAAACTTGAATTTTTTTTTAATTCATTAACCACAGAGATAAGAGCAGAGGGCAGAGAATGTAAAAACCTATGCTAGACCTATGATCTCATGTTATTTATACCCAGTGTGCAACTTTATACCTTGAAAACAGATTAGAAAGAGACCTAGCTAGTTCTTATGGTCACCAGCCATACCATGTGAAAGTCTGTGGTGTCTGGAATTGTAATGGCTTGATCCGAAAAGATAGTGAAACTTCTGGAGTTAGGTCTATGGAATGTACTTCAAGCAAACCATTGAAAGATTTATAACTTCAGTTGGTTGAAAATTTAGGTTATTAATATTGTCTGTCAGCCAGAAAGATTTATGTTTCAAGCAACCATCCCAGGAAATTTAATGCATGTTAATTTAGAACATTAGCTAATACCATATTTATTTATCCACAGGACAGATTGACTACTTGGGTTGCATTGACTATGTAGAAGTATTTTCTTGGTTTCTTTGAGAGGCTTTTGTAACCTGACACATCACATAGGTCAACAATATCTAAATGTTAACTACTGTCAGTCACAATGATATATTGTGTAATATAATCTAAAACTAAATTGCAAAGAAAGAAAAATCTTCCTTCTATTTAAGGGGTGGTTGTTAAGGAAAAAAGCATTTTGACATTTTGATGCTTTCCTTTTGCAATGTATGTTTTTTATAGGCACCAATTAACTGACGCAGTGAAATGCAGTCATAAATGGTTTGTGTATTTGCATTAAGAGCATGAAATTTCTCCAGAGACGTTTGTAGTGAGTGACAGCAAACTCTTAACAAGATTCAAACATTGCTGGAAATGTTGCCTTTTAACATGTATTTATTTGTGCCTTAGAGAAGTAGGCACATGTGGAAGCCATCCCCTTCTGCAGGTGAAGAGGAGAGTCTCACTTCAGAGGGCTCCAAAACAAAGTTTTTCTTTCAACAGTTACAATCAGCAGCATTAGAATGAGCAGTAATACTTTTCCCAGTGTGTAGCTTCTAAAAATCTGCCCTGCTGTTGAGGGCTTCTGACTTGATAATAACATGAATTTAAAACTGAGTCCCCAAGAAAATACATTGAAACAAAACTGTATTAAATCATGTTCATTTCTTCCTCACCTGCCAAGAAATGAATCAAGTTCCTCAATGATTTTTCTACCTCTTCCTGAACTTGTAATAAAATTATATGTGGGACAGGAGTTCAGCTATGCATGCTTTTGCTACTGTTTAATTAGATTAATATTTATGAAGGGACACATGAATCTTGAGGCTTTAGAATATTTGTGTTGGTTGTGTGTTGTTTCTTTATTTATTGATTTTTTAAAAAATTCTCATTATTTTAACTACATATGTCTGCTCTTGAAACAGGACTTAAGACATCAAGTTCTTTAAAGAAACAAAGTACAAACATACCACTGTATGTTTTTACTTTTCAGCAGTAGATTTTAGTTGGCCCCCTTGTGAAAAGGTAATGTCACAGTTTTCTTGGCTGTAAGAGTTTATAGCTTGAAAATGACTTAAAAATAATACATTTATGGAGCCTGTGGAGTGGTTCCTTTGTGTCATGCTGAGCACAAGTTAAGAGTTTGAAGGACGTGGGATGTAGAAGGCAAGTAACTCACAGGACATGGATGAGTTCTTGGAATAATGTCTTAAGCTTGCTGGCTATGCAGATTCTCCCCCAGATGTTTTGGTTTAAGACATTGCACTAGACTAACTTTATCTTTTGGAGTTCCAAGTAGGGTTCTGGTCATGTGCAAGAAGTAATGTCCTGGCAGGAGCTGCCCTGTGGAAAAGGTGCCATGGGAGATGATGCCCAGGTCACTTAGAGAATGTCACAGACTCAGTGTGCCAAGGCACATTTCTGTGGGAGGAGGGAAGTGTGTGGGGAATCAGTGAAAACTGTACTGTAAATGCTGCTGTTTCCCCTTTCTCCAGTCCCATTCCTCACATACCATGTGCACTCCCCTCCCCACCTCATGACTTCCAGAGGGCCAGATTGCAGCCCCTCCTTTTACCAAGTGAGGTATCCCAACAGGACAGCTGGGGCTTGGCATCCCCACACTCTCTTCTCTGTGAGCCTGTCAGAGTCTGATGAGATTTTTTTCTTCCCCAAAAGTGCATAGCTTGCTGAATGAAGTTAACAAGCATAAATCTCCAAGGGTGCTCTTTAACTTTTCAGGGTCCCTAACACCAGTTCTGGCATTTTACTTTGTTGCTTTGTGTTTGGGAGCAGCATTCTTGTTTTCCTGATGTCAGTATATGTGGAGTTAGGATCTCCTTTGATCCTAGACTTGTTCTAGGAAGAAGTGAACCAGCTTAATGGGTGAGAATCAAGTGAGTATTTTCTTCTCAGTTGGTGGCTCAGCTGCTGTTCTTACCAATATTGTTCTTCTTTAAAGCAGCCTACCACAAGTATCTTAACTTTTACATTATTTTATGTTTCTCATTTGTCATGATGAATGGAAAGGATTGTGATGGATGATGTGGTAGTGCATTAATACCAAAAAGCCTAGGATTATATAATTAAATATGCACATATATACATTGTACATGAGTCCCTTGTTTCCCTGGGCATGCAGTGCAAGGTTGTAGCTGAAGAACATCCAGTGCTCAATCCCCGTATGAGTTAAAGTGGTCATTGATGGAATATTTTCTTTCCACTCTTTTCACTGTGGAACAGCTTGGGGCAGGGGTTGGTGGAGAATATAGATATAAACTGTACAGTAGAGTTTCACGGGCAGAGGAATAATGATGTTGGAAATCTAGTTTCTTGCTTTCTATTCCTCTGTCATTTCCCCTGTTTCCCTCTAAAGGTTGAACCTGTGCCTTCCAAATTCAGTCATCTTATGATATTTGCTGCAGGTATTCCTTTTCCTGCTTTTTGTGCTTCTCCAGTCTCTGGTTCCCTCAGGTTGTGTGATATTTCAAACTCTTACCTTATATTTACTGATGTGTAATATTGCAAAGTTTGTTGCGAAGGTATGGAAGGCTTTAATGGACCATGGCTTTCACTTTGACTCATTAGTCACTGCACATTTGGTTAAAATAAAGGATACAGGATGCATAGTTTAGGTGCATTATTTAAATTTACATCACTTCATTTAGGCAAGAAGTTGAAAACTGTAACCATGTAAGGAAATGTTGGCTGTTATTTTATGTCCTAACAGATTTTTTTTTTCCTTGCTTTGACCATGTAATAGAGTAGTTGAATGGCATTTTTTCGTATGTGCCAAGACACAAGCATAAAGTGAATTCTTCTGGACACATATCATACTTAGCTGTCTTCTGAATTGCACTAATGTTCTGAGTTTGTTGCTATAAACAAGTAAATGTTCTCTAAATGCAGGCTGGTAATGCCATGGTGAGCTGTTTGTTTAAAATGTTGACTTAACCCAAGCCTTCTAGAGGTCTTAGTTTGACTTTCTAGCTCCAACAGTATGCAAGCTGTTTTCCATCTTGTTTCCATCTTGTTCCTTTTGGAGATGTAAGATATGATAGCTTAGAACTGTATTTCATACCTAGGTTTTCAGCAGTTTGGAAAGCTAATTGGTTGGTTGGTTCTAAGTAAAAATGTCCTTTTAGAGGTACTTTCCAAAACTTTTGAGACACGGGATTGAATCTGTCTGTGATTCTGAAATTGCTAAATGTTTTCCTGATCACTACCACTGTACATGGGGAGTGGTTGTGCTGAAGTTCAGCCATTGGGCAGTGTCATATCTGTCTGTATGAGTTCTGGTTTCAGCGGGGAAGAGAAAAAGAAAACTCCTCTTCCTATACTTTCACAGTGAAGTTTGAACAGGAACCTGCTCAAGTCCTAGCTTGAATCTGTTTTCCTCACTTCCCTTCTGTCTTCCTTACATGAAGTTTTCTAAAGAATGTGAGAGAAGCTTTGGACTGTGCCAAATCCTCACTATATATAAAGAAGCACAAAACTATGTTTTGGGTGACTTCCTAATTTTCTTAATGCCTGTCATTAGTCTCTATTCTGGAAACAGGATTTACGACTTAACAGGAATAAAATGCAAACATGTGGAGTGGGAGACAACCCCAGAAAAAGTTAGAGTAAGTTATAAGGAGGAGCAGGGTAGAAGGGAGCACTGTGCCAAGCACAGCAGCTGGTGCAGTAGCAACAAGCAGCCACTTTATGGACTTTGTTGTGAGAAAGTAGGTCCGAGAATATGAACCAAAAGAAAAAAAAAAAAAGATTAATAAATAGAAAAAGTGTGGAAAGTCTTAAAGAGGAGAGACAAATGATTCTCCCAAATTAGAACCACAGAATGGCTTGGGTTGGAGGGGATCTTAAAGATTATCTGTTTCCTACCCACTTCCATGGGTGGGGACACCTTCCGCTAGACCAGGTTGCTCTGAGCCCCATCCAGCCTGGCCTTGAACACTTCCAGTGTTCCACTGTGCCAGTGCCTCATCCTGTTCACAGTAAAGAATTTCTCCCTAATAGCTGATACAAACCCGCTCAGCGAGGTGAATCCATTCCCTCTTGTACTGTCCCTCCAGGATAGTCTCTCTCCATCTTTCCTGTAGGCTTAGTTAAGGTATTGGAAGGCCACAGCTGGTCACCCTGAAGCCTTCTCTTCTTCAGGCTGAACAATCCCAATTCTCTCAAGATACAGGGATTTAGAGTCCAAAAGGCTTGCACGTTGGTGAGAACTGGACACAGCTGTCAGTGGAGTTGCTCATGTTTTTGCAATATGGAGCTTTGGACGCTAATATTCAATCGGGGGCATGCAGGAGTACTAAATCACTAATTTGTGCAGTATTTGGGAGTACTTTTACTTTGAACTTAGCACTTCAAATATTGATAACTAGTAAATTTCAAGTGCTTTATTCTGTTGGAGGAAAAACAGCAATGCATGCAGGTAGGACCATATATTCCATAGGTCTGTGACTTCCTTTGATTTGAGTTATTAACATAAATAAAATATTAACCCTAATAATAGCCAATCTACCCTACTAAAACTGTCTCTATATACCTTATACCACCAAAATTGTTTATAAAGTGAAGTAAGAACGTAAATCTAATTTGTCATGTTGGCAGAGGCAAGCTATTCCAAGTAATATACTTTATGACATAGGGCTCTATTTTTGCTTTTTATTTTTAGAACAGTAATAATGTATTCACTATTTGAGATTGCTCTCTGCTTGTTACACAAAATGAAGGTAGATATGGTCTTGGCTTCATGGCTTTAAATGAAAAATGAAATAAACAAATGTCAAATTGGAAATGCATGAAAGGCCCTAGATGACTAAATGAAGAAAATGGGTGTTGTGATGTGCTAATACATACAAGTTTTCAACTTACACAAGATCATGTTTTAGCTAAATGCCAGTACCTAAAGGAATTCATTTAGGAGCTCTGTAGGAATGCATGATTTTCTCTTTCCTTACCAAGAGCTGCTTTTCAAGCTCTCCTAGTAAGATATATTTAGTTTTTGGGCTTCTTCCTTCTGTTCTGTCTTCCCTCTGTCCTTCCAAGCTTAACCTTTGCAAATTCAGTGGGAAGCTGTCTGTGTTCGTGGTATTATGCACTTCATATTTCATGCAAACTTGTATAGAGGTGATGCATATTAAAAATGCACAGTCCTTGTGGACAATTTTTTGCCTGTTTTTTGTTCTCAGTGCTGGAAACAAATACAAAATTCGTAGCCAAAGAGAACAAAATGTTTTCAACAATCTGTTAGTGAACAGCTGGTTTTAGTGCCCGATGCTTACAAACTTGCAAGAATCCATCAGAGACCTCGTCTGAAACTTTCTGGAGCATCTTGTTGGGTCATCTTTCATCTAGACTCAGAAATAGTGTTTTCCTACTCTCTAAGTGTTATTGGTGTCAGTAACTTTATTAATTTAGGACTCTGCTGATGGCTTTTAATGACCTTTGTTGCATGCCACGCATTTAGAGATGCTGACTAATTTATATTCTTGCAGCATTAATGCAGCACCACTGTTCTTGAATGTTAAGAATCAGTCCTTTACTCAGTCAACCTAAATTTTGCCAAGATCCTTATGTTTGATAATCCCACGCTTTAAGGGGGGGGGGAAGGGATAAGCAGAGTGTTTAAAGGGAAACAAAGGCAACTTAAATTCAGAAATTGTGTTTGGACTCTATGTAAGTAAACATTACTCAAAAAAGTGAATGCTTTAGTATAGAAGTATAGAAGCTACAACTCCATGTAGTTCTCTCTGGCATGACTGAAAATACATCATAACCACTGGTAGCAGGGGAAAGCCACAATATGTCTGTTGTCATTCAGCATTGTTGGTGTGAATGCCTTAAACTGACACTGGGTTTTTTTATTCTTGTTTACTTTTACTGTCTTGTTCACGCCCCAAAACTGACAGAGTACAAGGCAGTATTCCAAAAATCTGTTGATTTTCATGGTAATTTGAATTGGTATAACTTAGCTTGGCTTGGTCAAGTTTCCAGATGATGGCTTTTAAATGGTTTAAATACACTGGGAAAAAAACCCACAAACCCATCTTGTAGAGAGATTTTTGTTTCATATATAAGTTTTGCATACTTTAGTAAATTGTAAAGGTATTTGATCAAGGACGGTAGATGTGAAGTATCTGCCTTTTGGATCCAGCCTGTCTTCTTGCACTGGGACTCCTGACACCTTTGTGCTGCTGAAGCCAAGTGGGTAAGAGGTGAAGTGCTGCTCCATGCAGTGTGTTTGGAAAGCAAATGTGTTTGGAGCTTCAGGCTGGGGCCAGTGAGTGTCACTCAGGCCAGGGACAGTCTCTGCTGTGTCTCTTGGTGGCTGCAGAAGAGCAGCTTCTGCCTCATGGGCCACTTTCCCTGGGTGCAGGGAGCCTGGACGGAAGTTGGCTCAGCAAACTGGAAATTGTTTTGCCTTGCCCCTTTCTGGGCTTTGGGGTGGTTGGCCTTGGAGGTTTCTGCTGGGCTTAGGTGAGCTCATTTTTTATCTCCTTACCTCAGGAAGAACAACAGGTTCCTCACTGAGGTACTTCAGGCATACAAATAGTTGGTTTCAGGCACTTCTTTACACTTACACTGGGAAATTATCTTTTTTTAATGAAGGTAGAAGCTTCCTTGAGTTGATTTAGCTCAGTTTAGGAGAGCTACAACATGACACTGTCCTGTGTGCATTAGTAGTGTTGGCAGCAGATGAGCTGTGAGGGTTCTGCTGCATCTCAAAACAACCATGCACAGTGTAACCTGCTCTGGAGAGAAGGTTAATAACTAAACATCTTGCACAAGAAATTTTGAATAGTACAAGGCTGAAGAAGGAAAGAGAAAATTGGACAATCCTCTTAATTACTCTCAGCAGATTGCACAGATAGGTTTGTTCAGGTCAGTCGGAAAGCATGGAATTATAATCAGTAGAGTTCTGAATTAAAGAAACAGAATTTTTGTGAAAAAACTTGTTGGTTTGAATGCCAGGCAAAAATGCTAAACTTGAATACAGTTTTCTGTACATAATTTGTGTGTTTGTATTATGAAATTGGCCTGCTCAGCTGCTTGGCACTTTGATGGCACTTGGATTAGTTATGGAGAGAATTCAGCCTTTGGACATTATATTTCAGCAGCTGGTTTATTTTGTACATAAAACATTGCTATGTTTTGCTTGATGAAGAGCCCACCAGTGGAATGCTGTTACATCATGAGACATCAATTAGTATCAGCTTCTAGACTGACACTTGAATTAAATATTAACATTTTCTGTGCTTTGAGTAAGTAAACAAAGGACTCTGTTTTAATCTTCCTTCTCTGCAAGGATGGATAAAAGGGGAACATGTATTTTGAACAGCAAAACAGGAAAAAAGTTTGACTACTCAGTTGTCTGCCTTGATTCAGCAAGGTCAGAAAGGTCTTTTTTCAGCTGATGTTTTGATACTTTCTAAATCTAAAAAGAAGTGTGACAACAGTAGCCTCTTCTTTTGGTTGGGGGTGCTGTATATTGTGGGGTGTGGGAAAAGGTTGAGCTCTGTATGGGCTCTCTCACAAGGAGAGTCAGGAACATGGCAATTTTTCACAACTTTTTTTTTCCTACCAATATGTTCTAAATTACTGGAATAAGTGCAGAGCCTCTTCACCATTTGTGTTTCACTCACTTGGCACTGTGGTGTTGAAAACCTATTAAACCTGTTGTGGTGTGTGACTTAGGTCTTTACATGGGTAGGACAAGTTCTGGGATCAAAGTCTATTGCTGGGGTAAGCAAACTCTGCCTTTCCAAAACAAACAGCTAAGATACGTGATGCAGTGGGAGGAGAGTTAATTATAGATTGTAAACCCGGGAAGGTACAAATAGGAAGGCAAATCTTTCCTGTGCTTCTCTGATGAGCATGTTTAAGGTACTTCAGACCTTTCCTGCTACCCTGTCTTCATCAAAATGCTCTTCTGTAATGAAGTGATTTTAGTTAAGATGTTTTTGCCTGTATAGAAAAGCAGTGGTGCAGTTCCATAGATGCTGAGGCCTCCAGTTCTCAGCCAATGCTTTGGACTTGCATTTTTTGCAACCCAGAGTCATCTTGCTCTCGTACTTTCTTTGCTCCAGGCTCTGTGTTACACTGTGGAGTTCTTTGTGGGTGTGCCTGCAGACACCTGTTTTCATGTCCTAGACAGACAGACAGACACCTGTCTTTTCATGTGTCCATAAAATGGGAATGTTATCAGTCCCTTACTTGCAAAGCTGTATAGCCCAATTTCCTTACTCTAACGTGCATCCCTCAGATTATATAGGAATGGGAGGAGAGGAGGGAATGCAAAATGTTTCGCTAATTGCAAGTGGAATTAAGTTGCATATGCAGAGGTGTACTCTCTGTGCACCTACCTGAGGAGTAGATGATAGAGGGCCTACAAGATGAATTTTAGATGGTTAAACAGTGTTTCATGTCAATTTGAAAACTGACAGTTACACAATTAATAAAATTCTTGTTGTAAAATGTAATTTGCCTATCATGTAAAATTATTGTTCGTTTTATGTGATTAAGTGCAGAGATATTTTATTACGCTGTTTTCTTAGCAAAAGTAATTGTCTTCTGGTGAAAATGCTTAGCAATAATCTGCCTTCTGAAGTAAAACTTAACATTGCATATGTTTACCACTTCATTTGTTTTGCTAAGGCTTATTTGGATGAGTTTCGTATTGTTTGTAGAAGAGCTTAAAGATTTTCTTAATTTTTCTTTTCAGTCGTTATTTAACCTACTGGAGTTCCGAAGACTGGTTTTGAATTTCAATCCTCCTGCAAATGCTCAAGATTTGCCCCGAAACCAAAAGGTAAAATGAGAAGCCAACTTCCCCTTGTGGCTGATGAGGGCATTTCTTTCTTGTACTTGAATTTTGCGCTGTTCTCTAGCTCAAATCTGCGTGGGTTTTAGAGGTGCCAATTAACAGTTCTCTGAGCTTCCTGTTGTGGATCTTACATAAATGGCATCAGCCTCCTAGCAGAGTGTGGGGCAGGCTGCTGAGAGAGGTAGAACATTTCTCATGTGAGTGTAGCTTGTCTTAGCAAATGTATTTTATTCCAGTTCCCTCCCACTCATGATCTGAGATTGAGCTTTTGGTTATTAGCTTGTCTCTTCTGGCTTTTTCAGGAGGTGATTATAAGCATAAATTTTCTTGTGTTTATCCTGGTACTCATATAGGATTGGGAAGGGGAGGGCCTTGGCTTAGGTTTCTTGTGACTTCAGACTGGCAAGGGGGAATGGTCATGGAGTGAGGGACAAAACAGACCAGTTTTTCTTCCTTCATCAGCATCCTTTGAGGAGAGATATAATGGGGGCCCCTTGGTTTCTATGCTATGAAATGGAAAGGAGGAAATAGGAAATGGGAAAAGGAAGGGGCTGTATGAAATGTGAAGACACTTGGTGGCCTGATTTTTAGCAAGGACTTACGGAGCAATGAATTTTTGGACATCCAGAAATTAGAATCATGGAATGATTTAGGTTGAAAGGAACCTTTAAAGATGAATTAGTTCCAACCCCTGTGCCCTGGACAGGGGTACCTTCTACTAGACCAGGTTGCTCAGAGCTCCATCCAAGCTGGCCTAGAATGCTCCTAGGGATGGGGTATCCACAGCTTCTCTGGACAACCTGTTCCAGTGCCTCGCCACCCTCACAGTAAATTAGACTTTTGTCTGTTGCCCCTTTCTGTCAGATTTAAAAAAGGGAATGTGTTGTCAGCCTGTTCTTAGTTGTTTGTCCCTTCAGGCTTGTCTGGAATGTTCACTAGCAAAAGTAAGAGCTGTAATTAGAGAAGCAAAAGAAAACAGACAAAGGGAAGGCAGTGTCCATTTTCTAAACCTCTGGGTATGTACCATAAAAGGGAAGTTGAATGTTCAGTCAGGACTGGATAATTTCTTCCCTACCCTGCCCCCTTCTTTCTCCATCACATTCAAAGTGCAAGAAATCACTTCTTTTGGTAGGAAAGCATATTTGCATTAGGTCATGAGGTTGGTGTGAAAATAAAACATGGGTAGTGTTCCCAACACAAGGTGGGGATGGGGCAGTGTATTACAAGAAAGTCATGCTTTACCAAAGAGTTGTACTAAAATTTTTTTATTTTTATTTTTAGATTTACTTTCTGCCCACTATTTAATTTTTCATCATATAATTTGTTTTAGTAATATCCTTCAGTACTCAGAAATTCTTTGGGTTTTTTCAGCATGTAAAAAGCAATTGGCATCTAAAAGGTGGTATGAAATAGCTAATAAGAAGCTGTTGTTTTCAAACATCTAGCCCAAGCATTGACACTTGCAGCCAAATGCCTTTAGCAGTTCCAAAGTGCTGTATTTTAGAAATTCTGACCATGACAGACAATGATAGGTTTCTGAGAAATGGTGTGACACCAGGCAAGTTCGTGGATTTGTGCACAAACCTTGCTTTCTGCAGGCTTTCTGGAAAGAATCTCTGGCAGTAGTTTGTGTCTTCTCCTTTCATTCCAGAATGAAGTGACTCATCTGTTTTATCTACAGCTGAAAAAAAATTAGGATAAGGGATCACCTCACTAGGTGGAATTTAGATAGAAGATATAACCATGCATGCCCCCAAATATGGTGCCTTTGTATCTTTATTTGTGAAGGCACTTAGAGGCAAACTGATTCAAAGTTGCAATATAAGTTACCAGTTGACGATAAAAAAAAAAAGTAAAGCCCTGGAATTTACTTCTGACTGCTTACTTATTTTAAAACTATTTTGCCTTAGTTTTGGTTTTGTTTTTATTTTTGTTCTAGTATTGACTACCATATGCGACTGACATTCTCCAGGATCAAATTTCCTTGCTAATAAAGGACATGTTTTAATAATCCCAGATTTTGAATGCTTGGGTTTACATCCTGTTGTTCTTCCAGTTGGTGGGAATTAGAGTTTAATGCTGGGGTCATGACAATCTCTTGATTTAGCATTGAAGCATGTGGTTGTACTTCAGGGAATATTGCAGAGCAGGGTGCTTGTTCTTTCCCATCAATACATTGAATCCAAATGCTGTGAATAATTTGGCATGTAAACTTTTTAATTCAGAGGTCATTGGTATAATTTTTTTCTTCAAAAAACCCTCAACAAACAACAGCTCCACCCTGTTTGCCTCAGATAATTGGTCTTTGATTTTCTGGATTTGGGCATACACTTAAAATCTCCAGTTTGATCTTGCTCTTTTAAATTTGAAAATAATTTTTCTTCCTTGGCTTCTTTCTGTAAAACAAATGCAGTTCTCTGTAGTTACATCAGCTTCTTTGCTGTCCCAGTTCTCTTAGCTCTTGCTGTCACATGAACAGATCTTTTTGCTCTATGCAGTGAGACCAGCTAAATATTTGGCCTCAGTGATATCTTCAGGAAACATTTTATTACCAGAGGAAGGGGGTTACTGTGCTACAGGTTAGCACATCCTTCCGCCTGTTCTGATATTATTGTAATATTACCATTATCTCACTCTCCTGGTGAACTGATTGGCCACAGTCAATGTTTACTATGTATTAAGTATGTGGACTGCTTTAAAAGCATTTATAGTAGTAAGTTGTTCCAACACATGTTAAGAAATTATTTATGTAGGCAGGATAGGTGATAAAATAGAGAATGGTCTTAGATTATGAGATTTCCATGCAATATTTATTTCAAAACTGATTTTAGGTGTGTTTTGTGTTGGTGTACAGGATGCTTTAGAGGTGAGAGCTGTGTGCTGTGCTGTGATCACTTCATCAGTTCTTTGTTTTAATGTGCAAGTCCTTTTGTGGAACTCAATACCTTATCTTGGGGACTGGCCCACCTTAGTTTGAAGATTTTAGGGTTTGTTCTCACCAAGGATCACATCTAATGCATTAAATGGAGCTTTTTCAAAAAGCAGCAAGAATTTCCCTAGTTTTAGAGAGCTTTGGTAGCCTTTGTAGATATTTGTTCCGAGTAATCCTTCTGACAGTGGTAGCCAGTTGTTCAAGCTAAGGCTACAAGTATGGCTAAAACTCAGCCGAATTAGTAGTGTAGATTTGGGTAATGCAGTAATGTACTATGCACATTATAATAATGCCAATGGTCTTCATATTTAACAAAAAGAAGGTAAGAGCTAGAGTGTTCAGTGGTTAATAATTTGTATTATTATTGTATTATCACCAGTATTGAAGCATCTTGATAAAATGTTATCTAAAATTTGAAATTCTATTCATTTTGATAGATCACTTTATGAAAACAGCGAGAAAAATATGACTTTTGCAATTAGTTTCCTGCTTTTGTTGTTGCATAGTGCTTTAAATATCTAAATGGGAGACTGATTTTGTTCTTAAATTAGGATGATTTAATGCTGAATTAGGGTGACACATGAAGTCTTCAGCCTTTTCTGTGAACAGTGTTTGTAACTGGCAGGTATTTATAACTGCAAGGTAGACTAGAAGAGCAAGTTAAATTCAGAGATTTACATGACTAGAAGTATTTTTCTGGTATTATGTGGAACACATTGAATTCACTGTGCAGTTTTTAAAGCTGAAATAAACCAGATTTTATGTACAAAAAGCTTTATGCCTACTGGATTGACACAGGAGTGACTAAACAAGTCTGCTGTTTGATGAGCATGTGAAATAGTTTGTCATCAAGCAATTCCAGTTTGACCAGCATCAGACATCTGTGCTGCCTTTGAATGATACTTTGTTCTAAATACAAGTGGATATTACATGGGGTTTAATTTCACAACCATTTGCCAACTATCTACTCAGGAGTAGATATCTGATCTCCGCAGCATTGGTAACCTGTGATTAAATCTATGGTATTTGTGTTTCAGTTTATCTGTTTTTCATTATACAGGCAGAAAGTATTTCTTCTCTTCTGGAAACCAGAAAAGGAATGCCATAGTCACATGAACTGTACTTCAAAATTAGGTAGAAAGGAGAGCAAGCTATTTTACTTGTGTCAAGAGAAATAATAAAGGTTAATGTAGGCCTTAGAAATTTAGTCTTCAGTAAAAAAAGTTCAGAAAAGGTGCTGAATAGTGTGTAGGCTCATTACGCACTCAAGAAATTCTGCTAGAGGTATAGAGGAATACTAATTTCAATAAAATAATGCATATTGTTGCAGTGTATTACTGAAAGCTTTTTAAGTCTTGAGAGAAACATCTCTGTCCTAAATGCAACTCCTCTTGTCCAGTTGTCAATTCAGGCCTATTTCAAGACAAACAGCATCATCTAGATATGATTTCAGGGAGCTTTTAGTATCTGAAATGTAATTTTCTTGTCAGAGAACTGCATTATTTTGTAAAACTGACCAGTAAAAGACATACAGCACTACCTTGGCAGTACTACAAGTAACCTTATATATTATTATGGCATTATACACTCAGTTTATTGGGTAACACTTCTGTACAGTAGATTTCTGTTATCACTTTGTTAAATATTTTTATTCTTCACATACAGGAACATAGGAATCTGCCTTTCATGCGGGAATTGAGGTACCTGTTTGCACTTCTAGTTGGTTCAAAGCGAAAATATGTTGATCCATCAAGAGCAGTTGAAATCCTTAAAGATGCTTTTAAATCAAATGATTCCCAACAGGTAATTTCCATGTATTTTCAATCAAGTTTATGCATGTTTTCCTATGGTCATATTGTCTTAGGAAATAATTACAGTGGACAACAGAATTTCAAAACGTCCACAGAAAAGCAGCTTCTAATTATCGTAGTCTTTGTGCTTTTTCTACAATATTATGTGATTTCTAGTTACTTTTATTAGAAAGATTAAAAAAAATATTCCAGACAACAGAACTATTTTATTCAAAGCACTTTCTTCCTATTGTCGTAGAAATTAACTAATAGTTCAACATTCTTGCCTTTAGGATTTAGTTTAGCTTCTAAGTCTGGGGGTTTTTGAAAGAAAAATACTCTTCTGATCTAACAGTACATCCAGGGCTGGTACAGTCCTATTATACTGCTTGGTTAAATGTTGTTTTGGAGGATCTAAATATTCATATTCAAGATTATTACACAAATCATAATGTGCATATTCTGCTTTTTTTTGAGAAACATTTTGTTTCTTCACTTTGTTTCTTCACTTTGTTTTCCCACATGAGGTTATGTGGCTGAGGTGTTTAATTACAACAGCACACTGAATTTAGTGCTTGATGGAAGTAATATTAGTCACCACTTGTTAGATACCAAAGGGTTTGAACAATGGGATTCACGAGATGCCTTTGGACTAGCATGGTGTGAAAGCTGAGCCCGAGTAACAAGGATCACAGGACAGTGTCACTGCTGAGGAACACCAGAGCCACTCATAAAAAAACAATCATGCCACAGTCTTAGACATAGTGTGATTTTGGAACGCTGGTGGAGGGGAAGGGATTTCTGCTAAGCAGGTCTTGTAAGGTGACACTTCATTGTGTTCTGTTACATATGTGAACTGATCACTTTATATTTTTTAACAGCAAGATGTTAGTGAATTCACACACAAATTGTTAGATTGGCTAGAAGATGCCTTCCAAATTAAAGCTGAAGAAGAGAGGTAAGATTTTTTTCTAGCTCTGCATGTTGAACATTTGGATGAGAGAAAAGCAAACCAAATGAACAAAAATGCACTTCTCTGTATGGCTGAAAAAATTTTGACTCTGTAGCTTCTTTTAGTTCAAGTGTGTTTTTTTCCATACATGTCAATACTTTCAGGATTTTTCCATGAGTTGTCTTTTTTCACTCTCTTATTTCATGTTAGCAATCTAGTTCAGTGAAGTCCAGAGTATATAAAGAGTAGAAATGTTTTGTAGATAATCAATTAGGCTTTTTTTTATTTGAATGCCATTTTGTTTTTTGATCCTGTAGTTGAAATACTTCAAAACCTTCCTCCTCTTTCTCATCTCAGGAGTAAATACTCATTGTTTGTATTAATGAGCATCTGGAAACTCTTTTGAACACATAATTTTTTCCAGGATGTTGCAAGAAATAGTTTTTACAAGGGTTTTGTTCAGTTTAACCACTCATGAATTGAATCTGATTTGCACAGATAGTCCTAGAATGAAACAGTTCTGAAAATTAGTTTTCAGAATATACTTTTCCTTGCAAATAACTGAATCATTGTTATTAGAGGAAAGTGCAGACATAAATTAACAGTGAAATGGGCAACATTTCTATAATGAATTCAGAATAGTCTGTTCATAGTTTTATAAATCAAAGGTTGTAGCTTTGACTTTGATTTTTTTTTTTTGTGCACTAACATGGTTCCTGTTTTTTAGGGATGGAGAGAAACCAAAGAACCCAATGGTGGAGTTGTTTTATGGACGATTTCTAGCCGTAGGTGTACTTGAAGGTATGCATCAGAATTTACTTGGATTTCTCTGGTCACGTCTGTTCAGTGCTTGGCCAAACACACTGGTGCCAATGCAGTTGTAGGATTTTAGCTACTACTGCAGAAGCAGCTGTGGAGAGCACACATACATACATTTATCTGTGACAAATACGGTTTGTCAAGTACGAGACTGAAGAGAAATGCAGTGAGCTGCAGGGATCCAAAAGACTGCTGCACTGAGAACATACACTCAGCTCCTGAAGGTTATGCAAACAGAAGTTGGGGTGAAATGCTGAGGGGAAAATGCTTGGAAGAAATTATGAGGGCACTGTTACTGCTTACTAACGGTGTACAGAAGGCAAGATACTATATTTCACTGAGCTGTTCTCTCATGCTTTCTCTGATTCATTTAATGCAATTTGAAACTTCATTATTGCATTTCCTTCTGCACAATTTCTCTTACGGAAAACTCATCCTCCTAAAAGTACAGTTTGTTGGAAAACAAGTCAGTGGAAACCTGCTCAAGGGCAGTGTCAGAGAGAGCACTAAGGAGGAAGAGACTGTACAACAAGCTTCCCTTCATCTTATCTGTATGTAGTTAGTAGATCTGCAGAATTGTACTGTTCTCTATTTCCAAGAGGCTGTGGAAATATTTTTGAGTCATTTTAATGTTGGTGATTCTGACCCCCATCCAAATGAAAGACTTTTACATTTGAATGAAGCAGGTATAGTCTTTTAAGTGGCTTCCAGTTTGTTCCGTGACCTTGAACATGTTTCTAATGAGTTGTTGTCAGATTTCAGAACCATTCTGCAGTTTTCTTGCTAGGAGCTAGCATTCTTGCTCCTTTACATTTAGCTGCTTTCATCCCTTACATTATCATTTTAACAGGGGAGGTATATAAAAATCAAATAAATGAAAAGAAACTAGGAGATGCAAGACTTATTAATGACTTCGGGTTGAAATAAATTGAAATTCTAGGTTGAAATCACTTGTCCCCCATATTTCTCATGTTGCACTTACATCTTTATACACTGTTACCAAATAATAATCTTGTTTCCCGGACAGAAATGATGATTGTTCTCTTTTGTGGTTTATTTCTGCCAAATGTACTTATACAAAGGTCTCTTTCATACCAGCAATTCCACTGACTTTGCTGATACAATATTCATTTGTATTATTGAGCTCCTATCTGCAGGAGGAGGACTTTGATTTATATGTGTAAAACTCCCATATGTCTGTGCTGCCAAGTAATTTTGAGTTTGCTTATTACCAAAAGATGCTAAAACAATATAAAAAAATGGGCTGAAGAGGAAAATACAGTAATTTCTAATATTGTTTGAGCAACATTTTTGCATAATTTGTCTTTGGACATATAATTAAATTGTTCAATAAGAAAGTGTGGGTATTGTTCAGTAGACTAGGTCAATTGACCTAGGATAGATAGGGCTTTTTCCAAGGTAAATGTTTTTTTTCTAAAACGTTAACTGTTTAATTTTTCATGTGAAGGTAAAAAATTTGAAAACACAGAAATGTTTGGCCAGTATCCACTGCAGGTTAATGGCTTTAAAGATCTGCATGAGTGCCTAGAAGCTGCAATGATTGAAGGGGAAATTGAATCTCTCCATTCAGAAAACTCTGCAAAGTCTGGCCAGGAGGTGAGTTAAGTGCTTCTGTGCACTTCTCTTGGGATGTTGTTGTAGTGCCCTTTATTTTTCTTTGATTTTCATGTCTGGTTTTTATGGTTCATGGCACCTGCTGTGTATATGGGAGTCCTCATTGCCTGCAGAGGCTGAGCTGCTTCTCTTTACACAGCTGTTCATGTTTCATCACAGTTATTTTAAAGATGGGAAATCGTAGGAGGTTTTTTTCTACTTGCGTAAAAAGTTCAGGTGTAATTTCTTCCTTGATGTCAATCTTCAGCAGTAATGGAGTTTGGCTTCCTTTAATCATATCATAGTACACACAGGGTTTAATTGTGAAGCCTAGTGACGCACACTGAAATCATCCTCCAGTCTGAAGTTCTGGTGCCAATTTTGTGTTCTACAGCAAATGTTTTGTGCCATCCCTTTTACAATGAGTATATTTCCTGAAATACAATTTGAAGAAAACAAAATCTCATAAATTTCTTGGTACAGTCCCAAGTTTAGTTTCTTCGTGCAAGGTGAAACCTTGTATGTACCTGCTACAAGAGCCCAATTGTTCATGTTACAAAGTTGCAGTTAAAACCTGTGTGTATTCATGCATAAAATGTTATAAGTTATGTTATAAATGCTTGACTAGAAATGTCAGACTTGGGTGTTGCGGTGTTCTTTGTTTTGGTTTTGAGGCTTTTTTAACTTGTAATGTTGGGAAAATGGGAAACAGCAGGTTAGTGAATGTACAGGTGTATCCTGCTAAGCTTTGAGTTCTGTGAAATTTTCAGTTTGGCTTCTTAGCATGTGGAAATAGAAGTCATATGAGGGACTGACAGTGGTGGAAAACCAAGAAAAGTAATGTATTAAGTCCTGTTCTAGAAAAACATTGCTGCATTATTACTATGGCCAAGTAAATTGGTTATGTTTCCCTGAAATAATCCATAATAATATTGCTTCTTTTAGTCATTATGTTTAAATACAATGCCTGAAAGATGCTACAATGCATTGGAAGGTTTGGAAGTACTAAAGAACTCTTTAGCTTTAACATTGTCTTAACTGATCCTCAAAGTATTATTCCATTTCTTTTCCTTATTCCCACTGTTGCCTCTAATGGGGTATTAAGCTTGTTCACTATTACTATTATTAGTAGTACTAGTACTAGTATTATTGTTATCATGATGTCTAAAAGCCTCAGTCACAGAGCAGGATGTCAGCAAGTGAGCTAATGTAGGAACAGAAAAAGGAGACATTCCCTGTCCTGAGGAATTTAAATCATGCTTCAAGACAATTTTAGCCATAAGCACAGGGAGAAAAGGCTGTTTGCCAGGTATTGTTTGAAAAGACTACTCAAGACATTTGGCTGGATAGGAGAACTTGAAGTGAGCACTGAGTCAAATGCCACATCTGGCCTATGGCACTGATGACAAATATGTGCCAGTGGTGTTTGCAGCAATCAGAGAAACTTCAGGTGATGGTTGGACACCCAAAAGTTATTAAATGGGTAGACTGTGGTTGTTATGGTTGAGAATGGAGAGGAAAAAAAAAGACCTCCAGTGCTGGAACTGGAACTGGATTTGTATTGTAGTTGAGAAACAGTGTATGTAAAAAAAGAAATTAGGACTATGGCTAGACCTCTACTCAGTAGTCAAAGTCAAATGGGATAAGATGATGATAGCAGTGATTAGAGACATGAGTAGAAACTTCAAGCTATTAATATGGAGGAAATGTCAAACACTTGCTGATCCTGTTTCAGAGAGGGTCATTAGAAACTTTGAATGAGACCAGGGGAATGAAAGGATCAGGAAGTTGATCTTGTAGCAGGAAGAGCACTTGCTAGCAGTGTAAACAA
Organism: Monarcha castaneiventris obscurior; assembly: GCA_026261815.1. Classification (NCBI taxonomy): domain Eukaryota; kingdom Metazoa; phylum Chordata; class Aves; order Passeriformes; family Monarchidae; genus Monarcha; species Monarcha castaneiventris. The sequence goes on from JAMPIT010000575.1 coordinate 11,009,365, forward strand.
CCCTTTCATGTCATTGAGGAGTGAAGAGAGCAGAACAGTTGGCAAGGTAGGTAGGTTCATGCATGAGCTGACTTTTGTATGAGTGAGATAAATGTGAGTGGAACAGGCCTTTTTGCCTCCTCTGCTGGAACAGAGATAGCAAAGCTTTGATACACCATGGGCAAAAATGGTGTGTGTTTAGTGAAGGGAGAAGATGGGAACTTCGGAAATTTTATGCTGACCCACCCTCTAAAACCAATTTCTCTCACAGCTGTGTCAGACTGCAGGTATTGTACCATTATTACTGAATTTTTGCTATTGGAAAGCATTAATGTTAGGGATTTCTGTTTTTTTTTTTTTTTTAATCCAGCACTGGTTCACAGAGCTTCCTCCTGTCTTAACTTTTGAGCTATCAAGATTTGAGTTTAATCAGGCTTTGGGGAGACCAGAGAAGATACACAACAAATTAGAATTTCCTCCAATTTTGTATCTAGACAGGTATGGTATAATATTATCAACAAAATCCTAAGATGAACATAAAATAAATCTTGTGAGTTCATTAAAGTTGATGATGTTTCATTCTCACTTAAATCACAGTAAATTTATGTTCTATTTATACCAGTTACAGTTTTCATGGGTTTCATCTGTTTCAGAAAATACACATAGATAACAATTAAAGACATACTGCTCCTTTGTGTCAAAAACCTGCTTCCACTTTCATTTATTGCTAGGTACTTGTGTACACAGGCAAAATACTTAGAAAAATCACACTGTTTATGGGTCCATTTGGGAAAGAGGTTGACAAGTTGGATATCTCATGGTGTTCCAGATACTCTTCAAACATGCAGTCAATTTTCAGCATGAGTGCATGCAGTTTCTCTGTAGAGCAGAAATATCAGGATGGCTTTCAGTTAGCTGCTGAATGTTTGTGAATCTAATGAAACAGGAGTGTTGGTCTGTGGTTGCTACTTAAACCACTTAATTTAGACTTTCTCTAATAGTAGCTTTCTAATACATGTTTGTCATCCATGATATGAACAGAGCTTTTGACACTGGGGAAGAAGCATCTTCTGAAAGTTGTGGAAGGGAAGGCTTATTTTCTTCCCAGTTCTATTTTAGTGCTGAGGTATGTTGTAGGTTCTAGAGGGTGTGAGCTTTTATTAGCATTATGCAGTGTGGTTGATGGGGACAGACCTCGGTTTTACCATTGGGATACTGTGGGCTGACACTGCTTTCTAAACTTTGTATTTTACAGGTATATGCACAAAAACAGAGAAATAACAAGAATTAAACGAGATGAAATCAAGAGACTCAAAGAGTACCTCACAGTTTTACAGCAGAGATTAGAACGGTACTATAGATAACTGTGTAAATGCAAATTGTATTATGGGCTACATAGAACAACTCTTTGCAATTATACATTTTGTGTATAGTTATTTACTTGAGATTTCCTTTCTGTATCTCTTTTCTTTTCCCCTTTCTTTGGAAGCTGGGTATAAATGTTGTAATTCTGATGCATGAAACATGCTGGGAAAGGCTTGCTTTAATTAATTGCAGTCAACCAAAAAAATATTTCTTTTGTTTTTAATTTTTTTTTTTTATATATATATCTGTGAGTCATGGCATTAATACGTTTTGTGGTTAACAGATATTTAAGCTATGGTTCTGGTCCTAAACGATTCCCCTTGGTAGATGTCCTGCAGTATGCCCTGGAGTTTGCCTCCAGCAAGCCGGTGTGCACGTCCCCCGTGGATGACCTGGGTGCCAGTGCCCCCGCCAGCGGCACACTGCCCCCACAGATCCCCCCCAGGTAAGGGCTGCCTCCTGCTCCCTGGGCCAGAGGCCACAGCAAACCAGCCTCTGGCAGACAGGGAGCACGTTCAGCTGCTTTGTTCACCAGATCAATGAAACCAGGCGTCTCCTAAGGGGGGTAGTGTAAAGTTTCTGCTCTTTTCTTTCAGCACGGTAGGCTTAAATAAACAAAAATGTTAATGACCTGAGTTTGTCTCATGCACTTAGAAAAATGTCTTCACAAGGAGATTACCATTTTCAAGCACAACCCAATCTACAATTCTAAATAGAAGATCTGGTGAGGTCACTGATTCCCAAGTGTATTGTTTAAGAATCTGAATTGGGCAGTGTGTATGTGCTGCATAGCATCAAGGTTTCTGGTGCGCAGTTTATCTCTTTACTTCTTGCCTGGGAGCTAAGCTCCTTTTCTGCCATGCAGTTTGCATATCTTATCAAGTTTGTCAGGAGCCTAATAATCTGACTTCTTAAATGCAGAGTAGCTAAAGTACCAGAGACATAAATGTGCAATAATGTTGTTTTTCTCTCTATTTAAGCTAGTAACTCAGTTCAGGGGATTGAGTGTATGCTCAGTCAGTTTGCAGATGATGCCCAGCAGAAAAGGACCTGGGGGTGCTGGTCAGCAGTGGCTGAACATGAGCCAGCTGTGCCCAGGTGGCCAAGAGGGCCAATGGCACCTGGCCTGTGTCAGCAATGGTGTGGCAGCAGGACCAGGGCAGTGACCGTCCCCCTGTGCTGGGCACTGCTGAGGCCACACCTCAAATCCTGTGTTCATTCAGTTTTGGGCCCCTCACTGCAAGAAGGACATTGAGGGGCTGGAGCATGTGCAGAGAAGGGAACAGAGCTGGGGAAGGATTTGGTGCACAAGTCTGAGGAGCATCAGCCAAGGAAGCGGGGGGGAACTCTGCCTGGAGAAAAGGAGGCTCAGGGGAAGCCTTACCACTCTCTAAAACTCCTTGATAGGAGGGTGTAGCCAGGTGGGAGTTGGCCTTCTTCTCCCAGGTAACAAGTGACAGGACGCAAGGAAATGGCCTCAAGTTGTGTTAGAGGAGGTTTGGCTTCGATACTAAGAAACATTTCTTCACAGAAAGGGTTGTCAAAGGTTGGAACAAGCTGCCCAGGGCAGTGGTGGACTCATCCCTGGAGGTATTTAAAATACATGTAGATGTGGCTAGTGAGGGACGTGGTTTCATGGTGGACTTAGCAGTGCTGGGTTAACAGTAGGACTTAAACATCTCAGAAGTTATCTCCAACCTAAATAATTGTATGGTAATAGAGTATAACTTCAGATAAGTTGAGTTTATAACATAGCTTTGTATATTGTTTTTGGACAGTAGGGTTCTTTCTTCTGGGTCACTCAAGTTTAAATTTTTTGTTCAGAGAAGTGAGGTACATGAATCTAAAAAGACTTTAAAAAGATATCAAATGTCTTACTGTTATAATGCCAGCAGAAATCATGATGATTGATAAAAGAAGACAAACTTTTAAAAGTCACCATTGCTTGCATGAAATGCAATATCGAAAGTAATACACTGTTCAGACTTCTGTATAGCAAGTTTGTTCTGTAGAAATATAAGTATTGTGGCTTTTTTGTCCATCCACAGAAACACCACAGCATGTTATATAGAGTGACATTTTCAGCTCTGAAAGTTCTCAGAACTTTCTAAACTCCTGAAGAATCCAGGTTCCTCAGGCTGTATCATGATGCTGTACACAAATTCAGTAGCTTGCAAGGAAGATCTTGAGTTTCCTGTTCTGCAGTGTAATTATATATAGGTGATCTTGCTGATGGGAAGAAAAAAATCTGTTACAAGTCTTCATTTTTATTACCCTACTGCTCTTGCAGAATTCTCCTCAGATGGCTGCTTTGCAGCTCGACTTAGAGTGGTTTGGAACAAATTTAGCTCGGTTGGTAGCACATTTCCAGTGTGCCGTAAATATCAGAGGTCCCTTCATTATTGCTGTTCAGCTAACTTAAGTTGTAGGTAGGACATTAGAAAAAGAATGTCTGCTAGGCATAAGACACATTAAGAAGTTATTAAACTGAGAATTTGTACTTATTGGATTTTATGGTCAGTGGGCCATAAGACAAACTGCTGTGATTTCTCTCTCTTGCCATTTGGCTGTAAATGTTTCAAACCACAGTTTGCACGAGACATGTATGACATGAGTTGAAATTGTTCAGTAGTGTTTCAAATAAAGCAAACTCTGTTGTTGTGCTAATACGTAATACTCCACAAAGCCTTCAGAATTTACATACTAATTCCATATTGCTATTGTAGCTACCTGTTCTGGATTGCACTGTAGGAAATTGTAACCTTTAAAATGCCTTTTTCAGATGAAAAGCTTGTTTTTATGGTGTAGCTTTTAGTCTGTCTGTGTGATGATTCAATTTTTGTATTTCATGTTTTGAATGAATGCAGCACAATAGAGCAGCAGGGTCCTTCATCTTCAGATGTCCCAAGCACATCTCCTGTACAAAGATCAGTAATACATAAACCATTCACACAATCACGGATTCCACCTGACCTGCCAATGCATCCAGCACCAAGGCACATCACGGAGGAGGAGCTGTCTGTCCTGGAGGGCTGTTTGCATCGCTGGAGGACTGAAGTAGAGAATGACACAAGAGGTAATGCTACACACTGGGGAATGCATTTGCTGTAGGAAAGGATTTGTGCAAAGCGGGGAAGTCTTTATCCAAGAAGGTTTAGCATTTGGCATGTAGCTGGATGTAGCACGTGTGAAATGCACCCGTTTGGCTTTTTGTGAGAGAAAATAAAGATGCAGCCATGTGCAATTATACAGCCTTGTGGAAGAGAGGTTCTTTCTTCTCTTTGTCTTCCAGATTTACAAGAAAGTATATCTAGAATACATCGGACAATTGAATTGATGTACTCTGACAAAACAATGGTCCAAGTAAGTACTGTTTTGGCATGGGATAATTGAAAGCAGATTCTTTTTGGCACTTTTTAGAAGTTCTTAGATGATTGAAAACAGAGCAAGTGTACAATAATTATGTAGTGTTTTGGGAAATTTCATTGGAAAGTCATAATGGGGTTTTGCAAGCCCTTTAGTTGTGCACAGTCAGATGAAAGACAGCATTACAATATCTTACAGGTGACGAGCTTAAATTCAAGCAGCTGTGATGAAAAGCCCAAATATGTTCTATCTCTGCCATTTTTTACCTGAATGCAGATTTGCACAACAAAATTTTCTTGCCCTGATTTGCCCATATTGCTCAGTAACCTTATGGCTTTAAGGTGATGAAGCATTAGACACAGGAAAGTACTATTTACTTTGCTGCTTTCTGCCACTGTGTATTGCAACTTGCATGCTAATACGTGGAAATTCAAGGCTTCTGATTTTGATCTGTAGTTAATTCCAGTGAGTGGTTTTGTTGTTGTTGGCTTGGTTTCTTGTTGTTGTTTGGTTTGGTTTTTTTAGCTGTCTAGATTTGGTATCAGTCACAACCCTGATTATTAGTGTAGGGTGTCTTTTAGCAAATTCTCATTCTATGTAATCTGAACAGTGCTTTTAGAATGTTTAACTGTGGAGTTATGGCTCCTCTGCTGTTTCTTATGTTCCCATACTCATATTCTCTCACTCTGACAGATATTAAGGTTAAGGATTCTTCTGTTACTTTCTGTTAGTAAAAAGAACTATTTTCATTCCAAGTAAGATCTGTTCAGCTTACAGTTTTCCTTGAGGTATGTTTTTATTTTGTACATGGCTTGTAATAGTTCCTGGCAGCTGAACTCTGATGTTAAAGATTTCAGGCAGATTTGCCTAGATGACTTTCTTTGAGCTTGCTACTGGCAGGCACTTTTTTTTCCTTAATACTTATGTTATAACAAGAAGGCCACAAGGCTACATGTCATCCAACAGTAAAATTAATTAATTTGGTAACTTGCATCCCAGTAGTCTACCTGTGTTGGTTTAGGTGTTGCAGGAGGAAATACCTCTGGATAGCAAATATACTAGTCAGCTGTCATTACAAAAGATAAAGGAGATTACTCAGTAAAACACTAAGTAGATGCTGAACCCATCTGAAATCACAGGCTGGAAGGGAAGCTGCCCTTCTGCAGCTCAGCTGGTTTGTCCCTGTGGCTGTTTTGGCACAATAGGAAGGAGACAGGCACACACACAGCTGTCTGCTTTTCCCTGCCTATCTCTGTCTCTGGGTGATTTGATAGCCAGGTATTGCCCCATCCCCTGGGAGCAGTTTCACAGTATTGATGTTTCTCTCTGTACAATACAACTGCAGGATTGAAAGCTTTTCTCTTGCAAGTCAAGTTCTAGACTCATAAAATTAGACACATTTTTAAGATGAACCTATAATATTTGCAGGATGGTTCCTACTATATTTATGAACTATTTGAGAAGCACTTTGTCTTCTGCTTTTGTTCTTTCTGATTCTAAGGAGACTACAATAGTCTATAAAACCTTTGTCAAGTGGTCATATGAAATACATTCCCAAAATCTTTATTGTTTCCTTCTCCTGAAGGAATGTTTCATCAGCTGCTTATTTATTTCCTTCCTTCTGTGAACTTCCTGCTGGGAAAGAGACACAACTGGTTTTTTGTGGGAGTTCATCTTAGATATAGCAGCTTTGACTTAGCTATTCTGTAGCTACGTGTGATGGGGTTGGTGAAGCTCCATTCCTGGTTCACAAGTAGTAAGTGTAAACTAAGAAGTTTAATGCCACCTATGTTTGTGTTGCCTTCTGCTATTGATTACTGTTGATATGATGGCTTATCACAAGAGATGCCTGTTGGCACTGAACTCACCTGTCCCCTGGTACCCTTGGCTCTGTGGGGAACCTTCCTGAAAGCTCAGTGGGGATGACTGACAGCTGCTTCTCCTGACTTGGAGGAGAGCTGACCCAGTTAGCACGGTTTTAAGTTAAACGATTTAAATTCAATGGGGATTTTTAGTGCCTGGTTTTAGGGTGAGAAAATGTTATTTTGTCAAAGTCTAAAGAGACACCTTTTTTGAAATCAGGATCTGCATACATTTTTTGTGCATATACACAGGCTTGCAGTAATTTTAATGAGGCTTTCACACTGGTTTAAAAATGATGTCAAAAACCCCAGAGCACTCAGATTTAAGGACTTTCCAGGATTTCTTCTGTGTATACTTCTTGTGTTTGGGAGGTTTAGAGTGCAGTTTGGTCTCTGGAATGACAGGCTGTTTGATTCCAGCTGCTGTGCAGTCACTCAGCTTTACTGTTCAAGGGTAGTTGAAAAATCTCCAGCACTTGCATATAGCCTGGAAGAGAATGATCAAGTTAAAAATAACTTCAAGGAGTTTCTCAAGTCACAGTTGTGTGTATTTATGATTGTTGCAGTACTCAAACAGTATTTGCAAAAAATACTGAGTACACCTGGAGTTAGAGACTGTTTGTTTATCCTCAGTCCAGACTGTGACGCCAGTACAAGCTGGTTTTGAGTTTTTCATCCCAGCTGAGCTGTTGTCATTCAGGCACACTGTGCATAGCAGGGAAGCTCAGTTTTCCCTTTTATGATGCATGTGCTATTCCATCAGGTTAAAATGAGTCAATCACTATGATATTTTCAAAAGACTTGTAAGGAAGGAAGAACTCATTCATTCTGCTTCTCTCTCTCTCCTTCAAATTTCCAACTACTTAGACAGAAACTCAGTTTCCCAATCTTCTTACTTGTTGTTTTACAAATATAGCCTGGAATTCTTTTTACACTGATCTTAGAAGCTGCTGTCTTCCTTTGCCTCAGGAGGAGGAGGAGAGGACCTCTTCACGTCTTCCGTGCTTTACTTAACAGTGCTTTTCCTGATACATTTAAAAACTGGAAAACAGTTGCTGTAGGAATTTTATTTTTGGGTAACTAAAGTATTTAACTTACAGATATTAATTTAAATAAATTCTCTTACTGTCACACAGAAAACACTGAGTTTATTACCTTGAATTTGCATGTGCCTTTCCAAACTTTTTGACAGGTTTGCCAGGTTAGAATTGAAGCAAATCACAGGCAGTCAAGGCTGACTTATTTGAGGGGTTTTTTGGTAGATAAAATGAAGGTAGGAATATTAAGGAATTAAGAGAAAACAGTACCTGGCAGTAAAGACAGCAGAGTAAACATTTATGTTCTTCACTGATGAATATTTTTAAGATCTCCTGTAACTAGTAGTGGTAAGTAACATAGTTCTAAGTCCTTATGTTTAGTGAGTTGCTAGTTTTACTTGTTTGTTTTTCCTCTGTGTTATGTTTTGATCCTGATTAACTTTATTTCAATTACTTTTATTTCATGTAGCAATTATTGCTGGCATATAATAGGAACTAAATGCTGTCAAGGAGGATTTGATATCTGTTGTATTTTCTGTTTTGTTTTTTTAAGGTTCCTTATAGGTTGCATGCTGTGCTAGTTCATGAGGGCCAAGCGAATGCAGGACACTACTGGGCATATATTTATGACCACCACCAGAACAGATGGATGAAATATAATGATATTTCTGTGACAAAGTCAACTTGGGAAGAGTTGGAACGGGACTCTTTTGGTGGTTACAGGAATGCCAGTGCATATTGTTTAATGTATATCAATGACAAGGAGCAATACTTGATACAAGGTAATGTTATCGACATGGATTCTGCATGATATAGAATAGCCAAATGCATTGGTAAAGCAAACTTCTTGCAGATAATTTCCAGATTTTTGAAATGTTTTTAATAGTTATTGAAAGTTTTATTCCTGCCCCTAACTGTTAGATTTTTTTTTTGTGGGTAGAACAATTGCTGTTCAACTTCTAGATCAATAAAGATAATGCCAGTGTTTCAGCATTATTAAGATAAAAATAAAATAAACCGTTTGCTAATTTGTAAACATTTTAGACAAGTGATTGCAGAATTTTGGAGGGTTTATGTCAAGATTAGAAGAGAAATTTGGAAATAGAGAAATGAGCCTTTTGACATCAAAATCCTCATGTAGCTGCTTTTTTTCCCTAAGCTTCAGAGCTCTGATGCACTCTACTGGAGCGTGGAAACTTGAAAGCTTATGCAGTAAATTGAAATTTGAATAACTTAGCCCTACCAACCACACATCAAACCTAACTAATACATGGATTGGGAAATTTCTTTTGGGGTCATGTAGTAGTATGCAGCTATAAGGCTTTGTATGGAAGTGTTTGAAGAGAGGACAGAGATCCCTTAGCATGAAGTTTTTGATAATGGCAGACAGAGAGCTGTCTGTGAAAGACAGAGAGCTGTCCAGAGATTCAGGAGTAGGTCAGGGATATTCAGGTTCCTGTTTTCACATAGGGCAGAAGGCTCAAGTGCTCATTTGTTCAGTTTTTAAATGAGAGCCAGTATTACCCTTGACATTCCTAGATGGCCAGGTTGGTAGTGCACTTGCAGCCATAGGGTGTTTGGGCCTGTAGGCTGCCTGTGCCATTCCAGTTTAGTCTGAGGCCTGCTCACTGCAGGACAATTACAGCTGGTGGATCCCCTGGGATCTGGCATACCCCTGCAGAGACCATTCTCAGAGCAAAGGGAAGGTTACTCAATTTCGCTGGTGTTCTTATCAGCTGAATTTCTGCATTCCTGTAGGCCCACTCTCCTTCCCCTTTTCTCTTGGGAAGTTCAGCTGTGTCCAGCTCTCTGTGGCAGTAATACTGTCAAGTAGGGGTGGGGGGGTTTGTGCCTGTTCTCTGAATGTTCACACAGAGTGCTCACCAGATAGTAAAACCAGTTAAAACTAATATAGGTTTGGGGGGTTGGTGTTACACTGTACATTTCTGGTAATTCACTTGAGGAAATGTGTTGAACATACTTTCTTCTGACGTACTTCCTTCTGTCCTATTCTTTCTTTTTCTGAAACTTGTATTTCATGTTACCACAGAGGAATTTAACAAAGAAACGGGCCAGATCCTTGTTGGAATGGACACGCTGCCTTCAGATCTAAGGGATTATGTCAAGGAAGACAATAAACGTTTTGAAAAAGAACTTGAAGAGTGGGATGCAGAACTTGCTCAGAAGGCACAGCAGGAGAAATTGTTATCTCAGATACCCAGGGCACCAGCACCCTCACCTGCTCCAGGTTAGCTGCTTCTACCTGTTTGTAAAGGAAGTAGGACCAAAAATCACTGGGAATTGTATATCATTTTACAATTTAACAAAAGAAGAAGTTGTTAATTTGTGTAATCTTGAATTACAGCCATTTACTTGGCTAAGGTAACTGTACTTGAAGTTTAGCCTCTTGGGGTGGTTTTTTTGCATTTCATCTTTTATTTAAAGAAAATAATTATTCATTGGTTCTTCTGCCTTTTCCCTCCCAGTTGTCCTGAGGTTTTTTGTTTGGTTTTTTTTTTTTCCCCCTGTAGAAACTGAAGCTTTTTAAGATAGGTCTCACCAGTCTGTTTTAAGGATTTGATGATTGATTGATGAGCACCCCTCACTCAAGAGCTTTATTGGGTCTATAGACAGGACAGGTCCATTGTTCCTGGTACAAAATCAGAGATAAGTTCATAGGGAAGTGTTCAAGATGACGTGAGACACAGACTGGTGTAAAGTTGTATTTGTGAATTGTGTGACCTGCCCTGCATTTTCTGTGTGGTTACCTTATCTATGAGACAGTGATCCAAATAAAACTAACCATTTTAAAATTCATGCTTATGTTGACTCAAAAAATTATCTTATTTCTGTCACTAAGTTCAAGCAGGAGAACCAGAATATTTAGAGCAGCCATCAAGAACTGATATTTCAAAGCACTTAAAAGAAGATTCTGTCCAAGCAATCAATAAAGCTTTAGCTGAACAAGAAGATAGAGGTCCAGAAGCTATAATGGATACGGTGAGGACATTTTGAAGCTTGAAATACCTCTTTTGCTTTTATTTTACAAGTTAAAATGATACAAAACCTGATAAAAAAGTGTGAGTCTGGAAACTTTGAACTGAAAATTGCCTTATCTTCAGGGATTGTCCAACACTAAAGTCCATCCCGAAAGTGTGTACAATGGTAATGGGTGTAGTGCAAAAAAAAAAAAAAAACCTACTAAAACAGGTGTTCTCTGTGGGATTAAAGTGCTTGTCAGGAGTACAGCATATTGTTCAAATTACAATTTAGGTGTTTGTGCCCACCATCTTCTAAAAATGTTAGATGATCCTATGTATTTTTGAGGAGTAAACATTGACAAACCAGGCATAAGACTTGAAAAACACTGCTTTAGACATTCAGGTTTTTATCTGAGAAATACAAGAATATAGTTGGGTTCCTTTGACAGACCCATGGAAGTTAATGTAGGTTTGATAAATAAGGGGTTTTTCAACAGTGTTCTGTAGCTTTAATGCAGATTCACAACTTGATGAAAATGATTTTTTGTTTCATAGGATGCCAATATCAACTTAAAATGTCTCTAATAATTAGTGTTGGATGTTTCCGTTTTCACTTTGTACAAAATGTACTAAGAGGAATGGGACATTAACTATTTTATGGGTTATTAATGAAACTAATATTAGACATTTTTTTCTTTCAGCACATATTTTTTTGCTTCCCTGTTAGTATATATATAAATGACAAATGGGTTTGCCACAAAACCAAGTGCCATTAAAACAATATGTGCACGTGTCTTGGAACTCTATCCATAAATGTACAGCGTGGCTTCCTTCAGCATCCCTAGAAACCACTAGAGCTATAAACAGTGTAGATCTATGCAAAATGCTTCCTAAGATCAGGTGTGAGCCCTCATTAAACAGAAGCAGTCTGGCCCCACATGTCTTAAAAGCTTTGAAAATTATGTGACTGCTTGTTGACACCCTCTTGACCTGCTGTGTTTTGCACCCCTCCTGTGGTGTCAGGAAAGCAGGGGGAAGCATGCTTCCTCTGCTAAACTGAAATGAAAGCTAACAGGGAAACTCATCTAACCCTGGATGAAAAAATGCTCTGCCACTAAGGGCTTAGGCTGTTGCATATTGCCCTTTTTTGAGTTCTCAGAACAGTGTAGTGGGAGGCTGTTTAATACGTGTTACTCCAGCTGAAGAGGTGGCTGTGAAGATACCAAAACACATTTAAAAATGTCTTTCGTATTGCTGTCCTCTTTCCAGGGTTTCTGGGCACCATCCCAGTGGGATGTGGAAGAGTCTTTTTTCCATTGATCAAGTGTTGTAGTTCAGAGTAATGACACTTGACACAGTGGTCAGCCTTAGGACTTCACAAGACTGTGGTTGGGGAGCACCACGATGTGTTTAATGAGACAAAAGAAAGAAACAAACCATGCAAACATTATTTAGAAACAAGTGTACTTCAGCTGTTAAAATGTAAAGTACATTTCTAGTTAATCTGGAGGTACTCCGTTAACATTTAAAAGCTGCCCTCTATATCCCCAAATTTCATTTAGGCAGAATTGTGCTTCCTTCTCAGTGCATCAGCATGCTTTCTAATTATTCTACTTCCATATGCATTCAGACAGGCAGGCATATATTCCACTCATTTGCTTTTTGTTTGTCCATTTTTAAAAGAAGGAAAGCCAACATCAGCACATGTAACAGGATTGTAGGTTATTCACCACATTTTCATTTTGTCCATTTTCTGCCTTTTGTCCTTTTTTTTCTGCCCTCTGCACAGTCTTCCTTTGTATTTGTACAGTGTTGAGTGATACTGAGTATTTTGGAATCTTTGTTAAAAAGTGAGGCTATTGTTATAATTGCAGAACAAGTAGCATGGCACTTTGTGACTGCTTGGATTAAAGTCAAGGTTTAAGTTCTGCAAATGTTGTAAACTGCCTGTTATTCAGTGATAGACCATAGGAGCCAAGATTTGTCTCCATTGTTGTTTAACACTTACTTTAACCTAGCAAGAATTTTAGTGACTAGGATAACCTTCTCCTGATTTTCTTTTTAATTGCTCTCCTAAAAAACAAACCAGTTGAATGTAATACTCCTTTAAATATTCTTTAAAATATCTTGATTGTTAGAAGCTTTTTCTGTATTTTTTTTTCCTCCCAGAGCATCAGGAAATGTTAGCTTTTAGCTTGTTTCTATCTTTTAGTGTGACTTCATCAGGTATTTCAGATAAGAAGTGTCTGACCTGGCCCTCTTCAAGGCCAGACTGGGTAGGGCCCGGAGCAGCCTGATCTAGTGGTGGCATCTTTAGGACTAGATGATCTTTGAGGTCCCTTCCTAAACTATTTTGTTATGTTATGGTATACTTAGTAATTTTGCGGTGAAATGTACAAAAAATGGTGGTTCACAGACTCATCCTTTACCAAGTGCCTTAAATTTGTAGTGAATATTAGAGTTATAATACTGGTATACTAACCTGTAAAGATAGCATTAGTGAATAAAGAACAAACGAAATTATTTTAGTAATTATGGCTTAAGTTTAAAGTGTATTGCTTAAAAAATTATAAATATCACTTATATTCTCTAAATAGATACAGTTTCTGCATTTTTTCAGAATTTCAGCAGTGCACATCATTGTACTAGATCAGCCTGTCAGTTTGCATCTCTCCGTAATTTTACTGTCTTTTCTGATGATTATTATGATTATTCTTTTTTTTTCCCCAAACACATACTGATAATGGTTTTCTTCTGCAGAGCTCTGATAATGCCCCAGCTCAAGCAGCTCCTACCCAGCGAGTGGTAGAGGTGGCGATCCCTGATGTAGGGACTTTTGTGATTGAGTCAGAGGAGGGGGGTTATGACGATGAGGTACCTCTGATTGCAGTTGTGTGCACCGCTTCTCCTCGGTGCTTTCTTGGGCTGCCTGATGGGAATTTTTGGCATGTTTGCACACTGTGACACCTAACAGACTTCTGCAAAACTAAATGCTTAGCGATTTGTAATCTTTAACAATGTCATAGTTTGTCATGAAATATGAAAGGAAAGCACTACAAACTCTAATTTGGCACGCTTTGCATGGTACCATTTACACTGGAAGTGTATTTGTCTCTTCAGCTGTGGAGTTTGAATGTTTGTTAGGCCAGGTAGCCTTCAAAATGCTGGTGATAGACTGCACACTGCTGCATTATTTAAAAAGTGACAGGACACTGAGGGATGTTCTTAATGTTTGTGCTTTCTTGTCAGTCTAGTAAACCTAACGTTCAAGTCTGATCTCTTATTTGCCAAGGTTAAGCTTTTCAGGCTTTGGAGATTAAATTAGCCATGGAAATAACCTCAAACTGATATGGCTGGTAGAACTTAGCCTTGCAAATCTTAAAAAAAAGTAATTCAGACTCAGGGTGAGACATGTACCTGGTACAACTTGAGGAGTAATTGAGAGGCTCATTGTTACTCTGAGAGTCATTATTTTTTGCTGCCCAGTTTCAGCAGTAGAAAGCAACGCTGCAGGTCATCAAACTGCCCTGCCTTGTCACTGCCTACTCCGTGTTTGGGTTGGGAGCAGGGTTGGTGCAGCCCATATTCTCAGGGGTCTGAACATGGGTTCTTGGGGGCATTAGCTTCCCTAGGGAAAGGGATGTTTCAGGTCATTCTGCCCTGGGAGTGTGATGAGTTGTAACTGGGAGTATGGAGTGGGGAATAAAATGGTTTAATTGACATCGTCACACTGAGTTTAGCTTCTCACAGATGTGTAGTCTCCAGCTTGAAAGAAATGAGGATTTAACCTCATATAATGACCTGCTTGTTTGTTTATTTCTTTTTACTTTTGTCCCCATGCCATTGTCTTTCTAGAGGATAACTTTCTTGCCTATTTCCCTGTTCATTTTCTAAGTGTATTCACTTTATTTTAATATTATGTGTGGGAGACTTGCAGGGAGTTTAAGATCCTTCATCCTTTGTTGCTGTGCCAGCAATACCTTGGGCAGGGAGAGAGGGAGTGTTTTTCTTTGCTTACAGATAAAAAAGGAGAAAGGCAACTCTGAGTAGCTTGGATGTATCAAACTGTGTGTAACTGATGTGAATAGCAGTGAGAGATGGCTTGTGTTTGGCTTGGTGTTCATTAATTGTTTTGGGTTTGATGTTTAAGGAATTGTCTGCAGATGCTTCAGGGATTGATTGCATTTGCAGCAGTGAGTCTCTTATTTTGACCTTGAAATACACATAAAATACAGGTGGTGTAGTTTACCATGGGTTTAGTGCAGTATATCTGAAGTGTGACTGGGTGATTTTTCTACTTGAATTTTTTTTTTTTTTTAATCCTCGAATGGCCATGGGTAGCACTCATTCAGTGTGCAGTTTCTGCTCGGTATTAATGCTGAGCTGTGCATGTTCCTTTCCTGGGAAGTTTGGTCCATGTAACTTTTTTGACACAGTTTTCTTCCTTTTTTTTTTTTTAATTTTATTTTTTGTAAGATTCCTTTAATGTTGTTACAGTAAAACTATACATACACATGCCATGATTTGATTTGCAGAATATGTTCACCAGATCTGTATTGAAATGTGCCATTTTGATGTATGCATGCATTAAGTTGCTTTTTCATCTTGCATGAGACTAAAAGCATATTGAATTTAGTCATTAAAATATTAATCATTCAAAACTTTTACCTTAAATCCCTTGTGGCAGGTCATGCTGACCCCGAACATGCAAGGTATTATCATGGCTATAGGTAAAGCCAGGAATGTTTATGACAGGTGTGGGCCAGAAGCAGGGTTCTTTAAGGTACAACTAACATTTTCAACTTTTTCTCCTCTTGACTTTTCCTGTTAGATATGCTACTCCCTCTACCCCTTTCTGTATATGAAGTCTTTTCCAGCATTTATACATACTTGTCTATATCAGTCCTTCATTTAGGTATTTCTCCCTTGAAAAGTAGACAGATATTTGCCCTGTTGATATCAGTAGCTCATACACCTTTCTGCATTTTAGCTTTCTAATAATAGTGAGTAACATAATAGCAATACAAAACCTAGATGTGTAATCAGTAAAAATATGTGGATTTTTTCTCCTGTTAGTAATAAAACCCATGCCTTTGCTAGACTGTGGGACATCAGAGGTTTTTTATTGAGGGACTTTAGTGTTTAGTCATTTGTTGTTTATTTCAAAGATATGTTCTTGGTTTGTACTCCTTAAAAGATTTTTAATAAATTTAAATTGCTTGCTTTTGTGTAACTGCATGGGTGTCAATACTATTTATTTAAGCAGTTTTTATTACTGGGAATTAGACATTAGGCTTTTTGCGGTGATTAGTCTTCACTGTGATACCAGATTTAAGAATATGTTCATTTTCTTAAATACACAAACTTCTGAGCACTTTCAGCTCATGGCCTCTTGAATTTTCAGGATATTAGAAAGGGAGTTGCTTTGACATGATACAAAATGTTAAATCCTCTCAAATGTGATTCAGAGCGGGAAAGAAGTTTCTTGCTTGTCATTGAGTAGTGGTCTGTTTTCTTCTTAATTGTTGTGGTGTACTTCCACTAGAAGAAATTGTAAAAGCCACAAAACCCCCAAACAAACAACAAGCTAACAAACAAAAAACCCTACCATCACCAACAAGAAGTTTGCAACCCCTTGGTAAGGAAATTAAAACCCCATGGGTTGGTTGGTTTGTCTGTTTGTGTGGGTGTTTGAAGTGGATACTTCGAGAAGGGTTATAACCAGCACATGTTTGCAGGGTTGTCTCTGTTAACTGTGCCTGATCTCAGGGAAGGGAGAGGCACCTGCCACAACCTCTGTTGAGTGAAGTAGGATTTGTTTGGGATTCAGTGCTGGTTGGTTTTTTTTTTTTTTCAAATTTATTAATGAAAATATGTCAACTATTTTTTAAGTTGAAAAATAATCCTCATTTGATCAAATCACTCCTTACCAGAAAGTTCAATTATATCTAATTATATTTTTTAATATGAAGGGTGTTTTGATAGTTTTAAAACAGAAAATTACTTCAAAATAAAATTAATGCTTCAGAGTTGTCAAAACAATGGTCAGTTGAAATGATTTTCACTCTTTAATTTCAAATGCTTAAATATTTAGGCTTCATGGGGGCAGAATGTCTTTGAGTGAGAAAATGTTTTGACATAAAGTAGAAAACTTTCCTTACTCATTTTCTACTGAATTGTGTTTGCACTGGCTTAGAAGAGGTGAAACATGGTTCGTTTTGAAGGAATACATTAGTGGAAAGGAAGTGGTCCTTTTTAGGAACAAAATTTTTGTTTTGGGTTGCATTGAATTGTATCTCATGTTTTCCCATAACTCCTATGATATCTTTTAAAAGCTCCTATGATATCTTTTAATACTATTACTGTGTTCCTTCATGGTTTTTTGAAATTAAATTAGTGCTTTCAGAAAGCTGGGGGGGGTTTTCTGTATCTTTGCTTTAATTTAACTCAGGTGAAACCCTTTTTTGTGGGTCATTGTTACATTGCCAAGGTTTCACCCCCCCTCTAGATCTCAGGTTTAAGACATGACTAAAATCCAGATATTTCTTGGTCAGTGATCTCTTCAAATCATTGTTCTTTAACCTTTATAGACAACTCCTTGCAGAATGTTTTCTTTAAGATCTTTGTATAATATCCTCAGTGAGAAAATGAAAGCATATAATACTTTCCTCTACTGTCCCTTTTTCCTGTGTTCTGTGTAGAGAAATAGTGTTCTTCCTTCATTTTGCTTAAGATTTCTGAATCTGTAGAATATCACATTATTTCAAAAATTAACATAAAAATATAGGGTTTGTGTTGTATTTTTCCTACTTCTAAGTAATTATGTGAAAAATTTAATGTCTAATAGCAGTTTATTTTTGTTTCCTCAATAAACAGGGTTTAATTGTTAGCCATGTGGACTTTCTAATGGTAGAACACACGATGTAGGATAATAGAAACTCTGTGGCTTTTGGCATTTATGATGTTGTCCTAAACATTCTTTTTAATGGTAATGCATATCATGAGTATTTAAAGATACTGATGCAGAACATTCTCCTTAGTTCTAAAGGTCTCCACATGCTCTGTGTTTAAACCTGTATGATTATTATCCTACATGTTTAGTCCTGAAACAAAATGTGTTATTAGCAGAGGATGGGAGTCCAAATTAGTGATAGTTAAACTTCAGGTATTACAGGATAAAGGCATTTGAAATATTGAACAGGGGTTTTTTTCCTGACTGCTTTGGTGCTTTATTTTACATATGTTGTATTGAAACTTCGCTAATGTGTTAACAAACCATCTGATCACCTCCCTGTTTTCAGAGGGAATTTATGGAATGTGTGTTAACATTTGTCACCATTTTTCTTATTCTTTTTCTTGTTGCTCTTGTTTATGCTGTACAGTTTCAGTGAAAAAAATATAATGAACATATCAAATTATGTTCATTAAAACCTAATGTGCTGGCAAAGCTGGAAAAGTAAATGCTTCTGATGACCTCTAAAGTTTATCTAAAATATTCAGTGAGGACTGCATCCTGTCCTATAGGGCAATACTGTTCATCTTGAATTACTATTTTCTTTAGAAATCCTATAATTTGTTTTTCATTGAAAGACATATTTCATTCCCACTTTATTATCTTCCAAATCATACATGTTCACTAAACTTTCTGTAGGATATTTTTATTAATGTATCTGCATTTAACCATGTATTAGAGGTACTTTTTTCACCTTATGAGACTTCAGAAAATTTCTTTAGGTCAAGTGTCTGAAATCTTACACTTGTCTTGAGCTTAAAGAAACATCTCTAAGGATTGGATAAATCTCCTCTCAGGGAGACATAGCACAGGATTGGAACTACTTCTGAAGGGAAGGTTTATCTGGGATTTTGTCAGGCTTGACAGGGGAGAGAAAGGACCAACTTGACAATTTATTTAGGGTTTTCTGTTTGTTTACTTTCTTAAAAACGTATTTTAGACTTCTTAGAAGGGTGGTCTGTGGAACTGTTAAAAAATTTTCTAGGCAAAATGTGATGGGACGTAAATTATCTTGTGTGTGTGATGTTTGAGTTAAAAGCCAGAAGGAATAATGTCTGCTTTTTTTAAATTATGTAGGCAATTAAATTGGAATACACACGTCTGCTAAAATTAGCCCAAGAAGATCCACCACCTGAATGTGATTATCGTTTGCGTCATGCAATTGTTTACTTCATCCAAAACCAGGCACCAAAGAAGATAATTGAGAGAACATTACTGGAGCAGTTTGGAGATCACAATCTCAGCTTTGATGAAAGGTAGTGAGATCTGCACATCTCATTTCCTGTGTTCATGAATGTTCTCTGATGTGTGGAAACACCCCTTCATATTTGGCTGATGTGTTTGGCTTTATCTCCTAGTTAACAGCTTGCAAGTTTACTTTGTAAAACAAATAATCTCTATAAAAATCCTTGTTAATAGAGTAATCAATAAGTTGAATTTCTACTCCTCTAAAATAAGTAGAAACGCTCAGTGTTGTTCATAATTTTGCACATAGATTTCTGTACCTTCTTTCACTGTGCATTTCATCACTGCCCTGAAAGCCAGTAGTAGACAGCAAAGCCTTTCCAGCTGGGTGAGTGACTGACTTCAGAGCAAGACAATGTCTCTCTTCCACTCGAAATTCCATCAACTTACTTATATAAATAGGTAAATTAAAAGTTAGAAAACGTTAGTCTGATTTCTGTGTCGGGAATAATCTACTAAAGTTCTGCAAAGTAAGTGTCAGGGAGTTTCAAGCTATCTGAAATTTAAAATTAAAAAAAAGACTGAGCAGTGTGGCAATTTAGCGAAATAAAAGAAGTAATCCTTTAAAGTAGCACAGGCCTCCATCACACATACTTCAAAAGTATGCTTTCTCCTGCTGATTATACCATGCATAATAAAATGTACATTTTCTACAGCATTTTCATCCTGGTTTGCATAAGGCTGTAGCTCATTCTGTTTGAGGCTCCTATCTTTGTAAGGGTAATATCCTCTGTGAATTTCCAGTAATATTTTGTGATTTTTTTTTATTGCTTTTTGTAAGGTGCCGTAACATCATGAAGGTTGCTCAAGCCAAACTTGAAATGATAAAGCCAGATGAAGTAAACATGGAGGAATATGAGGTCAGTATTTCTTATGCTTTAAATTAAGCTGTAATGTGAAATAGTTATCAGTGAAGCTGAATTTTGTCTTCACAAATTTGTCTCAGACTGAGAAGTTAAAACTGGCTATTTATTTAAAGACTCCTTATTTGTCCAAAGGCTGCTCTTGAGCTAAAGCTGTTTTTTCCACAGCTGTAATTCCAGTGTTTGAGCCATAAATTAGTGTCAGGTTGGAGTCTGTCCTTACTTTGTTAACGAGCCTTGACGTCACTAAGAACATTTTGTAATTTATCTCCACATGAGCCACATGGCTTTCTCTATGCAGACACAGCTGGCAGGGAAGGAGGAGAGTGCCCAGAGTCTGTGCCCAGCCTTGCTCCTCTTGAGAGCTTCGTAGCAGGCACAGTCCCATTTGTGCTTTTCCTCCAGCTGTCTCTGCAGCCATTCCCATTGTCTTATGAGCAGCAGATTATTTTCTTTGCTGAGGCCATGCATAACCAGCTTACACATTTAATTCTTTCTCCTGTGTTGTTCAGAAAAACTTGGAGGGAAAGTGAGAGTGAATCTTGGACATTAAATAATTGTGACTAATAATTGCTAAAATAATTCATCTCACATTTAAAGCTAAGCCTGTAGCTGGTTTTCCAGCATCAGTTTCAAGTCATTAAGACCTCTTAACAGTGGGTGTTTATGTCCTGGGCAGATCCCAGTGCATCACCTGCACCTCCTTGTTGTGCTGTTAGGTCTGAACAACTTGATCAGAAGGATAATGGGTGTAATCTTTCCCTCACAAATCCAGTGACAAATAGTCTAATTGCCACTTCTCAGTACCAGGTTTAGGACCTACAGTAGATGCTACTACATTACAGTGTGCCTCCCTAGTCACTGATAGGGAAGGACCCTCAGAGTGGCATTCTGGTTGCATTTTCTTGGCTGTGCAGGGCTGAACACTTTACCATTTTCTAAATGATGCTGCACAGAGAGAACAAACAATTCTGGACTTAGCTCTAAGAGTGGGGAGTGGGGTTATCTTCTGTTCTTCTGCAGAAAAGTGCCCCGTTTTTAGCTCCTGCAATAGGTAGTTGGGGGTTTCTCCATAGATTGTGTCAGTCTGGTATAGTGAGTTGACATTTTATGGATGCTTTCTCAAGATCTTTCTGTTGATTCTGCAAGTGGCTGTGTCTTATGGTGTACTGTCACCTATTTTATCTTTAATGCACAACTGAAAGTCAGCAATTAACCCTCTGTAGAGAAAGTGCCTTTCTCACCTGGAGCATTTACCTGTAAGGTGAACCAGGAGTCACTTTGTATAAATGGTGATGCAGTAAGATAAATTTTCTGCTCCAGCGCCAACATCTCATTTGAGTTGCATTTGGGATTTTCTAGCACTTCCCATGTAAAGTGTTCAGGCTTTTTCTATGTCATTCTTGTGTTGAAAATTAAGCTTAATATCTGGCATATGAAAAAGCTTGCCAGCACTTTCTGAGTAATGTAGGGAAGGAGAAACACATGGTATTGTGTAATTTTACCTGTGATTCTCCAAAGATGCTTTATGTTCTTTTCAAATGGTGATAGGTTCTGTAAGAATAATCTCATCTAGAAATGTTTAGGACATTTAAGAATTTTCTTCTTATTGAGGGAGGGTGAATCCAGGTGGGCTTTTCACATATGCAAGCCTACTGGCATCCTTAGCACTTACTGTGACTACTGGACACTAAATTTAAGTGGGGGGGGGTGGGGGTGTTTAAAAAAATAAATTATATTTAATTTCTGTGGATGACGTTCTATTTACCCTTTCTTACATGCAGAGATGGCATCAAGATTATAGACATTTCAGGGAAACAACCATGTTTCTCATGGTGGGATTGGAGTTTTTCCAAAAAAAGAGGTAAGTGGTAGTACAGAACTCAAATGTAGT
Organism: Monarcha castaneiventris obscurior; assembly: GCA_026261815.1. Lineage (NCBI taxonomy): Eukaryota > Metazoa > Chordata > Aves > Passeriformes > Monarchidae > Monarcha > Monarcha castaneiventris. The sequence goes on from JAMPIT010000575.1 coordinate 11,030,969, forward strand.
AGAACAAAGGAAAGGCAAAATGCAATATTGATATGTAAAGCAATTTTTTTAATTAAGAAGTGTTTAATGTATTCTTCATTTCAGTTAAGCATTTATTCAGTCTACTAATGTCTTCAGTCTTGCATCTTCCTATTCTTAATTTCCATTTCCAATCTCCTTTCCAATTTCCATTACCAAGCCATGGGTTCTTTTCAGAGCACCCTCCACATGCACCCACCCCTATTCTTCCTTCTCTTCTACTCTTGAGTGCTCTGGGTATCCCTCAGCAATAAAAATCCTCTTTCTCTGGCACCACCTGTACATATACATTTATCTGCTTTTATCAGCAGACACAATTAGTCAAGCCCCTGTCTTATCTGCTTTTTGACTGGGTCTTCCCACTGAAGCAGTTTTACCTTCTGCATTAGTCTGAGCCAAAACTCCTCCTATGATGGGCTCTAAAGGTCAGGAAAACAGAACATATACGAGAAAAACAATCATGTATAGCTGTCATAGTTGCAGCTGATTGTCCTTAACTCCATGGTGATTCATTCCCTTCTCTTTTTGAACCAAGTAAGAAATTGTGGCTGTATAAAATGGGTGACATTTATGTACTTAATTCAGAACAGCTCAGATTTATTCTGATCTACACATGCAGCAAGAATGGTGATTACAATATAAATGTAGTCAATCACTGATTTTTCATGTATAAAACAATAGGTAGGGAAATTTATAGTGGGAATCAAATTTAATTCTTTGTCTCTTTGTTGTGTAGTAAATTGCTTCATATTTCTCTTTCTTGTCTTGTATCCTCCCAAAAAAGAGAGGCCCCAAACAATACAGGAAAATTGATTGCAAAAGACACAGCCTTGCATTTGTGACAAGATATGTCTTTTTATACTGGCTGACACAATGAGCCCAGAGTCTTGGGTTGTCTTTGGGTTACCACCATGCAATAAACAGTACATTTATTAATAATCTAAATTGAAATGTGCTGCACTATTGGTCTTACACAGTTTATGTACAAAGGCTAGTCAGAAGATTGCCTGGCTTATTTGAAAAACAAACGCTCTGGTGTTGCTTCATCCTTTAAAGAGGCAAAAATGTCACAGGTATTGGTGTAGTTTATAGGAACCCCTGTACTTCATGCACTCTTTCAGCTTGCAGGCAGGGGTGAAACATCTTCAAGTTCCTTGGTACTGGGACCTCCAGAGTGGCACCTTCAATTGTAAAATACCGGTGTTTTCAATAAATTTCTTCTTGCCATAACATATTCTGATTATGCCATAGAGGAGAGAGGGAAGCACAGGTTTCTGCTATGTGCTAAACAAAGTTCTCCATTATTTACAATAACTTGCAGAATTAGGGTGAGGTGTTTGTTACAAAACATCCTCATAATTTAGAAAACAAGCCTATGATCACCATATAGTATATACACATTAGAGTATAACCAATGTTATACTCTAATATAGGTCAGAAATAAAAAGTACAATTTCAGAAGTGCTTCAAGAAGTGCTTGATACAAAGATGGTAGGACTAAAGTATCGTTAGTGGATGAGTGAGGATCTGGGTATCCAGTGACCTGCTCCAATGGCATCTTGTGCAAATACATACCTGTGTTTCAGCTTCAGGTTCCCAAGGGACCCAGAGATTTACTGAGGTTCCTGCCTTGCACACTTGAGAGAGCAATGGTACCATCCTTATGCTGGAAACGAGACTGAGCTGCTGATCCCTGTCAGTTCCTTTAACACTGAAATCATAAAAACATAACTTTAAAAGTATTTATGAAAGGATAGACTTTCATAATAGAAATATGATCTTCATTAGTAGGACAGTAGGAGGCTTTTTTTTCCCTGCAAACCCACCTCTCTCTTGACCAACTTTCTTTAGCTTCAATAACACTAAGAGATAACCTAGCAGCACTCAATGTCTTGATGGATCCAAAAGTCTACCTTTATTCAAGCAAGCTCTGATTTCTTTAATTGTATTGTGTTGAACAAACACAAAAAATCAACATTAAAGTAGTTTGGTGTATCTTTTTCATGCCTACTTTCAGTGGTCACTCATGATCCCTGATGGTGTGTGACAAGGCCCACTTTTCACTGCAGATGGAGAATTAAGGGGCCTTTCAGGCAGAGCTCCTCTGACTGTGATGTGGAGTAGGAGCCTGCTCTGGCTGAGATGAACCCAGCCAGCTGATGAGCCTTGGTAGGAGTTTTGCCTGCAGCTCACTCTTGTGGCAGCAACTTAAAAGTGAACAACTGTAGGCTTTACCAGTTGCCTTTTAAGTTTCTTGGAAAGCCAGTACAGCCTTTCAGTTTTGACTGAAATGCCTTTTTCAAAGCAGTGCTAGAATTTTTCCATTCTGTGCTTTCTGCGTGTTTTCCAAAGCCTTGACCCAGTCAGCTCCTGAATTTTGTGAGCAGCTTCAGTGATCTTAAGCTTAGGCTGCACAGGCTTGAGCTTATGTGCAGTTCAGGAGTGAGAAGGCAGAAAGCCAACCGTATCCTGGGCTGCACCCAAAGCCCCGTGGGCAGCAGGGCAGGGAGGGGATTCTGCCCCTCTGCCCCGCTCTGCTGAGACCCCACCTGCAGTGCTGCATCCAGCTCTGGGGTCCCAGCACAGGAAGGACAGGGACCTGCTGGAGCCAGCCCAGAGGAGAACAACAAGGGGATCAGAGGGATGGAGCACCTGCCAGATTAAGACAGGATGAGAAAGTTGGGGCTGTTCAGCCTGAAGGAAGAGAAGATTCTGTGGAAACTTGAAAGCAACCTTGGAGAATCTGAAAGGAGCCTACAAGAAAGATACAGAGAGACCTTTTACAAGAACATGGAGTGACAGGACCAGGGGGAATGGCATCAAACTAACAGAGAGGAGGTTTGGATTTGTTATCAGGACGAAATTATTTACAGTGAGGGTGGTGAGGCACTGGAACAGGATGCCCAGAGAAGCTGTGGAGGCTCCATCCCTGGAAGTGTTCAAGGCCAGGTTGGGTGGGGCTCTGAGCAACCTGGTGTAGTTGAAGGTGTCCCTGCCCATGGCAGTGGGGTTGGAACCAAATGACCCTCAAGGTTCCTTTCCAACCTGGGCCACCCTATTTCCACATTCTGTGGATCTGTTTGCTAATTGACACTGTAGTCCCATTCCTCAGACCCAAGATACATAAGGAGTCTGAGCTTGGATGTACAATCATGATAATCTAAAATAACTTACCTTGCTGTTAAATGGCACCGTGGTTGTTTCAGGAAAGGGTCACACACAAGTGAGGGAAGGAGCAAGAAGAGAGCAACTGGAAATAAGGCCACTGCCACCACTGAGCTTAAATTTGCATCAACAGAGATATTGATACTGTAGCTTTATCCTGCAGTTTCACAAATAACTGAACTAAGAATGGAGGGAGAAGGTCCTCCTTCTCTGGCTTTATAACCAGCAGTTTCAGTTCTTGTAATCATCTTTTCTTCCCCTTTCCTCCTATGTTTTCAACTGGTTTTATTGGTGACCAGTGGTATGAAGAGCTTTCATGGGTAGGAAGAATGGACTTGAGGGGAGGGTAATAGGACTACTTTTTAAATTAAAGCATAGTTTTTTATTTTTAGGACAAAATGTTGGTGAACTGTACTTCTATTACTTAAGCAATAAATATTTCTGACTGCAGGGACTATGAGCAGATCTCATGGTGGAAAACATGACTTCGGGTAGATTCTGAAATTGTAATGTTGGGATTCATCTTGTTCTTCTAAACAGGGGTATTAGAAGGTCAAGCTTTGAGGAACCATTGCTATTTCAAGTAGCCTTTTCCCTTATTTTTATATTGTCTCATTGGAAAGGTATTACCTTAAATCTTGAGGTTTTTTACTGTGGAAAACTCTTGACGTATTCAGGTATGCTCTGTGTGCACACATCATTTTTAGCCTTTTTCAGTAGCTTGGTAATTTGGTTTTGGTAGTTTCAACTTGACCCATGAGCTCATACTCTCATCAGCAGTGAGTATGTGCACAATTTCATGTTCCTTTAACCGCTCTCTTAGGAAATTTCTCTTCCTATATTTTTTTTTTATTTGAATAAAAATGAGATATCAAACTGCCTGTTTTTAGGGTAGCTGCCTGAACTGCTTTCAGTGCTTGTCTGTCATAATGGGGTCTCTGTAAATCAGAGAATTAACTGTTTCAGGTGTTTGCAGGGGATGGTGTGCAGCAGTGTGAGGGGAGATTGTTCATCTGTGTGTGAAAGGATCTCTGTCAATGATTAACTGATAGGTTCTTGGGTCCTCTCTCATTCCTTTTCTACCAATTAGCCTTGCATTTATCTTCTGCATTCAGATTAAAGACAGAAATATCAACAGTCTAACAGCACTTCTGCTTTTGAAATGTTGTGATGGCTTCTTCCATCACATTAGATTTCAAGTAACTTGGAAGAACGTACAGTTAGTGAAGCTTAAAAATTCACTGTTTCTGTTTTAGAAATAAGGTAACAGCTTTAAATCTTACTTGCTGAGGTGTAGAATGCTATCAAGATATTTATGGCAACAGAAGCTCAAACCCAGTGTGACATAAATGCACTCAGGAAAATAAGTTTTCGTGGATACCCAAGGCCAATCTAAAGCTGGTTTTGAAGTGAGTGAAATGATACCCGTTGGTTTCAGTGAGCTTTGGATCAGACTTCGTGTGCAATGGTCTAACCTAATAATAAAGTAGTTTGTTCTAATCTCTGTAAAAGACAAAATTGTATGGTTTAAAAAAACATTATGAAGAGATTGGTGGGGAGGTGTGGACTTGCTGTCCAGCAAGTGGAATTACCTGTCCTTTGAGGAACACAGTAGTTACCTTGAAGCAGGTGGTACGTGGATGTTGCATCTAATACTTTTGTTTCTTCACTTCAGCTACATGGAAGCCTTGCTCTATCTTATCTATGCTTACCAGAATAACAAAGAACTCTTGTCCAAAGGCCCATACAGAGGGCACGACGAAGAGCTGATATCTCACTACAGACGAGAGTGTTTGCTAGTAAGTGAAGGGGGAAGTATATGTCTCAAAAAGTTAAGTATGTTGCATAGCTTTAATAAAATTAATTAGTAAAAGAGTGTTGCTGTCACGTACAAGAAACCCCAAATTTCCCTCCATTAGCAATTTATACTGAGGCTTGTAAGGGAAAAAAAGCAAAAGTAAAAAAGAAAACATTATTCCTCCCCTTTTCCTTTTTGAATAGCCAATTGTTTTCTTTATGATTATAAATAGTGTGCCCACTGCCATCACGTCTGGGCTAGGTAGGAGCAGTGGTTGGTGAGCGGACTCACCCTGCTGCCATGGTTTGACGGGGAGACAAATATTGGGAAAGGCATCAGTAATGATGCCGTGCCTGAAACAAGGGATTTTTTCCTTGTTATGTCACTTCTAACAATAGTGAAAAAATAAAAGCAGGTGATGGAATCTCAGTCTTAACAAAACAGCTGCAAAATTGGAGTTGGCAGGTATGAAATGAAGTGGCTTGAGGAGAACAGAACAACTTCAAGTGGATTAGTAGAGCATATGCATCATGCCATAAATGTTAAAACACAGCTGTGGTCAATACAAATTGCCAGGTAATTCTGTAGGAAGACTGTGCTTTAAAACAAACTGATAACGATGCATGGTAGAATGTGAAATGCTGTGTACTTAAAGGCTTTCCTTTCTTGTGGTGGTTTCTGAAGAAACTAAACGAACATGCTGCAGCACTCTTTGAATCAGGAGATGATCAGGAAGTAAATAATGGCCTGATCATTATGAACGAGCTTATTGTCCCATGTTTGCCATTACTACTGGTGGATGAAATGGAAGAGAAAGATATTGTTGCTGTGGAAGATATGAGAAATCGTTGGTGTTCCTATCTTGGACAAGAAATGGAACGTAAGTCATTTACTATTAAGGTAAAAGGCCCTTGTGCACCTTTTTTATAAGTATGATGTTTTCAGCATCTGGAATTAAACCTGTATCTTTTGTGCCTTGGTAATGCTTTTTGAGCTACCCTGACTTTTGAATAATCCTGTAGATATTTAAATAAAATTTTTTCCGTATGATGCACTTGGGGTATGAGGCTGTAAAGGAAACATGCTTTTTGAATGGAAAAACATTTGTGGTGTTAGACCATTTAAAGGGACATTTATATCAATATGTTGCTAGGAATTGGTATGTCTTAGTTATTGCTGGCAGGTCTAAAGAATCTGAATTATTCCAAGTGAAACTCCTCCTTTTCCACCCACTAATAAAAAAAAAGTCACCATTGGGCAGAAAAAGGACAATTCCACATGCAGACATAAATGCTTATGTTTGTTTTTCTGGTTTGATTTGCAGCCAACTTGCAAGAAAAACTGACAGATTTCCTGCCAAAACTGCTAGATTGTTCTACAGAGATTAAAGGTTTCAATGACCCGCCAAAGTTACCCTCCTACTCCACACATGAACTGTGTGAAAGATACGCCCGAATCATGTTGTCACTCAGTCGAACTCCAGCCGATGGAAGATAAATTCTGCAGACCTTCCTAAGCACATTGTATAAACTTTTTTAGTTCTTAAACCTTGCCTTCCTGTCACAGGGTTTGCTTGTTGCTGCTATAGTTTTTAACTTTTTTATTTTAATATCTGCAAAAGAGAAATGACTGTACAAACTTTAGCCAGACTGCAAACGATTAAAGCTGAGAATCGCATGGCACTCAGTCATTTCAACCAGAATTGATGCAACATGCAAGTCTGATCATTATGGCAAAACTGCTTTTTTGCCATTTATCTGTTACAGTATTACTTTGCTTTTATCTTAAGATCCTTTACTTTATCAACAGCTGTCTGGATCATTTTGTGACTGCAACTACTTTAAGTGTCCAGTGCTGTGTAAATACATGGTACTTGGTAGCTTGTAAATGAAAAGAAAGAATAAAGTTTTATTTATGGCTACTTCTGTGTTTGCAAGCAGATACCTTGTATATTATTGTAAAATACGGGTATTTTTAGAAGAGATACAGTATATTGATGGGTTACTCAATTTTATAGACAAGGTTCTTCAAGATTTATGGCCAGTTTCCTTTCAGGTAGTTGGAGATTACTGTATGTGAATATATTGAAAAACTGTCACAGTATTATACACAATGGTGTTTTGTATATTCTTCACTGGTCTGTATGATACTGCACCTGAGCACTTTAGTGTGCGTGTGAATGGCCATGCCAGGTCTTTTCTAATAGTAGGGACTGGCTTCTGAAGCAAAATGATAATGGCACCTTCCTTCTATTCTTAGAAAAAAATTGAAGTAAAAAAATTAAAAGTATTTTCAGTATAAATATATTACACTCTCTGAGCAAAACTTCTAAAAATTGATTTAAGTAGAGAAAATAAAGGTTTTAAAAAAATGGAATTTATGAAGCTTAAGGATTAATCAATTTTTAATTGGTATTTTAGTCATGTAAGTGACCAGAAATAAAATCTTAACGTTAATTCTCTACTTGAAATGGGTTGCTATTGTTGCAACAAAATATCTCAGAAATCTTCTATCTGTCTTAATTAAATTTCTGTTGGAAGTAAAAGAACATATTTGGCTTGTTTTGTAGAACTGAAATACTGTCTGGTTTTAATGAAGAAACTTAATTATTTTGTGGAAAAAGAGATTTAATGCGTCCTTAGGTAATCCTGTTACCTGACACTATTTTGATTCCTTCTCTTTTCAGAAAACTTTTTGTGTTAGATCAGTAAAATATGTGAATATTTATTTGTATGTTTTTATTGGAGCGACACAACTTTTCCTTACAGGCTTTCAAGTGGTGTGAGTATCTGTTAATAAAGGCCACAGAGGGAAGGGAAGGAGTCATGAAGTTCAGACCACCTAGAAATGCAGTGGGCAGAAATGGGGGCATCTCACATGCAAGAAGCAGCAGAGTTCAATCTCAGCATGTATCAGTCTGAGAAGTTTTTCACTCTGGAGAGACACTGGATCACAATGTACTGGGAATAGAATGTGGCCTTCAATTCAAAATCTCTTCAGGGCTGTTCTCCACTCCTCTCTTCAGTGTTGCAGTGCTTCATGCTTTTTCAAACTACCCATTTATTTTATCAAATTCTTCTTTTAAAAAAGAATACTGACCTTTTACAAGTGAAATACTGCACAGGAGCCTTATTTTAGATCTGAGACTGTTGATGTGTGAAATATCCCTCTTAAGGAAAAAAGGTATGCTTACCATGAAATTGGAGAGAATACATTTTAGAAGCTTTCACATTTTGCACCTGTTCCACTTCGATTTGAAACTCAAAAATATGCCTACTTAGCACTGTATTTTTAAACAAGGTTTTGAACAGATCAGACTTCGCACTTTTTCAATAATAGTAAAAAGAGTTAGATGTGAAAGAGCAATTTTATTTCATTATGGCTAACAGGTTTTGAGTTTGAGTGTTTGTGGAAGCTTTTAAGGAAAGCTCCCCTCTTACCCTGAAAGAACCAGTTGCCCTCATCTATTTAATTTTTCATGACAAACATATGGGGAAAGGCACTCTTTCTAAGGTAAAAAGAGAAATTATTTCATTTGGGAAGAATACCTAAGATATTTAAATTGAAGCAAGGAAGGATGAGATTTGTTATTTGTTTCAGGGTTTTTTTATTTTCCATTTCTGAAAGTATGAAAATAATCCATTGAAGTTCATTGTACTGAGGATAAATGTGTATTCCTTCGCAGAGATAAATTTTTGAGTTGAATTGAGAAGGAAGTAAAGCAGAAATAAATATATAAGTATTTTGCCATTTTTATATATTTTAAATATATGAGTTTAAACTTTCAGCAAAATCATTAATTTTGTCTTAAAAGCCTTGCTTTTCTCACTGCAGTAAGGCAGTTGATAGCTTGGATTCACAATGCCCAGCACAAAACATCTACAAGTAACATTAAGGTAGTGAAGCATACACTCCATTTGGCTACCTGATACTCTCTGACTGAATTATGTAAGGAGATATGGTCTCTTCAGTATGGGGATTATGAAGGTCTTTATCAGGGTCTTTTTTCAGTTAATAGAACACAAAAAGATTAAGGAAACTTAACTAAAATTCATTTATAAAATCACCTGCACCATCAAGTGAAAGGTGGTGTTTTTTCCACTTGTTGCTTCATAGTGAGAAAGACCCTGAAGTTTCCCTTTTTCAATTAATTGCCTTTTTTTTATCCTTCCCAAACATGTGTCTTCATTTTAGCTGCCCAATCCTATTGCTGTATGTGAAGTGATATTTTGGTAGTATCAAGAATCCTGTTGTTTCTAGTTCAAGCTGCCATAGCAGGTCTGTTAGCCTCAGCCTAGCAGAAGGCCATGAGCAACAGCAGAATTGAGCTGAACAAACGGAGAGGATGGATGGAGTCAGTTTGTACTTCTGAGATGTGGTGATACTTGGAATCACACCAGACACCAAGACTTGACCTTTGCTATTGAATCAGTTTTGTGGACAGTCTGTGCTTTGCTGCAGGAACAGCTTTGCTCTAGAAAACCTGAAGTATGAGCAGAGCCAAAAGCATATGCTTCATATTCAAGCATTAATGGACCAAAATTTTGTAATGTCTGTATTAAGTATCTTTCAGGTTATTTTTAGGCTACTCCTATGAAGATTGCAGCTCCAGAAAGGAACTGGACACCAACAGTAGCACACAAGAGACAGCTGGATACTGTCCAACAAGTGTAAAGGTTTATAAAGGGAGACAATGGTTGCTGCCCATATTCTTCATTTGTCACGTTTCCTTCTCTCAAGCTCCAGTGAGTCCAAATGTCTGTGGGAGGCCTTATATAAGCACAAGGTAAAGAATTTCGATGGAACAATACACCACTTCAAGTCTGCAGTGAGTCACCTCATCTGTGCAGCATTTTTCAGCATAAATGTGTGTTTTTTTAAAAAATATATATTCTAGGTTTGAGTCTAGAAGAAAGCAAGAAAAGTGAGTATCAGTCTTGGCAGTGAGAGGAAAGTGGTTGCATCTTGCCATTTCTTGTTTCTGGAGAGGACATTAATACAGATACAAAAATGCTCTCATCTAAAGAGGTCTTCTAGCAAAATGCAGTAGATAGAATTCCAGAGGAGAGTGATTCAAGTGAAACAATTACTTTTCATGTTACTGTGAGCCAGTTTTTCTTTACATAGTGTGTCCTTGAAGATTTTTTGAAGTCCTGGTCTTGGTGGATAAGTTATTAAGTGGAAACAATTCTAATGCCTAAAGAGCATCTTTCTTTATAGGCAAGAATCAGCAGAACATTCCTGCTTGGTTCAGCATTTCTGTTTCTGTTCTGATCCATATGGGAGCAAAGCCCCTGAACTTTTGCAGACATGTCTGTTGCTGCCATACACACGTGTGCTCCAGCTTTATTGTCATGCTCTTAAAATCTTGGACTTGGCCGTGGAATGTTCTCAATTATGAATTTCAGATCTTTGCTCTAAGTAGCAGTAAAGGACTTGTGCTTCTCAAAACCTGTTTCTTGAGGTAGCACTTAGAACAGCTTGACTTGCTTTCTGGTAATTGGGATCAACCCAAATCCCCTTCTCGCAGGCTGGGAAATTCATAGTAGGAAAGGCTTGTTTTCAGGATGATCGTCACAGGATGGATTTATCATGAATATTAGGATTTGGTCATTCTTCATCGCTCTCTTCATATCTAAACTGAAGTACCTCAAAGTTTGGGCTCCGTGGTTCATTCTTTCACTATTTCCCCTTCCCCTGTTGTTCCCCAGTGAAGTCACTTGAGTATTCACTTTCCAGGGATTTGGTTAAGTCTTTGATTCACCATCAGCTTCAACTAACCACTGTGCCTTCACCACCAGGATACAGAACCAGGATTCCTCTGCTTCCATCTCATCAGTGTGGGCTTCAGTTTTTGACTTGCTTTTCCTGGAAATGCCTGTGCAGGATCTGTGGGTCGAGTAACACCATCCCTGTGCATACTGTCTGGCAGCTCAGCATTTGAGAGCCTGAAAGAGGGAAGTTACGGATAGTTAGCCAAAGTTAGCTAAACTGCAGAGTTCTTCTGTACCATGTCTTGTCACGTCAAGGAAAAAAAAAAGAAAAATAGGAAATAATTTGTTGGAGCCTGACTTAACTGAGCACTCTGAACTGAGCACTTCAGGAGTGTGGGGGGTGTCTTATGCACTGTATTGGCACTGCCCTGGTTTATGAAGGTTGTAGAGGCTGTTCCTCATGTACAATAATCTTCAGTTTACCGTGATCTTTACACTTTGTCTTGAATTATTAAAATTGCAGTCAAACATAACTTCTGGCAAAAAGCAGCTTTTCCTGCTGTGCTGATTTCAGTTGGTAACTCTGCGGTCCTTACCCGTGTCTCTGTTCTGTGTTTGGGTGTTGCCTATCACTGTTCAGGACCATATCTGCTCTTTTATCTGTGTTAAAGTTCCCTGGACCCATCTGTACTTTGTGGATATGCAGGCAATAGAAGAAGGGCAGTAATTCCTGTAGATAACTCTTCAAGAAACAAAGTTTGTATTTTGTCTGTGACCTTTAATCTGTAACAGTAAAACTTTCAGCTGAATGTGGACTAAGGGCTTGGGAAACCTGTGGGCGTTTGGGCAGGGGTTGCTTTTTTTAAAATGTATCGATAATACAGGATCATGAGATGGAGGGAAATGCTATATTAACATAGTAAACTTACGTGGATTAGAAAAAAACCCCACATTTGTTGAAATAAATTTTAAGCAAAGAAGTCAGTGTTACATAATGCAATTTGAAGAAAACCTCCTGTGTGCTTAGGGAAGAGGTTGGAGTGTTTGGCTTTTGTAAGGAACCTTGATCAGTGAAACCAAAAAACTTTTGTAACTTTTATATAGCTCAAGGTAATACATTCTTATAGTCTGCTTATGAAGTTGTTTCATCTGGAAAGTAAAAAAAAAACAAAAAAACAAACAAAAAAAAAACCAAAAAAAAAAAAACACCAAAAAAACCCAAAAATAAAACCCAAAAAATAAACTGTCCCCACAAAATCAAATAAACCCCCGATTCCTCCAGGAAGATAATACTGTTCTGCAAAGTCCAGGTTGAGTTTGGATGTTCAAAAAACTTGTTTCCTCCCTCCTTTGCTCAGTCTGTTTGAACAAGTACATTATGTTTTGAAATGCATATTATTTCTCTTTGAATTTCTGAAGGAAAATTTGTCATCTCCAATACTTTTCAATGTGAGATTAAGACCTGTCATTGTACTTGGTGCTGGCACTTGGTCCACCCTCAGCTGATGGTGATTTTTAGTTATGTGGTTGTTGCAAGATGCTTTAACAGATGATTTGTCACTTCAGCTTCCTTCTGTAGGATGTAATCCTCAACATTCTTTGCATACAAAGGTCTATACTGCTGTGTTTTAGGAATTTACTCCCCTTCCCCCTTATCTTTGTTCAGTTTAAGGCTGTTACTCAAATGCTTTGCAGGGAGCAAGTGAAACAGCACTGATTCTGTTTGCCATTGTTCTCCTGCACTGGAGACAGTGACATCTCTGTGCTACTTGGACTTCTTAAGAGATTTTATGGTGCTTTGTGCTCTGTGAAGTTGTTTGAAATGGAAGGTGATGGAGTTAATTACCTGTTGGTTGCAGCTGACAGAGAATATCCATAATGTTTTCTATTTAATAACAAAATGGGATTATTCTTCCCTTGACACAGTTCCCCACAAGATTAGGAAAGCTGCGTATCTTTTCTAAGAAAGTAGAAGTTTCTAGGTAAGATCTGGTAAGTGTTCAAACTGGTCATACTCCCTTTGGGAAGGCACTTGCATGGATAATGTGTTTGTTCTCTTGTCTTTGTTCCTGGAGTAGGCACACAGCTAAACATACTGATTTAGAAGTATTTATGGTGGATTTTTATTTGCTCTGTAGTAATTTTATGTTTTCTTTGGATAGGCTTGTTTTGTAAATGCCTAATGTCAGTTCTTGGTGTTAAGCAAGAAAGTGCGATGCGTTCCAATGGGAATTTTTTGTCAGTTCAGCAAAGTTGTGAAACTTTGCAGTAATTATCCTCAGTTATGTCTGTGCTGTTACCTGGCTAACTCCCTACTGTCCCCAACCAAGGCACTTCTGAAACTAAGTAGTGGGCTCAGGGCAGACTGTAATTTTCTTCATTGCTTGGTGTTCCTTTTTAGTTTTTCCTTTGTTTTTTTCAAGGAAAAGATCAGTTGTGTGGCAAAGAGAGCTACAAGAGGTTTAGGATAGATACCAAATACTGGTAAGCTCTGGCTAAGAGGGGAAGAGACACAAATAATACAGTCAGGTTTAAACTAATTTGTCTTGAGTTATTTCTGCTATTAAGACTGAATAATTTGGAGTGGTTGCACATGCTGTTCACAAACAGTCTGTGTAAGGGTGCTGTGCAAACAATGTCTATGGGGAAGTGCTGGACAATGAGTAAATGTTGAGGGCTTCTAAGTACTGTACTTCTAACACCTCTTTCCAGAGAGAGAGTACTGTGGAGTTTGATCCCTGCAGAGTTCAGAAAAGATGTGACAGGTGTTGTCAGCTACAGAGACACTCAGAACTGTGAGCGGACAGAGATATTCCATCAGGATTTCTGCAGGTGGCTTTGTTGCCTCTTCCTGTGTTTGATTAACCACAGGCTCTTTGCCCAGAGGAGACTCAGTGCTTCTCAATAATGTAGGCAAAGCTGGATTAGTCCATGAGAAATAATGGAGTGGGGCTCCCTACTGTAGAAGAAGGGGAAACAGGCGTATTTTGGACAGGAATCTCAGGGGGACAGGCATGCCTTTTTTTGGAATAGGGACAGCTGAAAACAGTTGGGCAAAGCCCCCTCTTTTTTACCAGTCACTGTCTGCACTCTGGCTGTTGCCCTCCTTGTCACCACCAGCTGAGTGTCTCAGCCGTCTGCTTCCTCGGCTGAGTGCCAGCTTTGCCACACTCCTGTGTAGTGTCACATCTGCAAGCTCATTTTTACTTCAAGTCCTTTCTGAGCCTCTCCTTTCTAGGCTACAGGCCCTGTTGGATAAGGGAAGGATGGCCTTACTTTCTAAAAGTGAAGAGGACTATCCTATTTTAAACTTGCACTCAGCTGAATCCAGCTCACTGAGTACTCAGCTACATCATGATTGACCGACTGACTCATGGCAAAGTGTATCCTTCAGGTTTTACAGCATTTTCAGATTTCTACAGTCATTGCTTATATTTCTGCTCCCTGATGAAGAGCTCTTTGCAGGGTGTGACTCCGTCCCTTCACTAGTAGTGCTTCCTCTGGAAAGAAGTTTCCAGTTAAGAAGAAACCTCTCCTGTCATGACATCAAAAAATTGTCCATGGAATAAACAAAAAAGCTGTGTGTCCTGTGGCCAAGAAAGCAAATGGTGCCCTGGGGTGCATTGGGAAGAGCGTTGCCAGCGGGTCAGGGAGTGATCCTGCCCCTCTGCTCGGCCCTGTGAGGCACCTCTGGAGTGCTGTGTCCAGTTCTGGGCTCCTCTGCACAGGAGAGACGTGGAGCTCCTGGAGCAGCTCCAGTGGAGGTCACAGAGATGATGAAGGGATGGAGCATCTCTCTTACGAGGAAAGGCTGAGGGAGCTGGGGCTGTTGAGCCTCGAGAAGAGATGGCTGAGAGGGGACCTCATCCATGTCTGTCAGTGTCTGCAGGGAGGGGTCAGAGCATGGACCAGGCTCTGCTCAGTGGTGCCCAGCAATGGGACAAGAGGCAAGGGGCAGAAACTGATGGGCAGAAGTTCTACCTGAACATAAAGAAGAACTTTCCTGTGCAGTGACCGAGCACTGGAACAGATCAGCCAGAGAGGGTGTGGAGTCTCCCTCACTGGAGATATTCCAGAACCATCTGGATGCAATCCTGTGCCATGTGCTCTGGGATGATGCTGCTTGAGCAGGCAGGTTAGACCAGATGATCCACTGTGGTTCATTACAAACTTACCTAGTCTGTGATTCTGTGATAAATCATAAATTTTGGTCTTGCGGCCATCTCAGACAGCATTAAAAGCCATGAGATTGTAATGGGAAAGCTTTTTTGGTAATCAGTGGTCTCCCTAAAGGGGATGATGGAGCTCCATGTAGCACCCGGCAGAGCTGGACTTGGCACTAGGCTTTTCTTTGACACCAGCACAGTGTGCTCTTACAGAACAGCCTTCACAGCTCTGCAGTGATAGCAAATGTTCCAGCAGCACGCGTAGCAGGATTGCATGTGGGAATCTACTTTACATGCTAAGCCCCAGAGTTACAAATTTCAGCATCAGTCCTACTGATTCAGGCCTCCGACACTGGTGAAAGATAAAAACATTAAAATGACATCAGCCACACTTCATATGAGCACGGATGTGATGAAACTGAAACTTTTGCTGTCTGAAAATCTTACATGGTGACAGCCTAGCGATGAGGAACGCAGCTAAAATACCTGAAGTTCAGTTTTGATCAAGCTCTTACTGTATTACAATATTTTAAAAGTTTCTATTTCTTAAATGGCCCATCTCCTTAAACAAAGAATCTGGAAGGTTTCAGTGGAGTGCTTAGTGGCAGTGTACATACTTTTTAATCTTTTCTTTCCAAACTTGCTGAGCTTTTCCTCTGACCTGCATAGGACATGATTTAAAATGAATGCATTAATTTGAACAGCTTTTCTTCTGTAAATATATAGAACATGTGTGCTATTGACAATGCTTTTGTAATGTTGCTGATTTTACAGAGCCTGGGGCTTTGTCTGGGCTGGGGTTGGTTTGCTGTTATGCCTTTTTATGTTTTCTGAAGAGCCTAAAGCTGGCAGTGATCCCTTCAGAGCCTCTGATGCTGCACTGTCCCGGGGAGCAGGGGCTGCTAAGGGATGAAGTGTTTATCTGCTGTGCTCCATGAGAAACGTGAATGCTGCCCTCAGCCATGGACACAGCTGCCATCTGGGAGGGCTGTGAGGACCTCCACGGTAAAAGGATTCTGGAATACTCTGAATTTCTTCCGTCTATGTGTATTTGCTGATACTGAAGTGTGGATGCGGGTGATGAGAACTGTGGGCTGCCCAGGCAGCTTTTGCACTCCCCATCGCTGGCAGCGTTCAGGGCCAGGCTGGATGGGGCTCGGGGCACCCTGGTGCGGTGGGAGCTGTCCCTGCCCGTGGCAGGGCTTGGAACCGGGCGCTGTTTCGGGCCCCCGCCAGCCCCGGCCGCTCCCGTTCCCTGCCCGTGCCAGGGGGTGGAACCGGGCGCTGTTTCGGGTCCCGGCCAGCCCCGGCCGCTCCCGATCCCGGGCCTGGCAGGGCTTGGAACCGGGCGCTGTTTCGGGTCCCGGCCAGTCCCGGCCCTCCCGTTCCCGGGCATGGCGGGGCCTCCCGCGGGGCCGCAGCGGCACCTGCCGGGCCGCGGCCGCCACTGCGGGCGGGACCCCGCGGTCCGTGAGGGGCCGAGCTCCGGGATCGGTCTGCGGGAGCACCGGAGCCCTGCGAGCCCGCCAGGAGCCGGGGGAGCTGTGTAAATAAACTCAGGCACTTGGTGTTCCCGCAGTGAACGCTCTGCTGGCAGAAGGGCTCCGGAGAGGTCCCGTGGAAGCTGTTTGTTCTCTCAGGGCACTTAAGACCCGCAGCAAAGGAAAAGTAATTTTACGCTTTTAGTTGCGTGTTCGCGGGAATCAGAACAATTCCTTTCTTCCCTTGGGCTGGAAATGAGGTGTAGATTGTACCAGGGGAAGTCCGAAGTGATTCGGGACTATTTTAGGACAGGCAGCTTCTTTCAGTAGTTTGTTCTAATGGCTGCAGTTCCTGTGGCAGATTCATACTAATCTGCTTTCTGAATTTAAAACAGCCTGGGGTGGTGTTCTTAGCAACTGGTCCCTTTCCTCTGAAATTCACTTTTGTCATTGGTGCCATGGCTGTGGCAGGATGTACCAGCTCCCAGGAAGCATTCCTAGGAAAATCAGTGGAGCTTTTTGAGACTCAGGTGTGTCTGTGACTAAGAGACTTCAGGATAGTTTATTAGCAGATGTTTAAAAATAATCTGACATATTGTGAATTTAGCCTTTCTACCTTCGAGGTTGTGTATAAATGGGAGATTCAGGATAGCCATACACTGGAAATTTTCAGAAGCTTTTGTTGTAGGTTATTTTGGTTTGGCTTAAATTTCTATGAAAATAGTAATTTTACTTTGTTATATATTCACACTTTACGTCTGCTAGTGATGTCTAGCAGGAAAGAGAAAGAATAGTTTACGAAATAATGAAATAAAGTTTCAGTTGGATGCCTAGAGCAAGTTAACTGCTAATTAGTGGGTTAGTAACTAACTGATGGGTTTCTTGCTTATTTGGAAGTGTGTACATGTGAAGAAGCAACAGTGGATACAAGATGATCTGGCATAGCTGAGGTCACAAAGGAAAAGTTCCACAGAGATAACTGAGTGAGAAATAAAATTGCCAATTTGTTTTTTTTTTTTACTGCTAGCCTTCCTAGCAATCAGATAATTTTGACCTCATGTGCCCAAGAGTGGCAAAAATAGCATGTGTGGCAGTGCTTGTCAGGACCGAAGTATCGGCATCATGATATCATGACAACGGAACACAAAGTTTGTGGCTTGAGCTTTTCTTCTGAGCTTTTGAATGTCAGAGAAAGTTCTAACCTGGGCTTGATCAGGTCATTTTGGTGCCCACCTGAAAACGGAGGCGTTCAGGGGCTCCAGCATCCTTTTTGCTGCCTGCAAAAGAACGAAGAACAGATTAATCTTTATTGTGCTCACCTAGTTTGAGATTCAGTAGGCAGACCAAAGATTGCTTTAGCTAATTAGGCCCTCTAATTGGATTTAAAAA
Source organism: Monarcha castaneiventris obscurior (assembly GCA_026261815.1). Classification (NCBI taxonomy): domain Eukaryota; kingdom Metazoa; phylum Chordata; class Aves; order Passeriformes; family Monarchidae; genus Monarcha; species Monarcha castaneiventris. The sequence goes on from JAMPIT010000575.1 coordinate 11,048,700, forward strand.
GTTATTAACCTTTTAAATAGGTTCTTCAGAGTGGCATGTCAGCATGTTCTGAGCTAATGTGCAGCCAGCTATTGGTTCCACTTGCAGGGCTGACAAGCAGAGGGCAGGCAGGGTTAAGTTGCTCCTTGGGGAAGGGAGGGCAGGGAAAACTGTGTCCCTGCTCTGCAATGTCAGGGGTGCAGGAGAGGAAGGTGGTGCAGGTTCTCAGCATGCCCAAGTAGCTGCTGCCTTGTCTCCTCCATCACTTCCTGCTCATGGAACCAGCTGGGATTTTATCAGGAGGCTGAAAGAAGAAATAAAACTCTCACAAAGAAAGTGGGCTTTTTTTCTCCTTTGATGCTGTCCTGCCTTTGTGTTTGCCCCTCCTGTGGCATATATTAAATTTCTTCATCCCACAGATTGGAAGGGGTTCCCCGTGAGATGTGCATTACAGAGTACTGAGAATGACTGGACAAACTGGAGGGTGGTGTGTGCATATGAAAAGCTACAAAATAGAATCATATTATTTTCTGGGCATATTGGAAGGTATTTTAAAGTCTTTTAAAATATTTGGACCAGCTCTGTTGGTGACTTTTTAATTCTTGACAGATTTAAGTGGTCTACAGTGTTTGTGCTTCTGTGCCACTCAGTCCCACGTGTGCAAGACCAAAATAGCACTTCATGAACACGTCAGAGATAACCTAAGATGTTTAGATAATGTGACTCATGGTCAAAGTTACAGAGATGGATGAATTTGTGTTGCTGTAGTATATCTACAAGATCTTTCCTGCAGGCATTTCTCCCTACACAGTGTGCTTTAGGACTTGTGAAATTTTCTTTTTTTCCCAATGTGCAGTGTATGAGGTCATATGGGCAAGAAAGAAGATAGATGTGTGTTTATGCAAAGTCGCCCTATGAAATAGAAGCCAACGTACAGCAGAAAAGCTCTCTGATATTCAGTTTTCATATAACAAGGAGTTTAAATCCCCCCATTGTCAAGACCCATTGCATTTTTCTTTCTTGCCATCAAAATTACTTTTCCATGGCTTGTAAGTTACTCTGCGAGAGCTGGAAACCTGAGGCCAGCACTGAGCCATTTGTGTTCATGCTAAAGAGCTGCCATTTGATGGATTTAATTAACACACCAGCTGCTCTGTGCTTGCTGCTCCCCTTCCTGCTGTCTGGAGCAAAGCTGATGCTCTACCTGCTCCAGGGAGCTCAGCCTGACTGTCCCAGCCGTGTCACACCGTGCCTTGCTTGCAGCATGTCACAGGGCTGCCAGCCTGCTGACGATGGACTTCTGTCACTGCTCAGAGCTCCAGGGCTGACAGCAGTCCCCAGCTGCCAGCCTGGTCTCTAGCACGGAACAGAAGGAAGTATGTCATGCTTCTGGTGCTGAGCTTTTTCCATGCTTCCACTTCCAAATGCTTTGCTGAGAAGCATTGGGAACATTCTTCAGCTCCACATCATATTCACTGTGAAATATTCAGAGAGAAGCTTTGCCAAAAGTCAAGGATGGAGCTAATATGTGCAGCAGTAGCACTCAGTGATAATGCTCAAAGTTTTCCAGGTTCCACTTCAAGTGAGAAACCTGTAGCTATGGAATTGCAGACTGAGGTATGGAATTTGTCTTAATGGAGTACCTACAGTGGTGGAAGAAGTAAAATAAAAAGGGCAATTTTCTTAATATAAACTCAAAATCCCCAGTACTTTGCTGGCCCTTACATTATTTCCAGCTGTATTGGTTCCTTGTTGCAGAACCAAAGCATGCAGTAAATTGGTTTTCTGCCATTGTAGTCCTTGTTCTTGCAGTTGCTAAGCTCTTTCTAGAATACACTGGCAGATTTCTGAACTGATTAGTTGTCCTATGTGTTAAAACTAACATAGTACAGTGCTATCCCCCCTCACAAATCAAGGCTTGTAAGTCTTCTGTGTGGTTCATTCAGCAGAGTTTATGCTGTAATGGAAACGTTCACTGGGAATGTGTAGTTGTGACCTGTGCAGTCTGAAATGACGCACACTTGGAAAAAATCTTAGTGTGGTACGTTGTCATGAGGGGTTATAAAAGCATGAAAAATAGATTGCTGCCCTATTCCTCCTCTGAAAGATTGATTATACGCTTCTTGGGAGTGTGGTTTCAATTTTGGAGAGCCAAGTCGTGGTTTATGAGCAGGTACCCCAGAGCAAACCCAGCCCTGCAGCAATTGGACCTGACACTCACTTGAGGCAGGGAGGGACACAAGACTTGGGGATGTGTAGTCTCACCATCACCTTCTGGTTTGTGTTAGAATGTGTTCTTGAAACCCCAGCTGAGAGAAAAATTCTGCTGTTAGCGTACTAAAATCAGAGATGGTAAAAGTGAATAATGATCTTGAACATCTCTTCATTTTAAAAGACAGAGTGAAGAAAGATGTGTCCTCCCCAGTGTATGGAAAGGAAGTTGAGCAGAAATAAAAGAAGGCTAAGGTTGGGCCCTGTGTTTGAGGACTGTATTTCTGTTTGGGGTGCTGAGTCTTCCTTCTAGAACCACAAGCTTCTAGTGAAGCTGGTTGAATGCTCCTTTCCCACTCAAGAAAACTGAAAATATGTTTAAAAAAAAAAGTCTTGATTGTGTGCTATCAAGTCAGTCTTCATCTGCTCCTCCTATAGATGAGACAGAACAGTTTCTGTCTGTAATATGGCATTGGCACAAATGTGTGTGTATGAATAGACATATGTGTGTGCATGTGTTTGTGTGTTTATTACCATTCTTCCTCCACAAAGGAGAAAATGGAATATGCTGTGTGTTCAGTAAAAGGCAAAACCCTTCAGACTCATGTTTTAACAAGTTCTGGATGTCTGTAGGCTGCCACTCAAGCAGATTTATTTGCAAGGGCTTGGTAGTTCCACCTTGAAAGCTGATAATCAATATTTCAGTTCAAAGCTACTCAGACCTCTGCAAACATGCAACCTTAAAATAACCTTAAAGTTTTTTTGTTTGTTTTAACTTCTGAAAAATTAATACGTCTAAAAATCACTTTCAAAAGTAATGAACCGTATAAAGAGCATAAAAGAAACTGAAAAAATCTATAGAGATCACAGGTCAAATGCAAGTGTCCGGGTTTTAGAGTGCTGTGTGGAGCCAACACTCTCCAGTTATCCAGGGTATCTGCTATGTTCACATCACAAGTCTTGAATAATATTGTCGCTTTGTAAAGAAAATCTTACTTATGACTTAGTTGAAAGCAGAATAAGACTCATTTTAGGGTAACTGAAACATCAAAGTCAGTTAAAATTCGGCTTTATTATGCTGATATTAAAACTATTGGAGAGTGCACCGTAGGGAATTATTTACCTATTAGCCAGTTCTGTGCTAATGGAACTTCAAAAAAGCTATTTTTGGGGGGTAAACGCTAAAGATAAAAGTGGACTTAAGCTGTCATTTTCAGCTTCTAATTTGTACCTTTTTTCCTCTCTGTTAAAGCCTTTGTGTTCTGAGTGAACTGTAAGATTCCAGAGGTCACAAGTGTTGTTTTGTGTGTGGCTTTTTGCATGGCTACCACGGATCACTGTTTGCAAAAACAGCAGCAGCCACTTGGATACCAGTGCAAAACACCCTTGCTCGAATGACCATTTAGTGGCAACTTGTCCTAGGATCCCGCTTTTAGTCCTTATTTAGTTGTACTTCTGAGGGAAGAAGAGGGGAAGAGGTTTTCTGTCATCACTCATGTCAGAATGAGCTGCTTTCCAGTCCCCTCAGTCCTGTTTCAGATTGCACAGAATATTGTGAGTCGGAAGGGACCCACAATGATCGATCATCAGGTCCAGCTCTTAGGTGTATGGCCTGGGCAGGGATCAAAACCACAACCTTGGTGTTATTAACACTGTGCTGTGCCCGGCTGAGCTGCTCTCAGAGTCCTGTAGTAAATCAAACCACTGTGCAAGCTCCTCTTGGGAGCAGGTGGAATAAAGAAGTCCACAATAGACAGCTCCCATCCCATGATCCCTGGGAAGCTGCGAGGAAAGAGAATTGAATCGAGAGTTGCTGGCATGGTACTGCAGAAACCAGAGAGGCTCACGGGAGATGCTTTCACACAGTGGATGCTTCCTTGCAAAAAATCCTCAGCACTGTGCTGCACAGTTGCTGGCAGCAGTAGTACAATCATAGCAATAGTAATTGCAACTAATTAAGTAATTAATAGTAAGGCCCATTGCCCCACCACGACTCCTGTGGGACTGGCGAGTAAGGAAGATGGGCCTTAGCAGTCTTTAGCCCTGATGGTTTTTGGTGCCAAGTGCTCCTTGTAAACTAGTAGTAGTAATATTGATGAAAGTTGTTGTTACCATTTTGCTTTACAAGCCAATTCTGAATGTACTCCTTTAAATCCCTTCTCCAGCCCTCAGAGCTAAATGCCCTGCTTGATTTGGAAGTGGCGGAAACATGCAGTTTTTGAATCCTGGGTTTGGAAATCCTGTTCTTTCTATAATCATGGAAGGCAGAGAGCAACATTAGACGTGTAAAACATCACTTTGTTTTGCCTTCTCTGGTGCAGTCCCAACTGCTTTTTATAAAAGCCTTTCAGCACCTTGAGGAAAAGTTTTAAGTGCCAGAACAATTCAACCACAAGTTAAAAAGTGTTTATAGAAGGAGTCCCAAAACTAGGAAAATGTGTAACAGCAGCAGTATGAAAGTATGGATATATTGCTGCTGTGTTTTCTATAGCTGGTACTCTGATTACTATTACTTATTACTTATACAAGATTATATTTCTTGCTGTAAAAAAAGTCATTAGAAAATAAATGCTATTACTTTGCTTTCAGAAGTGAATGACACACTGAGGTTTTTATCTCTCATTACTGCAAAATAATTTTGGGTGCCCAAGTCATAACCCACCTCTTTTTTTTGTTTGTTTTGTTTGGGTGGGGGTTTTTCTGTATGTTTTTGGGGTTTGTTTGTTTTTGTTTGTTTATTTTGTTTTGGTTTTTACAGCTGTCTCCTAAGTATAAATTTGTACATGATCGGGTTGCTTTTGTTTGGCTTAGGCATTTAAGTATTGTGAAAAAGATGGAGAAGGATGGTGAAGAATGAGTACTAATTATTGCTACATCTATGTCTATTTCTTTCACATTTTCTATTGAATTTAAGATGAGCTTTCAAAAGAGACACTACCTCAGTAAAGACCTTAGTTTCATTGACATTGGAGAGCAACATTAAATTTCTTTAAACTTTTGAAAATCCAAATATTTTTTAGGAGATTAAGAAGTGTTTAAGCAATAGGATGTATGAAAACTATCTGCTCTTCCTTTAAAAACAAGAATGTGATCTATAAATGCTTTCATAAATTTGTTCCTCTTATGTAGATCTGCAAGTTTTGATAATACCTAAACAATGTGGGTGTGCTGTTTTATGGTGTTGATGTGAATGTACCCATCTTCTAACAATAATGGAGTGCAGAGGAACTGTGGCTGTACTGTTTTAAATACTGATTTTTTTTTTTTCAACTGCTCACTTGGGCATCTGAAAGTCAGGCTTGAAATGTGCTTTTAAGCATTGACTTTTCAGAGCCTCAGTCAATTGTTTAAAGACACTGAGGAATTTTATCACATAGGTTTGGGAAACACTGTATCCTTGATATGTCTACAATATTGTGTTTTACTACTAGTCCAAAAATCTGATAATCCTATTCCTTAAAAAAGGGTTTGAGGTTTTTTTTTGTTTGGTTTGGTTTGTTTTTTTTTTTTTGTTTTTCACAGAAGACTGAGGAGACACTAGGAAAAATGGAGCAGTTTTAATAGAGGAAAATTTGTTCTTCTGATGAATATATTTTCTTGCTCATCTAATATGAAGCAGGTGTTCATTAGCAGTGTAAACAGTTTTTGTTCTCATATGCTTCAGGTAAAATATCTTATGGGGTTTTTTTGCTAATAGAAGATGGAATTGGGCATTCCTTGATCCTACATAACATTTGCCTGTTCAAAAAACTGAGACCTCAGAATATACCTGCATGATTTCTGGGAAGTTAAAATTACTTTTGAGCATTTGCAGTAAATCAGTGAACCTGATCATGGTATTAAAATACCCAAACTTTGTTAAGTTTCTGCTATAAGCAAACATTTAATAATGTTTTTATTACATCATCTTAAGGCTTAAGATTCTATAACATATAGCCACAATTGTTTAATTGTTGGCCCCCCACCATCTGCTTCATAAGGTGTCACATGCTTTGGTTCAGTTTCCAGGGAAAGACTCCTCTTCCTAAATGTGTTGCGTGGTGATGAGATTATCTGATCTAATTTCTTCAGCTTTCCCCTCCAGCTGAAGTCTTTGCTCTGTGAGGGACTTTTCTCTTGTTGAGCTGGAGAGAAATGAATCCTGTAAGTCCAGGAGGGTTTTAGCCCTGCTGTAGCCCTGGAAAGAAATGCCTGCTGGCTCTGTAAGCCCCAAGGCTGCAGGTTGGAATCTGGGAGCAAACAGTAGAGCAAAAATCATGGTGTGCTTGCCTGCATTACCCCGAGGACAGCATTTGGGACAGGATATGGGGCTGGAAGAGCTTTTGACCCTGGCCAGTAGAACCCTTTTCATGTTGCTACCTGAGGAGTCTGAGCTGTCCTGCCTTATCCTGCAGTGTGGACTTTTGTGGCAGGGCCTCTGGCACACCTTGGGATCCCCCCAAAAGGGCTGGGGTGGGAAGCCTCCCTGCACCTTCTGTGGCTGTTCTCTGCCCATTTCTGCAAGGTGCACCTGTGCTCAGTCTTCCATGCCATTTGCTGACCCTACATCAACAAGTGAAAACCATTCCCTGCAAGGTGCTTGGGTAGGGGAGGAACAGAAAACAGTTAAATTGAGAAACTTCTGTGTCAGCTGTGCTTTGCAGTGCCTCTCAGCAGAAAGCATTTTTTTTGTCTTTCTCCCATCTAAACTAAGGCTGAAATTTAATTTGAATGTCTTCTGGTCATGCAGTACCCTGGGAAAGACTCTTATAAAACAAATTGTAGACCTGCTTAGTCTGAATGAGCTTTGACTTCGTTATGTTAGTACAGAATAATTAGCAGAAAACTGAAATGCAATTTTGTCTAAAAGAATGGTGGTTCTGGGGCTTTACCTCACCTAGAGGCTTGCAAGGCTTTTAGTGTCCCATCAAGCAAGCTGTCAGAGCAGGAATGTTGAGTGCATTCATTTTTACTTCAGTTCTTTTCTTACAGGAGCTCAAGTGACTCCACTGAAACTCTGGCATTTATCACAGACAAAATTAGGTCAGAAGAGAGCACAGAGGTACTGAACTGAAAAGAGATAAATTCATCTTAGAAGAAAAAAGGAAGTCTCAAACTGCAAACTTGGTTTAATTTGTCTCCTCCACATAAGGTAAGACTTTTCCTAAGGGATTTTCCAGGCAAGCTAATGGTGAATTTGATATACATATACTATTAAGTTTTGTAGGAAGAATATTTATAATATTTTTTGTTGATCTGTATAACTTAAAGCAACTGAAGAACAGTATTTTTCCTAAAAGTAAGCAAAAGCAGCCTAGGGAAGACTCTGTCCCAGTTTGGTTTTGTGGTTAGTGTCCAGTTGTGGAAGCTGCTGAGCACATTTAGGTAGCAGCATGAGTGGTGGGATTTATTTGTCATCATTATTTGCAGGACCCCAGTACTTGTATTCTGGTTACTGCCAGTCTGGTGATAAAGCTGGTAGATAAAATCTGATTGTATGTATGACTGACTGATGGTGTGACATTATCTGATGAGAAAAATTGCAGCTTTCCAATTTGCATTTAAGGAAACAAATATTAGCATCTTTGCTATAGAACATTTTCCTTGATTGCATATGCTGTTACAGTGTAGATAAGGTTTGAATTTTTTGCTGGGCCTGATGGAATATGTAAACACAGAAATATCACACTCCTAGGAAATAGCCTCTTGAAGAAGATGCCTCTAGTTTTACCTAAATATCTTTCAAAACACATTGGTGTGTTTGCCACTTGCTCTTTATCTTATGTAAATTTGATATTACCCAGATATATTTTTATACAGGGATTCTTCTTGTCTAAAAGCTTTTGCAAGCAATTAATTCTTGTGTGAATTCACTATCTAAAGCCACTATTGCCTCTATCAGTAAACTGAGTCAAAATGGGTAACTCTGGATTTATCAGTTACTTATGATACAAACCTCCCAGTAGTTACTGAAAACTTTCTTACAACCAACCTACAACTCTCTGCAAGAGGGGCATCGTGTGGTTCACACCATACAGCACTACATCATTTAGTAGTCCTGGTGAATCAGAGTCTTTTGCAGCAGAGGGGATGTGAGGAAGAAGATTGGAAAGGGCAGGCAGGATACACAGGAGATGGTTTCTGACTATTCTTCTAGTGGTAATATGTATTAAATTCTGTACTGTGTACCAGTTAAAATAAAAATATAAAAATCCAGCATGAAGAAAGTCAGGAAAACACATGTGGTTCCACTTGTTCTGTGGTTTGTATCAAATCAAGGTTATGAAGAGAGCCCACATCGTCCAAGTGAAAACAGAATAGAAGAAAATTTGACATTTGGACCTTAATACTGATTCCTCATAGTTGGGGTTAAGTATAGTGGTGTTTAGAAAACCACCTAGACCTATTTTGAATGCAAAATAGATACTAGTTAAAAAAAAGAAAAGAAAAGAAAAAAAAAAAAGAAAAAAGAAATGTATCTGAATGAAGATCTTGTTTTCCCTTATCTCCCAACAAACCTGTGTGGGAGTGTACTGCTGCTATGCAAATTGTATTTGACAAAAGCAGTAGGTGTATGTTTAAGAGCATCTCTTATCACCAAGTCTTTTCTAATACTAGCTTGACTTTTGATACTCATGATATTACAAATACTTTTCATAAATATTTTATAACAAATTGTCAAATCCTTATGTAAAAGCATTTACTGTGTTTGCAGCCATATCTTGGGATGTAAGACACTAACTTTTTTAGCTGATTTATTTTAAGAATTATTATTCTCATTTAGCACATCCCATAGTAAAGTCAGATTCTGAAAGGTAAGGACAGACTTTTTATAAGGTTGGTAAATCAAAGTTAGTCTGTCAAGATCCTACTGTTATTGCTAGAACATTTAATTAACCAGCTTCTAAAGAATTACCACATCTGCATATGGGAAGAATAAATCACTGAGGTAGAAAGCACAAGACCTTCTTAATGTCCTTGTAAATAACATGGAAAATCTGAAGATTTGCCTGGAAGCTGTTGTAAAAGAAAAATCTAGTTTAATGTACTGACCTGATTCTGTTCCTCTTGGTAACCTTGCTGTAAGGTTTTAAGTCAGATGGAGCATATCTGAGAATCTAATAGAAAGCCGAATGGATAATGAAGTGTTTTAAATGAAATGCAGAGAAATATTGATAACTCTGGGTTTGGGGTTGGAATTTTATTTTTGTTGTTGGGGTTTTTGGCCTTTCAAGTATGGTAAATGATTTTAGAGCATAAGTATGTACATCAAAGTGTGTTTGTTTTCATATGCTGTCACTTAAATTTAAAAAAGAAAAGCCTGTGTTTTTGTGCATTGGCATACATATGTATGAGTGTACATGCACATTATATTTCATAGAGATGGAAGATAATGATTGTTTTCTTAAGGATAACAGATTGCATTTTAACACAAGCTTTAAGAACTTACTGATGTTTTTTATCTATTCCTACCCCAAATGGATACAGCTATTATTTTCTTCAGATTTCATGAAAAGAAATACATTAAACCACCTTTTCTTCATCTTCAGTATCAGCCTTGTTAGGTACCACAGCTTAAAAATAGGACTGAGAAAATTAAGCTCTGTGTCTGGCTAAGCAATAGTACATTTTCAAAGAAGATGATAATGGGCAATTACAGTAGCTCAAACTACTTTCTCTGATACCAAATGCTAGAGCATTTCTTTTTGAAATATTCCCAAAGCTGCAGTTGCTCAGGGGCTATAAGGGGCAATCATTTGAGACAAGGACAAGTCAAATGTCTCTTTTGAAGTGCCAAATTGTATTTTTTCAAGCAGTATTCTCAAAATGGAAGATAAAAGTTCAGAGTCTTTTGCAAGAGAGCTTCAGTGCAATATGCACTTTGGAGGAAAGTCACTGTGGTTTAAGTTTGAGTGATAAGGACTTTCACTGTACGAAATGAAAAGAGAAGGACTTCAAAGTTCAGTGTTTGCCTTGCAACAATTGCCAGTTTCTGATGTCCAGACACTCAAGTGAGGTTGATCTTTGCTCTCAAAATTACTCATTTTGTCGCAGAGGTTGAAACTGTCGGGAGAAGCCAGACCCCCCTAAAGGTGAATTCTGGCTTTCATTTCAGCAGACTGCTTCCAGGTAGGAATTGTCAGGATGCCTGCACAGCTCTGCCTTGTACCAGTGGAGCTGATGGGAAATTTTCTAGTTAAAGAAACCTGATCTGATTCATGAGAAATCTTCCTGACCACCCCGTGGGTGAATGGAAGAGGAGAAGAGAGAAAGGTTGGGCTGGCAAGTAGCAAGTAACACTATTGTGAGAACTCCTACCAGGAAGCTGAGGTTCATGTTGAGGTTTCTGTCTTGCCTGCGTGAGTGGAAGGGCTCCCCAGCTGTCCAGGCAGCGTCTCCTTGTGCTGTTTATACAAAGGGGCATAGCTCCAGCAGAGCCAGAGGTACTTTCTCCAAAATGACTGGTGATCAGGTTACAGCTCTGGGATCTTGGAGATCAGAGTTCAAAACCCCTTTCTGAATCACTGAGAGGAATTAACTTCTGGAACAGCTTGAACACAATATTTCTCTGTCATGTAAAATCCCACTCTGAGCAAATCGGATGTGTGAGTCTCTGTCTCAGAAGGCCAGATGAGCCCTGAGAACAAGGATGTTCTGAATCTGGGCCTATAATTGTGAAATAAATTTGAAACCCCTGGGTTTCTGTCCTGATGAGACACTTGTTGTTTAACTGTTGACCTTCCACAGGATTTGTCTCTTAGTTTGCAGGGCAGTCTGTAATAACACCACATGGGATTGCTGACTGGGTGAAACGGGCGTGTTACCACATGACCCTCTCTTACCTCCCTCCTAGCTCTTGCAGAGTGCTTGCTAAATGCCAGGCATTGCTGCCATCCCCTGCAAGGAGTGAATCAGGGCTGTGGAGCAAGTTAGACTGACTGTGAGATCCCAGCGTTGGCCTGAAAGGTGTGGAGGTAATGAGGGAACTGCAAAAGGAGGCAAAGAAGTACAGATAGTTTAAATATTATCCCACATAATGATGAATTAAAAATTCCAGTCTAAAATGAGTGTGGTCCCCACTAAGTGAGCTACATATTGGCTGGCTAAATAGAGGATGACTGCATGATAGTGAGCTTCTGTGAGGTGATTCTTATTTCAGTGAATGGGATCTACTGTCCTCCTATAGCTCAGTCTGTTATGAGACATCCGTGTGACTTTAGCCTTGTTTTCTTGTCTTCTTCATTGCCTCCTCCTTGCTTTATTTCCTCACTGTCCACTCCAGGCCTCCTATCAAGCTACTGTCACCTGCTCCTTGCCTCCTTGTCTGTCCTGTCTGTGCTACTGCTGTCAGGGGCCATCAAGTAGATCAAAGGGATGCAGCACCTCTCTTATGAAAAAATGCTGAGTGAATTGGGATTGTTCAGTCTGGGAAGGCTCTGAGAGGACCTAATTCAGCCTTCTGGTACCTGAAGGGAGCCTACAGAAAGGATGGGGACTATTTGCAAGTGTATGTAGTGACAGCACAAGGGGGAATGGCTTCAAACTGACAGAGAGTAGGTTTAGATCAGATAGTAGGAAATAATTCTTTGCTGTGTAAGTGGTGAGGCACTGGAACAGGTTGTCCAGGGGACTTGTGGATGCCCAATCCCTGAAAGTGTTCAAGGCCAGGTTGGATGAGCCTGGGGTTCTGATTTAGTGAAAGGTGTCCCTGACGCTGGCAGGGGCTTGAAACGAGATGAGCTTTAAGGTCCCTTCCAACCCAGACTGAAATCAGACTAAACATGATTTGCCCATGCTATGCCCAGGTGTGTCAGGCATGCTTCAGAAGGGGAGCCAGTGATTGCAACAAAATTAAATGAAATGATTGCATTTTAAGTTGCAGAGAATTTGTACATCAGTTGGGCTTGCTGTCTTGCTAAGGCAGGCCCGTTTGGAAAATTACCTCTAAATATTTTTAAATGTCAGAATATACACCTAGATGAAAACATATTCCCTGCACTCAGATGAGCATGTATTCCAGAACATATTGAAAAAACCTTGGTGCAGTAAATGCAGTTCTCTGACATATGAGAATAAAGGCAGCAGTGTTAGCTGCGCGTGCAGTGTGTGTGTGATTGCAGGACTGTAACCAGTCCAAGGCTGCTGGGACCACAGAGCCCAGTGTTCCTTCCCTGGCAGTTGCCAGCACTGGCTGCTGAAGGAAGAAAGAGGAACATATCAGCAAACAGTAACACTTCCCAGGATAATTTTCCTAACCTTCAACAATTTGTGGTTCAGGAACTTTATGAATCAAGGGTAGTGATTCTGCAGTGAAAAACTGAATAGCTACACATTGAGTATTTGTAATGAGGGAGTGAACATTCATTTAGCAAATGCTCTATAAGCACATAAAGAAACTCTGTTCAGTCTGTATACATGAATGAGATGGGGAATTAATTTCCCCATTTCCTGCCTTATGAATGTTTTACTTAAGAACATTTATACTATTTTTAGTGAAGTTCTGAAAACAAGGGCGAAGTCCCATGGTAATGAGCGATTTGATAGGGAAAATCAGAGTGATATTTAAAAAATAAATGTTAAGAAATGTTCTGGATATTGTGAAGAGTGTTTCCTATTCCCGTTGCAACTCTAGTGTTTAAAGGTAAGCAAATTCCTTTAAATCTTGGGGCCTGGTCATTCATTACAGATGAATTGGTTTAACATTACTAGGACATTTAATCCATCATGTAAGCCAATAATACAGAAGTGAGGATGACTAATTATTTCATTTATGTGATTTCATTGTAGGCACTGATACACATCTCTGGAGAATATTTTCAGGCAGCCTGAATAGCTGTTTCATGCAAAATTCCCCCACGTGCTGTCTCTGAGAATCTTCTGACAAATAGATATCTAGTTTTAGTTCATTACTGTTCAAGCTTTTATGTAAAAATATTCAACACAGAACTATTTCTTCATTGTTATTACTGTTATTAAGTTTGGGGTTTCTCTGAGAGCAGGATGTAGAAAATGCATGCAATTTAATTCCTAATGCAAATCTTTCTGTACATTGCAGTGAGTGATCACATTTGATCCAGTTTTAGACCCTGTTCCTTAAAATTCAACTATAAAAGATCATAGTAAGAATATTCTGGGAATCTGGTGCTTCCAGCTCTGAGCAAACACTTGGAAAGTCGGTTCAGGAAATCTTTTTTTGAGATGCCTGAAGATCTTTCCAACTTAGCCTATCTGGAATCTGGATCTTATCTAGCAGGAAGAAGATTTGTTCCAGGCCTCACTTCAGTGGTGACTATTTATACAGTCTGTTGTCTAAAAAGCAGAAGTAATATTGGAGTTTAAATGAGTTTAAATTATCTTTCCTTCCTGCACAGGAATGGCAAAAGGCCAGGTCCTCCTGCCAGAAAACCTTACAGATCCACCAGTTTTCATTTCCCGACTGCACACTAGTGCAGGATGGAAAACACTCCTGGTGGGAAGGGTGTTCACTTGGATTGTAAGTTTATTGTAAGATGTGTGTGTGTCTGCAGTCCAATTGTTTCAATGCCTGAAAAGTGGTCTAAACATGATTCCCCTTTCACAAAAGAAAGATGCTGTTGGCTTCCACTTCTCTGAGTGGCACAGATAGAGATTCAGGTGTCAGTACGGGTTTATTCCTGAATCATCCTTTTGAACTAGTGTGTGCCTAAATTATAGTCCCTGATGTGGTTTTTTTTCTCTTTAGGTAGCTAAATTGTCAGATTGGGCCTTCAGTCTGCTGTGAGAACTCTTGTTCATGGCAAAGTCCCTCTCCTCACACTTCGGAGCTGTTCTGTGAACTCATGTAGATGTGACCGATTTATGTTAAATTTGTGTGATTAATTTCCATATTACCAGAACCTCTTGTGGCTGCCTTATTTGTGACTATTAAGCTTCTGTCAATGAAGAATTTTAGACCAATACAGGAAAACCCTAACACTTAGAGACCTGCAAGGTGATGTGGATGGTCTGAGGCTGTAGCATTCCCATTGCCACGGTTGTTTGCCAATCTCCTATCTTCTCTAATTGGAGCATAACAACCCTGGCCATTTATCATTAAGCATTGCAACATCAGTCTCTGGCCTTTTGCTGAACTCTGAAGAATTGTGACTTTTCTTTGAACTCTCAGCTTTTAGTTCCACTGACCCTATGGCCCATTTATAACTGCTGTGCCATTTATCACTCTGGGGCTTAGAAATATGGTTGGGGGGAAAGACTCAAGTGCAATCATTCACACCTATGGTCTCTTCGTATTTGGACTTCACAGTTTCTGTGTAGTGTAACTGATAGGGAGAGATTAGTTACAAAACTGTAATTCCATTGAAGGATTGTGATAATACCCTACCATAAACTGTATATGATGCTCAAGAGGTTTGACATCACTGGGGTTCTGAGATTAAGTTACAGCATCTACTATTAATCTCTGTCAGTGTCTGTTTCAGAAGAGGGTTTTTGTGCAACCCCAGTGTAAAATATAGGACATTTTCTGAGTTAGGAGACTTGCTGTTGCATTAATCGTCTCAGAGTCCTGTTAATAGTTAAACTATAGCATGACATAAAACAGATTTGGTACAAAAAGACAGAAATATTTATTTTTCCAGGCTACAGAGGAATTCTCTGTACTGACTACTAACAAGGTCTTGGGATATCAGTTTGAATCAGAACTTCTTTGGCATTTTAACTGTTTTGTCTTCTAAAAAAAAAAAAGCAAGCAACATATAAAACTCAGAAAGAGTTACTAGTGAGCCTGAAGTATCATTTCTGGAAAGAAATCACTGTGTATTTTACAAGCAAAACAAACTGACTCCTTTTTATTCTTTTACATTACTCTTTCCCTGTATAGCTGCTGCTATTTACACACACACACACACACATACACATTTACTGTTCCTGCGTCCCTCAGAAACTGTGGCTCCTTCTTTAAACTTTTCTCTACATCCTTCTTTTATCTCATTTTATTTCATTTCTCCCTCCCTCTGCTTTTTCTTGTAAATTTTCCATCACTTATGAGAGAAACAGTTGAATATGTTGTGCTTTAACATCATTTTGGCCAAAGAATGATTGTTTTTAAAGTGTTTTGCTCTTGTGTAGAAGAAATTAGGAATTACTTTAAAACTCCATCAAGGTATGAAGTTGTGCATATGGGTGAGAGATCTTTTCACAATTCATATGAGGGAAACTAGATAAAGGAGTTCAGACAGATGAATAGCTCCAAGACTTTGGGAAGAACTTTCTTCTTCTGAGAATAACTCTCCTGTTATGAGAAAAAGATCAGGATATTATATCAAGGTTTCGAATTTCATGCCATGGAAAAAAAAAATGTTTTATTTGAAATGAGAGAAATATTTATTTATTTCTTCACTACAATGTGAACCACTCAGAAAGAGAATTATTAGAATAATTCTTTCACTTGGCATTCTCTAATCAAAGACTCCCATTTTAATATAAGAGTTAACAAGTTTATTCACTGTTCTTCCTTACGCTTTTTTTTTTGCCTCCTGTGTTCAGACTTCCTGCTTGGGTGGTGCCTCCTGCCATTCCATCCCTTCATGAAGACAACATTCCTGTGCCATAGGATGCATTATGATGTAGGGTAGAAGGAAGGCTGCACAGGTGCCCAAACCCTTTTCCTAGTGCCTGCTGTCAGTGTACTTCTTTAGGATGCAGAAATACTAAGTTCTTATAAAGATTTCAATTTATGCCAGAAAAGTAATAAACCAAAATATTTTGAGATATATGTCAAATTTGACAGTAAAACTGTGCCAAGGCATCTGACAACTTTCCTTGCATTTTCAAATCCACCTCTCTCTTCACTATAGAACATGCCTCCCTTCCTAGTGCAACTTGGTTTTAGTGTGAATTTTATGGAAATTTCCAAGTTTATTAGAAGGAAAAAAGCAAGCGATAAGAGATGAGCTATTAAAAGGACCAATCAGCCAGAAATTCTCAAGCCACAAGAAAAAATTCTGGAAAAATTGTGGACATAATTTTTCTTTTTCAGCTTTGGATCCCCAGTGCATATAGATACTTTCTTGAAATTCTGATTAAAATATCTAATGTCCAAGTGGGACATAAGATTGGAGAGATGGGGTTTTTTCTTCAGTCTCAGCACTTCCTGTTTCTCAGCTGTAAGTAGTTACATGCTGATATTCAAACTTTGCCTCCTCAGCCTTACATTAAGCTTTGCAGTAATTACCATTTAGAAAAAAGAAATGTTGTGGTATCCCAATGCAGCCATTGGTTAGGGTGCAATGCCACTTATGTTTAATTAGCAGATAATTGGTCATTAGTAATTGTAAATGTTGTATGTACTGCAAGCCTTTGCTGTGTTGAAAGGGTTTCAATTTTCATCCATTCAGGATAAGGTACTTAAGCCACTTTGTCTCTGTATTCAAGTTAGTACTCAAATGAAGCCCTGTAAATCTTTGTTCCCCTCAGAGGGGAAAATGTAAATGACATGAAACAGTCACCATGAAATGTTTTAGTGCTGGCCTGTTCAAGATGATGTCGTTTATAAAGTGTTTCATAAATCAGTTGGGTTTTAGTGTAGTTTTAAAATACTCCATTTAGTTTTGAAACGAAACTGTAGCAGAGACACAGAAGAAAGGGAAGGTTATTCTGGTTTAAATGTAAAAAAACTGGTCAATTGTTTGATTCTTCCATTATTTACTGGAAGCTTCTCTGGCACTTCCTTGCTCTCTTAAGTATTGTTCAGCAGTATTTAGTTCATATTTTTTTTAATTGCTGTTTCACAAAGATTGAGACAAACGTTTTGCTGGAAGCTTCAATAGGTTTGTTTTGGTGCTTATATATTTTGTGTAAAACAGGGTTAGTGTTACTCCTCTAAACAATTAGACACTGTGTCCCCTCATAAAAACAAAACAGAAGAAAATGAATATTATTCTAGAGTTTGGAAAAGAGATCTTAATTTATTTTTGTGGACGATTGATTGAGGATTTGATTTAGTTACATAAGAGGTGTCTCTCCACAAGGGAGATGATTGCAAAACTCTGCCTCTGTGAAAAAAAAATATTGTCTGTCTAAGAAGTAGGTGCATGTGTTTTAGAGCTGGGTGAAGTGAGTTTTACTTCTTCCTAAACAGTTCAGAGACCGCTGAGTGGCGGTCTGTGTATCACAGTGATACAACTTCATACTCTTCAGATAGCCTCCACACATGCTCTTCTGTTTGGAGGTAGCATTAACTTTTTTATACCTGAGACAGTAAACCCCAGGGAATTTCCCTCCCAAGTGTGCAGAAGGAAAAATCAGGACAATTAAGTTGCTTGTATTTTTGGTTAGTTTTTTTTCTCAGTGAGCTATGAAAAATTAAATCATTAAAATTGGACTATAAATAATATACTGAGTTTGCTCTGCTGAGAGGTGCAGTGTTGTCCTTCTCAGTCGGAGGACAATTTAGGCTGTAAATAAAATGAGTTTGCTGACTTGTCCAGGGACTGAAGGGGCGAGTGGGAAAGGAGGGACCAGCACAACCTGCACAGTGGTAAGACCCAACTTTTAATTCACCAAACCTACCCTTGTTTCTGCAGCTCCACACAATTTAAGGACATATCGTAGCATGTACATGTGGATTCTATTGAATAAACTCCATATCTGGTGATGTGGGGGTTTTTTCATATGGTTTTTGTGATCTGTAATAGATAGTCTTACCCCTGTCTCTCACATTTGAGAAAAAAAATGTAGTGGCTGCTGATGCTGTTTTGTAATGTGCTTTTTTAACATCCTGTTCTTCAAATGTGAAGTTCAGGAAAAAATCTTTTATTTTAGTGGCAGCAAAATGCCTGAAGCTTGGATTCCCTGAAAAAGTGAAAATGCTTTGTGACATGCATGCAATTTACCCTTAACATTCTCTGTACAGTGCTCTCTGATCTGTTTGCTTCCCATGTACTTTCAACCCCATTGAAAATGCCTTAAGGTCCCACTTGGTAACACTCGTGAGCCAAAGTGTGCTGAACTTCTGGAAGATGATCAGAATGGTCTGCAAAAAAAAAAAATCATGCATCTGAGTGTTCAAAAAGGCTTGGGAAAGATTGCTTTCTTCCAGAACTGGCTTGCAATTTCAGATTTGATGATGGTTTCCCTGCTTGGATTTATGTGTGCATATTGAGGATTCATTTTTGGCAGGTCTCTACTTCTGAATATTACAGAACATGCAAATTCAGACATGAAAATATATTTTGAAAGGTGGTATTTTGATTGATATTTCCTTGAGTTAAGCTATTGTAGGAGAGCAATAGGAAGAAGAATAATGATGAAGCAAAAATGATCCTACAGATTTTATGTAGGAATTGTGAGGAGGAGATGCTGACTTAAGGGGAAAAAAAGGAAAAAAATCTAGTAATGCAGCACCTGATTTTGGGTCTTTTTGTTGTGGTTTTAATTTGTTTCATTTTTGCATAACTTGGTGTAAGGTATGACTATGATTTTGCATATGATTTTCTTCTCCTTTTTTAATTTCTATGGAAAAATTAGAGCATTTGGATAATTTTCCTTTAGTCAATATCTTTAGAAGCAGCCTATCCTAATTCCTCCGGAGGAGGGAACGGATGCTGTAAATACAGTAGCACATGTTTAAATATAATACATCAGGGAAGGATGACTATGATGTGTATAATAGCATTACATAGAAATAACAGGCAAGACTGTCCACTTGAAACAATTTGAGCACTGCCAGTGTTGTGTTGCCCACAGATTTGCTCTTAGGACCATTTTGTGCTTACTTTGAATGCTCTTATAGCTTCTCATAGGCTCTGTCCTGTGATCTACACCCAAGTTCAGATGTATTTAGAAAGCCTTTTGCTCCCCTCTGCAAGGCAGTTCAGTGGACAGACAACATGTTATCTAAAGCATATATTCTGTAACCAGTTACAAATTATTCATCTTTTGTGCTGAGACTGGAACAATTTGTCAATGTCCACTGTCAAAACATTCTGTTTTACTACATGCCTTATATGATTTCCTTCAAGTCTAGTGACCCTTGAGAAAAAGGAATGAACAGAAAGGACTAGAGTGGTATTTTTATTATAGCTGTGCTTGAAAACTCCCCCCACAGTTATGGTTCTGCTGTCTCACTTTATGTGTATGGAAAGAGGCAAAACTTGATCTTCTTAAAGTCTCATTACACAAGACTCTGGGATTAAAAAAAATAGTATCATTTGTATTGCAGAGAGAGTAGAATGAAACTCAGAAAAAAAAAACCACACAGGGAGGAAATTTTCATTGCCTCAACACAAGTTTAGATGTTTAAAATGTTACCATTTCAGGTTCTGAACGGTCATGCTTAAGTGTCCCCATGGCAGTGGGCTACCTATGTATATCTTCTCTGTATTTCAATCACCAAATAATTTCTGAACAATTTTGAAGCTGCAGGCTGGGGATTTTAAGTTTTGGATATTGGGATATATGCTTGTTGTTGATTTAATAAAGGTTACATAAGAAATCTTTGGCAGAGGTGGGAAAAACCTCACTGAGTTTCAGTGTGTAGTTCAAGGCATCTCTTCTATGTGTCCCATTGGTTGTCCATGTAGTTTAAATCTATGCCATGATCACTGGATGGTTGGAAAGTATTTGTTCAGTTTGGGAGTCCTACTGGTAGAAGACCACTCTAGGACATAACCCCCATCTTATTTTACAGCTGGTACATAAGGAATGGTGGCTTGGCTTCCAGCTTTGGATCTTATTGTTTGAACTTGAAAGAAACTTTTCACATTTAAATATAATATGCTGTTCCTTTTCAAAGTTGTTTGTCACATGTATTTAAAGTATAAATAATACTATTTCATTAAGCTATTCTAGTCTAGAACCTTCATTTGTACCTTACCCAAATCTTACTGTTACAAATAAAAAAAAAAAACAACAACCCACTTAAATAACCCATTCTTGGAAATAAAAGACATGACTTTGAAATGTTTGTTAGGCCTCAAAAGTCTTTGTATTAATCTATTTGCCATCAAATACACATTTTTGATGCTATAGTGGGAATAACTTTCACGCCGATACTGTAATTAGTAGCAGGAATTTTATTGTGTTCTGTATAGGCACAGAAAGACAATTCTTCCTAATAATCTTCTCTTCCCTTGTATGCCCACTCTTATGTTCTTTGCTCCTGTAGAATTCTTATCCTGCAGACTGTGAGAATCTTTTCTCCACATTACCCTTGTGCAGCAATTTGGCTGCATCATGTTTATAAATAGAGATTGTTGCAGCACAGTCTGAGTCTCCTGAGCTTCTGTCTACTCATGTGAGCCTTGGCCATCACTTCTCTTGCTTCTTATCACTTACTACTTATCAAACACTTCCCCTGGATTTGTAAATTTTCAGGGGAGAAACTGTTTCATTTCAAGAAGTAGTGCAAAATTGGTCTGAGACTTGAAAGGGTTTTTTTTCCTTTCTTCTTTCCCAAATGCAGTAAAATTTTACCGTGTGTATATTTTTGAGATTCCTCAACTTGCAAAGTCTGAAAAGGCACACGAACGCTTTGCTGTGAGAGCTGGTCCCTCTCTTTATGAGGATACTGGAGTGTCAGTCATGGGGCTGCGTGGATAGGCTTCAAGTAATAAAGTGTGAAAGGAGCCACCACCAACGTGCTTGTGATTAAAACCATAAGGATTTAGCACCTGCTTGTACTCCATTGGAAATCTGGTGCCTGAGCATAACTTGTGTGGCTGGCTCCCACTGGACATGCTTCCCAGATCTTCCAGACCCCCATCTCCAGCTCTGTCCTTAGCGCATCACCATGCAGGTCCTTTGGGAAAGTCATGCTTGGCTCCAAGTCTCCTTGTATTTAGCCCTGGGTGGAAAGTGGAAAGCCTCTCTTCCTGCCTGGCTCGGCAGGAATGCTGCCTGTGGGGCCAAGGGTGCACATGGGGAGTCTGCCCTGGAGCCTTTGGTGCAGCACACGGAGCTGCTCCCAGCCGTGTTCCCTCCCCTCGGCACCAATACCTGTCCATGGTGCCCTCTGGAGTGACGTGTGGCTCCATGGGGAGTCACAGTGTGCCTGCTGCTTCCCTCAAAGGCCAGTATTTGGCTTTGTTGCTGTTTCCCAGTGGGCTCCCACAGGAATCACTCCCTCTGGAGCATGAGGGGGAAAGGTACGCAGAGCAAGCCATATTTTCAGGGGCATGGGGCTCTGTGGGTTGCTGAAGGCCTAATTTTCTATAAGAAATATCTGTTGTGAATGAAACTAACAGCTATAGAAAGAATTAAGTCTGAGTAGCTTTTTTTGTTGCCTGTCATTTGGGGAGTTGTTTGGTTTTTCCCTATTGCTAAGCCAGTTAGAGAAACATGGGTCTCTGACTCTCCCTTATGGATATTTTTATATAACTCATCAGACCTGAAGCTGTGCTATTCTAATGTAAGAATCACTTTATTTTTCTGTTTCACATCTCTTCCCATGCTTTCTTTTCAATGACATCTGAAAATTTCCAGATTTAAATGGCAAAATCTGTAGTGTAGGAGCTTATTAAATACAAAACAAAAGGGCTATATATGTAATTCTGAAGCTATTATAAGGTAACCAAATACTATAATCCCTATTTATGTGATGGAGAAATGGAGCCACAGACTTGTGCAAAACTGTAAAGAATTTTGGGATGATACAGATTTGGAACACAGAAGTTTTCTTGGCCCTATGCCCCAACCACCAATAAATAAGGCTTCTTCTTCTTAGAGCTCAAATATAACTTGAGCTTTTGATCTAGCACTGAAGGAGAATCCTGGCCTTGATTTGAAGATGCATTTAGTAACCTTGTGTTCTTCCATAACTTATTTGTGACAAGCAGATTTATCACCTTATGTTATGTAAGAAGAAACCTGGCATGTGAAATGCTCCATAAGTTGTAAGGGTAGGAAGGAGATCCCCCCACTCCCAGTTCAGCCTTCAAAGTTCCAGATTTGTCTGTGGGAGAATATGCAGCGTTTGGGGATGCACCAATATGAGCTTTTTCAAGCATGTGCCATTTAAATATTAGGTTACATCCAGTCATTCCATTCTGTTAAAATAATTCTGGTTTCAATGCTCTTCTTGTCAAATGCCCCTATCAGAAACGTTCTTGCTCTCTGCCAAAGCTCTGGTTTCTGCAGCAGGCCTAGCCCTAGTTTTTTTAACAGCCCTATGTGGTGTGCTATGTCCAGACTTTGTGTTGTTGCATGTTCCAGATGGCTTCAGGTGGCATTGACTGATAGTATTCAGAGTACACACTTCCCTGGGTGGTTAGGGACTGGTTTCAGCTGCTCAGTGTGTGCATTACTACAGGATCTTCCCTTTGCTGCTCCTCACAGTCACAGAATCATAGAATCTTTTAGGTTGGAAAGGATCTCCAGGATCATCGAGTTCAACCTTTGATTGATCTCCACCTGTCAATCACACCATGACACCAAGTGCTACGTGCAATCATTTCATGAACGTCTCCACTGAAGGATGACTCACCCACCTCCCTGGGCAGCCCATTCCAGTGTTTAGCAATCCTTTCTGTGGGAAGAAATTCCTCCTGGTGTCCAACCTCAACCTTCCCTGGTGCAGCTTGAGGCCATGTCCTCTCTTCCTGTCGCTGGTTGCCTGGGAGAAGAGAATGCCCCCCATTTTTCTACACCTGCTTTTCAGGTAGTTGTAGAGAGTGATAAGATGTCCCTGAGACTCCTTTTCTCCAGGCTGAACAATCCCAGCTCCCTCAGGTGCTCCTCATAGGACTTACATCTGTCTTCAGTGTCTGTCTTCTTGTGGGTCCCTGGAGCTGCCGTGGTTTGCACCAGCTGAGACCTCACCTGGTGTGTGCTGCTTTTGCAAGAGCAGTCCCAGTTGGGATGGTGAGCGCTGGCTCTCTCTGTGTCTGATACAAGCAGAGTAGAACAACTCTAAATTTGACTCTCATATAGCAATTGCTTTAGCAAACACCAAAATAGCTAAAAATACCAGAAAAGTTTTACAAGCCTCTCACAGGCTTAAATTGCTTTTATGTACAGAACAAGTAGTGAGCCTAAATGTAGCCATTCTGGGAGGTTTGATGTCACTCCCAATGTTTTAGCAAAGATGTGGCTGCATTGAAATGCAGAACTACACATTTCAATTGCAGCTTCCAGGCTCTAAGTTTTCTAACCTCTTCCAGGGTTTGTCATAAGGGAATTGTGCAGTATTTGTGATTTCTTGTATGAACCTGGAAGGGTTAATCATTCTTTTGTAAGTACCTGAGATTTTAGCAGATGATAATTTTCTTGCCTATTTCGGAATTCCACTTGGAATTTCAGATTAATCTTCTAAACACTAAGGGCTTTAGGAACTCATGGGATGGGAATGTTTGTACCTATTGTGACTTATTTTTTTCATTACCTTTATGGAAATTCAAAAATGAATATGGATAAATGATCAGATTAAAAGTGAATGCAACAACTGAGCCCTCTATATAGCTGGGGAAGATATAACCCAGCTGTAGAGCTGAGCTTATTGCAAAGTATTTTTTTTTTTTACATCCTCTTTAGTTGCCGATACTATTGCAGCTCTCTGCTATTACCTGTAGTGTTTTATAATTAATGTAGGAAAGATGCTGGGAAGTACTTGTTACCTCTTTAAATTATTAGTTCTGGGTTTGCTGATGTTCCACGAGTTAATCCTGCAAATGCTGAGGGTTTCCAGTAGAGGTCAGGATGACATTGTCAGATATTTTGTAAACGCGTTTGCCTGAATAGGAACCAACCAACTTATTCTCACAGGCAAAACGTTTGGGTGGGGTTTGTTTGTTTTAACTTTTTAACATGCAGATAAAGCACTGTATAATTAGTCTGGTTTCCTCTGGACTTCATCAACAACTTTGTAAAGTTTGATGGCATACATACCTCATTTCTTCAGAAACTGTGATAGTTGGGAATAAGGAAAAACAGCGGGAAGGGCATGAGCCTGAAGAACTAATGCTGCTATTGAGGTGAACGTCTGTTACAGTGCAAATGTTAAGGCTAGGGGGCCTGAGAAATTGGTTTAGAATAGTTTTAATTTTTTATACTGTGTGTAAATTTGTACATAGTATTTGTATATATGTATATATATATATCTATACAGTTCACACATACCTACACAGATGTATTTATATGTATCAACATACATATATTTCTGTCTAAGACTGCTACACACGCAGCAACAAGGCTTAAGCAGCTTTTGCTTTGGCAACTCATCTCTGCTGTTTCATTGTAGCTACTGTCTCCTGGCTTTAGTAAAACAACAGATCTGGCTGAAAAAGCAACCCTATGGAATAGAGGAAAAAAGATATGTTTGGGGCTTTTTTTTTCAGCCACACCAATTACTTCACTGGTTTTTCAGCACAGCCATGCAAATAAACATATCCACCCAAGGCACTGTGCTACTGGTGGAGTAAGAACTGCCTAAGCTGTCTTGGTGACTGGAAAGAGCTAGGGAACATTGTTTGTATTTTGAAAAATTAAATCTTCTACTAGACTCTGGAACACAGTTTTCTGACTGGGGTAGATTTTGTGGCAGGTTCTATAATGCAGAACCACAAAGTCTGTGTAGCCTTGTGTGCTTGTGCTCTGACCTAACACTGGATGTGCTTGTGCACAGGCATATCACAGAACAGCTTCACTTCATTTATTTTGCACAGTTCACTGCTGGCTGGCATTGCAATATATGTTTCTATTTTCAGGTTTATGTTGCATTAAGATCTCAAATAGATCTACATATGTGCTCGTGCACACACTACACACAAGTTACCTGTGTTGTATTTAATGCCTTCTTGTGCTTACAAGGCTGTGGCGTTCGGGCTCCACGTAGTCACTGGCACACTGATTAGTGGCACATCAGCAGTTTACAGGTTTCACACACAAACCCTTTTGTAAAATGTGTGTTGTTCTTCTCTGGATGTATGTAGGGATCAGCTCTTGCAATCCAGCCTTTGGTGGGCATCCACTGCAGGTGCACTCATGTCACAACTATTCAGAGACACTTCAGCATCTGTGTTCCAAAAGAGATGGAGCAGCCTATTGTTTACTGCCCCTTAGACAAAATGACTTTCTCCACTTTTGGTAGAAACCAACTACAAAAACACATGAAAATTCCAGGCCCCAAAATGCAGCTTGGTTACCTAAACAGGACAAAATGATGTTCACCATCTCTGAGTATATAAAGCATTATGGAGGAAGATAAATAGCTGAGGGTGAGGTGCAATAAGATGACTATTAAATGAAATCTGCTTTTCCTGATGTCTGTTCTAAATTATCTTGGCATTAAAGGTTTTATCAGACCATGACGTACTTTCCAAGAGACGTGGTGAAAGTTCATATTGCTGGTGACATTAATAGCTAGACTGGAAAAATCACTTTGAATGCTTATAGGGAATGAACCAAAAAGTTCAGTGAGATATACGAGGTCGCTCAGTTGGTCTTTTTTGATCTCTTTATTGTGACAAAATAAAATCAAATATCATGCTTTATCACTCCTGTATTAGGAATTATTATGTGTTCACATAGATGTTTTATCTTTGAATTGGAAAAAGGATATTTTGAAATCAAATAGTTCTGGACCAAGATGGCAGCAAATGAAATGAAACAATGCTGTCTTACATTATCTGCTCCATAATTTATCATAATAGGGAAGCACAGTTTACAAGGTCACCTTGCATTTTAGGGGCTTAGGTTTTCTCACCAAAAAGGGGGTCTCTTTCCTCCTAGTGATTCTTATCATTTAAGAAGCCTGCCTTAAGAAAGCATACTTATTTTCACATAAATCCTGAGAGAAGGTCATTGCCCTACCGGGCATTAAATACAGTTATTGGGTGAAGAAGAACAGTATTTCCCTTAAACTCAAGGATGTTCAGCCCATTAAGACTAAACTACTTTTTCTGAGATGAAAAATGTCTGTGTACTTGAAATTCAGGTTTATCTTGACTAATCAACTGTTTAAAAAATAATTCTGTATTAGAAGTACATGGCAGGCTTTATTTACTTATTTTGATTAAGTGTATTTTTAAGAGAAGAGGTGTTGCTAGTAGATATTGCAGTGGCCCTTGGGCTACTTGGGCTTTATAGAGAGTTCTACCTGAGACATCTTTAGGGTGTTTAGCCCAGTTGTTTTTTAGTTCTTGTCTGTCTCTGCCTGGTGTTTACCCTCAGTGTAGGAATACAAAGTGCTCTCAGGTACTGCCAGCTTTTATTCTGTTGGGTTTAAGCAGGCTGTGTTCCTGCAGAGGCCTCCCAGAAAAGAGTCCCACAACTCCCCTGCTTCCCCTGGTAGCTGTTTTCTGTCACCAACCCAACTTTAACTCATCTTCCCCATAAATAGCTCACTTTCAGATGGCCTTGCACAGTGGCACTTGTCCTGTGTGGTTGCAGGCCCAGCTGGCTCTGAGCAAGGCAATGTTGATGGTTACAGTACTCTGTCAAATGGGTACCAATACTCGAGTCCTCCTTGCCTTTATTTTCCTATCTGCCCTCTGCTATGCCAGAGTACATGGCCTTTTGTCTGACTTTAAAGCTATCATCCTGTATTCACCATTTGGAGGCCTTGATCTCTCGTAATACTCCAGGTAAAACATTTTCCACAGTAACTGGCATCGTGCACATCTCGGCAGCACCTAGCACATAAGAAAAGGAAGAAGGTTCTGTTTCAACTTTGCCAGCTTCTAATTTTCCTGGCCAAGTTCTCCTCTCTTCTTGACTCTTGGGTAGGCTTTCTTTGTGGTTGGTTTTTTTTCTCATTCTCACACAATCTCTGTGTGATTTTTTTCTCATTTTATGCCAGTAACAACTCACTCTAGCTTGTTTGGGATGTATAAAGATGAAGCATGTACTTTCCTTCCTGGTCAAACCACAGAGTTAACACTATTAATAAAGAAGATATTGAAGAAATAAAGCACAAATATATTTGTAAAAGAGTTCTACTTCATTCTGGAAAAAAATGCCCACTTATTTCTGCAATATGCAAAGTGCAGGGTAGCATTTTAGGAATGTTCTCTCTTGAGGAAACACCTACCATAATTATAGTTATTGTGGTTATTGCTGAGTAGTAACTCAGCACTGTTTGTCTTCCGATTCAAATTCAAAGGTCTGATTTATACTTGACTTTTATTACATATACGTTTCAGTCTTACTTCACTTTCCTGAATTCCTTTGCAGAGAAGCAACTTCATTTACATTCTTCTTATTTTTAGTTTGTTTTTGAAATATAAATTGAAAATGACACAGACCATCAAGGGAACAGACTCAGCTTCTATCCTGTTTTGTCTGCCCAGATCCCTTATTTGTAATTTTGAATATGGCCTCTCATTTTTCAGATCCACAAAGTATTCACCCTTTTTACTTCTGATATCCTAATAGCATCCACTGAAGTATTTCTAAAGACAGTTTTTTCTGAAATAATATATTCATTCACACATGAAACAGTAGTCTCTTCTTATCCTGCTTTCAAATTTAGTTTGTTTAGTACATCAGATTTTTAATAACCAAAAAGTCGTGGCACCATTTTGATAAAAAGAATATAGTCTTTATCACTATTCTCAGATCATGGTTTGGGCAACAAATATAAGCTATATGTATTAAATCTTGAATGTTTGAGTGCATTTTAGTGGGGAATCTTATGAGCATAAAAAAGATTAAATTCTGTTGTGTCCAGATCTGTGTTGAGCTCTTATTGTGTTTACTGTTGCCCCATTCCATATGCTTCTTATTTATATGCACCTGCCTCCCAGTTAAATCTTCATTAATATGTACATCTGCAGAGGCTCTGTTTGCATTCATCCAATGTGAAGGATTAGATGTTTTTAAGCATATACATTTTTAGCTTACTTTTCTTCTGAACTGCCAAAAGCAGCACAGAATTAATGGAAAACCCAGAAGTGAAAAGAGAGTACAATATTAGAAAAACTTTGAGACTCAGAAGTCTTTTTAAGTTTGGCATGGCTTCTGTTTTATTTGCATTCATTTTTAATTTTTTTGTATTCATTGCAAATGTAAATGTGTATGGCAAGTTTCATTATACAGTATGGGACTGAATGTTGTCTGGAGTAGTTGATGTTCTTCCAAGAAAGCTCCTTTTTAGTAAGTGAACATCTTCAAAAGTCTCCCAATTGTGGAACTGATTACAATGGGAATCAAGGGATCCACTTTACCACTGCACTCAAGGAAAATAAATTTACCACTGCCATTGACACCTTAAGTAAATCATGGGCTGTACGTGTTGTGTCTGTCTTCAAATGAACTCGCATTGAAAATCTGACTGTGTAAGAAGATGTAACAAATGCTCACTGGTATAATGATTGGTCTCTGTTCAGTACTAGAAGCACAGAACTAATGCCTAGAATACAGAGGCTGAATTGTTACTCCTAAGGACAGAAAAAAGAAGAAATATAACCATTACTTCAGGTCACCACTAAGGTCACTGACAGCACAGCATGGGGGATTCAAGTAGAGCAGCATGACTGCGACTCGCTCATGGCTGTGAAAGAGATCTTTAGTCCCCATTGCCACTATGTGATTAAATTGGAAAAAGAGAGAATACATTCTTTTGTATTTATTTACTTTTTTAAAAAGAAAGGAAAAAGAAAATTTGAAAAATGAAATTTGAAAAGAACCCATTATAAATTAGCATTGCTGTTGGTCCTGCTGTTTACTGTTCCATGAAGATGATATCTGTTAAATTAGTAAAATCAGGGGCGAGTGGGTTGGTGGGGGGACCCCTCTGCAATCCATGCACTGCTTGCTTTAATAATTAGATATGGTCCTGTTGTCACACTGGAGTCCAGCTTTTATCATTCTTGGCAGACAGAGCAGAGCAACACTGGCACTTGACCTGCCCATAAAAACTTGAACAGGAAACAGCAATAAATAATCCACTCAAAAGGCCCTTGAGAAAAGCATTGCACTTGATTCCTTATAGGAATTGCATGTTAGTCCAGTGAGAAAGTAGACTCTTTCAAAACACAAGCTTTGTGTTGTTAGCACTTTTTAAATTTTGGAAGATAAATTTTTTGTATATAGAAGACCTGAAGGAGGCTTCAAAATTGTTTCCAGTTTTATTCCTTTTAAGCATAGAAATAAACTTACAGCATATGCCCACACATTCAAACAGCATTTCAAACAAAGAACAAACCAGCCAACATCTTCCTCCAGAGTTGGTCTTGGTGTCTTTCACATGGAGACCCTGATTCTTCTTGTTCCACTTTCCATGGCAACCCTCATCCTGCTGAAGTGACCTAAGAGTTTGACCCCAAATCCCTTACCTCAGTCAGAACACCTCTGCTGTCTTGGGGCCTGTTCATTGAAATTGGCATGAGGTGCAAACACTGCTCCATTTTCTCTGGAAATTTCTTTCCTCAGTTTTTGAAGGAAGTGGCAGAGTATTTAATTTCCTGCTCTAACCTGAAAGAAAAGACTGATTCTGTTTGTATTTATTGCAACCTATTTATAGTCTTTGACGATGTGATCCGTTCCACAAACATTTGCTTTAATCTCTGGCTTTTCTCATGGAGTGAATTAGAGAACTAAGGGCATCATTTGTAGTGGGTTTAGTCACACAGTAATTTTTTTCATGTGTGTACAATAATCTCTTTTTTCATGTTCATTTCAGTGCCCTGAATGAATCTATACTACTTGGCAAGGAAAAGGAAAATGTTTAATATTTGCCGAGAATAATTTGAGACAAAAGGGCTTGGAAAGACTACTATTACACTTACTACCTTTATTAAATTGAAATTATTATTACTAAAATGCAGAGTTGTTGGATTTTTCAATTATTATTTTCACTCATGTAGTCTTTGTTTCTAGCTCTGCTAACTTTTAACTATAGACTTGAAAATTTTGGGGGAAAAAAACCAACCGAGCTTTTTTTTTTTTTTTTAAAGGTTTATTTTCAATGAGATTAAACGATAATAATTTTTTCCACTCTTTAGAAGCCAAATGCCTAGATTTTTGGCTGTTTAGATGGGTCAGTTTTATTGAAATTATTCTATTGGCTTGCTGAAGATACATGTATTTAAAGATCAGGACAGTGATTGCTCAAACCAGAAATTCCATGAAATATTTTTTCAGTTTGGCAGGAATGCTATATTTGAGAAAGAAACAGTGCAAGATACAGAGAAGGTTGATAAAGTTTTAGATCTTCCAGCCTTGGGTCTGGTCTGAGTTCAAAAGTTGCAAACCTAAATGATCATGAATCTTGTCTTAGAGAGGTACAGAAACCAATGTCTCTATTTGGTTGTACTTTTTTATTTCATTTATATACTTTAGCCTCCCAAAAAGCACCTAGAGTAACTAATGCAGAGAGGTACTTAGGACCCGGTTAACCATGTAGCAGTTTCAAATGGTTAGATGAGTTGATTCGTTTCTGCAATGTTATGATTTCTTACATGGCACACATTCAAGGTGACATTGAGGCCGACACCCAAACGGGCTTTGAGCCATCTGAGGTCTTTAGCTGGCAACAGGGTCCATTGCAGACCAGGTGGAAACAGATACTCGGTACCACAGGATTCTTGGGGTGTCCTGTGCAGGGCCAGGAGCTGGACTTGATGACCCTTGTGGGTCCCTTTGAACTCAGCGTGTTCTGTGATTGTGGGACTTGCATGAATTTGCCTATTTTGCACAGGGGCATGAAAGTGGTGCTAGCCAAAGATAAGGTGGTCTGTGGTCAGCACTGGCACCCTCAGTGAGCAGCCTTGTCCCAGCCATGTCCCTGCTGATGTTTGCTGGTAGGGCTGTCCTAGTGCACTGAAATATTGCATTTATGTGCTTCACTGCTCACTCCTTCTTCTTTTTCATAAGCAGAATATTATGAATAGCTTGAATGCATTGAAATGCTGGAAGTCTGTATGGTTTTCAACCAGACTTAAATGCATTACTGATTTGGTAGCAAGGACAGGTAAAACCATCGTATTCTGCCTAGTATATATTTGTTAACATGTTAGTTATGTATTTAATTTGTCAAAATTTCCATTAACTGTTTAAAAACATTTGTGTCTGTGGCTTTTGTAAACATCCAGCCTTGATATATATCTAATTTATTTTTTTGAGAGGTTTACCCTTCTACCAAGTATTTACTTGCCTACATGGAATTCATAGGTTAGTAGGGAACTCATTTATTTATTTACTAATTTTCTTGGTTATTGACTATGCAAAAGTTTCCACTAATGAGAATTCTTCCCCGTTGTGAATCATTAATACATTAAGTACACTTCAGATTCCTCCAGTAATGATACAATGAGAATTGCTTAGCTGATTTAAATGACACAGATGTAGTACTAATTATACATTTTAAATTGGCAACAAACACAATTAATTTACTGATTATCAAAAACAAAAGTAAACTTTTTTATCATAGTAATTTGCTATAATTTATCACACAGCCATTTTCTTTGTGTAATATTTATGCATTTGACAAACCTACAAAGAGATATGTAATTAGACCTGTTTCATCCATCACTGGCTGCCTTTTAACCAGAGGTTTTACGTGAAAAGCTTACAAAGATGCTATGAGATTAACCAAATCATAGTGGTGCCATCTATTAAACCAACAAATGGAATTTTTTTGTTAGTAATTTATATGGATTATCAAAATTGAATTTTTTAAATTTAACTTAGGTTCCTGAAGGTATTTTACAGAGCTCTTGTTTGGGTAATGGTTTGTTTGGTTGTAGTTTAGCAGAACTGTCTGTGTTTGATTGCAAATTGTTTTGTAAAAACTCAAACCAAAATTCATATATAGGCATTTTTGAAGAGAAATGCCTCAAACAATACTGCACAAAATAAAAATCTCTCTCCCCATATTAGCAACAAACCCCTCTCTAAATGCTTTGTGCTTGGGAAGGTTTGGAATTATTTGTCCATGGATTTGGGAAATCAGAGTGAGGCCAATGTTTTATTTTCTTTTGAGCCTATATTTTGGGCACTAAAAATCACCAAGAGTTAGAAATCTCCGTATCAAGCCCTGTTATCAAGTTATTTATTTGCCTGTCAAATACTGTCTTTAGAGGGCTTTATCCCGGTGCCCATAGTGCCATTGAAACTTGCCAGGTGTATGACATCATTAAAGTAGTCTTTGAAGTGTATATTAATATAGGATAGACAGGAGTATCTTGGAAGAGGTTGTAATTGTTGGCTCTGGTATAATTCTTTACACTGACCATAGAACCAGGAATTAACAACAAGCCACAAACCAAGCCCCCACCTTCCAGGTTCCCCCTCCCCAAAGAGAGGCAAAACTCCCTCTCTTAGATGCTTATTCTGCATTTTCATGTCACTGGTCTTTCTAGAGGAAAGGTCTATGAGTCATGTTTTTATGGTCTTTTAAGGTCTTTCAGTTCATTTAAAAATTATGTACATTTTCAGGTAGTGGCTAGAAAAGCAAATTTTACCAGAACACATGATATCCTTTGATCTGTGCCTTCATCATGCTTGAGATCCTCATTTTAGTTGAGAACTCAGTTTTGTTTTCCATTGAGTTTTTCTAAGTCAAAAAATGTTGCTGCTTGATTTTTCTAGGTGTGTGATGGGTGCAACGGGATTATGAAATCCCCTATTTGAAATGAAATTTGAAGACAAAAAATCCTACTCATCAAGATTTTTTTTCCACTCTGGAAATTATTATTAATTTACAGGAAATAATGTATCTAAGTGGAGCATGGGATGTCCTGAAGAGAGTACAGAATTTAGTTTCTTTGGACACCATCAGTAGCAGTGCTAGTGATGGTAAGTGCCAGCAGCAGCAGCAGCAGAGTTCTTGTCCCAGATGAGCACAGGTGCATTTGAAGGAGATGCACGTCCATTCTCTCCTCTAGCATGTTTATTTGCCCCTTATCATCTATCTGCATCTACAATCACAGCCACATGCCAAGAACCATTTTTCCATCTGTTTTCCCAAGTATTCTTAAAAAACCCCAGACAACGCTCCCCCACCCACCAGCTTGTCTTACATTTTCAACAATGACTCACCTACTCAGGGAGGAACATCATTTCTTCCTGTTTTATAAAATATTTATTTCAGCATTTATTTATTTCTGCTTTATTAAAGATGAGTTAGGTGATGGGCACTTCCACAATGTGTTTTCTTCCTAAATGTAATTTATTTGTCCTTGCCTTTTTTTTTTTTTTTTTTTTTTTTTTTTTTTTTTTTTTTTTTTTTTTTTCCCCAGGCGGGAAGATGGGTAGTGGCAAGTGTACAGGTATGGATATGAAGTTATCTGGAAACAATTAAAATTCCCTTTTAAAAGTAGAAAATAACAACTTCTTTATGTAATGTAATTTCACTGTGCTGTACCTTTAAAAAGAAATATGCACTTGTTCTTGAACTATTAAACTATATGTATCACCGATTTATCCTGTTACCAAAAGGATCTCATGTGTCACTTGGCAGAATGACAGCTTTTCTTCCCAGTCTATTGTATAATTGTGTTTTGTTAGCTGTTTTTGTTTTATAAATACTGTGCTGAAGGGATCTCTGAAGATCAAGATTTTTGATGCAGTATTTTTCTTTGCTGCTCTTTGATGTTGACCTTCCCCCACTCACCTCACAGCAACAAGCACAATATTTTGTTCTCAAAAAGTTACCAATTCTATGTCAGGAAAAAAAGCATTTATTTTTCACTTCAGAGTTTTTGCAAGCAGGCCGACTCCATTCCAGCAGATTCCTCACTGAAACTCTCCTGAAACAATTTTCCCAGAAAAAAAGTAGGCTCATGAAAATTTTCTTTACTTGAAAATCTGCAGAGAGGCTCCAGTGCTATCATTCTTCATGTGCTTGACTGCACAAACTTCGAACACTGGCATTGATATTTGTAGTATTTCCTTCTGACAATTCCCCCTTCTAGCAAAAGCAGTGACACAGAGTCTCTGCCTGTACATTTACAATGAGAAAATTCTTCTGTAAAATGTATTGAAATCCTTCTTATTGAAAAATAATTGAGTAAGTTCTTTTCCTGTCTTTTGGTAGTTATGGAGAGAAATTATTTGTTGCTTGCTTTAAAACAAAGTCCAAGCATTGTTCTTAAAAACTCTGCTTTTTAGCCCTTGCTTCTCTTTATCTTGTCTTCATTATACTGAACACATCCAGTTCCCTTAACCCGTCTTCCCAGATCCTGCTTGTGAAACATCTTGTCAGTCTTTAGGCCTCCCTCGGGGTTCTCTGCAGCCTCTCTGCCTTTCTCGCAGAGAAATGGCCCAACACAATAGTGTTTCAACTGAGCCTTCTCATTGCCAGGAGAACAGAAATCTTCTCATGTCTTTCCCGTGACACTTGAAAAATAATTTTTCAGATTGACATTTTACTAGTTTTGCACTGGCATTCAGTTTTTGGCTTCTGTTCAGTTTGAGCTGCTGTAACATCAGCACTATTTCAACTGCTGCTTAGCCAGGTAGGTAACATTTCATATTATGTTTTCATTTTTTTGAAGTTAAATATTTGATTTTTGCCTTCATTGAATTGAATCCTGTTGATATTATAGCTCCGACCCGATTTCTGGAATCAGTGTGAAATCTAATCCTGCTCTTGAGGTTGCCTGCAACCCCTCCCAGTTCAGTGATAGCCATAAATGTCATAACTTATTTTCTATCCAAGTTGTTAATGAAAATATTTAAAGTTTACCAGATTTTTGCCAAGACCTTGCATGGTACAACCCCCAGATTTGGCAGTGAACCCTTCCTTTGGGAACAGCTCCTCAAATTGTGGTGAATGGCTTAGCTGTTCTAATGGCTCAGAATTAGATGCATGTATATTCTATTTTGTACTTCTTTAAAGAGGTGCACCTGAGCAGGTGGGGTGCAGCCTTTGTGCTGGCAGTGCCTGAGCATGCTGAACTGGAGGAAACCACTGGAGAGGGAGCAAGCACAGAACTGTTTCTAAGAGATGTGCTGTAACAAGTGCAGGAGAGACTTGTTCTCCAGTCTGGCTTCCCAGTGTGACAGCTTTCTGTGGTTTCATGAGTTGCAAAAACTTCATACCTGGTCTCTCCTGGGCCCTTACAAAAGTGGCATCTGGTGGCTGGAAGTTGTCAGCCCTGCCTATTATTGTTGAATTTATACACTAAGAGGAACAGTTGTGAGCTTTAGAAATCAGTTATGCTGTAGACATAAATGTTTTTTTGAGATTTTTCTGACTACACCAAATGTAGTCTTCTCTAGAGAGATTCTCCAAAGCTTTGATCAGGGCCAGAGCCTGGAGTGGGATATAAAGCCTTGAGGAGTTAGGGAGAAACCTTTGCACAAAGTTAGCATGGCCTGGAACCATGCTCTGCACTGTCTCATCCCAGTGGGACAGAGGGGCAGGGAGGGAGCTGGGGAAGGAGTCAGCATTCTCCAGCCTTCTTGCTTAGTGGACACCAGTGGATGACTTAGTCAGGATAACTTCCTGTTATTGAGTCGATGTTTAAACTATCTTCTAAGACATTGATGGTAAATCAGAATGTGAAATTATATTCTAATTATATTCTGATTATATTCTTTGAAAATACTTGCAGCTGTCCTGGCGTCCTCAAGGTTACAATATTTGTCTCAAACCACTCAATCAAAAATGCTTGACCTGATGAGGGTTTGTGTGTTCTCTCAAATAAACAAGAATATATTCTCAGCACATTTGAAAACTAAATAATCAAAATTATCTAAGCATAGGAAATTTATAGTCAGGCTTAGCTGTTGTCTTCTGGAATCTGGGTTTGCAACCTGATAGATTTTATAGCTCAGCTGACTAACTGATATAATGACATGGCCTTTTAGAATTGCCAGCTGTAGAGCTAATTTTGGCTGGAGGAGTGGCCAGATGTATTCCTCACTGTCCTCAGTCTGAACGGGGTTAGTAGGGACTATAAATATTTTAGCTTAATAAATATTTTACTATGTCTACATTTTTGTACTGATGTAAAAGACAGGAGGATAGATTGTTCAGGTTCCTTGCGAGTAACACCAAACAGGGTCAATAAAAAAAAAATTACCCTTTCTTTAAATAAGTCCATTTTCTAATACTTCTGCAATGTCTCCCTTTTGGGCTGGCCAATGCTTGGTAATAGCACCATCCCTCTCTTCTTCAACTGATGCTGGTGCTGAAAAAATGGCCACAAAAAGAGTGGTGGTTGCTTTTGACTTCAGCCAAGAAAAGACTTTTTATCATGGATGATCTTCTTGTCCGTGTGGTATTATCTTGAGAAGGACATGAACTACAGAAGTACTGTTATTCAAACAAAAAGGGAATATTCTGTATTTCTTGCTTTTTTTTATCTGCTGATCTGAGCAGGAACCTCTGTTCTGGATTTAAATGCTGGCTTTCAACTGAAGAGAGATGTGTTTATGTTCTCAATCCAAGTGCCTCCATCTGCGTTTACCCAAGATTATTCCAGGTGTGCCATTAACTTCAACTCTAAGGTTGTTCATTGGCAATTTATGAACAGATGACAATATAGAAATCAAAAAATAATCTACTTTCACTTGAGTCCCATGGCTGCAAGAGAGAAGAATTTACATTGGTTTGAGTCAGGGTGTCTTTTTCCCACAATGTTAAAAAACACCAACAAACAAACAAACAAACAAAAAACCCAATCAAACCAGGAAAAATAAAAAGAACTACCCCCAAAAAATTCTTTCTGCTATTCTGGGTACCGAACTGGGAATTTAAACTGGTAATCTACTTGCTTTTCATTTTATTAATTCTTTCAAATAAAGCTAGCTTGCTTGTGCTCATTTGTACTACTTTTAGGGAAATATAAGAGGTATTTTAAGGCTTTGTTACTAGAAAAATCTGCAGCAATTAGTGGCATAAGGTTCCTGATCTAAGTTTTGACTATAGCAAACTGAGCACTGTTCCCTCCCTTCAAAAATCAGCAAGCCTTTGTGCTCATTTCGAAGTTTTACTGTGGTAAAGAGAGTTTCAGCATATTCTCAAAATGTGGTGCATGGGAAAGTGCTTTGCTCATTTATAAATACAGCCCTTAATTTCCAGTGTGCAGCTGCCTGTCTTACTTATTATTCAGAGCAGAGATGGGATCTGTGACAGGTACAGGCCACAACATCTGATTTTGTTTCATTCAAGTAACCATTTGGCTGTGCCATATTTATAATCAGATGGATTCGTGTTCCTTGGCTTTGCTCTTGGATAGAAATCAAAGTTGTCTTTTTAAAGACTCCTTGCCTGCTCTACAATTCTTGGAGAAGGCCAAAAACCCCCACAAACAATTATCTTTGCTTTCCCTCCCTGCAGGCTGCACTGGCCTGTGTCACGGGTGTAACACTGGGACAAAAGTTATCCCACTTTTCTCTCATATTTGAATGCCTTTTTTAATGTGTTAAAAGCTCCGTCTCCTGCTCCAGTCAAAAGTGTTGAGGAGGAAGAGAAAGAGAGAAAGCTTTTTGGGTCATTTTCAGTGAAACAATTCTCATACCATCTATATATTAGCAGCTCCCATGGTTTTCTTTCTGAGTTTTTGTAAAGTTTCACTTGATGCAGATAATTTAGTTTCAAACTAGGAACACCCAATATCCAGGGGCCTCTGATAAATGACTTAAACTGAGTAGTGAATGTATTTAATTAGTAATTCTGTCTATGTATGTTTTTCTTTGGAGCACTGTGATCAGGATTTCAAATGAAGGAAAATACAACATACAAAATTTCTTATGTAAGAAAACTCCGTGTATTTTTGTTTTTTAAAAACAGCCTTTTGTCACTCAGACCTGATTTTCTTTGTTCTAGTTCTTTTTCTTAATGTTATGCCACTAAGAGAGGCTGATGTCTTTGAACATTCTTGGATTAGTCCTATAAAATAAAACAGATTAATTGCAATAGTTTCACATAATTAAACATGACTATTATCCCCTTTTTGGATAACTATTCAACTAAAATTCATCCAGCTTCAGTTGAACCTATTTCAACTGAAATAAGTTGGTTAAAGTTGACTGTTTAAAAGCTTAGTTTTTTGGATTTGACTATTCCACTATACCTTAAAGCAACGAAACAGAGAGAAAAGAAAGAAAACAGACACAGGTCTGATTCTTGGTTCCTTATATTTTGGAAAAAGGGACCAAGACCAAGAGCAGGTATTGGACTGAACACCATAGGGATAGTTCTTCCATCGGCTTGCACTGCTAATAGGAATGAAGAAAATGCTGCAATAGTCTAGAAAGTTTATATCTGAATATTTAGTTGCTAAAAATATCTTAAAACTTTGAATCAGATCACAGTACTGACAGGACTGCTGAAAATACCTCTGAATGTTGCTTTGCTGACTGGAAGCAGTGTCTTTTCAGCTGTTTATTTTGCTGCTTCTTGAGAGATTCATGCAGCTGGGGGTGGAGAAGGAGGTTAAGGGATTTTTGCAGCTGTCTTGTCTCAAACCTATATTCTGTCAAAAAATAGCTGGAACTTCTTTAGTGTTCCCTGGGGCTAAAAAGATGCAAAGAGCTCTCTGAGCTAGCGAAACTTCATCTTCACCAGTATCAGAGCTCAAACTATTCTAACCCTCTTAGTTGTTTCCAAGCACGTGGAAGTCTCTTGAGCGATAGATCTAAAGCATCAGATCTAGGCTGGCAATTGTTTTCCCTTAAAAATATAAGTAGAACATAACACATATTTTGCACACAATGAATAAGCACTGTATTTTATACAGGTTGATCTGTGTGTTCTTTTCTTGAAGACAAACTCACCAGCTCTCAAGAAAAAAATGGATGTCTGTCTTACAACTGTGGTGACTGTTACGTAAAGGAATAGGAAACACTTTTTCCATTAATCAAATGGACAATCAGCAGCATTTTTTACAAATAAAAATGTAACTAGTATATGAATTATTTCATAACCACACCAAGAAAAAGGTTTTCCATCAAGTACAGCTACTTACTACAAGCCTAGACAAAATCTGAAGAAGAACAAGTAGTTCATAAATCTTATCACATGCAGATTCTCAAGGGTGTACAGAACTGTCCCTTACCTTTTGTTACTACTGATCAGAATTGTACCACAACAGGGTCAGAAGAAAGGGAAGTTAGGAGGGGACCTTACTCTATTTTCTATTATACAATTTTAAAATAAGACATAGAAGTGTCATCAACATTTCAAAACTGAAAAAAGAGGAGATTTCTTTGCTCTTTCTGAAGAAGTTTTCAGTCTCTGGTAGTGGACTGATATGAGTTAATGAAGCATGACCAGTGTCAGATAGCCTTTTAATTAATTGACAGTAACATATGTATTTCCTATCTCTGGCATGAAGCAGTCAGTTTAATTTTGTAGAATAAGAGGGAAAAAATGATTATTAGTTGGGAGGATTCTCGTTTAGGAATCCACTGTTGGGCAGCAGCCTCATGAAGGGGAGGTTACAGTATAAATGGTTCCAAAAATAAAAATAAATAATCTAAAATTTATTTAGTACCCCTACATTTGAAACAATGACTTGAAACTAAATAATAACAACATAGAGAAAGGAGAAACTCTTCATAGAACGACATCAGGATTTGAGGACTGCAACAGACTATTTTTATAGTTCTTGTTCAGAAAGTGTTATAAGAACGAAAAAAGAAAATTAAACTGGTGCATAAAAAGAAGTAAGAAGGAACAATATGTGAAGAGTAAGACAGCAATGTAAATGTCAGGCAGGGTTCAGATTATGTGTACTTGGTTTTCTGGTTGTTTGGGATGTTTTGCTTTGTTTTTTGTGTTGATGTTTACATTTTGTTTGTTTGTTTTGCTTGTTTGTGGGGTTTTTGTTTTTCACAAATATATAGGATTTACTAAAATTAACTTGCCTATTAGGAACTACTTTGGATATAAACTGGAACATTTTCAGAACATGGATTTTGATTTTTTTGGTTAAGAAAAAAACCTCTAATGAGCCTTTTTCCAACACAGAATGAGATGTGGAGATAAAAAGGAGGAGGGACTGTGGGAAGATATGAAGGCTCATGGATCCAAGTTTTGTGTTCAGTCCTAATAAACACAAGTCTGAGACCTAAAGAGTGTTTTTTTAGCATTTCAGGTATTCAGAGCCTTCTAAGCCTCTTAAAAAGACAAGCCAGTTGGAAAATGGTGATGCCACAGAGACAGGTATTATTTGGAGATGAGCTTAGGATATTTTTTATTTACTTTTTCAATTTATCTTTATTGCTTTAAAGCAATAACAAACTCACAAAAAAGCAATTTTCTGAGGCATATGTAACTCTCTACCTGGAGAAAAACATAATTTATCCTTTAATTCTTTCTGCGGTATTCCTCATAGATTGATTCTCTCTCTTTGTATGAAACTTTGCTGATGTTGTTGGTTTCTTTATAATACACTTTACAGCTGTGTTTGATATTACTTTTGTCAGGTGAATTTGGGATGAACTCAGAATTGTGCTGCAGTCTTTAAACTGATATAGGATCTCTGCACTGCACTGAAAGTAAGTCCAGCTTCTTCTGCTTTTAGTTTAACCTTCTCCATTTCTTTGTATTTTCAGGGATTTGGTTCCACCTTCCATTACTGTTTGTTTATTTAATGAATATTTTTTTATTTCTGCAGTATCCTGAGGCCAAGGACCTGTTGTGTACAGGGTCCTGGACAAATGTAGAGTTGATTACTGAACTTTCTGGAGCTGCAGACTGTGTTATCAGTCCCTGAGGAGAATGGAGTCCACAAGTTTAAAACAAGCTGTGCATTTCCTTTAATTTCAATCCTTTTCCCCCATTCTCTGGAATACTGAATTCCATGCAGCTTTCCTTTGCACTCAGAATCTCTTCCCCCTTTTTTCTTTAACATCCTCTTGCTGGGCCTCACTGCAGCCCACGGGTTCCATCAGCACAGAGTGAGGTAGCTGTATTGCCTCCCCTTTCTTGCTGAGACTTGTTCTCCTGGCTGGGTGCCTCTCTTCCTATCTAACAACCTTTTTCTCATTTCCAGCTCTGTCCAGAGGATTTGATTACCAGATGTGTGCACTTATTTTCACTCATCTAACTGCATTTATGGATGTGTAGCATTAACCTGAACAGGTTTTCAGGTAAAATGTTCTTCTCGGGTAGTGGCAGGGGACTGGGGAAAGGAAGGAAGGATTGTTCATTTGCTCTGCCTTGAATGTGCAGAGTTACTTGGGACAAAACAATCCCTCTCTTTGTGGTGATCTTACAAAATGGTTGGATATGCTTTTTTATTGACCTTCTAATACTGTGACTGGCAGGTAGAACCATTTCCAGACAATATGGTTCATCCAGCACTTTACTGGAACATTTATGGTACACTGTGATATGAGTAGCATAGTGAATAAAGGCAATTATTATTGCAGAACAAGATAGATCTAGGCTAGGGTTTTTTTCCTTTCATTTCCATTTTAAGTGAAAGCAATTCTGGCTCCCTATTAGACCATCCATGTTAGGAAAAGTCGAGTGTTACACCTTCTCATCATGTTTCCTGGTTTGCTAGTGTGTTATAATGAAAACTCTCAGAAGTTAATGCAGCACTTGAAACTGTGACACTATTCAGAGTTCAAAAAAAAAGAATCATGTTCCAGTGGGTGTCATCAGTTATCAACAGCACAATAAAAATGTAGCAACAAGAATAGCGACACAATCCATGTACCTTGCACTTCACTTCAGCTGGTTTGAGTTACTTTCAACTCTTATGTAAAGGATTTAATAGCTGAAAGCATTTTGCTGCTTGTGGTATTTGTTAGAAATGTAATCTGAACTGCTGCAATGGAGGAACACCTGATCAAATTTTCAGGGACAAGAGACCAACTGTTTCAGTTTTGAAGTCAGCCTTGACTTTTCAGCATGAGAAAACAGAGATGAAGTAATCCCTTGTTGGGTGTTCACAAACAGCAGGGTGTAGCTTTCCAAACAGCGTCGGGGCAATGGGATGTGACACTTGAGAGGACATGGTTTGTGGCCATGGGAGACAGGAGGTGTTTTGAAGCTGGGCTGTGTAAATTTCCACACCAAAAGGCTGCACAGTGTTCCTTTGGAGATGTGTGCATAAGACAACAGATGACATATATGCCATGCATGTCATCTGACAATAATTAAGGGAACATGGTCGCTTTTTTTCTGTCAAGGTTTTGCAAGATTTGACCGCTGTCCATTGCTTTATTTGCATTTGTCATGTGGAGTTGCTCTATTTTCCTGCACATAGCAAAAAATTTATCACACAAGGGATCTTTCTTGAGTGGCTTTAACCAGGCACACTTGGGTTTGAAGTATGACTTGGTGTCTGGTACTAAGTATTAAAAGGGAGATGTAACACTGCCTTTCTCCTTTACCCACCTTCCACAGTAAAACAAGAAGAGATTCTTGTATATTGAGTGCAGTGTGTGGGAGGAAAGGAGAAAACCAAACTGCTGGAATGCTTTCTGAAAAAAAAAAAACCCAATTGTTATTACTTCAAGGTCCAGAATTTGAGATGATATTCCTTGCATTTGGATTATCATATATAGGAACAATCTGGGATCAATCATGTCTAAACATTATTTTTTATTCATGTGCTTCTGAAGCAA
This sequence comes from Monarcha castaneiventris obscurior, assembly GCA_026261815.1. Taxonomy (NCBI): domain Eukaryota; kingdom Metazoa; phylum Chordata; class Aves; order Passeriformes; family Monarchidae; genus Monarcha; species Monarcha castaneiventris. The sequence continues at coordinate 11,091,318 of JAMPIT010000575.1, forward strand.
ATCTTATCATTTACTGACTCAGTGTCCATGCATAACACACACAGAAAAACATGCACCTTTTCCTGACAGCAATACCCACTGGAGGTTTTTCAGTCCAACTCTAATCTTTTCCTTGCACATAAATGAGTGTGTTTCTTGTTGCTGTGCATAAATATTATCATTCCTGATATTTTTATTTGGAAATACATAGATTCTTAGTCCTGGAACTTAATATTCTGCATCATGAAAATTGCTGGTGAGATGAGATATATTCATGGAAATGATTAGTTTTGGTTTACCAAAAAAAAAAAGAAAAAAGAAAAAGCAGAAAAAAACCCAGAAAAAAATGCATGAATCCTGTACTCCTCAGTGGGTTTAGCATTTGTTATTGGTTGGAAAGTGTCTCTGTATAAATGCTCACAAAATCTGCAGAAAAAAAGACACCTGAAAGCAACAGTGGTATCAGTGTTACTTATCTAACACTACTGGGATATAGTTTGTCAGAGGCCACGGGATGTTCTGTCTGAATTAATGCAGATTATCCTGTGGCACAGTTGTATCAAGCAGGGTGAAATATTCTCGTTCCTGGAAAATCAAGTTATGTCATCCCAAGTTAGGGGCCAGAATCAGACCTCTTCAGCCTCTGAAAAGCAGAGTTAAAATAGAACAGATGGAAACAGAGGGCCAAGTAGATCAGAGCCCTTGAGACTTTTGTTTCCCTCCACTGCGAGAGAGAGAACACATTCAAATCTCTGTGTTGCTTTTATGGAAAGAAAGTATGTGCTGTGTTTCTCATCATTATATTTTAACAGAATGTGTATTGAAGACTTGTGCTGATTTGGGCTATAAGCTAAATCCTCTTTGAGCATGGGACAATTCTCAGTATTGTTCTGCCAAACAGAACAAGACCCTGATACCTGATGATCTCTTTCCTAGGTGATTATGCTTAAGAATGGGAGGATATTTAAAGTCCATCTTCTCTAAAGGGAGGAAAAAGAGTGCTGCAGTGTCAGCATATGGAACAGAGGGCAGGCAGCACTATCAATTCCGTGTCATTCCTTGAGGTACTGAAACCCATATAAAGGGGTTCCCTTACAGCAGCAAGCCATAGGCTCAGACATGGCACAGCAACACAACACACATTAGTTTAATACTCTGATTTTAACTTGGAACAATGTGTTTCATCTCCACAGCCCATTTGTACATCTCATGTGCATCTTGTTCATTTGGTCGTTACTTAAGAGTTCTTTCTGTGCTCATTGTCTACGTGGATTTCATCTCTGAAAGCCTATTTTTTTTGCAGAGGCAATACTCCAGATATATTAGTACTTAGGTGAAATGGCTATAACATAGGATGTGCATTTGCATGTCATATATGTGTTGAAGATTATTAATTTTTGATTTTTTGTACTAAATGGCAAACTAGTGCTTTAAATAGTAGTAGAAATAGAATTCTTAGCATAAAACTCCCTATTACCTAAGGTTTTTATCAAAGTACTAACTAAAAGCTCAGTTGTGAGGTGTTGAAAAGAATACAAATAACATGAGGTTTTTTTCCCTGAATTTTCTGAATTTTTATGAGGTCCTTCATAATTTTTTCTTAAGAAATTAGATAGATATGAATGTTATAATTGGTGGAAAATGAAGTTTAATCCTACCATATTAAGTTCTCTGGTGATTTTCCTTGCTTTAATGTTCTAGGCAGGCTGACACTTGAAGTGCACATTGCACATATTTCTATGCCTGCATTTTGCCAAGTGTACAGTGATGGCATGAGAGCCCAGCAGGACAGGCAGCATTGCCATCATATCAGAACCTCTATCCTGCCACTGCTTCTCTTTAAACCTTTTATTAACCTCCCTGGCTGGAAACATAGGGGTAAAGACAAATTCAGAGCAGTTCTGTGCTCCTCCCAACACTGAGATGCATGTTTTCAAAGTGTTGTATAGCTAAATCCCTAAACATCCCCCACTGACACTAATGGGAATCCCACAGCGAAATCCCTGAATGTTTCCTTGAGCATGTATTCATTAGGACTTCTTCTCCCGCCCTCTCTCTCCCACTGCTGTTTCAAATAGAGGGCCGAGAGGTCTCTTGAAGCACAGCAAATGAACAAGGCAAGAATTAATACAGACATTGCCTTCTGAGTGACATAACTGTGCAATTATGAAAGTCCTTGTAGTAACATCTTTTGTTTGGTGTGGGAGTCTATAACTTAAAGAGCTATGGCAAAGAAAGTGAATTTCTTATATGCCTTGTGTGTTATATTCCAGGATCATCGTGTACTGATTTTGTCAGGGGTAGGCTTGTCAAGGTTTTCAGCATCACCTAGGCTTGTTAAATCAAGGAGCCGGCTGTGATGCAGACTGGGACAATGAACATTGTGGGGAAGGTTGCTGTTGTGCAGAGAGCACAGTTTGACTTGGGAACAATCCAAATCGTTCCTCCAACTATCAGTACATTTCAAACAGCAGCTTGTGCTGAATACACACTTATTTATACTGGGAAACCTATAATTTATTAATCCTAGCTATTAAAGTAATACATAGGGTTCTTTGATTGATGTCTGGCTCTGGTTCCTAAGAATTATGGAAAGGCAGAAGACCTATTAGAATAGATATGAAAGTTTTCTCCTTGGTACAAAGGAAGTGTTTAAGTGTCCTCATCTGGATATTCCCGTGGCTATCTATGTGGGTTTGAGATGGTCAGCATTTTTTGTCCATTGCCACTTAAAGCAGACATAATTTTACTTGTTGTTCCTTTCCTCTGCGGCACACTTGTTTGAAGGAGTCAGAAGTCTGTGGAGCCTGTCCATGCTCAGACCTTTGGGCCCAGGGAGAGCAGCTGCTGACAGTGAAAGCTCTTTTTGTTTCTGCTTTCAAAGGGCTGTCCCTGCTTCTGTGTTGTAGATCCATAACTGGAGGTTGTAACCCCGTAGATCATCTCAGCTGCTAATTGCCAGAGAAGCCAGAGGCAGCGAGGTTTTGAGCAATTGTCAGAGTTTTATTTTCTACGTCTCCAGCTTTGTGGAGGTGAGACAGCAGCAAGGGTTTCTTGTATCTGCGTGCACGTGAAGTTTAACTACTGGACAGAAAATGGTCTTTATATGTGTTTTGGCTTGAAGGCTGGCTGAGGGTACCTGTCTGTGGAAAACTAAGTCACTCTATAGAGAAACCTATGCTTGGGGTGAAAAGCCACATGCACTGTAGCTACTTCCCAGCAGCGCTTCTCACGGGCAAACGATGAACACTCTGTGTGTGCTCATTGAAACACAGCACGAGGACACGAGTGTGAACTGCTGACACTCCTCAGTACAGAAAGCACGAACAGGAAAGCAAGTGTCCAGGGACTGGCTGGGCAGCAGTTCCAGCCAACCCAACAGCATACACAGCTGAGCCCCGCAGCCACGGCGGGGTGCCCTGGAGACAGCCTGCCTAAGGGAGGGCAGAACCTGCCTGGTGCTGAGGGGAAGCATGTGAGAAACAGCCCCAAGAGCCCTGAGGGCAGAGCGAGACGAGGGAGAGTAGTCACTCCAGGTGTCCCTGCAGGGATCGGCTGTAGCCCTGGAAAGAACGTGCTGGACCAGCCATTTCCCTGCAGGGACTGGAGAAACCATCGTGGGTCAGATATCCACTGCTGCAGTGCCTCAGCCCATTCGTGGGCTTTGGCAGACAAATGTCCATCAGATCCTCGCCCTCCAATAGGCGAGGGACTCGGAGTCCGAGGGGACGTCCGGGGGTGGCACTGCAGAATAAGCCGCGCCTTTCTATCTAGAAAATTCTTCCCTGGTTACTTTCTTATTGGTTGCTGTGTTATATTCCCTCCTATGCTCTGTAGTGATTTATTGTCACGCCTGTCACATATTGTTATCATGTGATCTTATTGGGTAGTACCACTTTGCTCCTCCCCAGCTTATTCCAGTTCAAAATCTGCTGTTGGCGCCTTAGGAGTTCAGTTAATTCTGTCTGTTCCCTTTGTTAGTTCTGGATGTTAGTTCTGTCTGCGGTTCTACCCCCGTTCATCCGAGGAATAAACCTGCGGATTTTTTTATACAGAAACTATCTCTCGCCTCCTTTACTCCCGGGACTTTGGGGGTCTGAGACAGCTAGTCTCTGTGGGCAGCGAGCCTGCTCTATGACCAGCGCAGACCCGAAGATCGGTGGCCGAGGGCAGAGGGGCACTGCCCGGCAGCTCGCTGACGCCTCTGCGCAGGAGACCAGGCTCCTGAGGCGATCCCAGCGGCGAGAAACCACAATCCACACTGCAGTCTCTGAAGGACCCCACACTGGAGCACGTGGATGTTTCCTGAAAGGACTTCAGCCTGTGGATTCGTCGCACAGGAGCAGGTTTATCCTGAAGGACTGCAGCCTGTGCAAAAGGCCCTCAGTGGAGTAGGGGAATGGGAAGAGAGTGAGGAGGAAGGAGCAGCAGAGAATAGCTGTTACGGACGGACCACAGTCCCTATTTCTCATCCCCTCTGTGCATTGAGGGATGGCAATGAATTAAGTTTTCCCCAAGCCAACTCGGTTTTTCCAGTGATGAGAACTGGTGAGTGATCTGTCTTTATCTTGACCCGTAAACTTATGCATCTTATTTTCTCCCTCCTGACTGCTTCAAGACCAGTTTTGTTAGATAGGTGTTAGAAGGTAAACTGAGGATAGCATTCAGTATTTTAAAACTTTAAATTTTAAGCACCGGTGGGAATCCATGCCTTTTCCATATGTTGGGCAGCCACCACACAGGACTCATGGTTCCGATGCCTTTTCTTGGTCTTAAAGTCAAGAATCAAACATGGTTAGAAAGGAAAAAAAGGCATCCTACCTTTTTATTTATTTTAAGGATCCTTAATGCACCACGTCCAGGTCGAATGCACCCCAAGGCACACCGCAATGTACACCCACAATAGATCGAGTATAACATTATGGGTCTTACTACTTAGCATATCTATCAAAGATTCCCCAATGAGAGGCTCAAATCAGCCCCCCTCCCCGAGGAACCTTCCCCTGGATAGTTCTGTCTTAGTTTACAAAATGTGTTCTGGAGAGGACCTTGGTGTTTGGAGCGTTCTGATCCCTAACTACAAAACCTCTAAAAAGTTTAATCTCCTAACTTGACAAACAAGTCCAAGAAAGTATGCTAAAAGACTACTAAGAATACAGAAGTTGTAAAAAGGTATAAAAGGGGTATAAAAGAAAAGGCAAAAAACCATCATGGCATCAGTTTCCCCATCCTGGGAGGCCAGGGGGCATTAAGTTTTTTAACACTGAACGCCGCCCACGAAATCCTGCTGTGATTGCTGGCTTGTAAGGAGCAATGCACGTATTACTTACTAATGGGTGGAGGTTTTCTGTGTTTTAGGGACGGTGATGGAACTTCCTTGTGTAACAACATGTCAGAGGTGCCTGTCAGCAGCTGTCCTTCATTGTCTTGCTGCTTTCATCAGTGGCCCCTGATAGCCCAGACTGACATTGCCTCCCTGAGAGATTTCACATGTGGACTGGGAGGGCTGTCATCTTGCTTTTGACATCTTGTACTTAGTGTTTAGACACCTTGCGCTTAAAGGACTTCCTAACTTTGAATTTTATTTCAAATACAGTATCTGTTTTCTGTATTTGAGGAGAGTTAACCCGAGGTTACAAAACAGTTGGCAAGCAAGTGGAGTTACAGCTGGTAGCATGGTCTTTCTGCTTGACTGCTGGCTGCGTGATGTGCTGAAATGTTACCCAAAATATGCTCCATTAAAGGTAGACTCTCAAATTCAGTGTAGATTAAGAAAATCCGAGTGTGTCCTAGGCGCCTATATTTAATATAACAAAAACCCTCCATGATGAAAATGGGTGTGTTCAGTCCTCTGCACAGCAGTGCTACCTCCTCATGAATAAACAGATGAATACAATTGAAAATTATTACCTTTGTCTCTCAGCAGTGTTGTAGCATTTCCCAGCTTTCAGATAGAGCCACTTTGACTTAAGATGAAACAACATGTGGAAGTAGATCCATCGTATTGTATGGGGTTGCTTTAGTACTTGTATCAAATTATAAACCCCAGAGTGTTTGCTCTTGGAAATGAACATTTATTGAGGTTTACTTACTGCATGTGCAATAAAAAGAAGAAAAACTATGTTAAAATCAACAATTCAGTTCAGCTAACTCAGTTACAGCTGCAGCTTATGGTAGTCTGTGAACATACAATAGGTCAAATACAGCTCATGTAGCATCACCCAGAGCATCCTGTTCCCAAATAAATGTAAGACAGTAAGTGAAATGAGGTTTATGGTGGGTGGGGTACCGCAAGGTAGAAGTGCTTACAGCACCAGAGCCACTGTGGAGAAACAGACTCTTAATCATGTGTTTACATGCTTCTACAATCAGTTTAATTAAATTACTGTCACAAGCGTATCATTCAATTTTAGCTCTTTAGGAGGACTAAGTACAGCCTGAGGAAAAGACGAATTCTGAATAAGAAAAAGATGCAACCGAGTAGGAAATTAGGGTTAACATAACCCTAAGATAAATTCCTTCAAGAGGTAAATGAAGATGAGTTTTTCACTAGAATGGAACATGCTTTTAAGTGACAAAGACTTTAGGCAAACATTTTTTATACATTTTTAAAATGTGTTAATGAAAAAATTCCTAAATGTGATTCCACAGTGACGCTTAAAAGGCTCAGTCATTGTTGCACCCATTAATTTATATAATAAATGAATTAAAATATTAAAAAACAGGGAAAATTCCCCAAATAATGTACTAAACACTGCATGCACACAGGTTATGAACCTACTCCAAGATAACACACCTTTACCTTCTTTTAGTCATCAGGTTTTTGAAACATTAGGCTCTGTACTTACTGTGTATAGCCCAAAAAAATTTCCTGGAAAATCTGAATTAAATGGATTAGAAAATACTGTCACTGTTCCCATGTAGGGTTGTTTGGCTGAATATTGCCATAAAGATACAACAGTGGAAATCTTTCAGTGAAGGATTTTAGTCTGTGTTTCTCTATTGGTGCTCTAATACCAGAGTAGTTTACAGCTGAACTTGTTAGGCTGTGGACTACGAATTTCCAAGTTTTTAGCACTTCTTCTGATCCAGATATTAAATCATAACTAACTTTTCTTCCTGAAACATTTTTTAGAGACCTGGTGTTTTACATCAACCCACTACTATTCTCATGTTGCCCCAGATTTAAGTACTAATCTTGAGTGCTACATTTTTCACCTCTTAAGCTGTTGTTGCTTTTCCATGGAAGGTTACAAGCCCAAGCCTGGAAAGCTCCATTTCATCATCAGAGCATTTGGGATTGTTAGAGTTACTTAAAAGAAAAAGATCAGGTCAATATTTGTATCAGGTGCTCTTATGAAAGCAAAGTGTTTGACATCTGCATTGTATTAAGGCAGTCCAGTTAATGGGAACTCCTGTAGGGTGTAATTGAGCTGCAGGTTTCTGGCAGTTCTGCATGTCAGACTACCTGCTTATTTAGGTTCTAAAATTTCAGTTCTGTGGTAATTTTCGTGTGTGAAGCTCAGAGCAGGGCCAGAGTTTAAACGTGTATGTCAGAACCTGAGTGTTATTTGAAAATTTGGACCATAATTCAGAAGCAGGAAGATGTAGCAAGTAAATACAACAAATATCATAATAATTAATACTGTTGACATAGCATGGAGTATTTTGGGAATTTATAAGAGCTTGAATAAAGGGCTGAGGCTGATAGTGCTACATGCAATGAAAATGCAGAGTAAAAGGTGATCATTTGTAAAGAAAACAGCAATTGAAATGATAGAAGGGGATAGAAAACTGATGTGATATGTGATGCTTTCCTAGAACAAGAAACCTTATTCCAAACATAGATGTATTTTTAAACTATTGTCAAATTTCGTTTTATGCCAGATATAACAAATCAGATCATATTTTTGCGGAAATTTCTTAATTTATACTGTTGTTGCAAATGTTTGCTCTGCTGGAATGAGTTAAAAAAATCAGTACAGTAGAGATTATAAAATAAGACAAAAATATCCCCATGTTAAGAGATACATGATTTCATTTTCTTTAATACAGCACTTGAAATTTGGCAGATTCATTGCTACAAACAAGAAACACATGCATTTTTCTGTCTCAGTGAACACAGAACACAAAATTATGTATTTTCTTTAAGAAACCTGCCTCAAATTCTTCCATGAATACATGAAGTTTTCTGATGTTATCCTCTAACAAAAACTTCAAATTAGCACTAATGTACTTGACATTATGGAGTGGAGTTCTTGGAGAGAGGCCATGCTAAGGTTTTTAAAAGGGTCATACCTTAAAAATTATGTCACCATTCTGCTCTCTAAAGGCTTCCCTTTTAGCAGTCAAGCTTATTTTTGTGCTATATGATGTCACAGACATTTATGCTAAATGGGAAAATTAATAATTAGCTCACAGATTTACAGTTGCTGGAGTTTGAATTGTAGGTAAAGAAAAACACAAAGAAGGTCATCATTGATAGCTTTTTGTTTTGACAGAGACACTAACAGTGATTTGGGTGAAGAAATATGTTTTAATTAATATTGCTGAGTTTATTCTTTTTAGTGCTTCTTTTGCTTTTTTTTTAAATCTACTTTAGAAAATCGAAAGCAATTTCTTGAGCTTACTTTAAAATATAATTTCAATATTTCTAGTTGAATTCATAATAATATCTTACGAAATATCAATCAGCTTTTAAATGCATTTTTTATAATGTAATGTGCAATATAATTTCTGTCACTACAAAAAAATGTTACTGCATGACTGCATTGAAGCGATGTAATCCAAAGAAATAGGTAGTATACAAATGTAAATAAAAAACCCCTTCTTTTTTGTTCTTTTGAGTAGTACTGAATAGTGTTTAGTGAAAACTGATATACAAGAAGGCCTGACAAACATGGCCATTGCATTAAGATTTTCCTTGCAAAAATTAATTTTTTTCACCTTGCTATCTTTAATATTATCTTTATCAAATGTAGGAAGATGTAGGGGAAGGCAGGCATCTGTAGGTATTGTTATCTGGCTATTATAAGGAAATTCGGGCTGTTTTGAGTGGCAGATACCAGAGAGGTAAACAAATATTTAAGAAATTATACTAAATGCATAAAAGGGACAAGGTTACAGTATGAATAATGTGTTTATTTATATGAAATTGTTATCCACATCAAGGTGCACTATGTTTACAATATTGCCTGAATTATCTTTCCTCTAGTGATTTTTTTTTTCTTTAAAAATAGAATCTGAAAGTCACTCAGAGGATGTATTTGATCAGATTTGGAAAACATGCAGTTCTAATAAGTTGGGTAAAAAACATCTCTGGTAACGAAAAACATCAGCTTTCCTGGGAAAGGTATAGTTCCCTAATTCAAAGTAGGCATTAGGATAGGAAATGAAGATTTTTTAAATATCAACTGGAATTTCTGTTCCTTTCTGACTCTTCAGCATTTTTGTGCACTCCTGGATGAATATGTCCTAAGCATCCTTAAACTGATAATGGTCTCTAATGCAAAGGCAAAACTTGCAGAACATTGGGCACCAAGTGGAAAATTATTTTATTTCAGCTACAGTGGCTGATTACTAATAACACAGACTTACTTTGCCTTTGTGATCAGAATACTTACATGCTTTTGTAAGCCGTCTACCCAGAATTTATAAATAGGAAAGAAAATAACCCTCGAAAGCCAAACAACTTCTTCTCCTTGTCGCCATATGCTGCATCTTTTCCCTCTAGGTTTTGTATACCCTGTGTGCTGAAGAATGGTGTCTTTTCTTTTCACGTTGCTCTGTCGGCGGTCATAACAGCTATTCTCTTCATGAATATGTAAATCCCATGCATAAAATCAGAAAAATTAGCATGGCGATTCCCACTATAGAATGTGCCCAATTATGTCTGCTAATACGTGGGTAGTGATGATTTAATCTTTGGACTGTATGAGGGGATTCAGGTACAGTTACAAGAGCTGCAGTAATTACAGAGGACCCAAACACACAGGCTGGGTGCGTGCACATGCTGGGGGATCATCGGGCTTTAATAGGAACTGGGCATCTGATGCCTGCCTATGATGGAGTGCTCGCAGATTCATTTACAGGCGCTTTCTCTGATGGGTAGTGACAAGGGAGAAAAATGCCCTAGGTCTGCAATACTCTTCCCTTCCTAACTGACACTAATTTGCATTTGAATTTTTTTTTTTTTCTTTTTTTAGTTCCCACTGAATGCTTGCAATTAGAACGGAACGAATAAAAGTTTGGATAAATAAAGGGTGAAAAATGGTGACCGCATTTGCTCGGCATCCTTAACTCACTTGGTTTATCAGGAACGAGTGTTGAAGGGGGGAGGAAGGACATGCAAAAAAGAAAACCAAAAAGGCACCACCAGCAATTGATGCATTTTTGTATTTAAATAAGCAGGCGTGCTCATGCATATTTATATGACGTGCATGCCTATGCGCCGCTCTGAGCAGTGGCTCTGCGGCTCGGCTGCAGTAATTAGGCTGATGTAATTATAGCAAAACAAAGCAAGCTTGGGCTGATGGTGGTTTTTTTTCCATACAGCGGGAACATTTAAGACATATGCGTATTCCAGCGTACAAAAAATGAACCTGCACCGCTGTCGGAGGCTAGGAGGACAGTGTGGCCAGTGCACCTATTGTGTCACTGCTGTAGAAAGCAGCTTAGCGATTGGCCACTGTCTGCAGCACATAATACTGACTGGTTATAAAGGACTTGTCTAGAGGAAAGCCTGTAGGTACTCCATTGTCTGGCAAAGTTGATATGACTGCATTCTTTTTGCAGGGGGTCAGACAGCTGAACTGTAAAAGCTGCACAGATTTTTTTTTTTTTTTTTGTCTTCTTCCTCTGTCTCTCTGTCTCTGTCTCTTCCATACAGCATTTTTCTTTCATGCCCTGTCTCAGTTTGCATAGTTAAAGAGAATGCTAATTAAGATCCCTTGCCTTAACCTGAAAATAATGACTTGGATGTAAATAGAAAACTGGCGATAGTTTAAAATATTCTTGCATAGCACCAAGATATCAGTTACCGTTCTAGGGGAAAAAAGGAAGAATTATTTTTTTTTGTAATCAAGGTAAACAAAGAAGAGTTGTTGCTTCTCTTTCTTCCTTTCTTTCATTCTTTCCTTTTTTTTTCCTATTTTTCTTTTTTTTAAACCAATGATGCTGTACTATTGCAAGTCAGATAATATTTTATTTCAGAAAGCGTGCTAGCTACATAATTTAAAAGTCCACAAATCAGTTGCAATTTAGTGCTTATTAATCCTTCTTAGGATGTAATTCGGTGAAAGAACTGCTTTAAAAAAATTCTTTTCTGTATTATAGACGGATCTAACAACGCAGTCTGGGCTCCGTGCCAAAGGCTGGTATTTCACAGCAGCGACCGCCTTACAGATGAGCTGTGGGAAGCAGGAGGGAGACTCTCTTAGGGTGCCACTACTATGGAGACACAGCTGGGCTGAACAAGATTTGCTTCAAACGACAACAAGAGAGACAGAAAGAGTCTGGTTCGACCGCTGCCCAAGCAGGCAGTAACCAGAAGAGCTAGCAGCCAATCCGGCCATGCTGCACTGTTCGAAACCAGCTCTACATCCCAGCCAATCAGTGACATCACTGGTGAGAAACTCATTTACATCATGCAGTAATGAACTTTGTTTAACGTAGCCTTTTTTCTTTTCCTTTTTTTTTTTTTCCTCACAGAGATTAGGTCCTCCATTAATTATTCTGCCAGCATAATTTGAATCGCTATGCAAAACGATGGCTACAATTTCTAGATTTTTTTTTTTAACTGTGTGCTGTCTCTGCAGGTAACCATGGGCATTGTTCCATTTTTTTTTTTCTGTTGGCCCCATAAAACCTTTAAAAGTGTCTTTAATTGTTAATATTGTGCATATATTTTTCTTTCGTGTATGTTAGTCTCCTTGTAGTCCTTACCTAATGTGGTACTGCTTCCTCCAGTTACAGCCTGAGATTACCTTTAACTGTCTTGGAAGGTAAAAAGGGTGTTGCTGCAGCATTGAGTTTGCATCTTTAGCTGCCATCACAGTCTAAGTACTTATTCTAATGCTTCAGAAATCATTTTGCTGTGGCCGTTTTACATATCTGGCTTTCTCTAAAGGTTCTTACATGCATCTGTTACAACTGAGTAAAGTTCAGTACTGTTATATTTCATTCTTCACCACTTTCAGTCAAGATGTCATTTTATTAATGAATAGAACTGAGATCATTTCTGAACAAATTTCACCCCCTTCCTTCCAGCTAGACACAATGCACCTGATTTGCATCCATTTACCAGAATAACTGAATACAAGAGCCAGTATGAAAGGAAGTCAAGGGACAGCTTGCATACTGCTTCAGGGTATGTTGCAGCAGAGCGAAATATAGAATTTTTGTTTAGAATGTGCCTAATCTACACAGAAAAGATTAGATCTTAGATTGAAAAACTCTTATCTAGCCAGCTTTTCCTATAAGGAAATAGGTTTGCTGTGGGGGCTTTGGGTTGTTTTTTTATTTCTTTCTTAATAACAAATGTGCACATTTTCTTGAGATGTGTTCAATTATAAATGGATAACATTTGGGCAAGCCAACATTGTGTTGAACATTTGGATTTAGTTCTTTGTGGGCAAAGTAATTTGTTGTGCGAACAATTTAAAACGAGCCCAGGATACCGTGGAATGCAGAGATTTCAAACTGCATAATCTAATGAGGCAAGGTTTTGCTCTTCAGTATTCTAATAGCTGAAACAGAATCAGATATGAGACAAATTCAATATTGTGTTATTAAATTAAAGCTGTAACTGTTGCTAGTGGGCTTCAAGAGGTCAAGTCTTTGGTAAAGCAAAATTTTATTTAAAGAAGTAGCCTGAAATAGAATTTTTGTTACTACATGATAACTTCCCCTCTCCTCACACACAATAATCTACAATTTGTTTACGGTGCTTCAGTTACATATTGATCCTCCTAGTCACTTTGAAAATACAGAGGATTTAAACACTAAAGCATAGCTCTTTCAATGCATGATGCATTCCATCATCCCATCATCAGTATTCTGTGTGCGGCTGTCCTGATTCAGCCACTGGCTCCCCTGCTGCAGATCCTGTAATTTGAATCATGCGTAATAATATATTATCCTACTGGGGGCCTTCTTTCAGTAGGAGAGTGGTTTTATACCTTCTGCTCTAAGAGAACTGTTGGCTCCTTGCCATCTCGTAGCCATTATTCACTGAGGCAATCAAGATAGTCTTCCTTAAGGAATAACATCTGCACAACTGCGTGTGCCAGAAATATGAAGCCTCCCCTCACGTTATAAATTTGATTTTCTTGGGAGCAGGAATATTTGAGAATACTGAAGCAGAAAAGCTGGACATTTACAGGAATTCATCAAAAGCATGTTGAATGTGCCATGTGCTGAAATCCAGGCTGTGAGGACATTTGGACAGGCTAAGAGAGGCAGAGGAGAAGAAAATAGAAGCTGGTGGCTATTCTGTGATTTTTGATAATATTTAATCCAACTCATGTTTTTGATTTAGCTGATGATTACTGCTGTATTAAAAATGTGACGTTTGCCTTGCTGACAAGGTGACTTTCTAACTAGGATGTTGATGGGATGGTATCAGCTGGGACTGGAGCTGCATTTCCCAGGTTGAGAATCTAACTTGATTTGAGGCATTCAACAGGATGGAGTGTCAGTAGTGAATGAAAAACAGATACCAAAAGGGACCAAGGGTGTAGAAAATATGAACACTTCATAACAAAGTAGCAAATCTCAGAAATGCAGACTCTGAACACATGAATTGCATTCATACAACATGAAAGGTATCTGCTGGTAAAAGCTCCATAGGGCATCCAGAGGTGAGTGAAAGCAGCTGCTTAGGGCAGAGAAAGGGGAACCCCAGATCCCCATGGGTCTTTCAGCTCCAGTATGTGCACTGCTGCCACATGTAGCAGATACACCAGCACCAGGGCCTACAATTTTCTTTCCTTCACAGAAATGTCACCCCTAAAAGATGAAAAAAATATCCTGAGATCTTATTTTTACAAATATTCTCTTTGTGTAAGCATATGGGGGAGTGATACTTTCTGTCTGTACAAATTGCTTGACCATTCCTGTTAACGAGAACAAATTTGTAATTTTTGGTTTAGAGAAGAGAGAGGGGAAGTACTGGGGAGAGAAAGAAGCAAAATCTGATTTAGCATGTTTATCTCATCCTGAAGCTTACATATTTTTCATTGAAGAACAGCAATACAACTGTAGTAACTAATTGTACACAAGCTGTGTTTATTTCAGTAATATACACCTGTTGAGGTGTATATAGCAGGGGAGAGTCTTCTTCTTGTCATCACCTCTTGTTTTACATTCTGGAAGACAGAATTAAAGTCTGCAACCTGGCTGAAAGTAAAAAGTGCTAATATTTAGGAACTGAAGTTCTTCTGAGACTATAGGAATGATAGTTAAATAGGGCTCACGTGGTGGCTGACTTTTAAAGAAGCTTCTTAGAGGGAAGACGCTCAACACCTGAATATCATATTTAAAATACTGTACAAAAATCAGAATTCTTTAAATAAACAAGGGAAGTCCAGTAATGGGGCTTAGAAATAAGATAAAATTGCAAATACGGCAAACAGGTTGGTGACTGCAGCTTACTTCCTGACTCATTCCATCTAGAAGAGAGGAAGGCCATTGATGCTCCATTGAAGAACATTCTCCATGTAGTTATTAAGTTTTCAATAATAGGGATCAATAGAAAAAACAATACAAAAAGTCATAATGATTTGATGAATCACAGGAGGACAAATCACCTTAATGACAGCTGAACTCTGACATGGGGAAACAGACTAAGCAGAGAATGGTATTTGCCATAGTTCAACCTATTTAAAAGAAGAGTTGTGTCATTCTGAAGGATGAGCCAGCAAATAGCAGCCACTGGAAATTGCAACAGATTTCTTTTCTGCTTCTGTGAACAAATACATTGTACCCAATTCTGTTCTTCTGTGGCAGCATTTCTGCTTTCTCGTAAAAGTTCTAAAAAAAAAGTCCATTCTACAGATTTCTTATTTCAAAAGACTATTATTTCAATAGCTGATGTTTCCAAGTAGGACATCTACATGAAGAGGGTATGGACACTTAAATTTGTTTTCTGCCATTGCTTAGAGTATAAACAGCCTAGTTTTTATAATTCAAGCCATACCATTTAAAAAGAGAACAATGAGGCTGGCCAGCAGAGGTGACACTAATAGTGAATTGCTGCATGTAAATTTTTATGTAATGTCAATTATTTTTATATTTTATGAGAAGGTCTCTCTTTTCTCAAACGGTCAATATTTAAACAAACAGTTTCATTAAATCAGTTTTTAGGATTAAGGGTGACAATATTTGGAAAACACACTGTCATGGTTTAACCCCAGCCAGCATCCAAGCACTACACAGATGCTTGCTCACTCCCCAACCAGTGGGATGGGAAACAGAATCAGAAGGGTAAAAGTGAGAAAACTTGTGGCTGAGATAAAGACAGTTATAGGTAAGAAAAACACACACAAGTAAAGCAAAACAAGGAATCCATTCACTGCTTCCCACGGGCAGGCAGGTATTCAGCATTTCCAGGTAAGCAGGGCTCCATCACGTGACTGAGAAGACAGATATCATCACTGTGAACATTCGTCCCTCCCTCCTTCTTCCCCTAGCTTTAAAGGCTGAGCATGGTCTGGGATATCCCTTTGGTCAGATGGGATGAGCTCCCAACTCTTGTGCATCCCCAGCCCGCTCACTGGTGGATTCGTGTGAGAGACAGAAAAGGCCCTGACTCTGATCACTGCTCAGCAACAACAAAAACATCCCTGTGTTACCAACACTGTTTCCATCACTAATCCAAAAAACAGCCCCACACCAGCCACAATGAAGAAATTAACTCTACCCCAGCCAAACCCAGCACACGCTCTAAGGAATCAGTGACACTGTTACACTTTAAAGGGGCTGCACATCCCCTCTTTTTGCAACATGCGACATTGAATTGTCTTCAATACTCCATTTAAGTCAAGACTAGAATACCTTGTATATATTTATCTAAAGGCAAAGGATGTTGAACTTTCTGGCTTCTTTTATAGTCTACGGCAAAAGGGTAGAAATGGTAGAAAACTGTAGAAGAATGTCTGCCTTGCTGAGTTTAGTCTAAAAATCCAGAAGTATATACATATATGTTTCGCTTGGGCATATAAATATTCTTTGAGTACAGATTTTTTATTACCCTGATTTTGTTTTAGCCATTACTGAGATACACACTTGTCTAAGACTGTGTAGGAAAGAGCTTATTTATGGGGTACTTTAATACTGAATCAAAATACGATCTTGGGTAAACAAGGTCAGTTACTATTTTACTGTGACACTTCTGCTTTCCTCACTTTAAATTAGGTTGAGGGAAATGGAGTGTGATGGCTCTTCTCTGTATGAGAAAAAGCCTGGAAGGGACCCAAAACAGTTTTCTAGAAGCGAGTGCAGAAAGACTGGTGAATATAGATATAGTAGTCATCAGTTGTTCAAGGACAGTCCTACCATATTTTAAGGCCTGGTACCAGAAAAGGGGTTCTTTCTTGGCCTAAATGCTGCCCTGAACTGTCTTTATTTTCCTGGTGGCTAATGGGAGGGGAGCTGAGCAGTGCCTGCTGCACTACGTCACCCTGAAGGCCATCAGACAGGGGCTTTGATGTGCAAGGCAGCAAACTGCTGACTTCTGGAGTTGTGTTTTTATTTCTTCATGCAGTTGTTTTCATTTTTCATGTTAGATGTCAGTGCTGTATTGCTCTTAGTGGAAATTTTGGAATCTAGACATGTTTTATTACAGCACCTACAGTTTTTCATTTTATTCCTGCATTTAAATGAAAGGAGAAAACATCTTGTTATAAGAAAATCCATAACGTGATAAATTTAAGGCAGTTGTTTTCACCAAGGGAATTTGAGCTCTGTGTTGCTATTCAGCAATTATAAAATTAAGCACTAAGACTTTGTTTTGAAAACTATCACTTAGTGTTTTTGGAAACTGCCTTTAGAGGGATTAAAAAAGTCACACTGAGTGAAGTGAAAATTGTAGAATACCATGATTTGCAACAGCTTATGTTTGTGACCTCATTTGAGTTCATGGAGCAATGAAAGCTGTCTCTGAAGGGCAAATGTAGAGAAGTATCTTTGCCAAATTCATAGGTTAGAAGGCGGATTGAGGAGGGTTGGATTTCTTTTGACATGAATAAACAAGTCCAAAAGTCCCAATGACATGGACATTTCAAAAACCCCCTTAGATTGGCAAGATAATTATTAAAAAATATTCAGGTAATCTCAGGCAACATGTAACCATAAAAGGGGGAGAAGTAGACCAAAACAGCATGGAAAGAAGGGTACAGTTCTGATTAACTATCAGCTGCAACATGAACCAAGTTGCCTTGGTAGTAGAAGCAGCCTTGATTTGTTAACAAGGTATAAGGTAATTTACCTTTGCAGCCAGCTAATTAGCTGAGATAGATCTCTCATGTAGTTGAGTTAAATTCAGTTTCACCAGATGGCTCTGCATTGTGTGGTATATATCCAAAATGGCTAAAGAGAGGGTCACAAAAGCCAAAATTATCTTCAAAGTCAAAAACCAATCATTATTCTTGCAATTCCAATCTAGCATCAAAGTGATTGGAATGAGAAGGAATTTTCTTCAGAAAGGCCACATTTTATAAATATTTTATATGACATGCACAGACTTCTGATTCTGGCTGGCAGTGTCCTGGTTCTGGCAGAGTACACGTTTTGTGCAGAATTTTACTTGGAAAAAGAAAAGTGGAGAACATTAACTTTGAGGGCAGAAAGCTG
This sequence comes from Monarcha castaneiventris obscurior, assembly GCA_026261815.1. Classification (NCBI taxonomy): domain Eukaryota; kingdom Metazoa; phylum Chordata; class Aves; order Passeriformes; family Monarchidae; genus Monarcha; species Monarcha castaneiventris. The sequence continues at coordinate 11,109,147 of JAMPIT010000575.1, forward strand.
GAACTGAACCACCAGGGAACTTAACTGTGCTGCAAGAGGCTATGAGTGCAATGTAGTTGTTTTGAAATATATTGCTAAACATATCAAAAGCTGGTTTTGCAGTAGTTGAATCCTTGACATTGAATGTTTTCATAGCTGGAAGTAAGTTTTAAAAGTATGTATGAAGATAGAAAAATGCCCCGATCACAACCTGCTCAGTATCTCAGAGGTGTAATCAAGTCCTGTTGTTCCCTGCAAAGATAAATTGGTATTTTTTGTCTCTAAATCTGTTCTTCTGTTGGTAGTTTGGAGGACTCTCAGAGGAGCAGGAAGCTTTGGGCTGAGGCAGCAAGGTGAGGATGACTGACCTCTCATACGGGGCTGTAGCAAAGAAGCCAGGCTTGCCTGCTCCTGTTATTAGCTGCTTGATCCTTGGGATTAATCTTTGCCCAGCTACTAAAAAATCTAAGGGATTATTCTTTTATATACATTATAAAGGAGATACGGTTTATGGGACTGTCATACTTTAAAGAGAGGCCAAGGGGCAATAAGAAACGTGTTCAAAACATTTTGGGCCTTGCAGGGAAGGTAGAGTGGTGTTTGGTTCTACTGGTGTTGGTATGAGGACAAACCTGTAAGACCTGTCCTGAAAAACACAATGATTTTTGACCATTTTAGTGCATCTGATCTACTGTGCAGAATTTGTGATATTTTGCACCTGGTAGAGTAGGTGGGGAATGTATACTTGTGCAATGAAAATTGCTGTTTCTGTAAAATCTGACGTAGCTTTGGGTGATATTTGTTACCAAACATTTTCAAGTGTAACACAGGTAAGGAATGGAAAAACTATATTCCATCCCAGGTCAAGTCTCCTCAAAATCAATAAAAAATCACCTAATAAAAACTTTGCCTTTGGTCTGGACTGACAAAAGTGCACGTAACAAGTTCCATTTTAGCATGTCATATTATCAGAATAGTAGTTGGGCTTAATTTCTCCTTTAGGATCCATGCTCAAAACAAGGAACAGGAGATACATTAATATGTACACACAAAAAGTGGTACAATGGCAAATTTCACCTTAGGACACTCCTGACCACAAAAACTATCTTTGTTCCAAAAATTACATTTCTTCGGAATGTTCAGTCAAATTTATGGATGAAAAACCTGTGAAGAACTGTTAAACACATTGGTATTACCTCTAACTCAGGAAATCCCTGATATGTAAATTGCTGCAGACTAGGAAGTTACAGATGGGAAGTATGTCTCTGTTTGTGTGTCCTTACTTTTTTCTCTTAGCCATCCATTTAAATTTTCCTCAGTGCCATCTTCAGGAATCAATTGACTTCAGCTATAAAAAATTCAAATGCAGTTGAGCACATGGTATATGCACAAAACCGAAAACAGCTAACCACTAAATTGTTCTTTTTAGGGAATTTTGATGGTGCATAAAATAAAGCATGTGGAAACACTGTTGTCAATTAAAACAAGGTATTTTTGTTTCTTGAATGCTCAGAGGTGTTTACAATTTATTGGCAAAGTTGAAATATTTCTGCATTTTTAAATCCTTTTGGAATGTCCCAACACCAAATTTTTGAATTTACCATACTTTGACGATCTTGGTAATGAAAGAAAATCCAAAATGGTAAAACACCTTTCAATGTAAAAATTTCTTATGTTGATAATTTTCAGCAGGCTGCTATATTAGTGTAAGGCTGTATTTCCCTTTTCTATTAACTGAAGGATGCTGACTTGTCCTAAAGCCTGCCCATCAAATACCTATGAAGCAACCACCATGTGTGTGAAACAGCTTCTTCTTAGATTCCCATTAATTTCTCCCAGGAAATCTATATTCTATGGCTGTTTCCTGTATATTACTTCAATTAGTCTAAGACTTTCAGTGAGAGGCAGTTATAATGCTTTGGGTCTTTAAGTTATTAACATATCATTCATGATAATACATGCAAAATCTTGACAATGATGTAGATTTACTGTCCAAGCAGAATGGGCTCAGTACATGTAAATGTACATATTTTTAGTAAAAGCTGTCATTGTTAAACCAGCTGCTTTAATTGGTCTACAAAACTAAAATTATTTCCCTTTGTTTCTTGTCTTGCAAAATATGGGCATAGAATTAAAACTATGATAATGATGACTGCCATGCTAAAAAAATATTTACATTGTAAACAACACCCAAGCAGTACTTAAAGCTGAAAACAAGAATATAAGGAATGACAGTCTGTTGGTGTTTTGTAACAAAATACATTTCCACTTAAATCACTGAAAACCAACAAAATGCTAAGCATAGTTTCCACGATTTTTAGAAAGTTACAATGATCAGTGAGATCTGGAAAATTCTGGGGTTTAATGCTTCTGTGGAGATGTTTCTAAATGGTCAACATTGTGTCATTGTAAGAAATTATAATAATTGCATTTGCAAACTGTTTCATGAGTTCTTTTTGAAGACACTTCGTGGTTTTGTTTTCAATCCAAATTTGGAAGGCCAACATCAACATGAATGTTGATGTGAATGCAAACCATTATGTTGATAGAGTTACATAATTTGATTATACATATTCATTTTCTGGCATGTATTTGAAACTGTATTTGTGTCTTTTGAAAAAAAAATTGACTTAGCTGACTGCATAAAGTCCTGCCCCACAGCTGTGTTTTCCTGTGCCGTCCTGATACATATCAGAGATAGCCTGGGATTTTTTTGCATTATCCATCATTTTCCCTGTAGGGCACAGTGGTAATCACCTGTCCCTTATTGGCCTGTGTGGAAGTTGTGAGATATTTGAGACAAAACTTGCCTCTGTATGCTGTGTGTTTGTTCAGAGCCCAGCGCAGGGGGCCGGGGGAGCATCCAGGGGTTCACACTGTGCAAGTCACACCTGTGGTGGTGTCCAGGGAAATGGGCACAGTAGGTGGAGTCACAGAGTAAAGAAGGTTATTTCCAAAACTCTGCCTACTTTCTTCAGTGCTTCTGGCAGACAGTCTTTTAGAAATATGGCTATGACAGGATTTGGAGATAGCCTGAAATGCCAGCCCAAGCAAGGGCTGAGCAGTCACTGTGATCCCTGTCCCCTGTCTGAAGTCAGAGGTCTCCAGGTGCACATGAGCAGGTTTTGGGAGTGGTGGGTATGTGAGATGTTGTGTTGCTGGTAACTCTATGTGTGGCCTAAATGACAATATTTCTTTCCTTCCTTAATTTACCTGCTCAGCCTCCTTTTTGCATTGTTTCTTTTACACCAATATCTGTGGAATACAGAAATGTATGTCCTTGCTGAAATACAGCTCTAAGAGAGTTGGGTGCAAATTTTGTGCACCTCACAACTACTTGCCTCATACCCCTAATAGTTAGGCTCTCCTAACTGGTAGATTATTCCTTTTCTCTCATTTCTTTTCACAGTTCCTGTTACCTGTAGTGCTTGTTATATTATTGCTTATTTAATAAGTGTGACTTACTAAAATTTTTCAAAGACTTCTTTGTAGCTTTCAACTTCTCATGCCTTCTTGCCAATGCTGTTGTTTCTTGAATCTTGATATTCATTGTAGCAATCAGAGCAATGTCTTGATGTCACTGCACACCTAAAGGAATCAGGAGCTTGTGTTGCTCAACAATTATTTAGACAGAAATCCTGTCCAAATGAAAAAAAAAAAAAAGTAAAAAAGAAACAAAAGCAATGCTGTGCAGTGTATTAAGAAAAGAATGTTAAGGGTTGGAATGAGCCTTAAATCTCATCTCATTCCAATTCCCTGTCCTAGGCAAGGACAACTTCCACAAGACCAGGTTGCTCAGAGCTCCATCCAACTTGCCTTGAACACTCCAGGGATGGGGCAGCCACAGCTGCTCTGGGGAACCTGTGCCAGTGCCCCCCCACCATCATGGTAAAGATTTTCTTTGTAATATTTAGCTGAAATTTCACCTTTTTCAATTCACACGCATTACTCCTTGTTCTATTACTGAAATTCTTGATGAAGCCCCTGTCCACCTTCCCTGTAGGCCCCTTCAGATACTCCAAGGTTGCTCTCAAGTCTCCATACCGTCTTAATATTTATGTTACAGCAAACTCTGTCAGTTTCAGTACATAAATTCCACTTTATTTCTTTAAAATGTGGATATTCTCCTGTTGTTTAACATTAGTGTTGTACAAAAACGCGTAGATTCTTCTGTACAATCATGTTGATAACTTGTCTCTGGAAGTGGTGTTATTTTGCTCTATTCAAAAGCTTTTAAAAATAAAGTTGGTCACACATTTCCTAAGTACAAGGATGTAAATCAAGGATGTTTGACTCACAGTGCTTAAGGATACTGAATCACCTGTAATCGGGGATCTCTCTGTTTATCTGGACTCATATCTATTTTCTGATCTGTTAGTAAGGTGCAGTCTTAAAAAGTGGTACAAATATATAGAGAGCATTACTTTGAAGAATTCCACCAGTCATAAACAAACATCCTTTACCACATTTGGGAAAGAAGGGAATGGAAAATACAGAACTGATTTTTAAGGAATTAGCTCTTGAGATAATCCATTTATCAGGTCTTCTCCAACCTTTATATACAGCTCGTGAATTAGACTATTTGCTCTCTCTCTTTTCTTTGTACTCAGCATATTCTGAACTCTGATAATAGCAAGTTTATTTCCCACTGTACTTAAAACAATTCAGTCAATTGTTTCTGTCCTCCCTATTGGTGGATCATTTCAGCAAGTCTCTCAGCGTGCATTTTCACTTTGATCATGCCCTTTCCATCCAGTTTAAGGGAATTAGATGGATTCTCAAGGGAGCTCAAGTAACTCTTCAGATTGGTTTTGTTGAGGTAATTCACTCATTGGTGAAAAAATGGAACACCAACCAGGAAATACAGGAGCATACTCGGATTCCTTTTTCCCTGGGATAATCCTTGAAAATAAAGCCTTGTATGATGTAAATTCATAGAACTAAGTGCATCTGGTAAGCAACAGGCAGCAAGTCAGCTCAGGAAAAAGTGTGTTTACTGCAGGCAAAGGTCCTGTGAATTGCTTACTTAATATAAAACAGTTTAAGTGGCCTCCAAGGAAATGTTTGGAAGAAAGAAGAGTTTATGTCATAAGTCAGTTTGAAAAGGTTTGGTAGGGGTTTTTTTTTGTTTCTTTGACCTAATAATTTGAAGCATCAGCAACCTCTTTCAGTATGGAAATCTCAGTGTTAGATGTTTTCTCCAGTACCTAAGTTAACTTCTGTTGAGCTATTTCTACGTGTTAAACTTGCAAGGATTCACACTCCTTGTTTCCTGGACAGAAATGTGCCTCCAGCTTCTATAGTCTACCCTCCTTTGTTAGTTTCAATATTCCTTGTTGCATAGATAACCTTAATATTTATTTTTTGCTACTTAACCCTGATAGGCAGCTTAAGCTATTGTTTATCCTGTGTTATTTGTGGCCAGATGCTAGAATCCTGATAAAATCCCACATCTAGAATCTTTAAAAAATAATGAATGAACGTGCAGTTCTAGCAGTGTGCTTTCCCCATTGTATATCCATTGTATGTGGATAAAACCCTTTAAAGGACCTAAAAGATTTCAATTGGCTGCACAGACCACACTTGTATGATAAAAAATAAGCTATGTGTTCACATTTATTGAAAGAATTAACATATATTTGGTATTCACTAATTTCCATTCCAACTCCTGTTTCTCTGGAAAAGTCAGTTGCATCTTTTCTGTCCAAATCTGGGGCTTTTGGGATCTTGGAAAATGAAATATTCCTTAAAGGAACTATCACAGAATCATAGAATGGTTTGTATTGGAGGGGACCTTAAAAATCATCTCATTCCAACTCCCCTGCCATGGACAGGGGACACCTTCCACTAGACCAGGTTGCTCAGAGCCCCATCCAACCTGGTCTTGAACACTTCCATGGTTTGCCTCAGTCTTGTTTTAAACTCTCTTGTTGTCAACCCTCTGCTTCACAGTGGTGTTTGAAAGTTGTTTCATTCGTGTGGTAACCTCAGATGTATTCAGTGACTCTTTATTACAGCAGCACACAACCGACATCTGTTAGGGGGAGGAAAACAGTGCGTTTTGCTAAATTAGCTATTGGATTTGCCTGGCCCAACCAGACAGGAGGCTTCAATATCACTTGTGAGAGCGCTGGGAAGTGCAATTTAGAAAAATACGCTCATTTTCTCAGCTGTTAAGTGGCCATACGTAGTCTTTATAGCAACACCTAAACACATTAATGAATTTCACAGATGAGTTTATGTCTTTGGTTTTCTTACAAAGATAATGCAATTTGTTAGCTGTTCCCTGGTGACTTGCTCTGTTCAGAGATGAGTTTTAGAGATAACACCAGGTATTGCTGTCTTCTATTAGAAGAAGATTGCTACTTTTGCTTGTGCCTCTTGTTTGTCTTGTGTGTTCTCTTTATTTATTTTGTGTTTTTATTGAATTTACTATTATGGACAGTTGGTGAATAAGTGCCAGACTTTAACACTGCTAGAACCATGTCTCCATGTAGATTTTTATGGTTATGTATAAAAATACATTGTGTCTAGCTTTTGCATTAAAAATTACAGTATATTGAGAAAGGATACTTTAAATAGTATTTTTTGCATGTATGTGTTTACAGTATTCATGTTCTTTAATAATATTTAAGAAAAGCACAAGTGAAGGAGCACCTGGTATTGAAGACAGCAAATTTGCTAAAAGTAGTAATTCTGTTTGGCAATATGGGATGAATGTGTGTTGTTAGGGGAATCACAGTCAGTAGTCCTGTGATTTTTTGGTTTGTTTTCTTGCTTAGTGAAAATAGACTAGGAAGACAGTTTAAACTTGACTTGTGCCAAGAGACCACGTAGAAGTGGAAAGTCAGTGAAGACCTGCATTGGTTTTGTACAAAAGCCTAATCAGACTCATGTTTGGCATGCACACTCTGTACAAGTATTATGCGATGCTAAGAACTTCTTAGTTCTCATTTCCTGATTTTCTCAGTAGTACAATGCACTGTCTTGATGTGTTTTCTGTGAAAATAGTGCTTGAAATTTTTTGCACAAGCATTTTCCTGTGCTACGTTGGCCTAGAAAAGAAAGAATCCTTGAAATTTTTGGAACATTTGAAAAATCTTCCAGCCTGAGAGAAAACACTGTATTTATAGAGAACTTACTGAAAAACCTAAAGAAACCCCAAACTATGATGAGCTGCAAGAATTAGTTGAGAAAATGCTTGGAGAAAATATGGGACAAAAAAACCCAGGACAATGCCTATGTGTGGCTTGCTCAACTTTGTCTTTCCCAAAAGAAAGAAACAATCAAAAATTCTATGCAAAAAGCTCTCAAAACTTATAAAGAAAAAAATTTGGCCCAAATTAAAATATTTGGGTGATTTTATAGATACCAGATAGCAAGGTAAAGAGAATCTTTACTAGAGACATATTTTAATTAATTAATTGGCATGTTTCTTCTTTCAGATTTTTTTTTTTTCAATCAGAAATTGAGTGTCTTTTGTTCAGTTCTGTTCTATGGAGGTGAAAATGTGAAGGGAATTCTAGGACCTATTAGAAATCTTTGGATAAGATACTATGGGAGATTTACCACCACATAAAATCTTTATGGCTAGTAATTCACTGTTGAAATTCAGAAAGAGTCCAAAATATTTCTCTTAAGGTACTGTGCAGCATTTCAGATGAAACAAAAATAATTGTGATGGGTAAATGAACACAGAAAGATGGGGAAAAGTGGCTAAGCCTTTGTGTAGTCTTAGACAGTGTATGTGTGGCTGCATATGTAATGTTTTTGGGGAGCAGTTGTTAAGTTTTAATGCTCTTAGGAAGATGGACCCAGGGGTACCAGAACTCCTGTGCAGGAGGCAATTTCAGTTGTGAAGAGCAAACCACTGTAACAAAACAGTTGGACTCCAAGGCCTCTTCTATGCACAGGTCTGTCACAGGTAGACTTGTGGCTTAAAATAAAGGATTTCTGCGTGTGGAAGTAGTGTCATTTTAGGTCATAACTTTGACTTCTGACTTCCTTGTTCTTCCCATTATACTGGGAAACCCCAATGTTCACACTTACACTGAATCCCTTTTGGAAAGTTCAATACCTATAAAGTAGCTTCTGACTAGTGAAAACAAGTTGAGGTTCTCATCTAAGAGAGTGAAGCTCATTGAGGTCAAAAGGCAAATTCAGCTTCCTGTTGCAAAGCTTTTTTGATCTGGTGGCTGTTCAGGATATGAGCACAGCTTTCCCTTGAAGTGCTTGTTGAAGCAAGAGATGTCTTCTAGCCAAAAATATCCACAGAACCTTCACCGATATGCTTTTACTTTGTGACTTTGTTTTATGATTTGTTTGTATTTGAAATCTTCTGGGAATGTAATATTTCTATATTTTACAGCATAAAAGGTAAAGGAATGGGGAAAGTGAAACCAAGAAAGTTGATTTGATAGGAAAATGATTACTGAATAACATAGGAAGAGGGTTTGGGAAGAGATAAAAAGACAAATTTCCACCAGATATCAGAGCTACTAGCAAAGAAGTAATGTCAGAGTTGGAAGGAGTAAAATGATTAATTTACATTGTTTTGGAAGTTGTTTCCATAGATTTTATCATAAACTCTCCTAATGCACTCTGATTCTGCTGTTTTCACTACGGTCTCTGGCTCTAATTAAAGCAAGGAGATTTGATTTTGGAACCTGATTGTTACCTTGGAGTTGTTCTTCTGGACTTCGTTAATGGTTTGTCAAAACCTTATTTAGTATGCTGAACTTCACAAGAAATCTTGTGGGAAGCTGTTCCTTGTTATGGGATTTTTGCATCTGTTCTTCATCCTCAGGAGCAAAAAGTGCTGAGACCATGCAAGAAAGCTGGAAATCAGGTTAGGTAGATGGGAGAGAGACACATTTTTCTCATACAGAGAGTATCCCTCTTGTTCCCTGTGTGCAACTTGCAGACATTGCTGGCAGGAAAATGGATGTTTCAGCAAAGCACCCAAGGGCTCTCTGTCTCTGAGGGCACAAAATTACCTTCTTATGTTCTACAGGTGGTTCCTCCATCAGTGTCAGGGAATGTAATTTAGTGAGAAAACCTGGTAATTTTGAGCTGTGTGCTACTACTACATTGACTCAAAAATACTCATATTTCATGAAGTGCTCGAGTAAGACTAATTGTTATTTTTAAAGGGTAATTTGAGGAGGTCTTTTTTTTTGTTATGGAGGGTCATGCCTTGGAAAAGACTTCTCTTTCTCCTTTTGTTTTTTGCTCTTGTTAAAAAGAGAGGCAGAGGCAAGGAGAGGAAATGGTGGCTTCAGACCAAAAATGCTATTAGTTTATCCTTTCTTCTCCAGATAAATGACTGCGTAAGTACTATTTATTTTTTTGTGAATCCAACCACTATAGACTGTGGCTTTCTTGGCTGGATCCAAAGTTGGGTTTAATTACTGTTATGGTTTTTAATTACTGATTTCACTTTTATTTGTTGAAGTCACAGCTTTTTGTATTTATCAAAGAAAGGCTGTGTGAAGAGATCACAGCAGACATAAGAGATTAAACCCCTAGTCTCAATTCAGTGAAACAATGCACATATTGTCACTAAAAATGTTTCTTTTCTCCTCTTTGATTTGCTGTACCTAATTAATGATAATGTGTGGGCAAGAAAAATCCCCAGCTTTTTTTATTAAGCTTTGTAAGTTAGGGCCTTACTCTACCACTTTGTCTCACTTTGAACAGTCCCTTTACACAAGTAATTGTATTGTTACAGTGATTGGGATTACTTACGTGGCAAGGAGGGACTCAGGCAAGGAGGATGTTTTATTCCAGACTTGAATAATGAGATGAGATGCTTCAAAACATTTTAAGTAGATGGGTAGTGTGGCAGTTTTTACATGTGTGTCATGCGGAAGTTAAAGCACTCAGTATTTGAAAAGCCAAAGATTAAGTGCCTTCAGCTTGGAAGGGCAACACGACATCCATTCCTGAATGCTTTCAGCATTGGTCTCGCTCTGTTTGTTCTGAAGTGGGAATCCAGGTGATGATCGTTGAAGTCAAATAATCTGACTTTCTATTCCCATTCATAGCAAGTAGAATACGTTACGGAAAACCTGTCAGGACAGTTGCATTCATCTGTTACATTTTGAGAAAACTGAGCATTCTCATTCGTCCGTCCTTTCTCATGTGTGCCCGTAGGCAGGTATGTCATTTCACTGACTGCACCCACCTCGTGCTTTCCTTATCCATTCAAGTTTAACTGGCTGCTGGAAAACCTTCACTGCTCATGGTGGCTGTTGAGAAGTGTGATGGACTGATTAGAGTGGTGTGGGCAATGTTCCCTTTTAAAGGCAGGTTTGCTCAAAGTTCAGCCATCTTCTGCCGAGCTTACTAGCTGTGCAAGGCTTTGATTTAGGCTTTGGAAGAGGTGGCTGAGTGTTTTCAGTTTGCTTTGGTTTCTTTGAGAGCCTTTGGCAAAATTCTTGGTTTCTTGGATTTTTCACAGCACCATCTTTCTGAAAGCACCACAGCAGCTCTTGAATTATGTGCTGAGATTGTCGTCCTTTCTAGCTCTGATTTAATTTGCAAAGTGATAAAAACACACGCCTTTATTGTTAAGACTTGATTGAAATGTAGAAATCTCTTTCAGAGCTGTGGCATTTTTAGTTCAATCTATAGGGTTAATATTTCTGGTTTTGCCAGGTATCCTTATGGGAAAAGAAATCCAACTTTACATGCAAGTCTGGCAATAGAATGACTTAAACACATGCTGGAAAGGGCTATAACTTATATTCCTGGAGGTATTCCCCTTGAGGTTCAGGCTGCCCTGTAGCTATCCTTGCTATTATATACCCTACTCCTCTTAGGATTCCTGTTTTTTTCAGGAGGTACAAAATCAGGTTAATTCATAGTCTTTCTGTTTATGCATAATCAGGAAGTTTTGCAAATGAAATGCCACAAAGTGTGATAGGTCCTCAGAAAAGCACTGCATTTATGAAAAACACTTTAAACATGACTTCTTTAATTATATATGCAAGTAGTATGCATTGTAAGAACTGGCATCAAGTTCCTGACTGCATTTGGAGTGGCTCCTTCTATAGCCTCTTAAAGAATAAGTAAGTAAAATGGATTTAAAATTGCATTATCAGGGCTCACAGTGCCCAGCAGTCCCTTTTTTTAAAGAAATGTGCCTATTGCATGTTTTTTCTTGGAAACCATAAGCAGAATACAGCAACTGTGCTGTTAACACTTCCAAAACTGTTACTATATTAAACAAAAGTAAACAAAAGAATGACCACACGCAATTTATTTTTTACAAGGGGACTGTGTGTGGTCCGATAAGAAAAAACAGTATCCAAAATAAAAAGATCTTCTAATAATCATACTGGATCTAGTGGAGGTGCTGGCACATATTAATCTTTCTGCCTAACAGGTTGTTAGTAAGAGAAACTAAGCTCTGCTACTTCGATTTTTTCTTAATGTTACTGAAGGGTTTGTGTGTAGGAACGTGTGCATTTATTACATGGTTCCATAACAGCTCCCTTTAGAACACCCAAACCATTTCAACAAACTTACATTCAACAAATGTAACAAATCTTTACATTCTGAAGTGTTCCTTAATTACAATGACTGGGCCTCTTACCTCCCAAACTTTCAGGTCAGGAGCCTTATGTTTTAGAGGCTCTGGAGCCTCTAGCTACATGCTGCTCTAGGACCAAGGGACCTGCTCGTCACAATAACTTGGGTAACCCTTTTCTGGGCTTACAGGATGGTCTTAGTTTGAACTACCACATGCAATAGAACCATAAACTAACAGGCATTCAGTCTTTGTTCCAAACAAAAAGTCACTTTTATTTCAAACAGTGTAAGAGATAAAGTAGTGTATTTCCACACCTTGTTTTCATCACACCTCTCAGTGAAAAAGCCAGAATTGATTATGGAGCCAAGAAGTCTTCATTTGTCTTTACCAGTGTCTTCTAGAATGTGATTTCTCTAGTCATATTTCTCCTTCTCTCCTTTAAAGAAAAGGGAAACATCACCTCACTTTATAAATTCTAGTTATTTTTTGTTAGATGACCTTCTGACTGGTCTTATCAGATGATTAAAAAATAACTAATTATCTAAAGTATTTCTAACCACCACTCTTGTGCAAAAAAAAAATCAGGAAGAGATGCTACTACTCTTCCTATCCTAAAGATGTTCAGTAAATTATTCAAAGAAACTTTTGTCCAAACAGTATTCATGAAGATTTACTGTTCCCTCTCTGCCAACCCTGTCTCATTTGTCCCGTGGTTGGAAATTTTCTCTTGGCTTGATGCAACGTTCACAAAGACAGCACAGAAGACCAATGTGTTTCATTCTAAAAGGAGTTCTCAGGGGCAGGTACACAGAATTGATGTGGTCAGAGAAGTCAAGCTGTCATTAAGGAAACCTGTATGGATATGCAGGAATATTTCAATGGCCTGTGTGGATGAACAAGAAGCCCCTGGACAAACTCAAACACAAAAAGGAAGCCTGCAGAGGGTGTAAGCAAGGACAAGTAGTCTCGGAGAAATACAGAGAAATTGTCTGAGCCACCAGGGGTCAGGTTAGGAAAGCTAAAGCCCTGATAGAATTAAATCTGGTCAGAAACATCAAGGGCAAGAAAAGCTTGTAAACTCTTACAAACTGCTATAATTATGGGTCCAAAGGTTTAAGCTGTGACAAGCTCCATTAGTGTTTGGATTTGTTTCTTTACCACTGCATTAGCAGCTCTTCTTAACACTGGCCTCTTACCACAGTGAGGCTGCACTGGTGTAAACTGGTGTGCCCAGACTGTGAGGGCACACCCAGATACTCAGTAGTGGTGGGACAGTCTCTCCTGAAAGTGCTGTTCAGATTGAGCAGACTGTGGAGCAGAGGCCACATCTGATGAGTGAAGAACACCTTTCCCTCCTCTTAGGTCAGGGGTTAGGAAAGATGCAAAGTCTTGTAGCCTTACCTTTTTTCTTGTGCTGTAATGAGATTTTATCAACCTTAGCTCTTATGACATTGCAGATACTATTCAAATCATCTGCATAAAATATATCAACCAAACTGTACTTTGAAATAACAAATTACATGGATCAAATTAAAAGAATTAGTACAGAATAGGGTTGGCTGCCAGTGTGTGTCCTCTATCTTCTACATCTCATTTTGAGACATAGATTGGAGTGTTTTTGTGGCAATCCAGCCTTCCAACATGTACATCTCAACAGGTCACTTTCTTGACTAACCCTCATTTGCTCAAAAGGAAGTCTCCAGCACTGGCCATCACTACAACTGAATATTTCATATACTGATAGCAGAAAACATAACTATTAAATCTCTTCCACAGTGATCATTAATCTGTGTCCTGGATTGCTCTTGACTTAGAACATTTACCCTTTTTATGTACTACTCCTATTGAGACAAGAACTCCAACAGAGGAGAATAATGCCCAATAAAGTCAGAAAGCTCCCAACACAATAAATCTGCCCTAGAGATTATTTTTGGTTTTATTATGAAGTTGCACGGGTTTCAAGGCATGATTGTTGTCACTGTGCTAGCTAGAAAAGTGAAGACTGTCTTGGTCTATTCTAGACAGTTATATTTGTGTGATAATGTGTGTGTTGTTGTTTGGGTAAACTTCCATATATATTGGGCTTTAGTATTTTTTTTTAATTTCATTTTTTCATAATTTTATCATGCCTGTGTTCTTCAGACTAAAGCGTAGCTTCACCAGTAGACGCGGAGCTGAGGATGCTCATGGTTTGCATATTGACCATGCACCATGATAGCACTACTGTTCTCTCCCTTCTGCCTTTGTATTTATGCACTTGTTTTTGGCAGATCTTGAGCTTCGACAGCATTTGCTCCACCACTTTTCATTTGGATCTGCCTGCCACTTCGTTTTTATTTCAGTACTGGTTTCTTTACTTACTACTTTACTCAGCAGCTATGAATGTGCCTGTCCCAAATTAATGGATTGGAGAGGGCTTTCCATCAATGACTTTTTTCCAATTGCAACAATCCTGAAATGTGGAGGGGTGAAATTACATTTTCATATAGTCTAGAAGGTTGCTAAAGAGACTGAAAAACTTTGCTCAGCATTCTTTTTTAAGCATATTTCTCAGTGATTGCTTCAATCTTCCCCTGCTCACTGTGATAAGTTGCTTAACTCCACATTGCTTATTAAGCATTCTGCCACTTGTAATTTCCAGTTCTAAAAACTACAAATACAAACTTAATGCTCTTGGAAATAGCTGCTTTTGCTTGTGCCTACACGTGCTGCTGTGAGTGACAAGTTATTTGTATTCTTAACTTCAAAAGTAAAATTTCTACCCGATCTAAAGAATCCATGCTTGAATACCAATACTTCAACATTCAGTTAAAATAGCAACAGCTGTCAGTGGGGTCATTGCTAATGCATGTGTCTTTCTGTTAGTTTCCCTTCCTATATATGATCAATTCAGTATTCCTCACAAAGCTGATGAAAGCCAGCATTTTATTTCTTGTTTCTGTGCCCACAAGTGAGCTTGCATTGTGTCAGACAATTTGCTTCATGCTAAGGTAGTCAGAAGCAGGAAATTAAAGCAAGTAATTCTGTTTGGTTTTAGAATAAAAAGTCAAATTGTGTTTATGTGTAAAGAAAGCAAGACCACTTCTAAATAAACAGAATATTTCCTTTCAGATATTTCCAAACAGAAATGATCCTACAAGTGTAGGATAGAGGGTATCAGCTTACTCAGGACTTCTAAAGACATGGTGCCTCTCAGTCCTGCTGGACTGGCTGGGTCCTGGTTTCAGATATCTGTGCACCACAGGCTAATCTGAGCAGTTTTGGCATTCCACTGGTGTTGTGTTTAAACTCCTGAAAGAACGTAACAAGTTTCTGAGATCTGCTGGCAGGGAGGTAATTTTAGATTTTTCTACTTTACATCCATGTAAATAAAAGAAATAGGATTGGGTTGTTATTTTTAGTTCAGGCAGTTGTCTGCGCTGTTTAATTGTTTGTGTGCTCCCTGACACAGTTGTGTCTTGTGGCTCAATCTGTCTTAAGCAATAGCACAAGCCAAGTAATATGATATGGCAGTATGGATATACATCCTATTTTTAGTGATCAGAATTAACTGTACAGTTGTGAGTCTCGCCATTCTGTCCTCTGGAGCTCGGGCTTTCCTGTTCAGACAATGCAATGCTTCCTTTGGTCTTTCAGTGCCCCTCTCATGGAGCTAACATGCTGGGCTGGCAGGGTAAAGGCTGGATTTGAGCTGTCTTCCAGGCTTCTTGATCCACAGCACAGAGCCTCAAACCTAAGGAGGTTTTTTGCATGGGGACCTTCTGGGGAATTGTTGGAAATCACCTTGCACTTCCTCAGAAGTTTGCTTTACTTCATGGTGTTTATGTGAGGTTTTTTTTGTTTGGTTGCTTTTTTTTTTTTTCATTTAAGCTACTTTGCTTTCATAATTTGTTTTTTAAAAGGAATTTCTGTTTTCTTTTGCAATTCCAAACAGCAACATTACTCATCTCATGACAGTCCTGCTGAGAGTGAGATGTTGAAGTATTCTCTTCAGGTTATTGATTTTTGAATAGAGTGCCAGCAAGCAAAGCAACTTCCCAGAAGTGATCATTTTCATGTTGTAGATCTGAGACCACCAGCGATGTTACCTAAACATGGGAAAGTCTATTTGCTGCTAGAAAATAATTTCTGATCTTTTCTAGACAATGTCAAATGAGTGAGAAAAGGCACTTGAACAAATTAGGCCTTGCTCTACACTGTGGAGACAAACCCATCTCCAGCACTGAGTCGCAGCTTATTGAGGCTCACCCAATATTATTGCCACAGCCCAGCATATGGCATTGTAACCCAACTGAATTTTTTCTGGAAGGACAGAAGACCTGAGTCAGTCTTTTTTCCAAAATGTATATGAAATTTACAGCCAAGTATCTTAGCAAAAGAGTGGGCAAAAAGAAAAACATCCACCCCTCTTCTATGATCAGCTCCCTGAGAGGAAAGAATAAGAAATATCAGCGTATACTAAAAATAATTTTTAAAAAGAAGAGCAAACAAAACCCTCAAATCCACAAAGCATTTCAAACATCAAGGTTTAAAGTTAGTCACAGCTTAAATAAGTGTTAGACTCTCAGAGATGGTGACCGCCCACAGCTCCTAAAAGATTTTAATCAGCAGTTTGACTCAGAAATGGTTTCCACTTGGTTTTCAAGTTTAAGCAGTACTGTTTTAAATGCAGTACCAGAAACTTAAATCAAGTTCCCAGATTTTTATGTTTCTGTAATGTGACAAGAATCTATATCCAGGTGTTGATTAAATGCAGTAACCTTTTTAATAATTACCTATAAAATGCCTTACACAAGACAGTGACACCCTTAATGTTTAAAATTCCATAAACTTCATGAATAAAGGCTGAACATCATGAATGTGTATAACTTTGAGAGCAGCAAACAGAGTCCTTTGCCTTGGACCTGTAACACAGATATATAAGAAATTTGCTTCTCTTTTTCTAAATGTGGGTGCCAACCTGCCAAGGTTTAACTGTGAAGAATTTTATTTTCACAGCTGTGTATGTAAGTATAAAATTAGGACCTCTTTTGCACCATTTAAACTTGTGTCTTAAGAGCAGAACTATGCCCAGGAAACCTCATGTTTATGTTAGGTAACAGAATTGAAAGGAATTTGGGGTTTTTAGTGTCCAAACCAAGCTGTGACAGGAAATAAGATGGCAAATTTGTTATAAATGGATCTGCATTGACTTTAATTATGTTAAAGTGGGATCCATTGCCTTCTTTGCTTGCTTTTTGTTACAGATCTTGTCTTCTAACTCATGTGGCTGTATTGACAATACTTTTAGTAAACTTTTGATTGGAACTTTGCACTGAAACAGACAGCAAGTGCTCAAATGGAGGTTCCCCACTTGAGAGGACGTGCTCAGCACATGAGCTTGGAACCTTGTTTCCATATTGCACCTATGTGCAATGCAGCATTGGTTAATTTTTCCTGGATGCACAGTGCAAGCACAAACTGTGATGACTTGTGCACAGCAGCAGGGTTAAGTGCAACGGATATGTCCATATTAGATTCACCTCTAAGCTTTCATTATACTTCTGTTTGTTTCTGAAGTAGCTTTATCAGAAAGCTGATTTGGGCAGCTTTCAACTACAATTTTTTCACATTGTTCTGTCGAATTTTCCATTACTCCTTACAGTGAACATAAAGAGTAATCTACAGATGCTGTCTTGGGATATACTTCTACAGTGTTTTCTAGAAGAAATGTCTCAGTGACATGTTGGGAAGGGGAGCTATTTAAATTAGATTCTCAAAGATCCAATGCAAGAAAACAAATCAAAACCCTTGTAGATTTTTAAGGCTGACACATGATTTCTGCCACATTTTCTTTCCTGCTGCAGTTGCACTCCACATACCTTTGTATGAGTCTTGTTTCAAATCAGAGACAATCTCTTGATTTATAGACCTGTTTCTCCATAACCCCATCACTTTTTTTATCAGCAAGGGAGCATTCTGCTCTTCATTTTACCTTAGTGATCCTTTTATTTTCAAATAACGTTTTCCTTTGTTACTTAAAGTTTTTCTCTAAAACAAATTGGATCTACTATAACTTTAAAGTCATCCACTTTCTGCACTTCACTTTGAAATTCAGAATAAAACCAATACTTTGAGCTCTGTTTATATGTGACATGATACACCAACACTGGCTCTGAGAAAATTTTGAAAGGTAAACTGTATAACAAATCAGAGATGGCTCTGAGCCCTGTTAAAATTCGACTTCCATTCACAGCAACCTTGTGCACTTTTGGAGCTTGTCAATCTCCAGAGAAAGAAATAGGTCCCACAAATTACTGTGAATTGCTGTTCCAAATCTGTTTCTACTTGAACTTGCTCACTTTATTTGAACATAAACTTGCTTTCCTTGTCAATTCAATTTCTTTAGTAGTCTTTTGGCTCATCTTTCTCTGGTTACATTTTAAGTATCTTGTGTGGGTAACACTTCCTCAGAGTCTTCTCCAGACTGTGGGGTTTGCAATTCACATTTAGCAACTGGATGTCTAGTTTATCCCCCTCCTTTTATTTTTTTAAATTTTCTTTCCTCTTTCTTTTAGGGGCCAGAGAATAGCTAATGTGCTGCAGAAGAGTATGCCTTGGCTAGTTCACTCTTAAAACCATTTGTCTGTTTGACACTTACGAACTTGTCTGTACATCTTTAGGCCTGTGGATGGTTGGATAGAATTCATCCCAGTTTGGAAGGAGAGAGAGTAACAGTAAAATTACCTAAAACTTCATTAGGTTATTTTTCATTGCAAATAAATAAAAAGATGCATACCTGTTTACTTCATTTGAATTAACATATTGCCTTAAAATCTAAGTTGTATTATGGTACAAATGCATGAATTGAACTCATAGGATTGTAGAAGGGCATTGCTCTAATTGCACTTGTTTAATCCAAGGAGTCTGAAAATTAATCAAACCCCCAGAAACTGGAAAAAACCTGTTCTGTGAATTTAGAGAAGAATTTAAAAGGGACTGTCCGCAAGATCATTGCAGCTGATCATAATTTTATCATAAATGTACAATATTGTACAGCTTGACAGGGGCCTCCTGAGGTTAGGTAGTCCAACTACCTGCTCAAAGCAGGGTTAAATTCTATTTTTTCTTTAAATTTCAACAGAAGTTCTAGACAATAACAGAATCTTTCTATGAAAATAATTTCTAACAGATTCCAAAAGATTGCTGACAATGTTCTGTCACAGTTCAAGGTTAGAATGAAAAGTTTCAAGTATGACTCATCTCTTTTGTAATGAAGGGATTCAAAACAATTTCATAGGTTAGTGGGGCTTCGGAACACAATCCATTATCAGAGTTGAAGCTGCCATCATCTCCTGATAATGGGTGCCACTAAATAAAGTCCACTCTTTCAGATGTAGCTTTATTTTTATGTGCTTTATATGCTGTCACGGAGGGAAGGATATTGGAGGAATAAGAAAGGTGGAGCAACAAGTTGGAGTTGAGTACTGTCTTTATCTACCCTTGAGTAATGCTTTTCTCTTCTCTATGCTCATACTGACTCAAGAAGAATTATGGGTGAGGCAAGGCTTTTACACAGATATCTGGGCATGCCTGCGTAGTGAAATGTCTTTACAGATTGCTTCAAACATTAAGGATAAATGCATTTGGAAAACCACTGGAACAGGTTGCCCAGAGAGGTCATTGATGCCCCATCCCAGAAAAAATTCAAGGTCATGTTGGATGAGTCTCTGAGAAACCTGGTTTAGTTGAAGATGCTCCTGCTCATTGAAGGTCAGACTAAATGACCTTTAAAAGTCCCTTCCAATCCAAATCATTCTACAATCCTTTGGTTTGATTTCAATCTAACATAGAACTTAGGTTTTCATGTTAAGTGCTCTAGTTGTCCCAGGAGAAAATAGAGTTTCTAACTGCTTAGGACAAACAAGATCTCAGAGCCACGCCCCCATGTGACATTATTGTAGGGTTTAGAACTGGTTTCATGAGACCTGGAAGAGGAGAATCATATCTGTACCCAGCAGACCTAATAAAAACTGATGGGCATATTTTTGACTGTACATGGAATAACTTATGCCATTATACACTTATTAATAGGTATAGGGTGTCTCATCTCCTCCTTTGCTATAGTTACCAAAATTGGACAAGTGTCTCTGAATAAATCCTTTTCCACTGGTAATAACCTGAACTTGTTCTCTCACATCTTTGATTTCAGTGTAATCAACAAATAGTTTTACTTTGTGTTCATCCACCAGTTCAATTCAAAAGAAAGATCAGCTTGAAGTACCTCTTGAACCTTTAACTCTTCAGGTTTCAGTAAGTTATTTTTACTTCTAGTTTTTAATTTTACTTATTTATGTATTTTACAGAGGCTGTGCAGGGTGTCAAGGACAAATGGAAAAGCAATGAGATTTTTGAGATACTCTCTAGATGGACTTTAGAGCAACATACACCCAGTGTAGTTCAAGGCTAGCAGTTCTTATTCAGTTAAGCCCATTATGACTTCTGGATTTGATTCCTGAACTTTTGTCTGAACTGTCTTTTCAGGCAAAAGATCTTTGATTTCTCAGGTAAAGCCAGTAGGCAGAAGATAATAAAACACGTTCATCAAATTTATCCAGTGGTACCAGCAGTTGTGAGATTTTGAAATATCTTTTCCTTTCAATACATGGCTTATTTTTAATTAAATTGGCAAGATTTCAATTATCTTAAGTAACTAAATAAATTATGTATTCATTTAGAGACCCTATATTGAGGCTTAGTGTGAGTTGCACTCATTTTGACAAATTTTAGGCAGAAAATTTCTCAGGGGAGTCCTGCTTTCTGTCATTCAAAAAGCTTTTATAATCATTTAGTCCAAAATGGTGATGTAGGCCGAAGTTTGAATCCCTGGCATATTGCTATAATGCTGCATTAGCTTAATCCTTCATTTTCTTGTCAATTAAGGACTTATCTTTATTCACAGATTCACTTATCTGTTATTCTTAGAGTATTTTAATGCTAGTAGTTAAAATCCCTTTGTTTATGGCAATAAGGCACCATTCAGTTTGTGAACTTTATAAAACCAACCTCTGCCAATTTTGCTGTTTGAGAATTGCTGTAAAGAAGTGTTCCCACAGTAATTACTTATTCCAGAGATGTTCACTAAAGAATGAAGTAAGGGGAAAGTGTATAAAACAATTGTGCACCAACTGAGGCAAGTTTTACCCAGCACCTTCCCAGCAACTACAGGGCATTAAAAAAAAAAAAAAATCCTTGCAAAACAGTACACAAAAATCTGTTGTCTTTAATGCAGTTGCATGTAGTGACTTTACAAATATTGGCAATTACTTAAGGTATTCACATTTAAATTAGATCTGGCCAAAAGGTTGGGAAAAAGTGAGGGAGGAGGAGCACGGGGGGTTGGCAACAGCTTTTCAACGTGGGGCTCAGCTGCCCATCATTGCTCACTTTCAATGGTTTGGGTCATGGCTAGTGTCACTCATTTTAATACGCACTTCGTGACATTGAAGTAGGAATGGTGAGGCTGAGATAAAGAAATACACAATAAACAAAAATTGTCACAAAATCTTTCCAGTTGGATATTTCTTATGGCACATATGCTGTTCTTTTTTTTTTTTTTTTTTTTAACTTTGTTGCATTTGAAAATGTATTTTAATTTCAAGTGTGGAGTAGGAAGGAAGTGTACTATTAATATTCAATGGCAATTGTGGAGAAGTGCCATGAGTTTGTACTTGGAGCATTTAATTTCAGCAGTACTGGTAGAATGCATTTAGGCCAGCAAACTGTTATTGAAAGCTTTGTGAAAACTTTAATGGGGCCAGGAGTTTATCCATGGCAACTGCCCCAATCACTTGAAGCATCACTTCTGAGAAACAACTAGCAAATCTGGAAGTTTCTATTTTTGTGCTACCTGATCAGATCTGATCAAGAAAAAGCATAAAACAATATTTTACTTCAAAAATGGAGCAAATTCAGCCTTGGAGACTCTCAGTGTAAATGCATTGTCTTTAGTGTAACATAGGAAAGAAAGAAAAAAACCCAAATCTATTAAATTCTATTCACATCTGATTTTTAGTATTAATAAAGAAATAGATGTGTTCTGCGTCTCAGACTGCAGGGGCCATATTTCTTCATGGGCAGTAAGGAGCTTGTCTTACAAACTCTGAAGTGATACAATCATCTTGCTTTTATCTAAGTGAAGAAGAAAATAAAAAGAGGAAAAGTGTGCCCGTTGTAGTGACTTTGTTCATCTGAAGTTGATGAAGATTTCTCCTGATAAGCTGCAACACTGTTAGATTGCTTCTTATCTTTCCATTCATTATTGCTGCTTCAGGAATAGAGCTAGAATAATTGACTAAGCAAAACAAAACTGCTTTGTAATTAGTCAAATCCTGAAGCCTTGCAAGAAAGTACGCAAAGATCCATTTTCAACAGTAATTTTCCTCAGGGAAAAGCTTTGCATGCCAGTTTTAAAGACCAAACTTAATAGATGCCGTCTACTTTTCAAAATATTTCATAACTGGACTTTAACCTAGAAAACTGGGTTCTCTCATTATTGGTTTTTGCCAAGGATGAACCATTATTCTGTCATTCACTTTTTTGCCTACAGCTTAATGGCAGAGGATGACCTGATGCTACATTTTCTGCAAGAAGGGAGTTGTCAGCAGAAGGATCATGGTTTAAAACTGATTCCTTCTGTCTGACTATCTGGTATGTTGCTTGAGACTAAATTAGTGTCTTTTTTTGAGAGTGTCTGGTTTTGAGAGCTGTTATATACCTGTCATACCTGACAGACAGACATTCTGTCTTTGTTGTGAACCACAGTGATCTCTAACCAACAGAGATTACTGAGAAAATGTATAGCTGCTGGTTCCAAGTGACCTGTATACTAAACCCTGAGCCCCGTGCTCATCTTCCTGGTGAACTCTGACTCCAACTCTGCATTCCTCCCGTGTTATTTAAAAATGACATTTGCCTGCCAGAAGCACAGCATGAGCAATAGCTGTAAATTGTTGCCTAAGGATGGAAATGCTACTGAGTTTCACAATTGGGTTAAATTTTCTCTTGCAAGGAAAATATTTTGCATGGCATGTGCTTGAAAACAGGCACTGTCTGTTAACATTGCCCTTGCCTTTTAATGATTATTTTTAACTGTTTTTGTGAAACCTGGGTTCATGTGAACTATCGTTCTGTTTTAATTATTGAATGTCTCGATATGTATATTGCTTCACAGGTTTTAATCCCTGGCTTGTTTTGGAAGGCATTAACATACAATTGTTTTACATTACATAACACCAATACTGTGTAAAAGCAGGTGATCTTGTGCATATGCAGCTACCCCATTTTGCAGAATTTTCTATGCCATCCCTTCTATGGAATACTATGTTAAATGCTCTTCTGGTAATGAAAGTGTAGATTGTAAACTATAATCTCCTCAGCCTCATGCTTCAGATTCCATTAAATGATCCCCATCTTATCTTTTAAATGATCAGCACAGCAAATACTTAACTCTAAACTTCTGGATAATTCACTTGTCATAAGCAATCATTCATAAACTGATTCTTCTCCAGTCTGTGGAGCAGTGAATCCATCTGGGTCCTGCTGTTAAGCTCTATGCAGTAATCCAAGTGATAGGACAGGAGACAACCTGAGCAGAACTTGATAAGTTAATGCACTTGCTAAGTGCATCTTTCCTCGCTGTATCAAAGGTGGTTTTTATTCCTTTATTGAATGATGAGTGGTCAGCAGAAACAAGTTGCCAGTTAATGAAATTTGCTTTTGACAAGGTAAGGGGTGCATGTTCCAAGAATTCGTGTTGATCGTCAGTTAGATCAGCCAAGAATTTGCATCGCCTAAAAGGGCAAGAGTTGAACCCAGGTGTTGATGCTAGAGAGTGGGAAGAAGCTCACTAAGGGGTTTTTGCAGTGCAGTCACAGAGTAGTTGTGTGCAAGGGCGGCCATCAGGCTTCAGAACTTGGCTGAGGAGATCTGCCCCTCAGAATTCTTTCCTAACAGAACCCTTTTCAGCAAGGTGCAGAATCTAGCTGTGAATGAAACCCAGCTGCCTGAAACTGTAAGGTGCATGTTGTCTTAGAATTGTACTATCTGTTTCCTTGGATAGTATGGGAAAATCTGGCATTGGAAGTAGGTAATATTTTTCTTTCTCTGCTGTGGATCTCAAAATCCAAAATCTGTTGAGTGAGTGAACCATTTTTGAGAGTCTAAGCAAGAGCATTGATTTGTTTTTAATAACTCCTAACTGATAAGTAGCTTCCAGAAGATCTAATAGACTGAAGTGAAGCACTAAGAAAGCAGCTAGTGATGTTAAAAGCCATAATAAAATACAATTTTGGGGAGATGGTCTCAGTGACTTTCAGTGGACAAGTGTAGAACCTGAATTTGAGAGGATGTTAGTGATGCTTTGGAAAGCTCTTTAAACACATGACCTTCAAACTCATAAATATGCTTTCCTATGCCTTAAATATGCTTCTTCTGGCACCTCTGCATCTTAGGAATTGCAGTCACAAGGATTATATCCCTGGCGAGGCCATATACAGGTAGTTATTCCATGTCTTTTATATAAGTGAAATACAAACATACATTGGAACCACAGATGTCCATGGTCAGATCATTTTAGTACATGCAAATATAGGAAATGCAATAGATTCTTCTGTCTGGCTGCCTTTGTCAGACCTCAGTACATGTTACAAACAGAACTGCATTAGTTCAGATACAGGTAATGTCTTTGTCCAATGCTTTACAGTGCATAACTTTAACATCATGAAATGCAGCACATTTATAATGAAAGCATCGTGTTCAGCACTTGCTCTGAGATGAAACAATTGCATAAAGGGCTTTTAAAATATTGATTTTATATTTTTAATTTATTAAAGTTTGTATCTCTTCCACTTTTATGACAAAAAGATATATTTCCCAATGACATAATGAAGTTCCCTTTTTTGTCAGTAGTTTCTTGAAAAAGATACTCTAGCTTCACTTTCTGTTCTCTTGCAATGCATATAAACTTTAGAGTATCTGGGTTTATTTTAAGCAGTTTTAGAGGCATATGGCTCTCCTGTCATAATGGATGTGAGATTTCCCAGATATTTTTTGCATAGTTCAGCCTGAACAATGCTAGAGCTTAAACTTTTCCCTGCTGAAACTTTTCCTTCGGGTGTACTCTTGATGTGGATTTGGTTACACCTACTTAAACATATTAGGTAAGTGCAGGACAATTATCTAGACAATTAGTAAGATTATTCTTCTGAATAGAAAATGAAATGGTAGCAAGGTTGTACAGATTTCCCAAAGTAGCAAAATTGCATTGTGAAAAGCATGGATACTTTAACACATTGTATTCAGAAAATGTGCTATATTCCTGTAGGTTTTTGAAGAATGTTTCCATTTCCTAAGTATTTTAGCATATCTTTTAAAAAATTATTTTACTACTTGTTTTTTTAAAAAGAATAATTTGATCAAGTTTTTTGTTTGGGTTCAAGTTGAATTTGTTATGTTGTATGTAAGAAAAGAGCCCAGAGCAAACCAAACCAAAAGCCTGTAAGTCCTGTCCTATTTCTGATCTGGATAAGTGTACAAAAAGCAGTATGTAACATATTCTAGTGTGAAAGGCTTGTGATTGAACATCCCCCTTTGGGGAAGACAGAAGAACCTATAAATGTGGTCCCTCTAAATGGGTGATTTAAGATAATATTAGCCTTGTGAAAGCAGGGTCATGGAATATTGATTAAAGCTGAGGTAATTTGGGGCTGGGGGAGGTGCTCATGAGTAAAGGCCAAACTGTACAGCTTTCATTACATTCAGTGAAGACACAGGACACTTTTTTTCTGTTTAACAAACTTTCCAGTCCAAGTACTGAGTCTGTGGCACACCCTTACACTCCTGAAGAATCTGTAAACCTCTTTACTGAGTCAGTGGAATACCCACACATTTGGGAAAGTTTTTTCTGGTGTGAAGAACACAAGCAGATGGGACATGAGACATCAACCATATAAACTTCAGCATAATGTCTCCTCTTCACAAGGAGTCTGAATTTGTTTGCTTTTAGTATTCATGGGGCTGACTGTTTTCTGAGTGATTTACTATACAGACATTATTTTGTTGTTGTTACAGAATATGGGGTAAAATTTCCTTTGTCCAAGCAGGTAGAATATGTCTAATATTTGCTAGGCAGCAAAAAAGTGTGTCAGCCTGTCTGCTCTGCAGAGTCAGTAGGAACCCAAGTGCCTGTTCTCCACCATGAACATTCCATTTTATATTGTAAAATTTGGACTTAAAGTTTTCCCAGCTTCATCAGACCAGCATCAAATCAAGACTGTTACAAAACAAAGGTTTGTTAACCTTTGATGAGTTTGTACCGTCTTTGTCAAACTTTGAAAAAGTAGAATTGTATCTTTACTGACAATGAAAAAAAGACACTAACAAAACCAAAAACAACAAAAAACCCCCAAACAAACCAAAAAACCCCAAAAAACCAAAAAACAACCCAGAAGCTAGTTCAAAGTAACTGTATTTTTACACTTGGATGATAACATTTTGAAGGTACTGGTGCCCTGCCTGTGAAAAGGTAGTTTGCTTTCAGCAGACTATTATGTTCACAACATATTTATTTGAACAAAAACCAGTAATATTTCAGTGATTATTGACTGTTTGGCTTAATATTGGGTTGCAGTCATGGCTAAGAAGTCCTTTGTATGTAAGGGAATGACAAGCTAGTCTTTCTGTGGGCAGGCATGAGTTACTGCTTTATGGTTTTGGTGCATTTTTTTCTTCAGCTGCCGGTTTTGCTGATGATGCTCCTGCTGTTCTGTAACATTCTGGTAGCAGTTACAAACCTCACCATGGAGGTTTAAACTCCACTCTAGTGAAGGCCATAAAAAATTCACCTAGAAGGCCTTTTTAAGTTTATATTATTCCTTAATCTCTGTGGAGCTTGCAAGAACTCTAATGAATGGTGCTTAGCTCTGCTGTGGTTAGCTGGCAAAGCTGCAGCAATATGGACCTGAGCATGGAGCAGTTTTAACTTTTTGAAAGGGAGTCCCAACCCATCTATGGCCACCCGTGAACTTTTCATGGAGGTATTTCTACTGAAGGAATAATAGGTCATGCTACCAGTAGCATTAACAGAACTTTAATAATTCATTAAGAAGCAATCTGTAAATGCATTTTTCAGCACATAGGTGTCAGTAAGGTAAAGCAGTGGTTTTAAAGAGCTGTTCAGTTCTTTCTTTCATTGTTATGTGTATAGGATTATCATAGCATTATTTATAAGTTGTGGTTTTTTCACATCTCCATCTCTAAAAGTCTTAGAAGTCAGTACTGCAAGGTGAAATATAAAGATAATAAGAATATGTAAAATTTACCAGGTGAAAATTACCAAGTAATTTAGAAAGGAATAAATACAAACACTTTTCTTGGATTACTCTGGGACGCTGAAAGAGCATCATTGAATTTTGTAGGAAGTGGCAGATTAGGAAGGATGCTTTGATCAGTTTGTTTGATCATTGTTTGGTGATTACAGCAGTAGCAATAAAGTATGAACCACTTGTGATGGGTAATTTGTAGGCTACAAACATAAGCTTACATGGAGAAGACAAGTAAAATAAAAACTTACAGAGCTAAAGAATGGAAAACATGAACAACTGGTCAGGTGAATAGTGATGTTTCTTCATCCTTTCTGTACTTGCTCGTTCTTTATGGATCAAGCAGTTGACTGTCCTAAGCCAGAGGTCATATCTGTATCTCTGTGTTATTAGGCTGTGATTTGCCTTCTTGCAGATATTTGCAACCTTTTTCTTGGTAACATTTACACTTGGTGAAGTGTTCTGTGGCAATGAGTTCCAGGATCTAGATATGACCTGTGTGGAAATGTACTTCTTTTGTAGGTTTTAAAGCTGCTGCCTAATAATAGCATTTGAGGCTCCCTAATGGGGAAGAGGGAATAATCATTACCGTATTCTCTATCCTCCTAGTAATTTTGTAGCTTTTTCATTTATTTTATGTTGTTACACCATAGGTCATCCTCTTTGCTTTTCTCTTGTAGACTTCTGGTACATCTCTTTTTGGCAAAGTTGCCAGAGTTGTGCCTGGACTTTATCATGTCTTTTGTTTCTTATTCTTTTAAGTTTCTAATATTCTGTTTGTCTTTTTGCCTTCCCCTGAGCATATGTTTGTATTCTTACAGGTATGTAGACAACAACTGTCTTAAGTTGTAATAGCCAATTAAGATTGCATCATTTGGTGTATATTTAATTAGGTACAGAGGGTATGTATACACTTATATACATACATGCACATATATACATATATTTATATATATAAAAAAGTGTATGTGCTATATCATGACCTGATTTGAAGTCTGATTGAAATTTGAGAGTGTAAATGTTTGGTCTGAAATATAACAGAAGGTTTGTATGACTGCATCAGCAATGCATGTGATCTGTGTCATGTGTTTAAAAATTAATCTTAAGAGATCCTTGATAGGAGTGCAGGTTAAGTGCTTGAAGGATAGTTGTCACTGCAGAAGTAATTTTGTTTGTTTTCCTATGAATTTTTTGTTTGCTTCATCTAGAGCGATGTGACAGACAACTGCTCTCAACACACCACACTTGGTGTGTGTCTCGCAGGTCTGGTGGACATCAGGAATACTTGAATTTCTTTATCTACTTCTCTGATGGTACATCAGGGCCAGCACCCTCGGGCAGCAGAGTCGGAGATTGCTGGAGTGCCACTCATGGTGGCCAGGTCATGGCTAATCCACGGACACATGGTGGCTTAGTCATTGCTGCTGGCACGGTGCTCTCCCATCTCTAACTGCATCCAGGCAGAAATGGGAGAAAACTGAGTCACACTTTCCTTTCATGAGAAGACAGGCAAATACAGTCTGCTTTAAAACATGGCAAAGCTTCCCTAAAATTATCCTCTGTTGAAACCCAAGGTAAATTCGAAAATTTTATTTCAAGATATTACCCATCAGGACATGACTAATTTAAAGCTTTGCCTGGGAGTCAAGCATCGTCACTTTTATAAATATACTGGCTGCACTTGACCATATTGCTGTCATACCTGTCAAAATATGCTACTTTTTTTCCTAATCCAGGCATGGTTGGAATGTGTTAGACTATTACAAGTAGTCCAGGTGAATGTGCTCTGTTTTGATGTGTTTGGAGGGCAAATGCTGCCTGAGAGAAGGCAGCTGGCCAAAGGAAAAGAGAAAAGAGTGCAGTTGTGAGGCTGGAAGTCTCCCAAGAGCCATCCTCCCCACCAAACCCAGTGTGTCTTGGCCACATTCCTCATCCTGCAGCTCCTGAGGTGACCATCTCTGATCCCAAGTGCAATCCTCAGGGGCTGTAAAACATTAGGCACTTCTGCTTTGCCTTCTAGTTCCTTGACCTTGCTGTGTGATTTATGCCCTAACAAACTGATTTATGTTTTCAGCTAGTGTGTACCTGCCACAGGCTTTTTACTTTCCTCAGTCCCAGCTCATAATAATAGCATAGAGAGCCAAACTTCAGTCCAGATCTGTACCAAATTCTCTAAAGTTCCCAAGCAGTTAAAGTGGGGAGCTCTTACTGGGCAATTCTTTACATATTTTTTAAATATTTATTTATTTATTTATTTAATTGTTTATTTATTTGTTTATTTAATTGTTTATTTATTTGGTTGGTTGGTTATTTGTTTATTTTTAACCACAATGAGATTGTTTTATGGTCTGGGGAAAAGGCAAGTTCATGTGATTGCTCTTTTTTCTTTTGCATTTGTCCCTTTGTTTTTTGCACTGTAGGCTGATTAGAATGTAGCGTGACTGTTGTTTAAGTGAAGTGGCTACAAGTTTAATGCAAATGCAACACACTTCAGAACTGTGAACACAGTCCTTTCAAACTGGTTGAATTTGTAGGATGTTTTGGTTTGTTTTCATTTGGAGTTTTTTGTGGTTGTTTGGGGAGTATTGTGGTGTTTGGTTTTTTGTTTTGTATGTTGGGGGGGGGGGGTCTGTTTCTTTTATTGTTGTTTTCTTACAAGCCAAAGCACAGCTGATGATGAGGGTGTTCCAGAGCAGAGAGGGAAGGGAGATTCTGTGCTACTCAGGACGTAGGAGAGAACTGTTTCCCCTTCAGTCTGACATGGAGGCATAAATGAGACCGGAAACATATCCTTCATCTTCTGAGTTCTCTTCTGGCTTCTGCCCGTTTCCCCCGGTTGCTGATCTCCCTCCGTCTTCCAGAAGATTCTTGTTCCGGGGGGACGCAGGGGCTTCCCGAGGCGCTGGCCGCTAGAGGATGCTCCTGGTCCGGCGTTGGAGAGCAGCAGGGCTGGGCTGGGCATCCTCCTCCCTCCGGCACGGCTCCCAGCCCGCTCCCGGGGGAGGGCACCGCCTGTGGGGCCTCACCCGCGCAGCCCGGGGCACACAGACCGCAGCTTTGTGCCGCACAGAGCCGGCTGCTTCCTCTGTCCAGCTGGGAAAGAAAACCCATCCAACTCGCAGGCAAAACTGCCAAGGGCTAATAACAATCAGCGAGCCACACTGCAGGCATTGGAGTATGTTTCTTCTAGTGAAGTTCTTGGGCTTGTTTAGGTGACACTATTAATGGCATGTTTGCAGTGTGCCCCACAGTGCCCCACACTGCTGTGGATGGTCCCACTCTGGATGTGATTTAGATGTTCAGCTAGCTTTCATTTTTTGTCCAGTCTTTTTAAGTGATCCAAATCTCAGTGCTTAAATGAGGCTTGAGGCTTATTTTTCAATAAATATCTTGGAAAAGACATTCTTAATTTTAAAAAAAAGGACTATTCAGAATTTTTCAAGAAAAGCACATACATGAAATTAATTCCATATTTTCAATAAAACACAACAAATATCCTTCCCCACAAAAACCCTAACCAATCAAACAGAAGACTAACCAAATCAACCTTGCCTCTAAGAAAAAAGCAAATCATGAAGTTAAAAAAGTTATATGTGGAAATGTCCTTCTAGTCCTTCCAAAATTCTGTTGTGGCATAAACAAGTTCTTTGGCTCATAAAACACAGGATTTTGTATGGCAGTAGCATGAAAAAAAAAATGTAGAAAGAATATTTTTAAGGTACCAAAGTGGAGTACTCAAAGGTTAAGAAAATGGCAGTTTTGAGGTCATTTAAGATGGCTCATTTATTCACATGCACTACAGCACAGTCGTCATAATTATCTGCCTCTTTCTCTCTCCCCATGTCCTCACCTCCTGTGGCATTTCTGCCTTATCCAGACCCCAAGTTAGACCTGCCCAGGGATACCTAGGCTTGTGCAGTGGAAGAGATTGTTCATTTCTTGCAGTTGGATGGTGTGTAGTAGATAAATCAAAGACTTCAGGAAAGGAAATGTATAGGTGAGAAGATAAGGCTCTGAAAAATAGGGCTGTAGTCTTGTCCCTGCCACTGACATTTAGCAAAGTCAGTAAATTTTTCATATCATGCGTGTATTCCCCAGCTTCTGCGTGCTGGCTGCGAGATCCTACACTCTGATTAATCAGAAGCTTGAACACCCACATCTAGTCCTGAAGTCGCTAGAGAGTTGTTTTGAGTCTACAGAATAATGAGTAGTGCTATCTATGCTTGCAGCTCGTGTGCCAGATGTCTCAGATTTGGTGTACCTGTGTCTCTCTCCCTGCACATCTTTTGTCATCTGTACGAGACGGATGCTGACTTTTTCCAGGCTGCAGTAAAAATAATATGGCTCAATCACTTGTATGCTGGGATGATGAGCACCAAACAACCACCTGGGCAAAGTAAATAAATTTGTCTTCAGAACAGGTTTTGAGCCACATACAGGAAATAAAGGGCACTGCAAAGGGTTATGATATGAGTAATGGAACATTACAAAGTAGTGAACTGCTCTTAAAATGAGCATTATCTTTCTTGTGCACTAAATGAAGCAACATTAATGCTGTGCGTTAAAGACTATCATAAGCTGTTTATTAATCAAACCCAAATAAAGGCTGGGTTTAAATTGCACATTAATTCTTCAATTTCCAAATACGTACATACTGAATTCTGTATCTGGACTGATACTGCTTAACGGTGTGTGTAGAGTAAAAAAAAAGAAAACAACCCAGGTACCCTCACTAACAGGAGGCTAATGTTTTCTAGTAAGGAAGTTAGTGCAGCTCCAGGTAAGCTTCTAAAATATGGTTTAATTACAATTTTTTCGTCCTCTACTTAGTTCCTTGAGTAAATTGTGTAAAAGTAAAATCCATTTTCTGCTACAGGGGAGGAAAGAACTTGGCTATTTTTAGAGCAAAAACTCACGTAGGAATGGGTCTGTTTTCTCAACTTGAGGAACTTGTCACTATCCTTAACATGATGTTTCTAATGAAGAAAAATAGAGTTCCTCTGTTCCTGCCCCTTATTTCTGTGTTTCACTGCCTGCAAACAAAACAAATGATAATTTTAAAGGGTGTTCCTGAGCTTCCATTACATCTACTTGTCTCTTGCTATAAAAATAAACTGGAATATACCTGCAATCTAAATAGAGATAAATAAAAATGTTAGGAGACCAAATAAGCAAGAAGCTGAACTTACCTCCTCAAGTGATTTAGGAACCATACTCTAATTCACTGCTCAGATTGTGTTTACAAAGATATTTATCTCCTAATTCATTCCCACTCATCAGGAAACATTTCCAAGAGGTGTAAAAGAATGGTGGTGGCTGTGGAACTTATTAAAGTATTGTTATTATTTAAAGTAATTTTTCAACAAATTGTGGATTCATTCCTTGAACTTCAACTTAGAATTAGAAAAAATGCTGGAGGCTTTTGAAATTTCACATCACAGAGGGAAAAAAAAATAAGGAGGCTGCGGAGCAGAATAGATTTCTTAAATCAGGTTAGGAAATTTCCATCAGTACCTAACACTTTGAAAGCTACTAAGGTCGAAGTTACTTTTATTACTTTTGTGTTTTTCTGCAGTGATAGCATTTTGTTACACTATTGAGTGAGTTACAGTATGTTTCCCTGGCTTTTATGTTTGGTTTGATTTCAGTGTCTTGGCTTGAGGTTGATAATGTCTTTTTTTAACATGTCCGTTTTTTTATGAGTAGAAGTGTTTGAACAACCTTTACTCTAATCAAGTGAAACTTTTGTGAAAGAATATATAGAACTGAAATTTGGTCCTCTTCATGGTCTTGGAGCAGTGAAAAGTAGTGAGGCAGGAGGGGAGCATGGGATCAAACACAGATAGTCAGCACTGTCTTGCACTTCCCAGGGTAAGGTGTTAGTGCTGGTGTTTTACAAATGTGTTGTTTGGGGAACCTCTGGCTGAGGTGAGTGACTGCTCGGGGGTGGAGACCTGGCTGGGGCACCATGGCATCAGCTCATCCCGGTGGTGTCTGCTGACAGGCAGTGCTGACTGTGGGAGCCCTGCTTCCCCAGTTTTTTTCTTGGTTAATTCCAGGGAAAACTCGTTGGTTGGAATGGTCCTGTTGATAATTTATGATGTCATGTGCAACCAAATATGCACTTTGGCCATTTTTTATGCGTTTTGCTAATGGTGGGTCACACAGTTTCTCTGGAAGGTTTTAAAGATTAAAGTCATCAGAAAAGGCAGCCCCAGTGACTGATATTCTCTGACCTCATGACCTACCAAAGGCCATAGTGCCACACTAAATAAAGCTGTCTCAAGCTTATCACTTCTGTTGGGCTCTAACACAGAGTTTAAAATGATGATCAGGTTTGACTTAAAAGACTTTCAGTATTTATCTAGCATGTCCTTAAACAGGCAGCTTTAATTAAAATGTATTCTTTGTGTTAAAAATATCATTCCTCTAATAGGAATTTGTCCAGTTTTCTCTTGCAACAAATTATTTTCTGTAAGTAATCTTTTCTCACCTACATACCAGAAGGTACTCATTGACTGGATTAAATTTACTTTTTAATATATACAGCTCTCTATTATACATAGAATGTGATCTGGTAGCAAGACATCCCTCTTTTTTATGATATAGTGAAGTCCTCTGTGTGAAGTACAAATATCAGAGAAAACTGGTGGGCTGCTCCCATCTGTGCAAGTAAAGACCAGTCCCAAAGGCTGCAATTCAGCATGACAGTTTCTCTGCCTTCTTTCTGTATAAAAGGCATTGGAACAGCACTCCTCAGCTCAGGCCTCAAGAAACAAGAATAATAGAATCTTTTTGATTTTCATACTTTGTTGCCTGGTATCTTAGCAAAGATAAATGTAAAATGCTGGCACAGCATCACGAGTCACCAGCAAAGTGAGCACATCAGATGCTGCAAAGAGCAGACTAAGCTCCACCTGTAAAGCTCAGGAATCTCAGCAATCATGTCATGCTGGAACGGACAGGATTACAACAAAGGGAATGTTCCAGTTTTCATGTCTTAAACCTGGCCCCAATATGAGCATGGAGCACCTCCTGGTTTTGCTGGGCTGTGGGGTGCTTTGAATGTCAGGAGCAAGGGGAACACAAAAGTCTCCAACTGCTTTCTCATGCCCTTCTGCATGTGGCACTCACTCAGAAAGCTTTATTTTTTATTATATTTTTATTCACTAACTTAGCCAACTTAACTCTTAGATATCTGTCTTTACTGTATAGCTGTTCTCCAGTAGGAGCCCATTGTATTGTGACTCTTCATACAACATACATTTAGCCCTGAAGATTGCACTTCTTGTCACTAGCTTTTTAATTTACTGTGTTTCTTGCTGCTGGCATCTTTGAAACTCAGTGGAGCCCTGCAGGGGTGTCTCAATCTCCTGTTTCCTATCTCCTTTGAGCTATTGCATTACAATCATCTGTCAAAGATGAGTGCGACTCAAGGAAATGGAGCACCTCAAGTGGCTGACATGGCTGAGCTGATATCCTTCTATTTTTGCTGAGTGTTTACATACCTCTGGAGTACGGATGTGGCTGAGCTGGGTTAGATGCACAGAAAGTTTGTAACACCTTCTTCATCTTTAAATAACAGCAGTTCTGATTGTATATGAAAATGATACAATTTTAACAACTGCTATGACCTCTACATACAATTCCTTTACAATTCCTTCCTTGCCTGCAAGTCATGATGTTTTCTTATGCCAGGCATAGCTGTGTGTGCACTGTGGTTGTCCTCATTTAATATGGTTAAAAAAAACTATTGCAGCTCTTGAGGATTAGGTAAGGAATCAGTCTGAGAAGGAGGAGTCCGTACATACTGTTTGCATCCCATGCACATTCCACAGCAGCAGCAGGAATGAAAATATAGGGAAAAGGAACCATCACAGGGTGCTGCTCCCAGTGGTAGTGACTGGCACTGGAATCATTTCAGTAGAATCAGGTCAGTTCTGTGTTCACTTCCCAATACTGTGGGAAGTATTTGGCAGAAGTTTAACTAGTAAAAGTGATGATTGCAGCTTAAGGGAAATATACATTGGAATACCACAGAATACACTTTAAAGTACTAACAGCAGGGACAGTTTAGCTACTGCAGGTATCCTATGGCTTACAATGCTACATACTTTTCAAGTAAGACTCTCCTTTTTCTCATCATTTTGTTGAGGTGGGTTTGTTAAATTAGATAGAAGAAGACTTTGTAACTGTGTATTTTTTCTTATTCTAAAATAAACCACAAATTTCCTGCTCATGTCTTAAAAATTTTGAAGTGGCCGAATATTTGTTGACTCCCCGGTTCTACACCCAGTATTTTGTTGGAATCCCCAGTTAAATCAATTTCTTCCACGATTCATTTCACTTGGCAACAGAAATGTAAGCTCTGGCCTCTGGCCCTAATGAAATCCTTTAAATGCAGTCTACATAGCAAGAGGTGAAGGGGGCAAGGCACAGTTTAATTTCCCAATAACACTTTATGGCAGGCTTTGTAAATGGACTTGCTTCTGGAGTTTTCTAACACCCCTCCCTCTGAAACTGTAGTCAATTTGCAGCCGAGAAGTTGCTGTATTCAAATTGCTTACATGAGAGAGGTTGGAGGGCAGTGCAACACAGGACCTTCCCACTAAATTGCTAATCCAAATTGGGCCTTAGTCAATCTCAGACAGAGTTGTCAACATCCAGTGACCTATAGGAAATGAGTTGGGAGCTTCAGTCCGGCTCCCAGAGAGGTGCACATCAGAGGAGCAATCAGCTGGCACTAATTGGCACCCTGTGTAGCAGCCTCAGCACAGAGGCAAAGGTCTGCAGGGGAGCTGAGACTGAAGTGCTCTCTCAACCTCAAAGATGGTCCCTCTGGGGCGGAGTTTAGGGCACGTTTGTAAAGTCATATGTGGAATTGTGCTGTGCCTCTTGCAGTGCTAGACCAGAGCTGTGGCTTGGGAACTGTGCTTCCCAGAGGGTTCGTAGGGCATTTTGAATGCCACAGGGCTTTTTAAACCCTGAAATCACTTCAGCTTTCCTTCAGGTATAAACACGAAGAGAACATTCACTAAGCATTAACCTGATAATCTGAGGTGTCAGATGACAACCAGTCCAGCTGAGGGATTTCACTGGAAAAGGGAAAGAGAGGGAGCGTGTATTCTTTCAAGACAAATCTTTCTCATGTCCATGCCCAACATGCATAAGTACTTTTGCTCTGCCCATTTTTTTCACCTGTTGGCCTCAGAAAGGTTATAAATTAGTGCTGCTTAAATATTAAAAATATATTTTTTCATGAGTAGGTTTGTGAAGTTCTATTCATTATAAAAGCATAGTAACACATGGTCTTCCTACACTTGGAATTGTTCCCAGACTATAATAATTTCAGAGAGTTTATTATGGGTATTATCTTCCCAACAGCCTTGCATTTAGTTTATTTCTTGTTTTGTTGGTCTGTTTGCATAGTTTCAGTCATTCAGGCAAGGTGGAAATAATGTCATGAAGCCATCAGTCCATTCAACATGAATAGGTTCAATGAAGAAGCACTAAATTAAGAAATGAGTGATGTACCTACCTAGTATTTTAAGCCAGATAGAGGTGATAAAATACATTGTCTGAATTGGAAGTTGAGCAAATTCTCTTGAACATACAAATGAATAAGGAGCAGCAATGACAAATGTTTGTTTGACTGTGGATGTCTGCTAAGAAGAAAAAAATAGGTTTGTGTGATGGAGGTTAGTTTGTTTCACAAAACATTTGGTGTCTTCAGAGAGCAGTTTTTGTCTGTACTTGTAGAGATGACAGGAAGGCCTGCACAGAGCATGTAGACTTCCAGAAATCAGAGTATACTTTTTTCCTTTATAGCTTTGCATGACTGGAGTCACCAATGACCTGCTGCAAGTTTTCTCCTGCTCTATCAGATAACAAAAGAAAGCAGCATTACAGCCATAACTGAAATGATGTAGTTCTTGAAGTAACACCCTTTTCCAGTCATAGAGCAGCTCCCTCTCACTACCTCCACACTCTCTCACTGCATGATATGGTACACATTCATCTGACAGAGATTGGAACAGCACAGAAAGTAAGGCAGTACTTGCATCCCTGAGTTTGGGATCATCGGCTGTTACAAAAGATCAGCGAGTTTGGGATAGACTCGACTCTGAATATTGCTGCAACAGAATGCAAAGAATCACCCTGAAAAATGTCGTGTTCTTGTGTTTTAATGGTCTGCACTGAAACACAGTGGTGCTCTAAGTGTATAAAGCGTTGCCATTTGCAAATTCCCACCTGTTGTTTCTGTTTCCGGAAACAGTATCCCTGGCTGCAGTCTGGACGTTGCCCCGGGTGGTGTCTGACTCTTAACCCAAATCAAAAAGTAATTGTTCAGACACTGTCTGGCTCATGCAGTGGTCAGGGAAGGCACAGCGGCTCTCT
Organism: Monarcha castaneiventris obscurior; assembly: GCA_026261815.1. Taxonomy (NCBI): domain Eukaryota; kingdom Metazoa; phylum Chordata; class Aves; order Passeriformes; family Monarchidae; genus Monarcha; species Monarcha castaneiventris. The sequence continues at coordinate 11,146,419 of JAMPIT010000575.1, forward strand.
AGTTACCTCTTAGCAAGCCCAGGAAAGGAATTCCCTCAGGGAATCTTCAGCCTGTTGTGCTCATAGACCTTTGGTGTAAGGTTTCAGGTCACAATCCCCCTTGACTATCTTGCCTCCCCCCTCCCTGCTGCAGTAGGGTCCAGCACAGTGGTGAGCAGACTACAGCATGTGAAAGACTGGGACATAAGAATGAAAGAGTGAAAAGGACAAGATTAGGTTTTCCTTTTTGTTTTTGCTGCCAGTACCTTGTTAATGTAAACCTAGGAGTGCCCAGACTACAACACTGGAGCTGTAAATGGTTTGCCAGCAGCTGGGATGCTGTTGCCACTTTAGCTCCTAATGCTACTGAGGGGATGCAGTTATGGCAGGGTAGCTCAGATCCCTGGCTGCCGAAACAGAAACCCCAGCAGGTTCCTCTGAGTCTGCCAGAAGAACTGCTGCAGGTCCCAGATGTACACTTCCCTTGACTCCTTCTCCGGCATCATTCCTGCAAGTTCTGATCATACCCTGCTCACAAGTTGCCCCTGGGCTCCCCCATCCCATCAGTTCCTCCAGGCATGGGGCTGGATTCATCCTGGCTTGCAGAATCAGGAACTCTCCTCCCAAGGTATTAAGCCAAAATTGTGAAACACTGACAGTTCCTTGAGAACTGCTGTCTCAATCCCATTGATCCTGTCCACCTTGTGGTATTACAAGAGATGACACTCTCCATGCCTACAAAATCTGTGAGGTTCTAGTTAAGGCCCAAAGAAAAGACAAAGTGTGGTAGAGTGCTTGAAAGTTTATGCACACAGCAACAAGCACTTCAGGCAGTATGGACTGCCCTGCTTGACTCAAAAGTGCATCTTTGCCTTCCAAGGGCAGGATATGGGTTTTGTGCCTGAGACCCCCATTTATTTGATGCTAACCTGCACCTATTAATTTGGCCTTTTAGCTTGAAGTTGCACTGTTGTTGTCTTTGGACTCAATGAAAATAGTGACTTTTATACTGTGGTCCTAAGCAGCAACCATTATGTTCCGTGAAAGGGGCAGAGAAGTAACTGCTCTTTAAAAACTTAAGTAGTTCAGTGTTATGAGAACCAAAGAACAATTCAGTTTTTAATTTGATGGAGAATAGTTACAACTAGTAATTCAGTTAAGAAATTATATGCACATCTTTGAAAAATATTTTTTGATAGTGAGAACAGTTACAGAAAGAGCTCAGGTGATGATGGACTGGAAGAGGGAACCAGCTAACGAGAGCAATCTCCAATACCTTTGATTATGAAATTGTACTCTCTTCTGGAACAGTTTACAGTCTTATTTTTGAATGCTAGAAAGCTTAATTGTTCTAGTTCATTTTCCTGGGTGACTAAACTAAGCAATATAGCTTTGGACTTCCAGATTTCTGTATGGACCCCATACCATCTCTCAAAACGCATGTTAATCCTAGGGAGGAGCAAAAGAATCTACTAACACATGCACACTGCCAAAATAAATGATGTCTGGATTCCTGAGCTAATCTTTGCCTTTGATCATGTGTATCGGAAACTTTATTTGCTGTAGTAGTGATGAAAAGATTTCTGATAATTTCTAAGTCTCAGCTGCAAATAACCTAGATTTTTTGATTTTCAAGATAAACCAGGAAATGTTGAGTATTATCCTCCCTTTTCAATTCTTAGTAGTCTCCACAGAAAGCTTTATAAAAAAGCGATTCACAGAGTAGCAGTACCATTCTTTTTCTAGCATCATTGCCTTACATGTGAAATTGTGTGACATGTTGTGTCAGTGTGGGGATATCTGACTGTGTTGTTACCTCTGAAAGTAATGGCAGAAGGAGATGGCAACTTTTTTTTTTATGCTTTTTCCTCATTGGCTATGTTCTGTTTTCTTTCTTTTTCCTTGTTCTGCCTAAAAGTTCACAACACACAGGATTTCTGTGCTCACAGAAAAAACCATGGAAGCACAGTAATGACACGTGGTCGTGTCTGTCTTGTGGTGGATCTCCAGCAGGGAACTTGGTCTGTTTTTTCTACGTTCTACACAAAAGAACCATCAAATAGCACTGTTCTGCTTTGGTTATTGCTGATTCTGCTTGATGGTTGCCCCACTTGCTTTTTTGTTGTATGAAACCTTCCTGCTTTTTGCACTGTCCATTCACTTTATATTTTCATATGTATTAATGACTATGTGTTTTAACTGATTTATGGTGTATTTTTCAATACTGTAGTACATGCCCTTCCATTCTTAACATGTATGGAAGTTTTGGTGTAACTTTGCAGAAATCACTTAAACTTGATCTTTGAGTCTGTGTTAGATCCTTTCTGAGGAGGGTGGGGTTTTTTATTTTTGGGTCATTGCAAGTTTGGTTTTTAGGTAAAACACAGCCTATTTTTTTGCAAAACACCTTCCTGTTTACACTGAATAGCACTTTCTTGTTTCAGGACTTTCTGATGTGTACAGCCAGACGTGAGAACAAAACTGAAGGGCTTTTACTGGTTATTGCATAAAACCTGTGATAATGAAGTCCATATTAAATACTCTAGGTGGAGATTTTCAGACCAGAAATTGGAGTAGAAAGTCTTTCACTGAAGATTAAGGAGCCTGGCTTGGAGCTCTGCCTAAATCTTGAGTGTGTTTCTTACATGATCACCATGGGCTCATCTACTAGGGTATGAAATATAGTTATAGGGGAAAAAGTGCAAGTTCTCAGTACCCTGGGGAGAAATTACTGTAAGAGCTGCCATGACTCTTATTATTTCTTTTGTTAGGATGTTCTGTCTCTGCCCTGTTGTGAGCAATGGCATCCAGGAATGTGGTGTAGCCGTGAACTAAACCCACCAGACAGTGCCATCCCTTTCTCCAGAGCACCAGCAGGCAGAGTGGATAGATGGGGAAAGTCCTTCCCTGCCCACACAACTTCCAGCCAGCCCCTGCACCTTACCTTTTTGCTGCAGGGGGTGTGGAGGCACTTCCCAGGATATCAGAGTGCTGCTGGCTGGAGGCAGGGTCACCTCAGGAAGGCAGGAGGATGGGAGCAGTTTCCACAGGTGCCACAAGGTGCACGAGAAGAGAAGGCAAGGACTTCAAGCTGGGGGTTGTAGCCTTGCTCTGGCCCTGAGGGGAGGAGGACAAGGGCACCCCTGCTGCACATCTGAAGCCCAGCAATGGCTTCAGTAGTTTCTGCTGTTGTAGCAATTTGGGATGACATCTCCAAGCTGCAAAACTGATTTCCTTGTCACTGAGTGTGGATCACCTTCAGACTGCAAATCTGAGTTGATGTTGTCCCAGACTGCTACCCACTGCTGAGCTGTATGTAGAAGGTGTGCTTTTGCATGCACTGGAACACCACAGTAATGAAAACCTTTAAAAAATCAGTAACAAAATAATTTTAAACTTCATCAGCACTCTATTAGTAAAGAATGCTTTCCTATTATTCTGTACAAATGTGCTTGATAGGTATCAGGTGGATAAAATATATTTGTTTGTGTGTCTTTGTCCCCTTTTTAGTTTTTTCGTTTAGCTCATGATTTTATTTAATGGAAGAGACACTTCTCACATATTGGCTTGACAATTTACAAGCATTTGTTTGTGCTGAATTAAGCACATTTTTAAACTTTGTGTGTTGCTGCTGACAGTTTGGGGATTGATTTTTATCCCTAGAGAGATGCCTTTTTGTCTTTAAGGCAAATTGAAGTTGACTGCTGGAGCATTCCCTGGTAAGAGAGAGAATCTACTTCAGGGATATTTTTCTACTGAGAATTCATTTTTAACTCAGAAGCTTCAGCAAGGTCATGTTTTTCCTGACACTTAAAAAAAAAGTAAGAAAGTTCACAGACAAAGAAGTAGCATTAACTTCAGAGAAAATAAATCGGAGCAAGTATTACCAAGCTTTTTCCCACTGTAGTTCTCTGTCAAGGAGTTGCCTAGATATGCAGTAGGTAAAAATCGCAGACTTTTCTTCTGAAACCATTGTTAAATGCTGGTGTGGGCAATGGCAGGAAAAGGTTTTACCCCTTTGTGTGTTTCCATGTATGTTATAAGATTAAGTTTCAAAACTAGTGTAACATTTTTTAGGACGTTCAGATTTTTTCAAGAACAGATTCATTGCTTGTCCACATTGGCAACATGGGATAGGTTTGCTGACCTGAAAGGATTAATGTAATGAGATGTGTGTGAGGATGCAGGGTCTCCACCAGACAGGTGCTTTAGGAAGTCTTCATTCATGTCAAGTAGAGCTAAATGCTTCTTTTTGAACAGCAGGGTCTGTGGCTGGACACACTGGGCTAGGGTTACACCCTGAACTTTGTCCAACCTGTATTCACCCACCCCCTCAGGCAGCCTGGCACAGTTTTTGTACACAAACATTATATTGTTGCTATATTGATGGGAATGCTTGAAAGTCATTTATATAGCTTTCCCTTCAAGGTGTTTTTTGGCACTAGATTTGTTTTATAGGTCTATTTTTTACAAATATAAATACAGCTAAAATAAGTAGTGCCTGTGTGTATATCTGGTCTGGTTCTGTGCTCCAAATGAATAGCACCTCTCACCTGAAAAACAAAGCTGAATCAAACCATCCTGGCCAGTGGGCAGGTCTAGTGAGGGCTTTTGTGGTTCTACCTGGCAGGTTACTGGTGAGGTGATGGACAGACCCCATTAAAATCTCATTTAATGCTTGTCTCTGGAATGACTGCACTCTCTTTAATCTCTGTCTTTGTATTCACTCATACTTCTAAGACCCAAGTGACTTAAAAAATAAATAAATAACCTTAGTCCTTCAATAAGGTTCCAAATGACAAATTCACGCCCACTTGTTTTCATTTCTAGGAAATCAAACCAGCTGAAGCAAGGTTTTTACCACAGTCAATCTAAACAAGTTTTAAGAACCAATTTCTTCAGGAAGCTTTTATTCTGCTAGTTATAAAATCTTCTCAAAGGAGCTGCACACCTATGTAGCCTTCCTTTAAACCTTCTTTGGGATGTTCTCATTGGTTTTTTCACACATTTGAGTCATACATGTTTGAGTTGTCTCAGCATGTTTTTGAAAGCCTGGCTATCAATTACCAGAATTTTCATTTACCTCTTTATTTTTTTTTTCCCTTCTCAGATTCCTCCTGAAATATTTGTGACATTCTCTCTTAGTAGTGGCTGGACTAAGACATTTTTCAAAATCCAAGAAACAAAACTTGTAATATTCTTTGCACTGTAAAGAAAAAAGTGAAAACCTGTACCTTCAAAATGGAACAAATGCCTTGGGTGCACAGCAGAAAGCACTTGGCTGGTGTTTAGGATAGGGTAGGTGAGGGGTGAGAGGAAGCAGGGACTGACATTTTTAGTTGCAGCTGGTGAGCAACATCCCAGAGCTATCCCCCTACAGCAAGGAACTCACATTTTCTGCCATGTTCTCACTTCCAGCATCTTATTAATTAACATCTAAAGTTTTTACTCTGATTCACCTTGGAATTTGGATCTTTTTTTCAGATTATGTTATCTTTAAATTAGAACATAGCATTTGTTAATAGCAGGAAATTCCAAGTAATTATATTGCCCTACTTTCTCCCCCTAATTTTTATTGGAGCTAGATGTTGATTTTTGTGAACTGTACCTTTTCTACCCTAACCAATCTTGTTTCTTTTTCGTCCTTTAGCCTGAAGACCTCTGGTGTTTAGAATTAACTTTGCTCTCAGTCCTTTTCCATTTTGTGCACAATTATGCACCTAATTAGAGGGGATTGTTTCCTTGTTCCTGCAGCATCAGCCAAGCAAACAGATCTCAGCTACGTCTGAGGGATACAAGGAACCTCCATCCTAGAGAAAGTGCAGCAAAGACTTTGGTAATTTAGTATTTCTCTGTCATGCTCGCTGTTCTGTACCTGTAACAAACATGTCTTACATGTGTTTCACCTGCTGCAATAAGCTGTGGAAATCATGGGAACCTGGCTATTCTTAGCCAAGGAACAGCAGCATCAGTGTTCTAATGCTGTCACAAAGGTTGTTGATCAGGATTCTTTTTTTAGTGAAAGCTTTAACATTTATTAGCTTTGTGTGAGGTTCTCTCTTGGGTTTTATTTTTAATTAAGAGTAAATGCATAATTTTACTGATTTTACTGCAACTTTCTCAAACTTCAGAATTCCAGGAATGAATTCTTATCTGTTATCTGGGACTCAGAAAAGGTATTTAACTGGGTCTAATCATGACAAAATGCAAATTGTCATTAATTAAGTTTGTAATTATGTATCAGGAGTGAGGACAATTTACAGGAGCGGGGTAGGAGAAGAACTTTAAGTAGCAGTGCATGGCGAATGAGATGCACAGCTTCCATTATCACCAGGAGCTGCATGGCTAATCCAGCAGCCTCGGCACTGGGGAAAATGTACCCTGGGATGTCAGGTGTTAAGGGGAAGAATGGGCCTCTCACGTTCTTTGCACTTACAAGCCGGCTGTAACCTTTTGACTCCCTCTCTCTTTCTCTTCTTGAGTTTTGTTTCCTGAAAGGAAAAGGGGGTGGGGGAATGCAGGGGAAGAAGGCTTAAAGAGTGCAAGATCTGTTTCAAAGTACTGTAGTGTATTTGCAAGCTGGTTTGGTTTGTTTTTTTTATGGAATGAGTTTTATTTTATTTCTTTAAGAAGCAGTTGCTTTTAATGTAGAGTGTTTAGAGCTTGACTTAAGATACGAATGTCTGCTGAGTACCACTATCAACACTATAAATTTCACGCATGTGATTCTGCCACAAGTGTTTTGCACATAGTTTGTTTATCTTTCTAACTAAAATGAATTTAATCTCATTTAAGAGCATAACAAAGGATGGGAGCTAGTTCTGTGAATTTATGTTGCTTTTCCTATTGACCAGTGCAGAAAAACAACTCCCAAATAACAAGAAATCCCTTTTATTCTCAGAGGATCCCTTACTGGAGCATGATCATATATTGATCACATTGAACTTGGGTATATTCCAGGTCTGAAGATCTGCATATGCAAAGAAAAACCTGTAAAATTCTTGCACATTTAATCCCCTGTCTAGCTCTGAGTTAGTAAGTGTGAAAATACCTTGGTGCAAGGAGCTGAGCATTTACTTAGTCTAAAAGAACATGCAATGAATAAGGGGAAAAAAAAGGTGGCTAGTTAATGTAGATCTCTCCAAATTTCATTACTTCTGAGGAAAAAGAGCAGGATGTGGAAAATATATGAAAACTTGTATTATCCTTTTCTGAAATAGTCTATTCTGGGCTGATCCTTTTTAGAATGTAAACGTGGAAACACTAAAGGTGGTGGTTACTTCCATTAATTAAAAGGAATCTCGCTCATAGCACAGCACCCTGAGAATGCTAAAGGGGTTTTGTATATTCCTGGGTGCCATCTTTGGTTTGAGGATCTCATTCCATTTCGAAATTTGCGTCTTTCCTTGTTAGAGATAATTTTGAACCAGCTCACATCGCCTTTGCATGGCTGAAATGTGGCAGCAATGGAGTGGAGCCAATGGAGGGGTAATTTTACAGCCAGCAATCAGGAAAAGGAAAAGTCCTTAGCCAAGGGACTCAACAGTGCCAGGAGGAGCCATTATTCTATTATTATTTCTAGTGTGGAAGCATTGTTTTAAGTTACATTAAAAACATCCTTTACATTTCTTTGTTATTTGTGTTGTAAATTTTCCATATCACCTTTTCCAAAGAAAGGCGTGAATGTATATCAAAGTGGGCTGCTTGGGATGCATCTTGCTTTAGAAATTTTGGGTTAAAGGGAAACCTGAAATCAATGGCAATTCTTCTGATTTAGCCTGCAAGTTCACAGAGATTGGTCAAAGATGGAGTGAGTTCTCCTTTTCTTAACACTTTCTGGGAGTGACACTGTAGGCAGCCTGTCTCCTCACAGGCACTGTCCTCCCATTTTTTTTCTATTAGGGAGTCCAACCTTTTGTGTTTTAAGGGCCCAACCCTGTAAGCTTTCCAGGAACCTTACCTTAGAGGGCCAAAGGGGGAAGAATGAAGCATTATTCATGTCTATGGGACTTGTTTTTATCTCCTGGAGATTGCACAAGTATTGAAGGATATGATGGATTTGAATGAGGTTTCAGAAGATTTGATATAGTTTGCTTCCTTGTTTTCAGTTACTGAGAAGTCCAGTGTCAGTAAGTATTGTATATTCAATGCTGCTTTAATTCCACCATGCAGAGCATGTGTTGAGAACCAGTACTGAAGGGATTTGCATACTGAAGATTATTGTCATCATCCATTTTTTATTGATAGACTTTAAGGAGGTGAAGGCCTTACAGCTGCAAGTCAAATGCTATTTGACATAAATGCAGAAGCTGATGCAATGTCTCCCAAATCATTTGGGTCATTTGAGACACAAATGTGAGCAGAACCCAAATATCCTAAATTCCAGTCCAGTATCTTAATCCTGAACCCAGTTTTTTTCTTTCAAAATTAAAGTTTCCATGATTATTATTTCTACTGCCAGGGCTTTCCAAGGATTTAAATGTGACCTAATTTATTAAATGCTGTCTTATGTGCAAGACAGAAGCAAAATCCTTACCCCAGGGCACTTACTCAGTGGCCCTGATTCTGCAATCCGATCTCTTGAATGAATGTCTGGACTAACACGAGCCCTGCTGCCTGTTCTGAGAGTTTGGCTGGGATTTTAATAGGGAAGGGACATGGAGATTGCAGGTTGTCTACAACACCCTCACTCAACTTCACTACTTTCCTACATGGTTATGTGTTTCCCTGAGTCCTCTATGAGCTTTTGTGTAGCTGTTGCTCAGTTACCTTCAGTAGATGGTGAAGTTTGGGATAAACAGTTTTTTCTTCTGTGTCTAAGCCTTGATCTGTGGCACTACTTAAAGATGCTTTGCGATGCACCTTGAGATGAAAGTGCATCGCCCCTGCAGTGCATTGATCTCTCCTGGCCCAGAAAGGGGTTGTCATAGATCTGCTTTTCAAATCAGGACTCCCTCATGGGTTTTTCCAAGGCATCATCTCCATGTCATTGGGTTGGCAGGATATGAAGCTGAGGGTCTTTTTGAAGTTTTCCTTCACACCAAGGGGTGTATACTTGTTGTGTGGGAATCATGGCAGGTTACACCCTCTCCTCCCTGTGTGTTCATCCCAGGGCAGGATAACTTAATGCAGTGCTCAAATATTCCAGACCTCTTCTAAAAGTAAATGGTTCGATTTGTTGTGTTGGGCAGTTAAAATGAAGAATGGAATCCAAATGCTGACAACTAGTTTCTTGGAGAGGACTGAAAAACCGGGGATGAACTTCATTAATTAATTAAATAGTCCTGTAAACGTCTATACCAATAAACATTTACAGCTATAGACAGCTACACGCAATAGTTTTATTTTAAGAAACAAGATCATGTGCTTCGTCAAATATCACTCAGGCCAGTATTATTTAATTTTTGCATAATCATGAATACCGCTTTAAAGTCTGGTTATGCAGCTCACATGTCATTCTTTTTTTGTTCTTTTTTTTAGTATAAAAAAAAATTAGTTTCCTGAGTCAAAGGATTTGTTATTAGAACAGCAAAGCAACATTTCTTTATGCAAAACTCTTCCTTCGAAGCTGTGGTACATGGAAAGTATTTTCCAGCTTTCAAGCTTTCAGAGTTTATTTGATTTTGAACACTTTTGGTTATGTAAGTTTTAATAAGTAGCTTTGGTGTACCCCTAAAGGCACACCCCACACACTTATGTTGTGTGACCTAGGGTCACAAGTAATGGCTGCAAGCTAATTGATTGAGAAAGGCTTGTCTGACTGGGCCCCTTTGAGTCCTCCCTTTACATTCCTAAATTTCTGTAAAGGAGGCACTGGCAGCTTCGCCTGGTGAGAGGAGGGGTTGGGGGAAAGGGAGGAAGTTTCTCAGTTTCTGATTATGCGCAGAGTTTCCTTGTACTGAGCTTATGTTCTCCACCCACTACTTAGTAAGAACTCCTTAACAACTTAAAGCTTTATCCCTGTGAGTACCAGAAAAGTGATCTGAGTATTTATTGAGCAGGGAGAACAAACTGCTTGCTCCAGACAGGGAGAAAGCTTACGGAAATGATATTAGACCTTCAGCAAAGTGCACAGCTGCATCATACAGAAGCTGAGACTCAAACTGACAGGCAAATAAGCCAGATCACGGAAGGGGCCTCTGTGTGGCAGCTCTGAGCTACCAAGTGTTGGACAACTAGGCAAAAAGTGCAATGGAACAGGGCAGAAAATAACACACTAACTTCAGGCAACTGTTGCTTATTCATGGTGAGTCCAGATTTGAAATGTTGTTTGAAATGTAGCTATTTTTGTTGTCTCTAAAAACCCTTCCGTTTTTGCACAGCGATCCTTCTGCAGAGCTCATTGTGTTCCAGATTATTTGTCCGGATGTGCACTTCAGTTCTGAACGATACAGAAGTGCACAGGGATAGCCCTTTCCTTGCTGCTTGCTCTCTTGTGCTTTTCTTGCTTCAGGAGACAGGTCCTGTTTCTAAATGCACACTGCATGGCTTCTGATTTGGAAAGAAAGTTTTGCAGCCCGCAATTGGTGTGCAGCTGCATGGAGGTGAATAAGTGAGCACAATTTCTGAGCAGTTTTCTGCAGTTTGAGCTTTGTGGCACCTCTCCATTGCTCCTTATTTCACTGCCTTATCTTGAGAATGTATGGCACGGTCACTATGAAAAGAGCTTTGTGTTTGAATTCTTGGTGAGTCGAAGGGTCAGGGCCTATGAGTTATCTGCCTGCCAGCAAGACTCATTGCTGTGTCCCTTTATTTTTCAAGCTGGAATAGAAAAAACATGTGTCCTCATCCCTTTTTTATAAATGTATTTTGAATTCAGGTTTTACATGCTGTTTGTGTGTGCTTTGTTCTTTTGACAAACTCGGGGTTTGGGAGGAAGCCAGTTTTATTCTATCCATATTTATTTTATTTATTCAAGCTTTCCTGCAGCTTTTCTGAATTCCTTTGTTGTGATGCACATAATTTTTTCTTAAAACAATACTCCGAGATTCTGATTTCTGCTGAGAGAAAAAGGATTTATACTCTGATACATATTTCCAAAAATACCAGGGAGCTATCTAAATTTTAGGTAAGTTGCACAACTATACAGAAGATAAGGCTTTTATAACATTTGACTCGCCTGAGGAGGGAAACACAATACTTGTGGATAAGTTCTTGAACAGATTGTGTTAGATACATTAGTCATCTAGTGTAATGGTAATAAATATGATCTGAGCTGTAATGTTATTTCAGTTACTGAGGTTGAAAAGGCTGCTTCATTAGCACAGCAACAGAATTAAACATCGCATGTTGACAGTAATGTTAGAAATATGTTTGTGAAAACTGCTGAGTGGATGAAATTTAGAGTAATAAATCATCAAGGCATGTCAAAGTTACTCTGTATGTGAGGTTTTAAGATGTCTGTAATTTAGAGGAGAAGCGACTTTGTTTTTCCTCCAGCAGAAGTGCGATTCTGTACAAAATTATTTTCATCATATAATTCAGGTGCATGAAAAATCTTAAAATTATGTGGCAGTTATTTGGAGCTAAATGGAAAATGCCCATTTGATAGAATAATTTTGGTATGCAGTGTAAGAAGTTGGTCAGATGAACTCTGCACAGAGGGTATGTTACTACTTATTTCTTGATCTGTCTTTCTGGTTTTATGCTCACCTAACAATTAGTAGAATGCTTGCTTAAAAAAACAAGATGAGCTTCAGATCTGAGTTGATCTGATGTTACAGTCCCTTTCAGGTGCAGAAGTTCATGTTGTTCACGTATTGTGTTCCTTTTTATTTGCCAGTTTGAGATCCTGAGTTTACCCATCAATTTTGAAAACTGTTTTAAATAGATAGGGGAGGATTTTGCCAGAGAAATGCTAATAAATACAGATTTAAATGCAATGCTGCAATGTAAGGTGTTCTAAATGGACCTCATACTTTGTGTTTTCTTATTGTGAATTGAATTTCTGTATATTTTGACTTGGGCTAAACATTAATTTCCACAAGAAAATCTTCGACTGTGTTCTTAGTTCAGTTAAGGGTGTTCTTTTCTTTTAGGAGTTTCAGGCTTGCTCTGAGGAAAAGAAATACGTTCTCTTCAGTAACGTAAATGTATAATTTCCTTCTTGGCTATGCCTCCTAGGGAGGAATACCTGCTGAAGTGCTCTTTACACCTTTAAAAACTGAAAGCAAAAGAAACTTTGAGGAGGTGGTCTCCTGCCAGCTTTGGAGGCCTGGGCAGCTGGGGGCTCACCCACCTCCTGGTGGTCACGAGGCTCTTGGGGAGCAGGGAAAGGTGGGCGCTCACCCGGGGCTGCCTCCTCCACTGCCACACGAGCAGAGGATCAATCCTTTCTGTGCTCTGGGCTTTCCACTGGCAAAATAATGCACCAGTGCTGTTGTGACACCAGACTAGAGGATTATGAAACATTTCTTCATGCTCTGATGATCAGCCTGATGAAGGGGAAAAGGTTTAATGAGGAAGAGAAGAATTTGCTGAGGATTTTATGCCTGTATCTATTATTAAAAGCAGAATATCTGCTCACAGTAGTTGTGTTCTGTGATTCAAGAAAACCCGGCAATAATGATGATTAAATGTGGTGTTCTCACTGACTGACTGAGGACTGCCACAACTTAATGTGACTGGCAGGAAGCTTAAACATCAACAGTATATTTCCAAATAGTACTATTGTCTCTTAGAGAAAGTCAAAGAATCATGAGCTCAGACTAAAATAATTATACCATGTTTTTTAGTTCTCTCTGACAGCAGTTAGAGAAAAAGAAATTAGTTTTGAAAAGGTTAAAATGTTTGAAAGGTTTGCATTTAACATCTGTAATGTTTTTCAAGGAGTAACTAGATTTGTTCTGGGAATCACATGGAAAGCGATTTTTTACTTTTAGGTTTTTTCTGTTGTTCTGTATGGAAGAAGGAAACCCTTTATTTACTAGATCTGTTCCTTTTATTGACATCTGTATATTAACAGAAACAGGCCTGCGTGACACTTCTGGATATCTTTAGAGTCACATGAGAAATCATTGAAATTCAAGACTAATAGCTGATTTTTCTTTCAAAGAGAGGAACTAGTTTGTGCTGTCATGACAAGGTGATGTCTCTTACAATAGATGAAGGAAAATTGACAGGTGTAAGAGAATTGTAGCATTCATGGAGTCAGTGAATCACAGTGTTGTTAAGATGAATTTAAAAGAAAGAAACCAATTCTAAGTTACATCCTAGTAATTTTGAAAGATTTTTAAAAAGAATTTAAAAAATCAAAGACAAACATTTCTTTCATCTTCTCAGCTACAAGTCATGATCACATGGAGTGTGATCTTTGGAATACCCAAGTTGACTTTCAGTTCACTTTTACTTTCCAAAAACTTACTCAAACCATGAGCAGAAGACTGTCCCAGATGGTGATGATGAAGGTGAGAGAAGAACAGATAAAAGGAGAAACATTTGGCCTATGAAGTGATTTAAGTGACTGTAATACGTGGGTAAAAGCAAATGATTGCAGAGAAGAAGCAGAAGTGAGGATAGGAGCAGTAATAAGAGAGGCAGATCTTAAAAAGCAAACCAGAAGAGATCTAAAAGTAGAAGAAGCATGGCATGATAGAGGAAACCCAACCTGTCTAAAATGATTTGTCAGTCACTGAGATGAGCCTTGGGACCTGTGCTATCTTTCCCTGGATTTGTTCAGAAGCATTTCCACTGCTGGCAGCCGGTTTTATACCTGAAGTTATAAATTCACCTGAGAAAGTAGGCTGTTCCTTCCAAAATTAAGATCACAGAGAGGGGGATGTGAGATGGAGCCTCTCTTTTCCACCTAACATCCTCTTAAATTTCTTTATCCTCTTACATACTTCGCTCGGTGTAGCAGTGAAGGTAGAGGTAAGGATAGATGGTTACATTTGCTGTGACTGTTTTTTGAGCACAGGTTAAGTTTCTTTTTTCAACTCCAAGAAGATCCCTGTAACTTTTTAAAAATTCTTGTCCTTTGACTTTTGGCAGTTCTGATTCTTGGGTCTGGGGGAGATGGGTGAGAAATATCAATGGACTTTCCTCTGCCTCTCCTCTGAACAAGCCATCCACTTTAAATTTTCATCACCCATGGCTTTGCTCAGGACTTTGTCAAAGGTCCTACTGACATTGGTAGGGATTGGGTGAGGCCAGTGGGGGAGTTCAAAACTGTGGTCACGATGATTTTCAGTGTATGAATGTGGCACCATAATGGTTTAAGATTCCTCAGTATTCTGCTGGAAATGACACCAGACTGCACAACCATGGAAGTACATACAGTGCTATCTCCAGTTTCTGAAATACCTGCCTCTCTATTATAGAAATGTTTGGTGATTCAGGAAATAACTATATGAACTTTCCAGTTCTGATATTAGCTTTAAAACAGGTAACAAATACATCTTCAAGTAATGCAAAAAGGACGCTCTTCTCCCTCTTTTAAGCCATTTCAAGTGACAGTATTCCATTTGTATCATCAACTCTTCACATCTCCTCTTAACCCAAAAGATGTTCCATGGACCATAAATTTCCTGTGAAAGACCTGCAATTGGTTCAGTTTTGAACAGAGTACATTTAATGGTGTTAAATGATAGAGGAAAAAGTAAATGAAAGAGAAGGCAGTACCCTGAATTACATGTCCCATTATTGCTGGAATTTTTGTTATTTCCAAAATGCAGCACCAGCTGAAGACATCCTCCTAAGAATAGTCCTTTGTAGCAGAGCTGGTTGAAGGTATCCCAGTGCTCTCTCACTGGTTCTTCTCCCACTTCTCTGCTAAGCAGAGCTGTGTAGGTAGGTGGTTATGGCCAGGCTGGTGGAAGTACCTTCAAAGTGGTGGTGACCTGACTTTGCAGTCCCTCTGGATTGAGGATCAATGTCCTCTGAAAATACTGCCTGTGGTTTTGGTCTGTGTTTTATAAGTTGTTCGTGACTGTGGCCTGGTTGTCACTGAGCATCTGTTATTTCAGCCTGTGTATAGTAATTTTGTGAAATAAAAACCAGTGCCCTTAGTAGGGGAGAGTAAGTTATAACACGTAAACAAGGAAAATGGAGGAGAAAGTGATTGGCACAGAACTTTGTTCAAAAAAACATACAAAATGTGACACAGCAGCATGACAGAATCAGCCTGTTTTGGAAATACCTTTGAATTGTGTGAAAATCAGAATGCACTTTCTGTGATCCCCATAAAGCTTTCAAGCTCTAGCTGAAAATTCCCAAGGAAGATTTTTTTGAGAAGTACCCAGTGTAGGCCCAACTATCCTTCCACTGACATCAAGGAAAATTACATCAGTATGAGGCAAAAACTGTAAAAATTGATAGTTCATGCTATAGAGAAAGTAATATTCTTCAAATTCTTTCCTTTGTGGTTTGTTTTTACTCTTCATTTACAATCTACTGCCAGTGTCTGGAAGAAAACCAAGAAATTTGTCAGGATCTGGTAACTTAATCATGTTTTAAGTTATATCAAACCATTTGCTTTCTATCACTTTGCTCTTCTTTTAACTGTATTTTTTGGCCTGAAATTTTCCATTGCGTAGTCCCAAACCACAGGTGATTCTTTTGTTTGTTTGTTTTCTTTTTTTTTTTTCTTGTTAAAGGAAGTATATTGAAATTATTTTAAGGAGCAGAAGTAGGAATGCATTATATTTTTCCTTTTAAAAATGAAGTAAACAAAACCAACTCAACAAAAGTCTTTGAAAAACAGCCTTTGGAACAATGCGATCAACAGGTGGTTTGTGGACTATTTTTAAAGGTCTTGACATACAAAAAGATCTAAATTGTTATATATTGGAGGTAGTAAATTATAGCTATTTTTTACATGTGTTTTGGCAATAGATGTGAAGGTAGACTTACTTTTTAATTTGCAACGAGGATCTTAAGACAAGCTGGGCATTGCATATGGATAGCACTGAGTGTCCTGTCCTTAGAGACCGCGATGCTGGAAGAACTTGGCATGGGCTTGTACCCAGGGTTGACTTAGCTGGATGCTGGGAAGTAAAAACACAGGAAGCAAGATTGCCATCTTGGAGAATCTTACAGGGACAAGGAATGAATGCTCTCTCCAATTTCTTTTTCATGAAGCCTTCCTAGACTGTAGTTTCAGCCGCACCAGGCTGTGTTAATTAAAAACGTACTGATGTGTTGGGGTTTTTTTTCCCCTCTTTATCTCCTGCACTATATACATAATTGCAACAACTCAACCACTCTGCATCTCTCCTGACGTTACCACCAGGTGATTCTCACAGTGCTGTGAACTGATGGGCACAATTTGAAAGAGGGGAAATTAAGGTTAGATTAAAAAAAAAAAATTCTTTACTCTGAGGGTGGTGAGAAGCTGTAACAGGTTGCCCTGGGAGGTTTCCAGCCCCAGTGGTTATCCCAACCCTGGAAGTGTTCAAGGCCAGGTTGGATAAGGCCTTGAGCAAGCTGCTCTGGTGGGAGGTGACCCTGCACACGGTAAGGGACTGGGACTAGAGGATCTTTCCAGTCCCTTAATGATTCTGTGATTCTATGACTCCTTGGTAGACACAGCTCAGCTAATTGGCCCTGTGCACTCTCTGTCAGGACAGGCGGTAGCCACCTCCCACTTCTTAACTCAAAGTTAGCACTGTTTTAAGTTTCTTCCTTTCTGCTCATCCACTTAAATTCAAAAACCTATTGGGGTTTTTCTGGTTTTTCTGGTTTTTTCTTTAAATCAAGCCATATTCTGCTAGGTTATGGAGTATATACACATTTTATTTTTGCATGCCAGCAGGTTATAGCAAATGCAGCTTTTGAATTTCTTTTTGTATAGAAATAGAGAAAATTCTATAGAAAACCTCTGCAGCAATACTTATTTATAATTAATATTTATGTATGAGGAAACGGCATGTTTGTGACACACAGAATCTTAACTTCATTCCATCTATTCCATCTTTTATATCATTGGGAATTCAGTCTTGTTGGATTTTTTTGGAGGCTTTATTTCCTGTATTGAATCCACCATTCTTTTGCATAAAATTTGGCCAAAACTGCTCCTTTCCAAATCATGTTTTCTAGAAAAAAACTCAAAGAAGATGATGAGCAAAAGCAATGCACGACAGTGTTCAGTCATTGGGGATGGACTCTGAAAGGGAAAATATTACAGCAGTTTTTTTGACCTGGCCAAAACCAAAACATCAGAAACTTTGGATGAAAATTTGACTCTTTTATCTACATTGAACTTCATATGTATAGTTGCACATCCAACTGATTGTCAGGTGGAGGTATTCATTCCTAAGACAGTTCTGTTATGAACTGATGGAAAGAACTTCCAACTTCAGATATTAGCATGGCTGAAAACCTTAATTTCAGTTTAAATATTTGAAAAGGTAGCTATTTTATGGGGATTTAGTTACAGAAATATAGTACACAGTGCCATTGCATCTATCTCTGTCATTCTGGGTTTATTCAGTTTACCATAGCATTAAGAAGTTCTAAAAGTTTCAATCTATCTCTGGATACAGAAATCTCAAGGTGTCATCTAACTTCTTTGTACCTTTGGGAAAATCACTTAAAATATGTAATTTCTTGCTGCTAAAATATTTTTAGTATTTCTATTTATTTTATAAATTAATGTGTTTCTTTTTAGCTACAAGTACATTAACTTGACAGCATCCATCTGGAAGGGATTTTTTGTTTGGTTTTAACTTTGCAGGTCTATTTACCTGTGCTCTCTGAGTAGTTTTTTACATCTGGTTGGATGCATTTGTGAGTGATCATTGGAACAGCTAAAGTCAGGAAGTGAGAGTGCTGTAGTTTAAAGTGCTAATTAAGGTGAACATCACACTTAAAAGTAAGATGCTTTATTTGTGCTGTATTGGAAGCTGGGTCACTCATCTCAGTTCTTAAAACTGATTTAAGAGCCTAATCTTAGAATCTTTTAAAAAAAACCCAAGCAACCCAAACTGGATTTCACAGAGCTGTCACATTATCAACAGTATTATTCTTAAATCTTTGTTGTTACTCTCATTTTCTAAGTGAGACTTCTAGTAAGGTTTGTATGTTCTCCTTTTTTCTTTCCCTCTGTCATGTGTTTTGAACTCTTTTGTGTCTCTCAGTTAAATCTGAAAGGCGAAATTCTCAATGAATATCATGTTTTATGAAAATCTGTGAGTGTATGGAGGAAAAAACCCACAATTGGTGCCAATTTTGAGGAAGAGGCAGGCAGAACATAGCTGTTATACATTCTGTTTGGCAGTGGCTTAGTGGCCAAACAAAATGTGTGCAGTCCCAGACTCATCACAGAACAGTTTCTCCTGCCAGGTGATAGTGTAATAAACAATGTGGGGAGATATGGCCATTTGCAGTGAGAAGAAAGAATGTGGAGTTACAGAGCAAAGAGCAGAAATCTGTAGGAAAACAGATTCATCCAATCTGGTGCTTACAGGACACCTTGGGTTTGCTATTGCAAAAGAATAAAAGACCAAGTGCCAGAAGATCTTAAGAGGATGTAAATTGCTCGCTATAGGCAAACAAGAACATCTTGTTTGCTTTTTTTTTCCTATTTACAGAGCGTTTTATAGTGCATGGAAAAATCACACACTATTTCAGTCATCACAAACTTCACTGAACACATGAGATTCCTAATCTTTCATAGGAGATGGCCAACTGCAGTTAAATTCTGTATAAATAGTAAAATAGGGATGCCGAGGTATGAAATATGGTAATAAACTTTAAATTGGAGGAAACCTACTTTTTCCAAGTGTGAATTTAGCCAGAACTTGTTTCTTTACTTGGCTCTGTTGAAGTCAGCAGAGATGTGTTTAGATGAGGATAAAAACCTGATTTGAAAGCAGTTCATTATTTTCTATTTTACATTTAAAATGCCTAAATAGCCCATCTTACCTTGGGCAAATTGCAAATTGCATCTTTTGGGATGCAAACTGTAAACTTAGGATTAGTCTTTTCTAAAGATGAGAATGTTTATACTGAAAATGTTAATACTTGCCTATTATTGTTACTTAAATGATATTTTTAAAGAGCATTTTAATTCTCAGCCAAACAGGGTTCATCAATGGAAATTAATCACTACTGCCTTTATGATGTTATTGATTACATAGATTTGATTTTCTAAAGTGCTGTAACTCTTACAAGATAATTTCCTTCTCCTAATGTCATTCAAGATAAGGGAAAACATCAACTCATTTTCATTACTATGCTTTTGGTTTTACAAGCCGAATGAGCATCAATGCTAGACGATGATCATCAGCAATCATTAGTTTATTTATTAGAGAAAAATAGAAATATTTCACATTTGAGGATCAGTTGTCTTTTATGGACTGTTTTGGAAAGGTACTATTAAACCTTCATTTTTCAAGAAATGGGAATGTTACCAGTAGCAACAGGAAATCTTAATGGTTCAGGTCACTGCCGGCAGAAGTCCATTCAGCAACAACTTTTGGATGGAATTTGCAGCTGAATTTAAATGCTTGCTAGCAATTAGGATGTACTCTGTGCTTTGAAATGCTGGATAACAGATGGATTTAGCCACAGTGGCCATTCTCCAATATCTGCCATGCATACAAGTTCAGTGCACAAATCTTTTTCCCTCTTCAGGGCTTTCAGAGTTTGAGGGACTTCGTAGGAGCATCTTCCATTCTTGTACCTGGCAAGGCACAGTATAAAGGCCTCTGTGGCATATGAAGGTCTTTCTGTTGCTCCTTTTTAGGTATTTCTGAACATCATTTTTGGTGGATAAACCCTGGCAGTTCTCTGAAGGAAAACATTCTGAGTACATGCAATAGCCAATTACTGCTTTCAAGCAAGGAGTTCTTTCTGTTTCAGGGCTCTCCCCCATTCCATGTCCGCTCAGTAACCAGGGGCCAGACCAGTAGTGTGCTTTTCCTTTTAGCAGCATGTTGTGATGTTAGAACTTCCTGCAAAATCATGTGTTTCATATGTTTTTTATATTTTAATCACGTTTTTGAAAGCGCTTCCAGATGTAAGCACATATTTGGTTACAGCTTACTGCACGTGCTTATGCACCAATAAACTGGAAAGGCCTGCATCCAACAGCCTTGAAATCCATGTGTGACTTTGTGTGTGACTTCCAAAAGCTCTGGTTTGGGATGTTGGAATTCAGGGGTTCAGGCTGCAGGTTTCCTCAGAGGTGTTCAACAGCAGTGCAATATTTACAGTAGCTTAGTAATGTGAAAAGTCCCACTGCAAGAGAAAATGCTTTTCTTTCTTCTTCTCCTTCCTCCTCCATGAATCAGACATCTACTCATGCTTCAGCTGGCTCTTGCCAAAGATAGATGAAGCACCCAGTCAGAGAGGCTGTTCCTGTGCTTAGGGCTCCCATATATCTGTGCAAGGTACACTGATGCACACAGAGTGAGGCTAATGTGTTCTGGGCTTAGGAAATCCTCATGCAAGTGCACTGTGTGTGGTGATACAGCAGGCAAAATTACTTGATTACATTTATTTTTTCCCTCTTCATGTCTGTTCATGGCATCCCTTATCCAGAGGCCCTTGCTGTTTTCCCACCAGGCAGTTCTGCTGGGCACAAGGAATGCCTCTAAGGGAAGCAGGCCACTGGAAAAGGATGAGGTGACTTTCCCACATAATGCAGTAAGAGACAGAAAGTGCCTGTGAGGTAGGTGAAGCACATTGGCATTGCAGAAGGTGCAGTCCTACTTGTGCTTCACACATTTTTCCTTTCCAAGCAGGAATCATTAGCACAATAAAACCCCAGCAGTTCCCTTTTTGCCAATTCCAGTTTTGCGGCAGCTCAAGAAGACCTGCATGGAAAGGTGAAAGACATAAAGCAGCTCTATGTAGCACCCCTTGAGTGTGGTGGTGAGAGAGATGAAACTGCTTATTTTATCATGTAGAACCCCTCTTGAAAACCTCCTGGGGTGTGGGAGAAGAGACCTTTGAGTGTCCTGAAAAAGAGGAAAGCCATGAGATAGGTACCTAATAGGTTTTCTGGAAGAAATGGGGGCTTTGAGACAGATGAAAGTTCTCTGAACTTCATTTGATGAAAAAATCAAGGACTTGGAAGCTTTTCACAGAGATAAAATTGGAATATTTTGTAAAGACTCAGTGAGAAAAAGTCTTAACTATATATATATATATATATTTATCCATAGTCAACAATAAATTGAGATAATGAGAAACAGATTGATGGTGAAGTCTACTCAGGTCATGCCATGCAGGGGCATTACTTGGTAGCTTGAGGGAAATATTAAAAAAAACCCCAAGGTTTGTGTGAGAGATGCACAGAAATGCCCATAATTTATCTGAATAACTTAAATGTGGTAAGGTGAACTCAGTCCTGTCTTCGTGCTGCTTGAGTTTTAAAAAAAGAAGAATTTATTTGGTTCACTTGGGACACCTCAAATGTTGATAAATGGGAAAGAGCTGTGCCAGTACTTCTGTCATATGGTGACAGAGAAAAACATGCACAACAGAAGCATACTGTGCAATGAATCAAGTAACACAGTTTCTATTCAGATCACAGCCCTGCGGGTAGATTATATAGAGAGTAATTTTAGCCCTCTTAGAAGTGTGTTGCTAGAATTACTCTATAAAGAGCAGAAATAACAGAAACCTGGTAATTAAACATGCTGAATTTAAAAAAATTGGAGTGAAAATATTTATTGCAATAAGATTGAAACACTTAAAATCCTTCCAGCTAGAGCCTCGTGTTAGCCTTTGTGCACCAGTGGCATTTAAATTAAAACCAGTGTGCTTCCATAAATAGAAAAGTTGGTTTTGATGAAGGCAGAATTTCTGATTAAAACAGCCTCCATTTGAAATCACTGATTGTATCGATAAAGCAACTCCTTTGAACAGTATCCTGCTGCAATACTGTTGATGACAATAAAGGTAAACATAAGTACAGGGAGTATCTGCAAATGTGTGCTTCCAGTTATATATTTATATATGTAACTGAAGCATTTGGGCAATCTGACTTACTAAATTCAAATGCAGACATGATCCCCCAAAACTGGTTTTGTAATAAGGAAGGAGCCATTGCTTGTTTGAAACCTCATCCTTTTTAAAGGTGAATAGTGGTAAAATAACAAAGGCAAATATAAACTGGAAGTCTGAATTCATCCCTGATGTTGACTGCTTGTGTAGCATGTATTCAGAGAAACCTATGAAGTCCCTCTGTAAGTACTTTCACTCAGTTGTGCTTGATGGCAAGATCTAAAAAAGATGCTGTCTACAGATTTTTTTCATTATTCTTCTTTTTCTGTTGTACCTACAACCATATCTTAGAGTATGAATTTTAGCCCAGTGTAGATGTCTCTCATAGAAATACATAGACTACATGTATATATGTGTATATATATAAATATATAAGCAGGAGATAATCTCAAAAAGACCCACTCAGAATGTCATCTGGTTTCTGTGGTCCTTTCTAGCTGAAGGTAGCTGAACACATGCTAAATGGAGCAGAAATGGGAGAGCAGAAAATGGCAATTGTTAATTTAATCAAAACCTAGACTGCAGTGTAAATATCTGTTGATGTTTGTAGTGTCTGGGATAATGGGGAGAGGTTTGGTTCTGCTTCTGCTTTGCAATGTTTTAGCAATGCTTGTAGCCATAAAACTGCCCTAAAACCCCAATTAAAGAGGGTTTATGAGTGCTTTGTGTTACTGGAGTGATGCAACAGATCAACACGTCTGTTGTTTTGCCATTTTTGAAATAACAAACCTGAATAACATAAAGTCATCTGAGTGCTTTGTGTCTGAAAGCAACATGCCCCACATGTTGGATGGTCCTCTCTCTCCCTGTAAATTAAGAAGTTATCTGCATTAACTAATTGGTTATAGACTGTTTGGCCCTAGCATCCATTTGAATAATCTAGAAGCTGAAGCATGAAGATGCTGGAGACTCAGGGTGAGAAGTGGAGAACAGCTGGGAAAGGCCTTGGGTGCCAAGGAAAGGTGGCAGCAGCTGGAGAGTATAAACAGGGACCTGACAGGGAAGCTTTAGATGAGGAGAAAATCTGCAGCTGGGTTTGTGAAGTTTTACCTTGGTGGTAGCTGCTGCTAGGCAGAGTTTTTCCTCAAGAACTTCTGTTTGGTCACTCTTACATCTTCTCATCCAACCCTTTTCCACGTCTGTATATATGAGTCTCAACTGTGCAGTGTATGCCATATTTTGTATGCTGTAATTTCACTATGTGGGGTATTCCTTGCCATTCCATTAATTTAAAACAGAAGAAGGAAAAAGGTATCTTTAATATTGAACTTACCAATATGGAAACCACATCATATTAAGGAACCAGTATTCCCATGAACGGTACTTTTCAGCTGTGACTCATGAGTGAGGCTTTTACGACTGTTTTGCAAAGCCTATTGAATTGCATAAGCCTAAACGTATGATATCATACATAAATATCATTATGTGTAGTGGGTGCTTGTAGATTTAAAAAAAAAAGCAGACCCAGAAAAGTGGGATCATTGAGGTTAACACTGTGTGTGTAATCTAAATGAATTCCTGTTTGAAGTATGATTTTCAGAATGCAAAGTCCAATCTTGATTTAAAAGGTTAAAGGACAGAGAACATGAAGTACCACTGTGGTACTACAGGTACCCTGTGTACCTGCATCATATATGTATCTGTAGCTAATCTATACCTATATCTATATCTATATCTATATCTATATCTATATCTATATCTATATCTATATCTATATCTATATCTATATCTATATCATCTGAATTTTACTGCTGTTTGTAGTGTTGTCTTTTACCTGTAAGAACCTCCTGTCAAAACTGATTTAGACAGTGATCCATTCAGAAATAATTTTTGAGGATAAATGGAATTGTGTTAAAGAGATTTTTCTGGTCTTTCATTTACAAGGCTGTTTAGTGAGTTTCTTAAATTGTGCACACCAGACATTGATACAGCCTTCCAACACCAGATGCCTGACTGCCAAGTATACAGTGAATCAAACTTCTTCAGTCCTTTTCAGGCTTCTTCCACAGAGGCCTCTGGGGATGCTTTTTTCCCTTCAGCCCTGACAGTACCTCGGGAGCTCATGTTTGGCAGAGTTGTGTCCACTCTTAGTGCCAAGCCTTTTTAAGAAATGTTGCCCCCAGCATAAACTCTCTCACTTTGCCAAGAGAACCCTATTCTCTTGTTTAATTTGTAGATATATAAATTGGTTATCAGAGTGAAGAGACATACCCAGAGGCTCACAGATTCTGGGAGGAGCAGACCCCTAAATATCATACTACGTCCTTGCCAATGGACTGGTAATTTACTTGTTTCTTCCTCTGTACTTTGTGTGACTGCATATTTGCATTTTTCTCCTTCATGTGCCAAGGCTGTACATGCTCTTTCTTTGAGATTTGATCTAGTTTCATCTGGTGAACAGAGCATACTTTAGGGATTGCATTGCGATAATGCTGTTTCTCTAATCATGTTTATTATTATTACTATAAAATGTTATCTATGGGGTTAATTATTTCCTGTAGTTGTGTGATTAATAAAATATTCCTCTCAAGTACATTATGAAATGCCTCCCATCTTGTTTAACTTAAGATTAAATTTCTTTCATTGCTGCTGAGCCCTGTTCAGGGTGGTACTCCTTCCCTGCTGTCTCTGGAGAGCTGATATCATGCTGGTTTGGAATATTCATTAGCAGCCCAACCCTTTTCCCAGGGATAACTCTGTTTATGCCCATTTCAAATGCGTCTGCTTTTAAAAAGTGCATCAAAAAATGTATTATTTCAAGAAAATGGGGCTTGAACCTGGAAGTCTGCTTCCTGGGCTGGCTACAGAGGAGGAAGAGAGAGTCCCTCTCTTCTTGAAATGGATCAATGTTACCAGCATGACTCTCTTGCACCAAGGGCAGAACCTATTGTTTCCCCTTCCAGATGTAAGAACACTATTCCCTGGTGCTAAGTAGAAGAGAAAGACTTTTTTATTTTTAGGATTACTCTGTGTTTAAAAGCTTCTATTTGAAAGGATCATGTATTTTATTGGGTAAAAAAAAAAAAAAAAAGAGAAAACAACCTGATTTCTCAAGGTATCAAATTGTATGTTAACGTAAAAACAAATCTGGAGAAGAGCTGAACTAACTAGATGTCAGGAAGTATTCTCAGGAATTTTTTGGCCTCTTGTTCACCCTTCTTGAAATGAAGGTGGCCTCTTCTATTACTTTTTAGTTATAATTTTCCCTTGAAATCCTTCACTAGAGCAGTTGTCTGGTGTGAATTACAGGGGTTGCAGCAGTGCTGGTCCAAGTGGCCAGGCAGTGAGTGTGGCCAGCAGGGAGTTGTGCCAGTGTGGCAGGCAGCAGTGTGGCACCTGATGGTGGCAGTGACTCCCTGTTCCTGGCCACCTGGAATCCATGATGAACTTCACGTGTCTGACTGCTGGAGGGGCAGAATTGTTCCACGTGGTTATGCACTTTCCAGCAGAAGCAGGGTTGAAACTTCACCAGCGCTACTGGCTTGTGCCATGAAGGAGTTGTGCACATGGAGAGGGTGAGGGAGCTGCTGTGTTGAGGGGAAGCAGGAAAGTCTCCAGGTATGTGAGGCCAATCGGCCACCATAGAATCATAAAATACATAGAGTTGAAAGGGACCCATCAAGATCATCGAGTCCAGCTCCTGGCCCTGCACAGGACACCCCAAGAATCCCACCGTTTGCCCAAGAGTGTTGTACAAATGCTTCTTGAACTCCATCAGCTTTGGTGCTGTGACCCTGGGCAGCCTGTTCCAGTACCCAACCACCTTATCCTGATATCCAGCCTAATCCCTGACATGATTTCCTGCCATTTCCTTGAGTTCCATCGCTGGTCACAAGAGTGAAGAGATCAGTGCCTGCCCCTCAGCTTCTTCTCATGAGGATGATGAAGACTGCCATGCCATGCCATGCCATGCCATGCCATGCCATGCCATGCCATGCCATGCCATGCCATGCCATGCCATGCCATGCCATGCCATGCCATGCCATGCGTACTCATCACCCGGAGTTTGGATCGCTCCCTCTGGGTCCTTGGAGCTCAGGCACGTTCTGTGCTGGGTCTGGAGGAGCCTCCTGGGGCCAGGTCCAGCACAGGCTGCCACAGCCCCGTGCTGTGTTCCCCCAGGGGGTTCCAGTGTCAGCAGTGGTGAGGCATCCTCAGCCCTGTGACAGGCACCAGGCCTGCAGTGCTGCAGGCCAGATGGAAAATGCCTTCAGCAGCCTCGGTGGTAGCCAAAGGTGGTCCCAGCATGTGCTGGCTTTGCTTGGCCACAATGCAGGGAACAGGAATGGGACAGGAATGTCCCTCTTCGCCCTGCAGTGCAGGGGCCAAACCTCCAAATCCCCCTACACTGACCTGGGCCATTCTCAGGAGGGGAACACCATGATCAGCACAAGGTATTTTAGAAAAAGTAAGACCAGCAGCCTCTTGTAAAATATCTCAGTTGCTGGGCTGGAGGGTGTGAAGTGATTTCTTGTAGCAGTTCTTGAGCTGAAAAGCAGATGGTATCTATGAGCTATGGTGTAAGTGCAGCAGAAGCACTTGGATTAAAATGATGACTCATTGGAGCCAAGCAGGTCAGGGACATGAACAATTGAAAGAGATGGCATTAATCAACACAAAGTTGCTGACTTTTTGAGGCATGCAAAAATGTATTTTACTCTACGGAGAAGCAGTAAGTTTTCAAAGTTGTAAATCTGCGCTCCAGACTATATGTTAAACTAAATAAAATCAGTTTTTAATTTTTTTTTTTTATATTTTAGCTTTATGTTTTGTTTTTAATCTACCGGGTAATGAGTCCTTATGAAGTTAGAAAAGCAATTCTCCTCTGGCTTGGGTAAATAGAAAGATTGGCTTGTCCTTAAGTGATTGATTACTTTTAAATTAGTGTGAAAGCTCTTTTTAAATAGGTCAATGTAAGTGACAAAGTAAGCAAAGCTACTCCTTTTCCCCTCTTTGTTGGAGGTATCTTTAAAATTTTCAGCATACACTCATGGTGTGGAACTTAAGATAACACACCTCTAACACACTTCCTAAATGATACACTGTTGTTGTGAATGCAATAGAGATAATACATGGAGTGAAATTTGATGAGTTTTCCAGTTTTTCCTTTAGATACAATATTTGAGGTGTTGTAACTTCTGTGAAGCTAAGAAGCTGAAGTGTTTTCTGCTTTAGAAAGTGAGGTTTTGTTGCTGTTGGATTATTTGATTTTGATTCTTTGTTTTGGCTTGGCTTAGGGAAGAAATTGGATGACAATTATAGCATCTCTGATTCGGAGACGAGGGAGAAAAATACAATATTTTAACAGTTACTTTGTGGTTTTTGGGGGTTTTTTAAATCTGCTTTTTGAAAATTTCTGCAGCTAAAACAGAGAAGAGATGAACCAATTTTGACAGGGAATTCTGTAAATGGTCGTGAGACTGAGTTTTGTTTTAGTGCATTGTAAACTTCTAAGCATGGACAGTACAATTTAATGATAAACATTCAAGCTGCTCATCTAAAAAGTCTGCTAAGAATACTCACAGACTGAGTTAGCTGCATGCTGGAAAGGCAGAATTTGATACAACCCCAGGAATTAGTAACTGGGAGATGGCATCAGCAGAAAATGTAAAGCATACAAGCAAGGGCTCAGGTAAAGGTTTTGCTTTTTAAAACTCATCATTGCTCCTCCTTACAGTTTATCCTAGAATAATAAGTAGTCCTATTACAAGGTCCTAGCTCTACAGAACAGCCTATCTAGTAACTTAATTTATGACACCAACATTTAATAGAAGAGTCAAGCATATCTATCCATACAGTCTAAAGTTTCTGCATAATTTGACTATGTACTATTGCCATTTTGTAGCTGGGCTGTGCTGCCATGGAATAATTTACAGCACTTGAAGTAACTTGGGTAGTAATCTGTCATCACATCTAAGGATAACACAAAGTTTCTGTTTTAAAAGTAAGTAAAAGTACTTTATAGAACAAGTCTGTTTTCTGAGCCTGTGCGTGTTTGACTTGTCATAACACCAACAAAGTAGAGGAGATAGGCACACCCATAGACATGCTATGAAAGCAAATTTTAATTTGCTGGTGTACCATAAAAGCTTGATAACTTTGGAGACTTAGTCTAAAAAATCTAATGTAACAGAAAATATACATGAACTTCCAATAATCAGAAATGTGAGGGGAGCTAAATCTACTGAGACAGAGATAAAAATCAGCACTGTTGACTAACTTCTCTGTAGAACCCTTTGTTATGTATTTCTTTTCTTCTAAATCAATCCTAGTGTGTCCTGTTCCGTGAGCAGCACAGGTACATTTCTTCAGAACTGCCTTTGGTCATTGGTGGCTCTTCTCCAGAGCAACACCTGCTGATCCCTGGTACCTTTCCAGAAGAGAGGGACCATGACAGAGGGAATTTGTGCAGCTTGTGACTTCACATGTGTGGAGATGCTTACAAAGGGTATGGGTTGGTTCCCAACCCAAAAGTCAAAGGCGATTTTATGAGGACACAAAAAATTTAAGTGGCTGCAGCTCATGTGGGCCTCCCAGAGGCAGCCAAGGGCTGACATATTTGGCCTTGAATCTTGCCAAAGAGCTATTGGCTGCAGGACGAGGATTAAGGAGAATGGATAAATATTTGGGGAGTGCAGGAGTGGAATGAGTCTACTTTGCTGTGTAACTTGTTTAAAGGACACAGTTTGGCAGCCAGAACTGTGTTTAGGTCAGCTGGCTGCCCCGTGGGGAGTCAGAGCACCTTCATGCAGTGAGTCGTTCCTGCCTGGCTGAAATCCTGTTTGTTCCAGATGTTTGGCATACAGATATCTTTACTAATGACTTATGTATAGTTAAGGCTGTAATGCTGGCTCTCAGAAGAGAAACACTTTCAAAAATGTGTTTGTAAAAAGCTCAGAAACAATTGAATATTAATTTCAAAAATCTCACTTCTGTTAAATTTGACTTATATGGCTGACAGCCCCAGGATTTTTGTCCATATTTTTGTGGCTGAGGTTTCAGTGGACTATGCCAGAAACATGATGGTTGCCCACACCAAGAAGTACCACTGGTTGCTAGTGATGGTTCAGGCCAAATCACCCTTGAATAAACTTAATAAATGTCCATTTGTTTAAGCCACTTACGTTTGCTTCATATGTCTGAAACCAAACTAAAGATTTGGCAGTACACTTGCACTACATCTTTATGGGAACAGCTGCACTATGCTGAAAGCTTAGCAAGATCCTAAAATTTTAAATGTATCTCTACAGAATAAATCAGTTAAATTTGGATGCCTCAGTTTGCTTGTTTACATTAACAAATATTAGAGTGCAATAGCAGCAAATCTGAAAAGCAAAATATTTTGTGCTGAGGACTTTATGTCCACATGTGGGGACACTTCTGAGTTTTTTACTTTAGATTAGGTTCAGTCTAGTTCCATGTACGGAATGTTCATTTATTATCAGAGAGTACATTTTTCATAAACTACCAGCCCCATCCTTTTTTAAAAAAAATTAGTTAATATGTATGTTTTTTCTCTGTCAGCAGGTGCCTATGATGTTCTGATATAGGTTAGGGTTACGTGCCTGACATATACTAGGTTAGCACAATGAAATGCAAATTAAACTTACGTTGATACAAGAAGGTTTCAAAATGAGATCCTACTTTACAAATATCACACATTTTGGTGAGGTTTCACTACATATTTTACTGAAATTAATGCTTTAGGGCCATGGAGATTGCAAGCTGAAACAGGTTGCAGGCCATCTGCTCAATATGTTTTCTGTGATGGCAGCCAGTTCCAGGTGCTTAGGAACTTAGAAGTCCCTATATTAGATGGCTGTGGAATAAAATAGCCCCAGGGCAATGTCTTTGAGATCCATAACAGGTTCTCTGTTTGTTCTATTACCTTATGCAAAATATTTTGAAAACATCTTACTTTGAAAACAAATATGGTTTACTTCATGCAAATCAAGACATTGGCAATTTGAGGGACTTCTCTGTGTCCAAGCTTTAGGTACAGATGACTTAGAAACTTCACCACAATTGTCTTTAAATGGCTCAGAATATGCTCTGTAGAAATGTCCTGCAAGTTCTAAGTTTCCTGAAATTGATTGTATTTTTTTATTTGTGAAAGAAGTTCTATTCAGATATATTTTTTTTCAGTTATCAAGTAGACCGTGTCCCTCAGTAAGTTATTCAAGCTATTGGCTCCAAACCAGCTCTGGAACTGCAGTATCCATATTTACCTTCCAAAATAGTTTCTCATTTGTAAATATTCATAAAACAAAGATTTGTGGTCTATTCCAGAATAGAATTTTTGTAGTTATTGAGGTCCTTTTTGCAAGTAGATATCTTGAATCTCTTGGATTATGCTTTCCAAAGTTGAATCTAGGGCATTTGAAAAAAATATTTGAATAATTGGGGGAAAAAATCCCAATTTACATAAGTTCAGTGAGATGGGCTTTCAAACAATTGCAGTGTTAAATTTTTTGGGTTTTTTTTTTTTTTTTAATATATATGATATTTCACTGAACACTGAGACTCTGTATTTAAATATTATTTGTGTATCTTCTTTTGCCACTGGCAACATTTCTTTCTCCTGTTCACTTCAGCATGCATTTATGAACAAGCACATTTCATTAGACTTCTCTTTGTCATTTGTGTTTTGTTTTGTTTTGTTTTTTTTTTAAACTGGAAATACAGTAACTTGTCACTAAAACCCCTGCAGAAGACCTGATTTTGCTCCATCTGTTCCTCCCAGACTGACAGGGAAGAGCAGGATGGCTGGCAGGGATCACTTATAAAACCCGAGTTGGCTCTCACAAAACAGTGCCCAAGACAGCAGTGAAACTTTCCAGTTGGAGCACAGGGGCGGCGTTTTCCTTGTCATGTCCTTCCTCTGCCTCATGCAAGTATTGGACAGCATTCACTGGACAGCTGGCTTGGCTGTCAGTGGGGAAGAGATGTGGAGAACTAAAGCAGCTGGTTTTAGGAACCCTTTTTTGTGTGTGAAAATGGGGCTGAACGCAGAGTTTACATGTTAGTGTGAGTATGGTGTGTAAGCCAGAATGAAACTGGAAATTGTGTGTGTGGTGCACTGCCCACATCTCTGCCCACCTTCCTGTTCTTATTCTCCAAGCTCAGTGTGAATACATCCTGACAAAATCCAGTCTACCCAAACCTTACAATTATATATTCTGTTGGAGCCTGGTTGACATTTGGACCTTCAGTAAAGTACTCTGCAGGTCTTCTAGCTGGGCTTTTTGTCTCCTTTATCTGTTCCTCTTGTCACTCTTCTCCCAGTAAGTACCCTCACACTCATCCAAAACTGTTTTAAACTTTTGCTTGCTCAGAAAAATCACTCCAGAGGTTCTTATTTCAATAATATTAAGAGAGCTGTCTTTGAAGAAAGGCAAAGCCTGTAATAAGGAGCGATGCCAGGCATTGTCCGAGTTCCAATACCGAAGCGAACGTGAAAATGAAATTACTTTTCACTTTACTTTGGGAGGGGATGAAGAATAAGTCTTTACAGTGTGATTACTTAAGTAAAATGTGCAGGAGGAGTAATAATTTCATTCAGTTGAATAAATAAACTAAAAAGCTCCACCTTCTTATCAAGTGACTCTTTGGAGAACTGGCACTTGGAAATTCAAAACAGGGGATTTTTATTCATGTGTCTCTTACTGAGCATGTATATTTTGAATTCTCTAAAGCAATAATATAGAGGTGAGAAATTAATAGCTTGCTTTGGAACTTTTGCTGTGGGTTTCTTGCAGTGGATATAGCTTTCTTTTAATATATCCAGGAATGGCAGAGAGTCAGAAGTTGGTAGTGAGAGCAGTGACAAGAGGACTCCTCCTGTCCCTTCCACAAAGTTTTAGCCTGTTTCTCCTTGGGAGCAGAGAGCTGATCCCTGCCCACAACATGTACTGTCTGGTGCTGAGTGGATGACCCTTACTGCCTCTACACACTCCCTCTCGAGGAGACCACACTTCTTAAGGGCAATGTTGAATTGGAAACAACTTTATGGACTTGCTTTTGTTATGCGAATTAACTCCTGAATTACTTGCCTTTCTACTGTGTTTATGGACTTGCCTGTTTCTCACACAAACCAGTTTAATTAGCTGTGTCAGTTCCAGTGCTTGCAGAAAAGATTTACATGGTTGATCTTTGCTGATATTTCCTCCATGCAGTCTCCATTATAAGCAGTGTTAGCACTCCACAAGGACATAACTGGAGATCATGCTGTGATAATTTCTTATGGATTCTGGCACTGGGATGTGTGTGTTGGTGTGTGTGCATTCCTTGCCCTTATAGCTAATCATTATCTGTAAGTATTATAGCTACATAAGAAGTATTAAAGCTATAATAGAAATTATGTTTTTTTCATTAATTCTCCTTCAATTAATTTTATTTCTGTTATTGGTTGTTCATACCTATTGAGGTGGAATAACATCTGCTGAACATCACAAGTAAAATGCTGATTTAAGAAAGACAGAGAATATTTTGAAATATTAACTGTTACAATTACTGCTTTAATTATACAATACTAAGAGTCCAAATTACTGTTTAAAATCTCTTACAGATTACTTGAAATATACACCCAATTTAAAAATAACAACAAACAGGAACACTGGGTTTCTGCAACAATTTCCATCAGAACTATAAATATTTTTCTTATTTTTGATATTTCTCCCTCTTTAGCCTTTTGGATACCCTGAGTTCCGGCCTTCCTGCCCAGCATGTCCCAAAACAGAATTTAAGTTTTGAAGGTGTATAAGGGAAAACAATTATATTGTAGTTTCTTTTGGAGTCTGATTCCTCTGTATTCTGTGAGACTCATTAGCTTAGACTGTTGTGTGGACAAAAGAGATGTTCTGCTATGTTATAAAAAGATTGTAGGCCAATGTATTTATCTTGTAACTAAAAAGATTTTAAAATCAGAATCTGTACTGGAGACAACCTTAATCATTATTTCAAGTGATAATGGAAGTATTGTTCTGCTCATTGTAAAGTGGTAAGTTAGGGAATTTTTCAATATTAAACCAGATGAAACTTTAAACAACATGGACTTTTAAAACTTTTTTTTTTGCACTGAGGAGAAAGGTTGGGAAAAAAACAACAGTCAAAACTGCTTTTAACTTTGGTATAGCACATCTCACCTACTTTAATATGTAAGTTTACAAAAAGAAATATGGGAAGTGTGTTAGTTAAGTAGATATGGGATAGTTTAACATTCACATTAATTGTATACTAGTAGCCTTAGAACTATCTGTGCTAGAAGAAGTGGATAAATGCAAAGGAGTATTATCAGTGCCTTCTCAAAAAGGAGGACATTGAAGCAACGTGGGGATGTCTCATTCCTAAACAACATTGTCAGGGTGAGTTCAGCCCAAGCACTTGAAGGTGACTGCGAACACAACATTTGGCATGTGACATGATGTTTTAATGCTGCCAGGTTACCCTTTTTGAGTGCAGTAGTATTGAAAATTCAGAAGGGGTCAATTCCAGCCTTATTTAAATAGCCTCCCACTGATGTGTTCAGCTAGATCTCAAACCAGAAATCACACAAAATTAACAGATCTCCAGTCAAACTTAGTAAAGAAACACATGCTTTTCTAACTGCCTTTTATTGCCTTCCTTTTCTAGGTCTTTAGGGATTTTACACTGCATATCTGGAAAAACAAATCCCCATTTAAAAATTAAGTCTGCAGCTTGAATGGTAAGGGGTAGCTGCATTAATTACTGTGTGGTTATTACTCAATTAGTGTGAAGATGATGACTTGGATGGAGGGAATGCAGTTCTAGTTTCTTTGCTTAGAACCTTTGTGCTTTAAGTCAATATATACTCCAAAGAACAATTTTTTAAAAAAACACATAAAGCAAAGCACAGTTTTTAAACACTTCCATGCTTATAACCATGAGCTTGCTGCTAAAGGAGGTGAAGAGACTTACCAGCTCTCATTGAACTCACCACTATTCTTGGACCTTGTATATGGACTTGCTGTTGTATACATTTCTACTTCTTTATATATAATGCTTTAAAGTATTCTTTATATGCTTCCTTAGGACTTTTCTTTTGTCCTGTCCAGGTTTGCAGTGATTTTGCCTACAGTATGGCAAGTGTTGTCTCTGAATGGCACCTAGTTTTTTCCACTCTAAAATCTCACTTTCAATCTATTTCTGGAAAACTGTGAAATTTTCAGTTAAAATGACCCATCTTCTTCGCTCCTTTTTTTCCTTTTCTACCAGAAGGATTCAGAAATTTAGAGGAAACCCATCTTTCTGCCAGTATTCAGGAAACCTGTTCCAGAAAGTATATTCTGCCCCTATTTTAATGCAGCAGGGCAGAAGGGAAGGTGCCTTTTATGTCCCAACAAAAATTTCTCAGATCTGCCCAGGTAGCAAGCGTTCAGAATAACTGAGCATATAAAACATGAAGCAGAGAGCTCTAGGCCTCTGCAGCTGAAGAGTTTGTATTCCTTCCACCTTCTAAAAACAACTTAGGACTGAGCAGAATATTTGCTCCTTCAATCAGGACCTGCTTCAGGTAAATTTGAATTTTGGCATAGAAGTCCCAAACCAAGAGCAGGTTGACTGTACCTTTCCTGGGCTTTCAGTGACTGTGCTTCTGGGTTTGGCTCGAGTGCAAACTAGACACAGAAGGCAGTTAATTAGGTTGGTATAATTTGAGAGATAATTATACATGGAAAGCAGCCCCAGAACTGCAGTTCTGTTTAAGAAGCTGACAAATACAAGAGTACATAAAATTAAGATTGCCCTTAGAAAGAGAAATTTGTATTTATTACAGTTACTCTGAACCAAAAATCAGATTTTTTTTCTTCAGAATTAATTGCAATTACTTACAGCACACAATTAATTGTAGTTAGTTATAGCACTGACTGAGTGTATGTTTTCAGTTTGGTGTGCTGATAATTACAACACTGGCATAAAATAGCAGAGCTTCAATACACTGAAGCTTGAACAACTGGCAAGCAGTAATATCCATGAAGAGCACAGATCATTCCTCATTGTTTCAGTTCCATTTCAAATTTACTGAAGGAAAAGTCGTCCATGGGTTTCCAGGGGGGAATGCTGTGGTACTTCATAAAAGTGCTCTAGACTTTTAATTTCACATTTCAATAGGACTCGCAGGGCCTCAGTTGGTCTCTTTTAGGTTTCAGTGGGTTTCTGAATACTTCAGAGACACTGGCATTTTTCATATTCCCCTTTTTGGCCTGAGCATACCATGGTGAACCCTGACACTGGCTCTCTGATCTCTCCAGTGTAACCAGCCCACCAGTCAGGGGAAACCTGAGGAAACAAGGTTCAGAACCTTCAGCTATTTCTTTAACTTATGTCTGAATGAAATGATGAGCAAAAGATAGAGGAGAAAGGATCACAGAGATAAGGAATGGCAAAAATTGGTTGCCTACGTGATTACAACTGGTTTATTCACATCACTTAGTGCATAAATTAACAGAAAAATTAAGGGTGCGTTTGGAAGCTTAGGGTGAAAAGGATTAAAAGAGAAAATTTCATGAAAGTGTCCTAAAAATATTATTAAACCTCCACAGAGATTAGATGCCTTCAATTGATTTTTAAGAATAAAATATCTGACCTTCTCCTTTGGGTGCTTGTATATGAAGCTTCTGGATACCCAATTTATCTTGAATCTTGTTTCAGGACAAGCTGGCCCTTTCAAAGAGGCTTCTTAGATATTAAAGATAGTCTGAAACATGCAATTTCCTACAGAAGCAGCCTGGGAATACAAGCCCAGTATAAAGCAAACAAGAAAGGCTGGAAATTAATCTTTTGAATGAAAAGCCCAATAGGAAAGAATGAAGATGCCCATCTTAACTCCCTAGCAAAAGATGTGCAGGATGATGCCTGCAAGGGATTGCTAGGCAGAGGAAAGCACATGGATGACATTTGGAATTTATTTCTCTCAAACAAAAAAATGTAACCTAAAACTCATGCCCTGAAGAAAATTAACTCCTATAGCTCATAGGAACTCTCTAAACACTAGCCAGTGAATTAAACCACTGATTTAGAGGTTTCTCGAGTAGCTAAAAAATATATGAAGTCTTCAGGGCAGCAAAATCTTTTCTAATAAATTTGTATGTCATCAAGCACAGTGCCAAGATGTGCTGTTTCCATTTATGCCAGTAAGAATGTATTATGAGCACTCCTTTGGATGTCTGTAGTTTGATTTCCTTTTAGGGTCATTTCTACCAAAAATGTTTAGTTATACAGCTAGTTGTTTTGTTGTTGTTGTTTTTTTGGTTTTTTTATTTTTAACGTGAGTTTGGTCCTTAAATTTTTGGGAGAAAACCAAGGTGACAGTTCATATAGCACCTAGAATCCAATGTAAAGGAGCTCAACACTTCTGTCTACCTGGCATCTAGAGCACAAAGGATCAGTAAACAGTTAAAAATCCCTTTTGTGTGGGGGATTGTTAAATGCCAGTGTTTATCTAGGGAAAGGACCTGGAATAGACAAGAGGTCTTTAAGAGGATTCAAGGAATGGTGAAGTTCAAGGAAAAATAGGAAAGCATTTGAATCTATTTCAGACCGGTTTTCTCCAATATTTTTCCCCTATGAACAAATAGCATAGCACTCTGAGGGGTTTGTCCTCATCACTGACTGCTCTGTTATCAGTCCCAGTGGGAGAAATTCTGGACCTAAGTGGAATCAATTGAGGTATTTATGGGGGCAGTAATCCCAGGCCTGGTCCGAGGGGAGGAGGTGCCAGCATGAACATGCCAGAGGTAGATGCTGATTTGAGATCTAAATCCTGCTGTTGCAGGGCATGTCTGTGCTGTGGAACTGGTTAAAGTGCAAGGGAAGCTCCACTGCCAGTTTCTTGTCCACCCAGCACGGTGCTGTGCAGGCTTCCTGGCATTCCTGTGGGAGAAGGGGAGCTCCCTTTATGTTGACAGGAAGAGAGGAGAGAGCCTTAAGCTGTGCCTGGGGAGGTTCAGGTTCGACATTAAAAAGGTTTTCTTCACAGAAAATGTGATTAGACACTGGAATGGACTTCCCAGGGAGGTGGTGGAGTCACTGTCCTTGGAGATACTTAAGGAAAGACTGGATGTGGCACTGAGGGACATGGTCTAATGGACGTGGTGGTGTTCGGTCACAGGTCGGACTCGATGATCTCAGAGGTCTTTTTCTCCCTAACTGTTTGTGTGATTCTGTGATTGTGCCAAGGCTGAAGTGAGGGAGGCTTTGCTTGCATTGGCATTGTACTTATGGACAGAGCCATGGCCAGGCACCAGCTGAGCTGATTTCAAATATCTGCTGAGGACATCCCCTCGCCCTTGGGGGTCTGCCATCAGTGAGGGTGTCCAGCATGGCGTTGTACTTGTGGGGGTTGCTGTAATTACTCAACAAATGTTAGAAG
Source organism: Monarcha castaneiventris obscurior (assembly GCA_026261815.1). Taxonomy (NCBI): domain Eukaryota; kingdom Metazoa; phylum Chordata; class Aves; order Passeriformes; family Monarchidae; genus Monarcha; species Monarcha castaneiventris. Next base: position 11,183,737 of record JAMPIT010000575.1, read on the forward strand.
GATATTGCAACAACCAGTTTCATGTTCTGCCCCTCCCCAGGCCACCACCCAACACATGTTTGCTAAATATTTTCAGGATTCTCCTCTGGCATTAATAACTTTTTTTGTTTGTTTGGTTTGGTTTGCTTTGCTTTGTTGGTGTAAGTTCTCTTAATAATGCTGATGCATCTTGTAGTACATCCAGGAACTTTCACCAGGAGTTAGGTAACACTTGGTTATATGTGTCTGTGAGGAAAAAAACCCACTGTGTTGACAGAGTAGCAGTGAAAGGTATAAATGACATGTGACTTCAGAAGTGAAAATCTTGCTGTCTTGTGTAGCTTGTTATGTAGTTAATAAAACAAATGTAAAGTAAGTGTCAGTTATATAAATCTTCCAAAGCAATATTTGATAACTAATGTAACATCTTGCTGATCGTTTTGCAGAGTGACCCGTTTGAAAGAGAAGTTTGTTGTCTTTTGTGACATTCATTCTTCTTTTCTTTTAACTTTCATCAAGAGCAAAGAGTTACAAGCTCTTGTACTCCGGGTACTTACGCTTGGAGAGTTGCCTAAGAAATACATACTTAGTCTTTCTGCAGTCACTGTGATCGCAGCATCACAGTAAAAAAGAGACTGAAGGGACCTCCAGAAACAGATCTAAATTGATCTGGTTGCTCAGAGCTGTGTCCAATTGTGTCTTGAATACTTCCACTGAATTCCTTCATGAGGAGATTCCACAGCCTGTCTGGACACCCTGTGTCAGTGTTTGACCACTCTTATGGTAGAACAACAAACAAATAAATAAATGTTGTTATCTATAATCAGAATTTCCCATGTTCTGACTTATGATTGTTGTAGTTCCACTGTGAAGCTGCAAGAAGGGTCTGGCCCTGCCTTTGCTGTACCCTCTGGTCAGGCCGTTGTAGACAGCAATATGTTCTCCCCTGAGCCTTCTGTCCTGTGGGCTGAAGAGGCCCAGCTCCCTCAGCCTCTCCTTTTATGTTTTTGTGGACGATACACATCTGTCTTCACTTTATAGCTTTCTCTTGTGGATATATATACACTTATCTAACTTCAAATTTGTTTTGTTTTCTTTTCTTTTTCCTCCAGCCTGGATAATTTAATAGAAATAGTTCTGGTAGCAGTGCTTATCCTAGTACAACCCAGGATGTCAGCGTGTGGCAAGGGCATGTTGCTGGCTCATGATCGGTTTGGTGTCTATCCGGTCACAAGGTTCTTTGCTGCAGAGCTCCCTTCAAGCTGGTCAGGCCTCAGTGTGTAGTGCTGGGGTTATTCCTCCCCAGGTTCTGGACTTTGTATTTTCCATTGTTGAACTTCATGAGGTTCCTGTTGGCTCATTTCTCTGCTTCCCTTTGAATGGCACAACTCTTTGGCATATCAGCCTCTTCTGCCACTCTTGCACCATCAGCAAACTCCCTGGGTGTGTGTTCTGTCTCATCTCCTATGCCATTGAGGAAGAGAATTAAAAAACACTATCCCTGAGATCAGCCCCAGGGGTAGACCACTGGGGACTGTCCTCCAGATGGACTTTGTGCTGATCACAACCCTTGGAGCTTGGCAGTTCAGCCAGCTTTCCATCCTCCTCCCTGTCCACTTACCTAGTCCACCTTTCATTCCTCTGTTTATGGGGATATTATGAGAGGCCATGCAAAATCAAGATGAACATTCACAGCTCGTTTCATCATAGGAGGCTCTCAGCTCAGTCCAGCATGAGTTTCCCTTTCCTATGCTTATTATGCCTGTCATTTCCTTGTCTGCAATACATCTGGAAGGTTCTTCTGGTGGGTTTGTCCCAGGGTCTGAGGTGAGGTTGAGCAGCCTGTAGTTCCCTGGATCCTTCTTCTGACCCTATTAAAAGATGGGGCTGGTATTTGTTTTTATCCAGTCCTCTGGAGCCCGTTCAAGTCACAGCCACCTTTCAGAGATTACTGAGGATGGCCTTGCAGGGACATCAGCCCATTCCCTCAGCACTCATAGATAGTCTCAGGGATTTGTTTATGTCTACTTTAGTTCCTTTAAATGTTCCCTAACCTGATCCCCCTCCACGGAGTCTGTGACGTCCCTGCTCCAGATTTAAAATATAAACTTAGACTGTTGAAAATATATGATGTGAAAGATGATTTATGTTAAAACTAAGCATCCCAAACCCCTCCATAGCATAAATATTCAACACAACAAATATGATGGTAATGACTGTGATGTAACAACATTTTTTTTTTTCCAGGAAAAGCTTTACCTAGATATTTTTTCATGTTCTGTATGGAACATTCTTGAACTGCCAGTGGCTGATAGGCAGTGTGTTTTATTTGTTATATATTTGCCTTTGTTTCCTTCTTTTTCATACTGAGTTGATAAAGACAAGGTTAACTTGTGATCCATAGGTCCTTCAGTAGAGTTTCCAGCTTTCTCTGATTATTACAATTAACGTTTTTAGTCATGTGTTATTTAAACAATGGCCAGATATTGGAGTAGGTACTAAGTGCACTTCAGTATTTCTTAAATATGTTTGAATCACTTACAAATATTCCTACTGCGTTTTGTTTGATAAATAAAAATGTCTTTCTTTTGACCCCAGGCTTTGTAGGTAGAAAAATAACCCAGATTGCCTTTGGAAAAGGCTTTATCTCACTCTTTTAGGATATAAGCATATGCTAAGGAGCATATCGCTGGCATACTGAAGTAGTCTCAAGTTTACAGCTATCTTTATCTATTCTTCCTACATAAACAAAAGCTGATACACAGGTAGGTCTCTTGTTGGTCCTTCTGTAAGTGACAGAAGCTTTTAATCTTTATTTTAATTTAGTTTGTGTTATTCTGCATGGTTGTTTGATATTGTCAGCCCAACGCTGACGTTGAAGTTGAGTAATTCCTGCCTACTTATTATCCTCTTGAATGCTCTTAAGTGGATGTGGTTTCACTGTATTTATGAAGAGGATCAATTAAGATAATCTTGGATTAATCCCATTATACTCTTTGGTCTTGTTTATGGCTTTTTTTTTTCATCAAATTCACACAAACTGTGAAAAGATGTTATTCTCTTTATGGTACTGTCATCATTTATTATAGAATTCCTCCCCTAAAAAAATGTAAATGTGTCCCTCATTGCATTCCACTGTTCACAGATACACAAAACAGACACGCCAAAGATTTTGATCATGTTACTTTTAAAATACTTTCTTTTAGGCACTGATCTTACACATAGTACTATTTACATGGTTACCTTGTAACAATCTTGTCAGATTTGTGGTGCTGTTAAGAGAATTAACTTTAGTTTCACATTGGAGTTTTAGGATGTTCAGGAGGTTAAAAAATGCATCTTTCACCTGACAGCTTCTAGAGATCTTATGAAATTAATCTATGCAAAGCAGGTAACATAAGGTGCATTTACCTATCTCAGTTTGAAACTATTAGCACATCATTTATTGGATCATAAAAAATACTTCTTGTTGGAGGAGTGCTTTGATGAGAAAACCTGCTAAGAGCATAGAAGTGTACGATATGCACTGTAATATCAAGTTGGTCTGTAATCATAATTTTTTGATGTGTCAATATGTGGGGGAGTAATCTGTCTCAAAAGAAAAAAAAAAGTGAGTCTGATTCATTTTCACTGGGTCAATTGCTGTTCCTAATCCAGAGTCTTTGTCAGCTTGCAGGCTTTCTTGTGTGCTGTGTTTTTACACTTTTGCTTAAAAGGCAGGTAAGATGATACTGTTAGCACTTTCTGCTCTTGTTTTTTTACTTGGAACAATAATGTGATAGACTTAAAATAGCTGCTTTTAGCAAATTGTATTTTTCACATGTGCATTCATGGGGAGACAGATGGCCAGAGAAGGAGAGACTGACTTTGATTTATTTGCATTAACAATTTTTTTCCTTCTGTTCATGGTGCTGTCTTTAGAGTCATACAAATTCATTCATGAAATAAAAACTTTGCTGTCCTGGAGAAAAAAAAAAAAATAGTTGTGCCCTCTGAAACATGGCACAAATGTTATAGAAATGCAGTTTATTGTGCTATGTTTTGAAGGAAAAAAATGCCACTTTGTGCCCTGAATATTTAACCAAAGGAAGATCTCTCAGGAATGTCCTGCCCACAGTATGAGTCCACAGTATAAACCATCTCCTGTGGTTTATATTTGGATTGCAGGAATGATTTTTTCTTGCAACTTTTTGACTATTTCCTAGTGGAATATCTTTGCTGTACTTCTTCTTACTCGTATCATGTGGCTTCAGATTTTGCATTCTAATTCTCCCTATTTCAGACCAGTTTTTTATGTCAACATTTCTTAACAAAATTTCGTACATACTCAAGTAATGAGTCTCCGGTTATTGGTGGGTGTGCTGTCCTGAGGTGTGTAGGGAGATAACTGCTGACTGCCTTAGACTTGCAGTGAAACCTCATCTAATAGTATTGTTCCTAGCACCTGCCATAAAAGAATATTCCAGGATTGGGTCCTGCAGGCAGTCAACACAATAAAGAGAATTAATTCCGGTAAATGAACATATACACAAGGATTAAGGTCTTTGGTAGTAGTGTCCTGCTTGTGTGTGCATAAACACTTTATAAATTTTTGTCTCCTAGATTTTCTTTTCAGTGTTTCAAACTACTACGGCATTGGGAAAACTATTTGCGTATTCCAACTCTAGTACTTAAAACAGGTGGAGTCCTCAGAGAGCCAAAACTGCAGAGTCCGTAGAGCCTGGCATTGCTTTTTTGTTTGTCTTAGACAGAATATTTGAAATCATGATTAAAACTGGTTTTTTTCTTCACTTTGGTAAGAAGGTTTTGATGTTTTAGTGAGCCCTGAACTGTGACAAAGAGGCAAACCCCAAACTGTACATTACTCTTCAAAGGATTCAAAACCAAAAGTGTAGTGGGAAGAGCAACCCCGTGTAATCCCATGTGGAGAAAAAAAAAAAAAAAAAAGAAGAAAAAACCCACAAAAAAAAGTCCAGCAACCAAAGCAATGTTTTCCCCGCTCCTCCCAGGCCAGCCGGAGCGAACTGAAGCATCTCCGGCCCGGGCCCGGCCTGTGCCCGGCGGCACCGAAGGCGGGGTGCAGGAGGTGCAGCCCCCGCGCTCCCGGCCCGGGCGGTGCCGGAGCGGAGCACAGCGGGCAGGCTCCGCTCCCTGCCCTTCCCGGCCCTTCCCGGCCCTTCCCGGCCTTTCCCGGCCCTTCCCCGGCAGTCCCCGGCGGGTCCCGGCCGGACTCCGGGCAGCGCTCCTCGGCCCCTCCGCCCCTGCAGCGGGGGTCGGGGTTGCGCCCCTTTCGCTCGTCCCTTTCCTCAGCGCACGGGCGGCTTGGGGATCGGAAATGATCTTAATTAAATGTTTTCTGTGCAGAAACAAGCGGGCCCTTTCTGTGCGCGAGGCGAAGGCAGCAGACCTTATCACAAAAGACAAAAGCAAATATTTATCAGGGAACAAAAGATGTCCACGGTTGCTTGCAGAGGGGGAGATTTTTCTCTCTCTCCCGGTGAAGATGTTTAACAGTGTAAGATGTTTATCGGGTCTCCTTGTTGAAATTCTTTGTTTCCCTGCAAGATCTACAAATGAAACTGTTTTTCTTTCTGTGAAGCACATAATGAAGCCCATGAGTTAAACTGCAGAGAATGCAAACACCTGCTTGTCCCTCTGTTGACTTTGTGTTTCAAGAAGGTCTTTTCTGTTCCACATGGTAATGGTTCGGGGGCTTGGTTTTGTTTGGGTTTTTATTTATCCTGTGTGGAGAGAAATGGTCATCTTGCCTGTCTTCTGACTTTATGTCACTTCTGATGCAGCAATTGTCTCCATTGAAGGAATACCATGTTGTTAAAAGTATTCCTTCTTCAGAATCTTACATGTCATCGAGTGAATAAGCTATTACATTTTACTGCTTTCCTTGTCTTGGTTTATTTTTGTATGGTTTTTTTTTTTTGGTGTTTTTTTAATGCTCTGTTTGATGAGCTACATGACTTACAACTTTACATTTTCAGCCATGAATGAAAGGGAGGAAACATTAGAATCCCTGTAACCCCTTCCACCATTTTCGCCTGTTCCTCTTAACTATTTCATACATGGAAACAAAGTATTGCAGGTCTACTTGAATGCTGATTATCCAGTGATTTCACATGTATCCCTAACACAATATGATTTTTAGTTAATACTTGAATCATGAAAACACTTCTATGAATATTTGTCCCCAACAGCTGGGTTATCAGTTACCTACAAAATCTTGCATAAAAATTTAAGATTTTATAATATAAACACCCACTTTGTCCAGCTTGTGAAGAGACTACCTGTGATTAAATTTATTCACATGGCAAATATTCAGTCTCATAATAAGCATTGTAAGTTGATGTTACTGCACTGATTTCTGGTACTGGACAACGTAATTCACAGTAGTGCCCATGATGAGTATTTGGGGTTTTTTTTATAGTTCACAGGATTTAAGGAATACTTTAAAATACTTTTCCACAGCAATTTACAGTAGAGCTTTACAGTGACATAGGCTTTTAAGTACAATGCTGTAAAGTAAAAGTACTGTGCCATAATAGAAGTGTTATACCCAGACAGGGCTTGTCTGCTGTTTTAATATATTTCATAAGTATTGGGGGCAGGGGGCATGCCTGGTTCTTCACATGACTGTACTTGTATATTTTCCTATTTGTCTGGGAAAATATATTCGAAGTGGTGGGGCTCCTGGGAGCAAGCACTTGTGGAATCAAAACCTTTCTATTTCATATACATAGTTACATTTTAAATTAATAATGTAAAATAAAGCTTTGTATCGGGAAACATATTAAAGTATTGGTTTTGCTTCTTTATTAATTAATATTTTTTCAAACTTCTCTGAAACGTCACAGAAATGCCAGTTTTAGAAGAACTGTTCCTAGGTGTGTTTGTAAATTATTTACCTTTGCACAGACATTAAAGTTTTAATGAAATACAATTATTTTACTTCTAATTTAACACAATAGTTCTTAGATAAAAATCCTCTATGAGTCTTTATTTTCATGTGTCTATTTCAATTCTGATTACAGAGCTTGCATTCTATTTTTGTTTTTTTACTGAGTCCAGAGAGACTTATACTGTTTTTTAAAGTTGTATAGAGAACCAGTAAATTAGATGGTCTCAGGACTTCCTTAAAACAGACAAAAATATCCTTTTCTATTTTTTTCTTTCTTGGTTCAGAGTTTCTTCATTACTTTACCAGAGACAGAACATTTTCTATGATAATTTAAAAATGTTCTGTCTTATACTAAGGCTTTTTGCATTTCTGATAATAATACAGCGTGTTTCTGGAAACTAAAAAATAGAGTATGTAGTATTACGATTTTTTCCGTTTCTTCGAATAAAATTATTATCTAGGCTACCTTGGATTAAACTACTGTCACTTTCTCAGGCTCTTTGGCAAGACGCAAGTACTTCGGTAGAGAGAGGTTTATTCTTCAGAAACACAGAGTGTATTCTGCAGACATATATTCTGTAAAATATTAAATGCCATATACTTCTGGACTGCTTTTGTCCTCAAGATAAGTTTTCTTCTTAAAAAAAAGAAACTGAGACTGCTCCATCTTTCTTTGCTAACAGCACATGCATTATTTGAGCATTTTATTGTTTTGAGTTTTAAAAATACGGTGGTGAATTATTATTTCTGCAGAAGCAGGAAAGTAGAAGGTGGGGGGGAAGCATATATGCTAAGTTCAGAGAAAGCGCTCATCTTTTAAGATAACTTAATTATTTCATAATATTTCATTTCTTTTATCTGTATATAAAAGAATTCTTACTGGTTAACATGGTCAGCTCAGAAATAATGAAAGCCATATTGCTGTGGAAATAAATTCACTCCAACATTAGGAAGTCATTTGTACAATGGTAATTCATTGTTGCTGGTGATAGCAATGCTGACCATTCTATAGGGTGGTTGGTGGTAAAAAATCAATTTTAAAATTTATTCTACAATGCAAGTGAAGTATTTAGAGATGAAAGGGAAGGATATTAAAATATGAGTATTTTTGATACAGTTTTGTACAGATGGGACTGTAATTGGTTACATGGGAATAGTATGTATACTGAAATATTTGAAATGCTAATTCATTTTTTGCATCAGTTTTTCAACTGCCAGCTGTAATTATGGATCTCATTTAACAGATGCTAACACAGGGAGTAACTTCTCTCCTGGAGTAGTCCCACTGAGACATGGAAGTAAAGTTAAGGCTCAGGTGCTTCAGCATTGGTGTAGGTACAGTTCTAGGTATTTGTTGAATGCTGCTATTAAAGACTGTCTGGTGCCTAGGTTATAAACCATTTGCATTTTGAATATATTTAGTTATACATAAACTAAGTTATGCATTGATATTCTTTAGCAAGGTTAATGGAAGCCTTTAGATTTAAATTTATCACTGTTTACAATCCTTAAAATTTCATTATTTGTTGACAGAGGTGAATGAATCTGAAGTGTTTTTTAGCCCCACAGAGCTCTCATAAAATTTGAGAGATGGATGTGAAATGGTTTATGAAACGATTTCAATTAGTTTTATGTTATTTTCCAGTGGGATGTATTTTATACAAAGAAGTGTTCTAATAACAGTGTCTCTTCTTTTTGAATTTTAAAAAACATCTGAATAAAGCATCTGTTTAAAAGAAGTTCTATACAAGCAAGGGCTCATTTGGCAGAATGAACTGAAATAAAAAACTTAAGGCTTTTGTCGGTGTCTTCCCTCTGTGAAAATGATACAAACACATTAAAAAGACAACCTGTTTTAGTCTATTTATTGTTAAAATATAAAGTCAACTAAATACCCAGAGTAAATTTTGTTGTTTGCTTGTTGTGTTTTTTCCTCTTACCAATATTTAAATATATTACATTTATAGTTCTGTTTTTATTTATTGGAAAAACTGTATTTCAGTTCAGTGGGAAACACTATATTTTTCAATCCAGTCTGGAAAGTTAATGTTGAACTTTCAGGTCAAATTAAATGTCTTTGTAATTGTAAAATTAAAAATCATTAATATCTTGAATGAATTCAGTCCCATATGACTTTTAAACAAGGATTTACTACGAATGGATCCAAAAATGTTCTGTACAATATTAGTAGAAATTAGTTTAAATTCTTTGTTGTGTAACAGGAAATATGTTCCTTTTCTAACACTTTCTGGCTGTTGAACAATTCTTCAAGAATTTGTAATAGCGATACAGTTTTGTAAATTCTGGGACAGGGTAATATTTTTTCCTTCACTGTAAGGACAGTAAATCCTTCCAGGTCAAAGAGGTAAAAACCCTGAAGGAATGCACTACACAGTAGAACAAATCCTCCTCAATTCCTGAAGAGGAACTAAGCTTATTATCTTGTGGCGTTGCGGTTTTTGTTGTTGTTGTTATTATTATTATTATTTTCCAAAGTGATTTTAAGATGCTTTAAAGGTTAATGAGATAACAGAAAGCACATTTTGAAGCAACTTCTGAATGCTTCAGGATAAATGACAGAACACCCTGGTTCTGTGTTTCCTTTTGAAACTTAAACTTGGACAAAAGTATTTTTGCATTTGTTCAGATGCCTTTTTTCTTCTTGCTTTGAAAGGACTGTAATTGAGTAGGGATTTGTTTTGATAAGAACTAATAGAGGTGTAATTATAAAAGGGTGAGTAGAGATTACAAAAGATTGTGTTGTTTCAGGTTTTCTAAGTTATTCAGTCAGTATTTTTTTATGTTCTTGCTCTCCTCATGCAAATGCAAAAAAAATGAGGGTGTGAGTAAATGCAGTACTTAGAAGTTTAAGGTGAATTTTCAGGCTGAATGCAAAAGCAATAAAAAGTATAACAGGAAACTTCATATTGCTTCACATTATTGTTCAGGGCCAGACCATAACTATGAGAAGGATAACAGAGTGGGAAGTAATTTGCTGTCTGGACTTGTGTGCTTTTTTTGAAAGACACAATATACTATCTTTTGAGGCATTAATAGGGATTAAGTAAAAAAAAGAATCCTTGCTTTGCCAACCAATGCAATTTATTTGCTTGATTTTTTAATGCATTTTCCAAGATTGTTTCCTGTGCAAATTCAGAGATGGGGACTGGAAAGGAGGTGGCTAATTATTCACATAGTTTTATGGAAGATAACCTTCCCTATTTTTCAGCCCTTTTTCCCTTACATCTCTTACTATTGCAAGTTCTTATTTTGATACTTAGTTGTTAGAGCCAAACAAATACAGGAGAGATCTCCATCTTGCCCCTGTGCTTTGCTTTATACAATCATGTTTGTTCTCTTGGTGTGTGAGTGGAAGGTGGCAGCAGTTCAATCAAGTCTGTGTGTGATGGGCTCTGGGAGTCTTTGGCCTTTCACTTATTTCTTGAAAAGAAGGACCAGTCCCATACCTGCAGCATCTGGGTACAAAAGGCACGAGAATACTCATCTCTTGGGTGAGATTTCAAACCAGTGGCAACCTATTCAGGCCAGAAGGGAAGAGACTCTCTGTGTGGAGCTTTGGAATGACCTTAAAATTCCAGGAGAGGGAGAGGATGGTTTTGGTGAATAGGCAGGAAGCCAGGGCAGGAGAAATTCCAAGGTGTTTGCCTAGCTGTGAGGAGGACTTCGTTCTCAGTGGTGGAAATGGGACAACAAAAGAGGAAAGATTCAGGCCTTTATTTTCTGTGTAATCTGAGTAATACCAGAAAGTTGTTCCTGTTTTGTATGCGACATCACGAACAGAATAAATGTATTTGGCTCAAGGATGTCACTAGCAGCTCTATTGTAGTGAAAGATGTTTGTTAAAAAACTGCATCTTGTGGATAAAATTAGTTTTAAATTGATTTGTTTTCAAATTGGTTTAGCCATTCAGATTCAATTTTATCTAAGACATTGAGGGGTTTCTAGACAGCTCTTTCCTGAATAACACTATGGAGTTTTTTGGCATTATACCCAAATTAACAGCGTGCTGCGTCATTAAAAAATAAAAGAGCTGCAATTTTTTCCTGGAGTAGATTTCTGCAAGGCAATAAAAGACTCCCTGTGTTGATTACAAATATTGTAAAGTGTTTACTTTGCTCTATAAACTTGGAGCATTTCATGTTTGGCTATATTGTATGTGGCCTCTTAAGACCTTTTCCATTTTTCTCCTTGTATCTTGTTCAATGAGGGTTTCAGGTCTCATGCAAGAGAGAATTTTGAAGGACAAAACCAGTGTGCCCTGCAGAAAAAGTAAATTCAATGAAGGCCTTTGTAGGCAAGATACACATACATTAGGAATCTCACCTTTAGTTAATACCTACTGTTTTAGTGAAAGAAAGTTGCAGTTTTCCAGTGCCCTCAGTTCTCCATATTTTAAAAAGGAATAAGGTTGATCTGGCTTGCGAACAAGTAGTGCTCTTCTTTATTACTACATTGAAATACTAGAATTTAGTCGCTGTTAGAGATTTGCTCATTATTAGACCAAACACAAGTTTCTCATTTTCCTGTTTTAAATTTATTCAAAAATATCTCCAAATTTCATACATTCCAGGTGTTCCCACCTCTCAAAATTATTAATTGAAGAACCCCACGTAACTTCCCAGTGAAGCACCGAACCTCTTCCTGCATAATCCCATATGAGCACAAAACTTTCCCAACCAGAAACTTCAAGTCCTATGAATTGTAAAAATGGTTTACAGCTGGCTAAAATCTTCCCAGAAGTATTGATAAAAACGTCTTTTGCTGGTTCAGTAATAAAGGAAAAGGCAAGGATGGACTCTCCCTGCCTTGGGCAGGAGAGGAGCTGGCACTGGGCTTGTTCTGTGGGGCAGTGCAGGGAATGTATTTCTCAAGTATTGGACTTTAGCCACTCACCTGAGCTGGCTGAAAGCCAAGAATTTCTTTTCACAAAACAGTTTTGTGCTGTTTAATTTTGCTTTTGCATTTCACTGCAACAGAAGCAAGGTTTTCATGCCTTTTGGTGTAGCACATGGGTAAAGGGTGCACCATATGAGAATAGGAGAAGCCATCATGGAATAGCTGGTGGACTGGGATCCCATCCTGTTCATGCCTCCTACTGTGCATGACCAGGGCAGGGATATAGAACTGAATTGCCAATTTTGTTCTCTGTTCTGAAAATGAAGAAGTTCTACTTTATAAAATATGTTCGTAAGAAATGCTCATATTTTTACTTGTATAACTAATTCTTTTACTGGTTCATTGTTGGTTGCATTCAGTGGATCACTTGTATGCCATATCCTGCTTCTATGCAGGATTATTTTCCAGGTATCTTTCATGTTGAATAACACACAATGTCAGACAGAATTGACATTTTTGAAAAATAGAAATATGAGTGCTAATGTTCTTAATGTGAAATTCTGGAGGCAGTTAGTAAGAAAGTTTAATCAACCATTAAATAATCAATAGTTACTAGTTCACAGAAGGTTTATCAAAATTTTAATTTCTTTGGTTCCAGGATATTGGAAAATACAATTTTAAACAGCCTTAAGGAGTTAAAAGTCTCAGTCCCATTGAATTTAAAAGTAATTTGAACATTTTATTGCCTCAGGCTTCCTTGATAATCCCAGCATGCATGGGTTGCATCTGTTGTTTTTTTATCACTGAAAGCAGTGAATTGTGGATTTAAAATTTCTAGTTCTTCAGAAATACATGGAGAAAATAAAAAAAATAAAAATAAATGAAACATTCCCAAGTAAACTTTGAATTCTTAGAAAACTTTGTAGAGGGATGTTTGTCGCATAATGAGTAAATTCAGTTTAATTTTTCTTCTTGCTTCTCTTTAGGGTCCATCCAATTCTGCGAAAAAGGCCATATGTTAAAGATTTCATAACCGTTTTCTTTTTGTTAGTGGCATAATTTAGATAAGAGAACTCCTTTTACTGGGAAAAAATTGTGATGTGAAGACTCTTTACTGAAAAATATATATTTTTTTTATTCATAGTGCCGACAGAAAAAGTACTGCGCGCTCTCTCTCTCTCTCAATATCTAAATTTATCTTTAGACTGCTATCTTGAATTACTATGGAAAATATTCAGACTAAATTAATAGTCAGTCACTGTTTTATTTTACCTTATTATATTGAGTTAATCAGTCTAAATTTTCTGGGAAAAATATTTTCAGTGAATAAAATTTTCTGAGTATTTTTGTTACCTTCACTTTTATCATATGACTTAACTATTCAGCCACCTTTCTCAACTCCTTGACTCTTACGTCTTCGAGGTTATCCATAGATCCAGAGTCTTCCTTAACTTCAGAAGCAGTTCATATGGATCTATGGAGAAACGCTTGGAGAAAAAAATAATATATTATTTTGCTTCGGATTTTGGGCACATGAATCAATTTCATTTCAGATGAAACAAATGTGGGAGACCCTCCCCAGCCAGGCATTCAAACCACAGAGGCAAACTAAAGTTGAAATGTTCACAGCATGGGCATCAGGTCCTCAGTACCAAGATGTTGCCAGAATCACCTCGTAGCCTGGCATTTGGAGCATTTTCTTGAAAAGGGGCTTGTGTGTATTGACCCCTTCATGAACAGAAAAGAAATGGCTTAACCATCATACTGTCTGAACAACTGGTCAAATATTCTATTTCTGTATTTAAAATAAGAGAAGGAGTTGGAGGAATGAGCCAACAGCATTGCTCTTCCTCTTCCATGGTTAGTACGACTTGTGAAGTAAAAATGATGAGGTGGAAGGAAATACTGATGAAATCTGGCCCCTTTACATCATCTCCTGAATAAAGGTGCCCTCCTACAATTCTGAGTGAAGTGTATGAGGGGTAGGATGAAGTCATGTCCTTAGTATTCCCTATTGCCTGACTGGAGACACTGGTCTGATTAACACTCCAAGGACTTTAGTACTGTCTTCTTCCCTCCCTCCCTGCCTCCCTCCTCTCTTCCTTCCAATCTCCCTCTCTTCCTTCCTCCCTCTGTCCCATCCCGCCTTTACTTCTGTTAGAGTATTGCTGAAGGGCAGAAGGGAGCAGGAGGAGGAGTCCTCACCCCTTTCCCCAGGCTGAGACAAGCTCTTCCATCCCTGGCTGAGGGAGTGTTACCGCTTGCTGTACAGCAACATCCCAGCTCCCGCTTGCTTGGTCTCCAGGGAATCCAGCTGGGAGGTGAGGTACCTCAGCCTGCTGTACCATCCTGGCGTTTCAAGATGTTTGTTCTGGGTCACTCCTATGGAATGAGAAGGTGGTGAGTTGAGGGTCAAACTCCAGATTTGGAAATGCACAGTCCTAGTCAGAGAACAGCCTTGGTCTCCGTGGAATATAGAGACTCCCGTGTAATGGTAAAATAGGAACAGCCCATCATTACCAGGCAGTAGGATGAGATCTGCAGGGAGGGCAGTTTTCTCCCATCAGGAGATGGGATGTGTTCAGCATTGGTAGGGAACAACTGTGCCATGCTGTGAATCTGCTGTGGTAAGTCAGAAGTTCCATCACCAGATTCTATCATGTAGAAACTCTTAAAAAAGGCTTAAATGTTCTTCCATCTGCTCTGTTCCACAGTTCAAACTAAAACACGCTGCAGAAGACTGTCCATCTTGTCAGAAGCTGGCATTTTTAAAAGCAAAAAGCAGTAATATAAGAATGATTTGTCTCTCAAGAAACATTTCCTTTTGATGATTAGATAACAGTACAATAAGAGAGATCTTTCAAAGCACTTATGCAGAACTTATTATTAAGCCCCAAACATAGTCTAAATTGAAAAGGCAAGATCAGGGTGCTTTAACTTCCTCTGTTTGCACTGTGGTTTGCGTATCACAAGACGGCAGCTGTAGATCAGAGGACAGACGTGCTCCTGGCATGTGATGGGTGTTTGTGAGCAGGAACTTCCTGGGAGATATTGACCGGGTCACGGGCAGCTGCTCGGAAATTTGTTAAGTAATCTATCTAATATGTCCAAGGAGTAGCACATCTGAATCAATCCATCCAAATGCCTCAGGAATATCAATAAAGAGATAATAAATCTGATAATTCTCTGTGATCTGCTCTGGTGTGAAGCTACCGGGGAAGCCTTGTACAATATGAAGATTAATTCTAGTACACATTTGTTAGGGTGACAAATGCTCCGTGCCAGAACTGTGGCTGGTGAAAAATTCATTTCAAAATAATTTCAAACTCTATTTTCTGCAATAATCTGCTGTCATAAAACTGAATGGCAACAAATGGCATTTGCTGAGAGTGTTTTCAAAAGGGAAATAGACCCCAGGTTTACAGAATAAGTTTTCCAGCATTTTTTCTTTTGTGAATCTCCCACTTCATTTCTGTCCAGCAAAACCCCTTTTTTTCTTTGCTATTTTTCTAAATTTTAAACCATAGTAATGATAAAAATAAGCCATTAAGTATAACATACTAAATACAAAGGCTAAAGAGCTAATAAATATATTTAGGTAATTAATATCCTCCCCCAATTAGGTATATTAGTTCTAAGTCCTTTGTGAGGAAGAAAGAAAAAAAGTCCCATCAGACACAGTCCTGAAAGTCAATATTTTTTTGTTTCCTTTGACTGTGGTATGTATAAAATCAAGTATATAATCTAGAAATTATGCCATATATAATTTATTTACTATTTTTTTCCATTTGTCACACCATCTCAAACACCTTTAGGAAAGAATCCCAGCACTTCTACTTCTGACTTAATGATGTGAGTCAAGCGACCGTTCTCGGGGCAAACTGGCACTCTGGGATTTTTTTTAAATGATTGAAAAACTCAGAATTCTGTTTGTGAGCTTCATTCTAAAAATTATCAAAATTTCCTGCATCTTTTCAAGTTAACTCCAGACGCTTTGAACAGCAAGACTAGTGCTATAGCCATGATGTCTTCGTCAGGGAAAGAAATTCATATTTATTTTAAAAATAAAGAGCAGAAAGTAGGAGTTGAAGTTTCAGTTTACAAAAATAAAAGCTGAGCAACTATTAATTCAAACAAAATGCTATTTTCACAATTTGAGACTGCTAAGTTCAGCATTGGGATTGTAGACTTTTAAAACTTTATAGATCTTTTTTTACTGTATTCATACATTTTTGCTGGACAAAAATCTGACTGTGCCTTAAAATCTAACAGAATACTCTTTGTCCTCTTTGTTCATACCACCATCTTATCATAATATCTGCTTTTGTAAATCTAGATAAGGAAAAATTTATGTTGAAAGCAAAGTAGATGATGGAATCCAAGCATCCCCCTACCTCTGTCAGTGAAGTCCTGTTCCTCAGAAACACAGGCTCTACTGATGGCTCTTTGTAGGCTCTTCCACACTGACTCTTGGAAAAGAGCAAGAGCCCTATAATGCCTGTTCAGCCAGTGGAAGCTGTTCAGCACTGTACCGAATGTATTTTTTAGAACATCCATTTTCCCCCATTTTATACGCAAATTTTTGGACAGATCTGTGATCTTCTGTTCTTTTCTGCACACTTTGGAAAAATCTCACCCTCTATCCCTCGGGTGCTGGTCTGGGAACTGGCTGAGTTGGTGCAGCCCAGAGAACATGGTGTTGAGGGTTCACCTCTCCAAGAGAACAACTAATATGGGACAGGGTCACAAGATGGCTTGAACCATGGTTGGGAGCAGAACCTTACTGCATGTTTCCTTTGCCAAGTGGTTCCAGCCCTGGAATTCTTAGGCAGAGCTTGATGATTTTATTGAACTTCTATCTTAGTGTGGAAAGCAGCAGGCCATGGATATTTCAAGGCAGTTTGTGTTCCTATTACACTTACCTTATATAAGAGGACGTTCTCATTCCCTATCCAAGGGAAGAACTATAACAGCATTTAGCAATTAATGTCTCAGTATCATAAAATTTTGTTTTGGTAATTTTTTCCCATTCCATGAGCTCTGTTTTCTCTCAGAGAATTTGGTTTTGTTTTGCTTTAGGAACAAAAAGTTTGATTCCCATTGTAGCTCTTCTTCTGACACCCCACAAGCTATTGATTTCAGTGAGGTGTTTCACAGCCCCTTAATAAAGACTTGCACTTTATAATTTTGAACATAACTTACAGCTTCTTATTCTATGGACTTGGATCCATCTTCATAATTTCTATATTAAATGCCAAGTTTTCTCAGCTGTGAAGTAGAGAGTACTGGTGGTGGTCCTCAATTCAGCATATTCAGAGTGGATTTGACCAAAATTCCTTGACACAGATGAATTTATATCAAGTATTCTTTATTACTGTTTTTCCCCAAAAAGACCTGATTTATTTTAGGGCAGAAGTACATGTTTCAGGTTACTCTGTGCTTTTTATTAAGAGCGACTTTCACTAGTGTGAATAGGGACATCAGGTTATGCAAAGTGGTAATGAAGGAGAATGTCCTACTCTGCTATTAGTTTTATATTGAATGGCTACCAGTTGAGGGACTGAAATTTCCATTTACTCTTTAAACCACATAGCAAAAACATCACCAGTGCCTGGTGGCATCAAAATATGTATTTCAAAAGGTAGAAATGTTATGCAAAAAGTAGTTGAAGCCTGAGAATTTTACTCGTGCATGGGTTTGTGTGTGGAGATGTTGGTGTATGCTAATAAAGAAAACTAATTAGAAGCCCATCAGGTTTGTTTTCATGTATGGATCTCATCTTCAGTGTGTCTGTGTCTGATGGTTTGAACCATGGGTCTCTGGTGGTTTAGTCTTGTGTCCATGTAAGTAGAGATCCAGACAAGACAAACACATCACCAGTGTTACTTAATATCTTCATTAGTGACAAAGGGATTGAGTGCACCCTCAGAAAGTTT
Organism: Monarcha castaneiventris obscurior; assembly: GCA_026261815.1. Lineage (NCBI taxonomy): Eukaryota > Metazoa > Chordata > Aves > Passeriformes > Monarchidae > Monarcha > Monarcha castaneiventris. Next base: position 11,201,419 of record JAMPIT010000575.1, read on the forward strand.
TGCAGATGACAGCAAGCCAGGGGGGGTCGGTGACACACCTGAAGGATGGAATGCCATCCAGAGGGATCTGGACAAGCTCAAGAAGTGGCCTCATGGGAATCTCATGAGACCAAGTCCAAGGTGCTACACCTGGGTTGGGGCAACCCTCAGTACCAATCCAGGCTGGGGATGAACAGATCCAGAGCAGCCCTGGGAGAAGGACTTGGGGGTGCTGGTGGGTGAGAGGCTGGACATGCCCCAGCCGTGTGCTCTGGGAGCCCAGAAACCCCCCGTGTGCTGGGCTGCACCCAAAGCCCCGTGGGCAGCAGGGCAGGGAGGGGATTCTGCCCCTCTGCCCCGCTCTGCTGAGACCCCACCTGCAGTGCTGCATCCAGCTCTGGGCTCCCAGCACAGGAAGGACAGGGACCTGCTGGAGCCAGCCCAGAGGAGAACAACAAGGGGATCAGAGGGATGGAGCAGCTCTGCTGTGAGGAAAGGCTGAGAGAACTGGGATTGTTCAGGCTGGAAAAGAGAAGGCTTTGGGGTGACCTAATTGTGGCCTTTCAGTTCCTGAAGGGAGCCCACAGGAAAGATGGAGAGAGACTATTTACAAGGGCCTGGAGTGACAGGACAAGGGGGAATGCATTCAAGCTGACAGAGAACGGTTTTAGATTAGAGATTAGGAAGAAGTTCTTTCCTATGAGGATGGTGAGGCCCTGGCACAGGATGCCCAGGGAAGCTGTGCCTGCCCCATCCCTGGAAGTGTTCAAGGCAGGTTGGATGGAGCTCCGAGCAACCTGGTCTAGAGGAAGTTGTCCTTAGCTGTGACAGGGAACTGGAATGAGATGATCTTTAATATCCCTTTCCAACCCAGGCCATTCTATGATTCTATGATAATTTAACATTTGAGATTCATGAAAGGGGTTTATATTATATTGGGATCATTTGCTTTGTATTTGTGCATACCTAAAATATGTATTGCCTTCAACTGAAAAGGAAATTTATCTTCTGGGAATAATTATTTAATCTCAGATACATCAATTATAAGGAAAAAATACTTTATTTCTGTTTTGGCACCTGGTTCACAAACTTCTTCTTAAAATAGATTATTGGAAAATAAAAAAAAATCTGCTGTCATTGTAGTCAAAATTCTATTGTATACTGGATACTTGGCAAATACATGAAAGCTTATAAATAGTCTCTTTACTCTTTACTTCTAAACTATTATAAACACTTCTAAATGGTGAAAATCAGTTTTTCAAAAAAGGCACTTTATTCTGTTTATAAATAAAAGCCATGAAAACATGGCTTGAACTCTAGAAGTTCAGTTCATTTTGCCAGTTTGAGGAGGGGGAAGGTTTTTTGTTTGTTTCTTGGTTTGTTTTTGTTGTTGTTTTTCTAATTATTTTTTCTTATTTGTGAAACATCAAACTTAGAAGGGGTGACTTGTATTAAGATAAACTTGGAATTATACAGTGAAGTGTTTCTACAAGGTCTTTGTTTCTGAAAGAATTGTGATTTGTTTTTATTTTACAGGATTGGAAAGGAACATTTTCCATAGATTTCAGCTTCTGTCTGCTGTGATGCTCCACTCTGAGCGATGCCACGTGCAGCACTGAGCAGTACTGGCAGAGGAGAGTGGCTTCTTGGAATAAGGTAGGTTTCATTCTTTTCCACAAGACCTGGTGAAGTTCTTCATAGCTACTTTTCTGTTTAATAAGTGAAGTCAGACAGGTTTCCAAGTCCAACTTTGCCTTGACTTGTCATTGGTTTTGGTGTCTTCTTCTGTGTTGGTATTTACCCAGTAGAGTTATTAATGAGTCCAGGTGTTGTAGTGGGCTACAGTATTCCATGAGCTTTCATTTGTGTCACAGTTTTGTTCCAAAGCATTCTTGGGCTGTTGTGACTGTTACCTGTGACTACAGGTATGCTCTGCAGTCCTTGTGCATGTGTCATCAGAAAGAGCATGTCTTAGTTAGCCTTCCACAGACAAGATTATTTCCTAACAGAATGGTTTCAGCAGAGTGACTAGAGGAAGGTTTGCATATTATGATATTATTGTTGTTATTATTATTATTATTAGACATAATCTCTGGTCAAAGTGCAGTGCAATGCAATGAATAAGTACTGCCTAATGGCCTTGGTTGTCCTTTACTATTTTCTCACTGGTGTTAAATGACATATTGAGGTGAGAGTTTGTTACTTAAACATGGGACTGGTAAATATGACACAAAACATGCAGTAGACCCACAGCCATCTGGAATGGCAGCTGAGCCCTTGGCAGGATAATGTAGGGTATGCAAAATGCATGAGTCTCCTATGCTTAGCAGTCGTATCCTATATGTTAGATTTCTCTTTCAGGAAACTGTAAAAACTTGTTTAGTTTGGATTGTGATAGATTCTAATCCCATATTCAGAAGTGATGTTGGAGGTGAAGGGTGCCTGAAGACCTGCAAGGAAAGAAGGGCTGAAACAAAGCAAGTAAGGCACCAAACAGGAAGGTGTTGGACAGTAAGGGGGGCTTAATTTATCTTATTTTCCATTGATTGCTTTTCCTACTTACACTCTCCATGAGCTAGCAACTCACCACCTTCAAGTGAGTGACATCTTTTCTGAGCTGTTCTGTCATGAATTACTTCACAAAAAGAAATGTATTAATTGCTGGATGCTGCACTGCATCCCCTCATTGTGTACCAAGTGTAAGAGAAAACATTACAGTTGGTATCTGACATATGGAGCTAATTTGCCTTCGCTGGAGTTCAGGGAGAGGTCTTGGCTATTACAGTGGATGAAAACATTAGGAATTATAGGCACCTCACTTCATGATGCTTCATTTGTAGTTAGCATTTGTGATGATATACTATGGATGAGATACGGGGACCATATCCTGGCCCCATTGAAATCAGTAGGAGTTTTTCTCTTAATTTCAACTAGGCCATGACCCTGAGAATCTCTGCTGGCTCCTGGTGAAAGATTTGTTCTATTCATGCCCCTAACTAGACCTCCTCTGAGGACTTAGTTTTTAATATTGCTACCAAATCGGCTCCTTAGGTAATAATTCTCTCTTATTGAAGTTTATTTGTACTTGATTTGGGATATCCTATGCTCAAAGGAAAACATGTTTCTATACCTATATTTTTCTATCCTTAAATATGACTGTATCATTATGGGTAATTACAGACTGATCTCAGGAAATAGTATCTGATGAAAGGAGAAAGGACTTCAGAACTATTTACCAAAGGATAGGGTGGCAATCCTACAGGTAAAATACTATTATGCAAAAACTTCAAGAAACAAGGCTTGACTCTGAGAGGAAAGACGAGATCACTTGGTAGCTCTCTAATATCATCAGTTTCTATGAATGCAAATTCTTTCTTTGAGCATGTTGTGGATTTTCCCTTACTAACAGTTTGGATTTGATAAGCTTATCTTTGTCCATGGGTGAAAAGATGTACTTTAGTATTATTCTTGCTTTAGTAATAGACTCTTTCATGATCCCACAGCTGGAGCACATACTGGCCACAGGTCATTCATAACTTACAAATCCTTTGACTAAAGGACACCAGAATTCTTATTTTCTACATAATATTTCTTTTCTATCGGCTGGTCAGTGGAGCTCTTTGCTCTAATATATTCCACTTACTGTATAGTGCAGTAAGAGTATATTAAAATTGGTTTCAGTTGATACAGTGCAGGCAAATTAGTATATTACAATTATTGTGAATTGACATACAAATCCAAATTTTGATTGTCAAAAACATTAATGCTGCACCAAAGCTATTTATGACTCTGAGATATTTTCTTAATGCAAGTATTCATTGCTTCTGAAAAAAGGATAAATATGAAATGCTGAGTGTGATCTCATCTGATATCTGATTTATCTGCTTCAGTATCTCAGGTTCATCAGCTCCTAATGGAAGTTTCATTCCATTGGTGTACCTCATTTTAGGAATTTTGTGATGTTTTTCGTTAGAAATCTCTCCCAGTTTGGACTGGGTTTTAAGAAGTACCCAGTTTATACAGTGTATACAGTTTATACAGTGTATGTGTCCATATGCACCTGTATGCTCAAGTGCCTCTTGCTGGGGGTTCAAAGATGAGTGGTAGAGATTTTAGAAATCTTCTCTTCCGCGTGTTCAGGCCCAAGTGTCCATGTGAATGTTCTGTTGTGCTTTGTTACACAAAGTTGTGCCAGGAAGGTATTAAGCCATTTGTTGCCTAGTCCTATGGTGCTAATTTACCACTTTATGCTCCCTGCATTTTGCATCATTCCTTTAAAACTGTGTAAAAAACATATCTTTCATCTTGATTTCCTTTGCCTTTACTCTTTCTCTTACTTACCTAAGTGTCCTGGATTTGGCACTGCCTCGTGTCTAAGATGATTAACATTGCAGAGGGGATGGGGGTGTAAGATGTTTTCACTGGGGAAGAAACATGATGTCTGTCTACCATGGGTGTTGCTGCATTTAGTTCCCTGTGCTCTTCCTGGTGTCACTGTTTGTCACCCTCTCTACTGAACTGTGAGAGATGTTTAGGGCAGTCCTGTTAAGTACATGTATATTAATTAAATAATGAACCAAAATATTAAATCTTGCTAGTTCCTGTTAATTTTGGAGCAACTCACTGAATCAGTATTAACACTTTGCTTTGTTAATTAACTTGCCAAAGCAAACCACTTATTCACCTGAAAGATTACCAAGAAAACAAGACCCTAGTATTCTTCTCACAGTTGTTCCAGATGTTCAAATATTTGAAGTATCCTGTAGCTGTAGTCTTAAACTAATTTATAAAAGACATCATATAAGTAAATCCATTTTTTATACAAGATTTCATAGTGATAAGAATGTCTGATGGAGGGAAACTAATTCAGTGCAATTTGTAACTTGGAGAACACAATACATTTGACTCCTTTTTCTGTATAATACAAAGAGTTCATCTGTTGCACAATGTTCATTTTTAATTAAACATTTTATCATTGCACAGCCTTTTATTGACATTCCTCATAATACAGCTGATAAGATCTTGACCTACTCTTCAATACAGCAACGTATAACTCAATACTCTGGCACACACTGTTCCCTTCAGAATTAAACACATGATTTTCTGATTTAATTTTAAAGTCTTATGTACTTTTAGTCCCATTTATTTACTTTAACTTCCTAGATTTATGCCTCTTTTGACTTACGCATTTTGGATTCAAGCATTTCTTGGGCTATCACTCCTGTTTGCTCAAGCTTTCAGCTAGCTGGACCACTTTATTGAATCTTTTTCTCCTTTCTTTCATTTCTTTTTCTAAATTTGCAATAAGAGGTGATTTATCACCTAATCTTGTTTCCTACTGTACCTTTAGAGTACAGTTTTGATTAGGTGTGCTAACTTCACTCACTATTGCCTTAATCACAGGTATACAGAATTTCTGCTACCACAGAAATTCCTTAAGATACTTCATGAGAAGAGATTCCAGAAAATGTCCCCAAAGATGAATAATGAAGCTGATGCCTGTCAGTAACCTTAATGAACCCTGTGATATAAAGGTTCCTGGGATCATGTGTTCAGCCAGACAGATAAACATCCCTGTAGCTTGGCAGGATTTTGTCACCTCCAGCAGACCTGCACCACGAGAGTGGGAACCAATCCCTTAAACTGGTTGTGGCTGCTATGGTGCTGCTGACATGGGGTAGACCTGGAGACAGGCTGGCCTCACAGCAGCATCCAGAGGGAATAAGCCTGAAGTACATTTCCAGGGGCTGCTGTTTCCTACATTACGTTTTAGTATTCCTCTAGATGGCAAAATCAGAATCCTCTAATATTTTACTGCAGCAAATCATCCCTTCTGAGTTGAGCACCCACTATAATCACCTTAATTTCTGAAGACCCAATTTCTCAGTAATCTCCTCACCTCTTGCTATATCAGCTGTCTCAGATGATAATCACTCAACTACCCCATGCTTCTCTTTCATACTTTGTAGTCAGCTCTGCTGTTCATCCTTCTCATACTGCAGGCCTGCCACTGTTCACTGTAAATGTATATTGATTTGAGCTGATAATTTTGAGGTAATTTAATACCCATTTGAAATCACTTCATGTAATAATTGCAGAAAGTGCAGAACTACCTTGCAGTTGAGAAAAGCTTTAAAGATGGGGGAATACTCAACTATTAAGGATGTTTTCTTACACTGTGGCAGACTTCTTAATTTTGCTTGGTCAGCATAGCAGAAGTTAAAAATCACACAGGACCTCTGACAGTAGGAAGTTACCATGAGCCAGATCTGTATCTTTCAAAGTTAAACCTTCCAAGCTCTTTGGTCTTCAACAAGCTCCACATCTTCATGGATAAATAGGCATGTAATAAATTTAAACAAGTACTTAATAGATGTCTGAAGTAAACCGAGATTTCTGATTTACTTTGGGGTTTTTTTTTGTTTTTTTTTTTTTGGCACATTTTTTCTCCAAACCTACAGGAGAATATACTGCCATGTTATTGGAAACATAGAGGAGTTTGTGACTTGAAAAAGACAGTGTATTGGGCTTTCTTAATTGTTCTAAAAGGGAGCAGTTTATGAAAAAGGAGTAACTCTAACACCATATGTAGCAAGTTTATGTCCTGCTACACCTAGCTGAGTTGGAGAAAGGTACAATTAAGGTGTGCCTGGGGTACCTAGGACTGTGTCAGCACAGGGGCCACAAGCCATGGGTGCCTTTCTGTCTTGGCTACCTCTGCCCTCCATGCTGATAGATTAAGGCAAATCAGGGACATGCCAGCAGAGGCCCAGGATATTTTTTGCAAACACAACTGATACATTACAGGTGCACATCACATCCCCAGCACAGGAGGGGCAATGACAGCAGAGAGAATGAAAAAGCGATGAAACTGTTGCATTTATCCCTGCAAGCTCACTTGTTTAAACCAGACCTAAGTCATATCAGATGAAGCTTCCAGTTACATTAGAAATACTGGACATCGCCACTGAAATAAAGATACTGAATTTTGATCATATGGTGGAGTAGAGAGGCTCAATTTATGCATGTCCTGCATAAATTCTGCATTGGTGCTCATGAATTCGTTTGCTCTCCCTTGCTCTCCCATCCTGGGCAGTCCTGCAGCTGACAAGAAGAACAGGGAGGAGTAGCACTGGTATTTTTCTTTCTCATTTTGTTTTATTGGGTTTTCTTGGTTTATACTTCTGCAACTTCAGCCTGGCTCACAGAAGAAAATGTGCAAGCTAGGATGGTGACTGGTTGCTCCACAAATGCATTGATAATGGTTTTTCCCAGCTTTTTACCACAAGCAGTTCTCCAAATCTTTTCTAGAATTGATAAAATAATACCCTGGGTTTAGAACATACTTAAAACGTCCTAGGAAAAAAAAAATGTTGTATTTGCTGGTGAACATTTGTGTACATGCTCCCTTGCTTGTAGAGAACGAACACACATCATTTCTCCCCATCTTTACAAAGAAAGTAAAGTAAAATATTTATAGGAAAATAAACCCCGTTAACATCTACTTCAAATGTCCTCAGTGTAAATTTTGATAAGTATTTTCAAATGTTCATGTTTTCATGAACACCATTTTAAAAGCAGATGTTTATATCGTGTTTTTACTTACAGAACTCAAAGAAATGTAGTTGTTATTTCTCCAATAAGAACTCTTTTATATAGTTTAAAAAAAAAAAAGTTTGCCTAGGCGTGGTTTTGTTATTCAAAGATACACCGTCACCAGAGGGAAGGTGCAAGTGGGATTTAACTGTATCTGTAATCTCATTTCCAGAGATGTGTTCAAACTTATGTCAATTAGTGTTTTGAATCCACATCCTTGGTCACACTGTTCCCATCCCCTGTGCAGTGCAGAGGCTGGCACAGGTAGCAAAACCATGGATGGGCTGCAGCGGCCGAGATTGGCTTTGTTGCTGCCGAACCATCAGCTTCCTAAAACTCATGAAAATTCACACCCACTTCATGTAAAGTCGAATTCACTTCTGCATACATTCAAGACAGGAAAAAAGCATGTTTTTAGAAGAGAGGAGTTAGGTAGCATTGTTGTTTCTGTGTATATTTGTTTAGTGCTTTAGATTTTGTTGAAAGACAAAGTCTGTTGACTGTGTGCTTTGGTTACATTCTGCTCCTTAAGAAGGGATGTGTTTTGTTTATCAGCTTATTAGCTGACAAAATAGCAGTCAATGTTAATTTTAGAACATTATTGGAATATTACAAGTACATTATTTAAAATGAGTGGATCAGCCTTATTTTGTTGATGTTTTATTGGGGTTTACCCATTGTAAATCTCACTATTTTATAGAAAACACTTTAATGATTCGTGAAGTACCAAAATTAATTGCTTTGATACTGATAGCAAACTCCTGTAAAAATAAGTCTAATAATTTAATTCTAGTACATTATTAATACAGACATTTAGAGTGGTCTCTTTGCATTCAAAAAAAAAAAAGGAACCACCTGCCTCAGTATTTGGAACTTTTAAAGTTCACAGTCAGTCATGTAGGGAATACCTACCAGAGAATGTATATGTAAGGTAATGTAGGAAATAGGAAGATATATGAGAAAGCTGGTGGTTTAGTTAAGGCATTTAGCTAGAACTTCCAAGGTGGGAGTAAATTTGCTGAATTCTACTTCAAAAAATTTAACATTTTTCATGATTGCCCATTCAAGATGGATACTTTAATCTCCTGGGAGAAAATAAGTGAGAATTTTAAAAGATTCTTTTGCAGGGCCTGCAATTTAGTAGACCTGCCTTGTTTTTATAGGATGTGGTTAATTTTCTGCCATTTTTTTCTACACCTTTCCTCTTAGCTTTATTTTATGGCAAAAGCCTGTTAGAGCTGTCAAATTCGTTATTTCGAATTGGATAAAGATAACAGATCTTAGCTCTGAATTGTATATAAATGATGCATAATTTTTATGCAAGTTCCTGCTAGGATGGTCTCCTCCTCCCTGTACCCACATGCACACTGAATAGCAGTTTTGGTCTGTATTTAATGAAAGGACATTGTTCTGCTCTACAGTTGCTCTCAGTTGTTGTATTTAGTGATGTGATATGGCAGCTTTCACTGTATCCATGAAATATGAGTGAGCATCAATAAACTGTCCAAGAGAAAGGAGTTTTAAGGAAGTATTTAAATGAGGAGAGGGTGGCTGCACAAAAAAAAAGCCAGAAGGGAAGTTCTCTCAGTTTATGCTCAGGTGAAAAAGGAAGCTGTCATTCCAGCAGGAAGGCCTGGAAACATCCTGTCACATGGGTAGATGATGTGTTGAAATTGCAAATTCCACATGACATTTGGTGTGTTCTGTGAGTGTGCATATATTGGTGTAAGGGAGTTCATCCTCTGTTCCCTGTGCAGCTCTCCAGGGATTCACAGCGTGAAGTCACAGCCACGCTCACCAGCCAAGAGACTGTGGGGGGAAAAAAACAACCTGCAACAAGTATTTGCTAGAAAGTCCCATTTGAACAAAGCATTTTAACTGACTCCTGAGGCAGTTGCAGGCATTTGTGGAGAATTAACAAACAGAAAAGGCCTTCTTTTCTCCCCGGCCAGGAAAAGAGCACAGTTTTGTGTTTTGAGTGACCGGTCACGCATCGCGAATAACGAATAGTGATTGTTCCTATCGGTCAGTTAAAAATTGTGTCACAGGGTCAAATATGTTTGCATACACTGCTCAAGGACTTGTGGCTAATGAAGTAATTAATAACACCCGTGACCTATTTGCGGACACCTGGTGAACAGATTTAGGGGCTCTATCTGTTGGCTGTATTTCCTAAGGAGCAATTCCACCAGCCCTAGCTTAAAATGCGTAAAATCTAGGCTAGAACAAAACCAGTTTAATCACGTAATAGCAATGTCCATCCTCAACACCTGCTGTGATCTATCCTTTATTGATAGGAATATTACAGATGATGGATTCTGGTTTTGTGACCCCACTCAGTCTGAACCAGGAGACCCCCAGGCCTCCAGAACCTCAAAATACCTGTATTATTTTTAAATCAGCTTTTGAGTATGAGATACTGTCACAATAATGATATTCTTTGATTAATAATATGCATTAATGTTTCAGACTAGCACTGTTCAGAGGCAGGCCAAGGTCTAATCTGCTTTTCCAGGAGTTTGTACTTACTGCAAGGATCAAGTTTTTTGTGGTTGCCAGGCAGAAAAAGAAGCCTTGGTGAGCGAAACGATGAGCAGGATTGGTCCCAGAGACTCAGCTTCAGCCTTAAAACTTTCCTCATTCCAGTGATTACTGCAAACAGAAATATCTTCCCAAATGAGTGTGAGGAGAAGGAGGGAGTGGAGGCCAGGATTGGGAGCATGTAAAACTCAGAACCACAAGATTTTAAATTCCATTGTATATTTAGTGCAGTTATTGTTTGTCTGGGGCTGATGTGCTGCTCTAAAGAGCAACTGAAAACTGCATCAATATCTGTGTCATTGCATCTCACACAGATTTTGCTTTAATACTCTATTATATTTTGTACCTCCAAAAGAAAAAAAAAACCAGTTCTGAGGAAGGAGTAAAGGGAGTGTTTTCATTAGAAAACAGCATGTAAACTTTATGACATCTCGTTTGTAAAATCTTTAGTGTCTCTTTTGCTTTTTGTTCTGTAATTGATTACTAGCACCCCCTTTAACCCACCTTAAAGGGCAAGCAGGAAATTCATGTTTTCGTTCATCAGCCCATCCCTCTGAAAAGCGTTCAATATTAAACCAGTTTGCAAGGAGCAAAGGCAGAAGAAACAAGAGGCCCAGTTAGACCGTGGCAAGGTTAGGAGATGCATGTCTGGTGCCTGCAGCAAGTATCGGCTCTTGTTCCTGTACAATTTTTGCATGGGGAGACCAAGTTAATTGGGGTAGGGCTCTGTTCTTTCCTTTATGTGTGACCTTTTATTATCTCTGTGGCCCTGTAGTTCATGCAGTGTCATAAAGCTGTGGGAAAGTCTTGCAGCTGGTGTTATCAGCTGTTGGAAATTAACTTAAAAATTGAAATATTTGTGCTTTTTTTTGCCCGAAGGTGTCTGGGAGTCTTTAAATTGCTACGAAGGTGCAATTATTGTGGTTGTGATTTTGCTGAGCATTGCTTGTGCATCTTTTTCCCTTCTTTCTCTGCCCTTCTTTCCCCCATCGCTTTTTTTGTGTGAGCTGTGGCTTGGCAATCAGGTGTTGTGCTGGGGAAGGGGGGTTACTTTAGGAGGGGGGTTACATGGCATAATTCCCACGAATGTAGGAGGAGGATGAAAAAGATAAAGAAATTTTGTTTTTCTGAGCTGGAGGATTCTCTGCATGACTTCCCCACTGATGGGATCATGTGCTTTCAGGCTGAGATTTTATTAACAATTCAAATGGAAATTGAGGGCACAGGAGGAGCAGATTCTCACATAAACTTGATCTGTCCATGAATGCAGTTCTCTGTTTGCCCTGACCCTGCATGGCTTAAGACACTGCCTGTGAGGCCTGAGTGCCAGACACAAAGACCGAAATGAAAAGCAAGCACATTCCAGTAGTCTGCACAAAGGCAATGGAGCAGTTTCTAGCCGTCTCCCCAGGGAGAGATCTTATCTCCTTGCAGCTAAAACCCTTTAGAGTGTTTATTTGTACTCTAGCACCCGAGGTTTATGAATTGATATGGATGCTGATTAAACTGTAAGTTTCCTCGGTGGGTCTATTTGGGAGACACGGAGATTGTTCCGCGTGTATTTTCTTCCCCGAACACCTATCGGCGTTTATCAAAAGGTTGCTTTGCTTTCCTGGAGAGCGGGCGCAGGCAACTGCTGAGGGAAGAGGGGGTCCAGAAAGCACGTTTGATAACAAAAGTCATCCCCAGCCTTAGGAGAGCTCCGCAGAACTTTGCCTTGAGGACTCACGCCCTGAGTTTGGCGGCTGAAGCGGCGCTGGTGCGCGGCAGCCCGGGGGAGGCTGCCCTGAGGAGCAGTGCGGTGAAACGCTGTGTGCAGCTGGGTGACCTTGTGCCACCGAGGCAGAGGCAGGACTGGGTGACCTTGTGCCACCGAGGCAGAGGCAGGACTGGGTGACCTTGTGCCACCGAGGCAGAGGGAGGACGCCAGGCCAGGCTGCTGCGGCCACAGCTGCGGGGCCATCGCCTTCCGCCAATGGCAGGCAGGGCAGGGCGATGCTGCCTGCCGGGAATTCCGCTGGGCGACGGGGCTGTGCTGGGGATTTTGTCATTTCTTTTCGAGGCTGGAGGTGGGAAAGGCTAGGAACATATCCCAGTGCAAGACTGTAATTCATACTCCCTGTCACTGCCTGATGTTAATATGGTGCCAGTACGTTGTTAATAGTTTCAGTAAATACTGGTGATTCCTTAATCAAACTATTAAACATTGATAATTCTAGCTCTCCTAAACAGGCTTCCTTTTATGAAAACTCCCTAAAACGGTAGGAAAACTGTAAAAACCCAAATGTTTTGACTGTGTTAATTCCAGAGTCACAATATTAATTGCCCTAGTTTTCCTTACTTTCAGTCACAAAAGAAAAGGAAAATAGCCCCAAAGCAAAAGCTAGCAACTTTTAGATAGGAAATCACAACCATATGTTTTTCCACTTTTCCTACGGCATTTAAAAGTTTCAAACATTTTGATACTCCTGAAAGTATTTAAATTAGAGGCAAGAGATTAGCAAGAGATATTGATTCAAATAGTTTTGGTCCCTTAATTTTATGGGTTTATATTATCCAAAATTAATGGTTGTACTTAGGCAAATTGTCAGTAATTGGTGACAAAATTGCTTTATTGCTTTTCTTTCATTTGATGCTAATTAATGGCCCTACATTATTAAGTTCAAGCCTCTTCTGTATTTCTCCTTCTCCATAAATATTCTTAGTGGTAATGTGTCGGGCTGAACTTTTTTCTTCAGTGTATGCAATAATTGCCTTATAGAAATGTGACAACAAACAGATTTCTGGCATGATTTGTGGAAATCTGATAACAAATACATTTCTGGCATGATTTTCCTGAAAAAATATAAATGTTATTTGCTCAAGAGCTTGAAATCATTTTGTTATAAAAGAAACATTAGTAACATAATATGTTAATTGATTCATGTGGTAAAACAATATTTTTTCACATCAAAGTACTTCTTAGTAACTTACCCAGGAGTTACTTTATAAAATCTGGACTTTGCTTTGTTTTACCAATTAAAACCCCCTTACCTCTTTCCTGCTATTTTAGAGTGTGTTTGACAAAAACCGTTCTTTTTCAGTGGACTAGAATAACACCACAGAATTTTTCATCATATTTTCCACCTGTTAATGTAACTGGTATTTGGTACAGAGTAGTATTTATCCATGTTTCTCCAAAACAAATTATTTTAAACATTCATAAATATTTTGAAGTCTAGAATAGATGCAGTAAATAAAAGCCACTTCTAGATTTTTATACAAGAACTATGGAACCAGATTGTGTGTTTTATTTGTTTGTTTTCTAAGAATTTAAAAGAAAAGTAATGAATACATGTCAAAAAATTTGATATTTTTAAGATCATAAGCTGAAGTGGAATAGTGAAGCTAAATATCAAAATGACTGTTACAAGGGACTTCTAGTGACCTTGTAAGAAGAATTTAGTAAAAGTTATCAAAAGCCAAAAAGTTTTCAAAATATAGGAGGAAATAGTCTCTAAACTTTTACAGTTTCACAAATTATACTTATTTCTCTGCCATCTAATCCTGTTGTACTTAACTGTGAGAATGGTATCTTTCTCTGGTAGAGGATGGCCCCAATGATAAAATATTGTCTGTGATTGCTGACAAAGTTCTCTTTATCTTTAGTCTCAGGTATACTCAGAAAGTTTTCAAAATTGTGATTTACTAATCCTTGAAGTGGGGTTTTTTTTTTTTTCATCTTTTGTCATGAGTTATGCTTGAATTTTTTTCTATTTATATATTAATGAACATTTATTAATATTTTTTAATATTTCAGTCATGGTGGTATTATTTAAATAAATCTGTAGAATCACTGACTTTATAAACAAATTGTTATTTCTAAAATGCGTTCCCCCCAAAAAGAAGTTTTGAGAAAGAAAGAAAATTTATGTTTAGTTTTGCTTGAAAGTGAAGAAGATGGTGTTGCTGGACTTCAAACTTCTATGTTTGTGTGCTCTGAGTTTGACCTCTGAAGGGAAATAGGTACTCCCTTGAAGTGCCTACACAGAGACTTTATGTCCTAAATTGAGGTATTTTGAGTTTCATCACAGATAATAAGTTAACCTCAGGTAAACAGTATGACTTCTCCTCATAAGTAAGCAAAAGGAAAAGAATAACTAGAATCGTTAGAGTTAGGCAGAGCAGTGGCAGTCTGTAGTTCAAAAATGTGAATTTAATCTTGCCAGAGAATCCGCCCACAGCATTCACTTGTCAGTGCCTGAAGTAATGTGGTCTTAGGCTGCCATTTGAGCAGCCATTTATGCTGCTTTGCTGAACTAACCACACTGAAAATTAGTGAAAAGAAAGGGATAGTTCTTTGAGGAGGGGGATAGTCTTCATGACAAAGATGGCCTTTGAATGATAGCTGAATACATTTATGTAGGTTACTAGAAAGCAAAACGATACTTCTGCAAATTGATGTTGATGAGGGACTAAATTTATGTTTGTTTATGTGTTGTGATGAAATACAGACTCAGTTGATGAAACATTTTGTTGTAAACCACTGAGAAATTTACCACGTGGATGAAACTGATTGAGGAGAAGGCTCTATCTTCATATGGAAACCTGTGAAATTTGCAAATGTTCTTGGAAATCCCAAATCTTCTAATGTAACTTAAAAATGAAGTAAACTAGAATTTCCTTAGAATTGCCTTCCATTTTTTTTTTGGCATATTTGGGAGCTGTCTTGAGTAATTCATATTGTACTTGTCTTATAGTGCCTAGTTTGTACTTGGTGTGTTTCTTCAGCTTTTGTCTATGATTCTTGTCCACTGATTCAAGCAAGGGAAGAGGAAGAAAAGAAGCCTATTGCTCTCAGCCAAGTTTGCAGTGCCCCTTTTGTACATGGAAAATTTTGTGTTTTCCCTGGCTTCATAGAGTGGGCACCAGGGTAAAGTATGTGCTGTCAGGTCTGTTTGCTCTTCACAGCAATGCAAGTGCTCCACAGGGGCAACCACATCATCCTGCTTCAGTTACTCAAATTGGGTACCTAATCTGGGCTTTTTCCAAGAGTCTGGGCATCCTTCTTTTGACTTTCCATTTTAGAGTAGCCATTTTTTTCTCACTGACTGTGTAGGCATCCTGAAGTCGTGGTGTTGGTACTTCCATGAAACTGTGGCATTAGGACTTTCCAGATTACTTCCCTTCAGTGTATGTTGCCAGCTTTTCTGGCAAATTCTATGATTTTGATGTCTTGTATTTAATATTGGCCATATTCTAATAAGGCATTATCTGCTCTATGTGTAAGATATTTCATCACTGATTTCTGTGATTGGAAGTTTTCAATGCTACCTTAGTTATTTTTGGCTTTTCAGCAGTAATTTTTAAGGAAAATATATTAATCTTAACAAGTCCTGGACAGTCTGGGTGAGTGTAACCTCAGGGGACAGTCAACAAATTAAAAAACCTCTTTTATTTTGATTTTTCTATTGACAGTTCAGGTTTAGATACTGTCCTGAAAGGTGAGAAGTATATACAGACTTTTTGTCAATATACTTTTAATAATACCACCTATTTTGTGATCATTAATGTAATTTTTCTGTAAATTGGCTATATTATTCAAAATTAGTTCCTTTTGGGTCTGCTATGTAAATATACTTTGAAAAAAAAAAAAAAAACCAACTGAAACTAAAGCGGTTATGTGCTTAAATTTGTTAAATAGGGATGACTTGAACAATCTTTCTACTTTGAGAAGTCGCAACTGTCTCAGTCTCCTACCTCCAGCCAAGTCATATTTGATTGTTGGTACATGAAGAAAAGATAGAAAAAAAAAAAAAGCCTGAGCATGGATGTAATAATGAAGAAACAATGCAACATAGTCAACCAGGCATGAAGAATTATGTATGGAAGCTAAGAGGCCAAGTGTCTCATCAGCTGCATTTTAATAATGCCTGGCAGAAGTGCTTGTACTTGTACAGCAATTGTTTTAGTATCTAATTGTGTTTCAAGTTGAAATATGACAGTCTGTCTTCAAACGTGAAGAGAACATTTCCTGTGATGCAATGTCTGAGCATTTCTTTACTTACTAAACTGAGACCAGAAAATTGGTGATACTTATGTTTTCAGATTCCAGGAGCTTTCTAATTATGCATAACTAAAGCTGTATCCTGTACACTTTTACTATTGTTAACTCTTTCCTCTTCCTGTCTTTATAAGTAATCTTGTTTACTGTATTCACGTGATGCAGCTTGTTCCTTTTTTTGTTGTGGGTTTTTTTTAATACCGTTAGCCGCTTCATTTGCTAGTTAGCAGATTACCTGGTTTTGCTTGGGGAGTTTCGCTACAAGAGCAATGTAGATTTTAAATATAAATGTGACTCCAAAGCTGACATCTGAATTATGCTCCTGATAACCTAGCAATACCCTTACAAGGTCAGCAGTAGAAGATCGTCATAATTGAAGGTTAGGGAAAAAAGAGGAGTTTGAAAAAAGCTTAAATTTTTACTTAGTATGCATACTGAAATGGATGCAATACTCAAAGTGCAGCCTGGTTTTGAAATGGGCTTTTTTCATTTTATTTCTCATGATCGATTGGTATGTGAAGCTGGAGCTTTTCAGGAAAAGTCTGGGATTATGACTGCGTCAGCCTCTGCTTTTAGCACAGCAACGAGGTTATCAATAATGCATTGGAGATCTCAGAATCCTCGAACATAGGGAAATCACAGCTGGTGTGGGTTTATTGTTGAAATTGCAGATTTGCGCCAAGAGGTCACGACAACTGCATGTCAGACGGTCACACACACGCACACAGACATGTCTTGGGGGAATGAGGGGAATAATATCTGAAGAATTGCCAGTGCCCATGTTATTTAGAAACTCTTCATATGTTTCTATAGTTCAGCTTTAAAAGTAGCATATTTAATGCTGCTTGCAGCGGCCTTTTGACATTTTGGCCTTTCCCAGTATTGTAAGTTTTATTGTTTTCCTGACAAGTTTATTCATATACTAACAGCTTGCTTGGCAGCAACGTTCAGACTCAATACTTAGGCTTTCTGGTCACGGTGGTGGCTGGCAGTAATAGAGAGGGAGAATAAGTGAGTGTGGAAATGCAAAGCTGTCTCTTGTTACATTTTATCGATCTCATTCTGGTGTCATTCAATTAAGACAGAAATGTGATGGATAGTGTCTGCATAGATCCCTACTTTGCTTTCCAGCCACTCTATATAAAGCTTTTTGAGGGGCAGGAGGAGGAAAGAGAGTGTGAGGGGAGGAGGGGGTAGCAAATCAAAGATACAGTGTGATTTGAATTACAGATCAAACTTATCTTTTAAAAAAATCATTATTCTAAAGCTATGCTGAAAAGCAATATTAGCAGAGCTAGCATTCTCTGTTGACTTGCTAATAAGTATCTGTAAATGTACAGCACATTGTTCATTATAGTTGAAGTAATGTTGGTTTGGGTTTTTTTGTCCAGATCTTGTCTATGGTTTATGAATAAACACTTGATTCTTCTGAATTTAATACACAGATAGAAATGAAAGGATTTACTTGCCTAAGAGAGTTGCCTGCATGCTGTAGGGCAGTAATTCCAGATAAACATCTGAAGATAAGAGTTGTTCATTTCAGCCCATTGTTTACTTTAAATATGGTGGAAAAAAAAAAACATTGAGAAGCTCTGTCACTGTAGTACAAAAACATAGAGATTAACTCCATGGGTTTAAGCAGACCTACATCAATTCACAATCAACCTCTTGCACAATCTTCACACAGTGGTAGCTTCAGAACTAATAAATTACTTTCAATCTAACTCACAGTTTTCTGCCTAAAATGTGAATGAGACAATACTAGAATGCATGCAATTCCAGACATGTTTTTTATCATCGGGCTTCCTTAGGCTGTGAGGAGAGCCTTGATAAACCTCATCTAGTGGTTTTCCTTCCCATCTTCTCTGTTTGGAGGTAGGAGGGCTGTCTATCCAGTTCTTCTTCTTCTCCTGCTCCCATGGAACTTACAGGGGAAGGGTTTGCAACTCAAAAACCCATGTCCAGGGCAGGTTTGGGATTCTCTGCCAAAATGAGGTTACCTGGACAAAAGCTACTTCACCAGAAGCAAAGTACTTCATAGATGTATACTGGCCATTCCAGCTATCACAAACGAGAAAAGACCAACCAACCGAAACAAAAGAGCAAACCAATCTGTGCCACATGCGGTGTGTAGGGTTGGTATTCCTGCCTTTCCAGCCATTGTGGCTGCTGACAATGTTCCACCTTTCACAGCCTGGCTGTCTCCCAGAGTCCCTTTTCCTGTCCTGGGGAGCAAAGGAGCCCTAGCAGCCACATTTTAACTAAGAGCCTTGGGGCTTTGATGTTCAGGACTGTATTTTCCTTGCAACTGCCATTACTGAATCCACAGTTACCACTGTGGAAGGCATTAATTACTAACTGAAAAATAATTATGTTTTGAAGTTCTAGGGTACTTAACATTTAAGCCACATTTTACATGTGACTAGGCTAAGATTTTAGAAATGAAAGCACAATTCTGTTACTCATTCAGATAAGTATTCTGAGTGCTTGTTTGTGATTGCTGTGTTCCTCAGGTTAACAGTAGTTACTTGGTCCTCTGCAGAACCTACAACAGAGTTATGGGCTTTATGTCTGGATTCATGGGCTTGAAGATCAAACATCAACTGGGGTTTAAGTTTTCAGAACTACAGAATTTCAGATAAGAGATTAGGGCTAAGATGAACCAAGGTTTCTCAGAATAATTTGATTTTGTGCTATCAATTAGATGCTTCTGCTAAATCGATCAGCAACAGTTACACTTCAATGAGTATAAAGTCTCTTCCCTTGGTGCAAGAGTTCTACCAGGGATCTATAACTCGTCTTCTGAGGACTCTTGGAATGGAATCATGTGAGCAAAGCACGGCCTCCCAGACATGAGGATGCAAGAAGCTCCTCAGGCCCTTCCAGCCATTGCTGTTTTTTTACCTGAAAGTAAAAATAGGTGCATTCAGTACTCCAAGTAATTGTTGGACCTGCTCTTTGAGGCCGATCTAGAGTGGTGATGCTGCTTGGGTGAATCATGGATATTTAATTCCCACTGCAGTTCTTGAAGTCTGGGGGATACTGAGTGTATACAGATTGAATACTTGCTCCATTGCCAGTATCTTTTGAAATTACTTTTAAAAATAGACAAGAGAGGTGGACTCTTGTTATGCTTCTATCCCCCCCTCAAAGTAACATTGTTTTTATTATTAAAGTTAAATCGTGGTGTAACATGTTGTAGCAAAGACAGCATTGTTTGTGCAACATCCCGTCCTTGTTGAGGAGCTGACTTTCAGTGCTGGACCATTTGATAAATCATGCATTTGCCACTCAGGTATGAAATCAAAACTATTCGCATGCATTTAAAGCAAATAGTGTTGCTCAGATTTTACAGGCAATCTCACAGCCAGTGCTGTTGGTATAACTTCTTAACATAAAGCAGTTAAAGTGATTTCCTCATTTAACATCCTGACTCAGCACAGGTTTCTGTTTCCTTCTGCACTCCAAACAGAGAGTTTGCTTTGCTCCTTCCTGGCTTTATGGGCTCACATAATGTAACATATAAAATAGTGTTGCATTTTTAATTAGTGTTCGTTTCACTGCAGGAAGGAAAATATTTGTAGTATTAAAGAAAGGAAGAAAATATTTTTTAAAATAATGTGACATTGTGGGAGGAGGCTAAGGGGCCTTGAATTAGCAATCTAAAAATTTTGTGACCGATGTAAAATCTGACCATGATTTTTAAAATTTGATGATCTGGATTTTTTCAATGCTACATTGAAGTATATCAGGTTCTAACAGCCATACATAAAATATAACTAGGAAAGATATCCAGTCTCTAAAATAAGCACTACTAATATGCACTACAAGTCAACTTTTAATATAATTTCTTTACCACAAACTTCTCTTTTCCCTGACCTGAAGAAAATTCATTGAGGTGTACTTTTGGATAAATTCAATGCACTGACAGCTATCTCTGGAGCTGAAACTGAACAGGTATTAAGTTTATAAAACTTGAGTTAGATGGAAAAGTGTCAGTGTCACACTTTTTGTAGATGTCTGCATTTCATACTTCCAGAAGTACTACCACAAGAACTACTTGTTTTGTACAGTATTTTAATCTCAGAAGGGAACAGCTATAACATCACAAAACAAACTTGTTCTAAGACATACACTTGAATTTCCAGTTTTGTTTCTAGACTTCAGAAATTCACAGAAGATTGAGGAGAAGAGGGAGGGAGGTTTCCTAAACATAAGCACGCAAGTGGTTGTGGCCTATTGTACTTTTTTTAGAATTGAAATATTTCAATAGCTTGAAAATGAGCCAGACAGACTGTGTACTATGAACAGGGGGGGGGGAAAAGGATAGAAATAAATAAAGAGCAGCTGCAGTTCTGTTAGCAGTGCAACAGAGTTAAAAGCGACCTGAAAAATTGTAGCTGACATTATGTATACAAATCTAGGAGAAAAGAGCTCTAAAGTGTATCAAATCTTGTCATATTCTGTTCTGCTCTGAACTGGTCTTAGGGTTCAGTGTTAAAAGTATGAGCAACAAATTTTTTCCTTTTCAAGTGCTTATAAAGAATTAGAATTAAATATATAAGACACAAGGCAGAGCTTCACACAACTTGAAAACAGAAAAAAGTAAGTCACTCAATGTCTGAGTCAGATATGTTTTTGACTATTATCAGCTGTAGCAAGAATTTACAAGTAATTGTCTACAACATGAGGGTGGAAAATATTAGTATTGTTTAAGAGAAATTACTTTTTGTTTTGGAATTATTTTTGGGATTCTCAGATTCCTGGGTTTTACTCCTTCTTGATATTTAACTCTTGGTGGAACACACAATCACATTTTTCCCATGTGGAATTCACCTTTATCACTTCAACATAAAGAGAATGTCCAAGTATTGTTACATTATTTGGTAATTAAAACACTTCAAGTGAGAAAAAAGAGAGAAGTTTTCAGAGTCTGATTCAATTTGAAACATGTGGCTCCAGAGTATGGCAAACATTCATTCCATCTCTGTGTGAAGGTTGAATAAATAAACACCATTTGTCATTATTGCACTGTCCAGTAAACTAAAGATAGAAGAATAGCCTTGTTTAGCCCTGCCTTTTGATTTTTCAGTATTAAGTAGTTTTGTCCATTAATCAGAAACGGGACAGTCTTTCACAGACAGTGTTCCAACTGAAGAGGAATCAATGGTGTTTATGCTTCTATTCCACCTGAAGTTCAGTATTTAACACGTATAGTAATTCGTATAGAAAATGTCAGATGGTAGAAGTAAAAAACCGTATGCTAGAGAAGAGTAAACTGAGTTTAATCTAGAAAAGTATCTGTAAATAAAGGTGGAATGCTTTATAAATTTAGTCCTAATATTAGATGTGGTAATGGTGATTACCAAGATTTTGGAAATAAATTCAGGAATACAGTCATGTTAACTTGCTTTAAGGAAGACAAACAAATCTCTCATCATCAGATTTTGGGTTGGAACAACTGGCAAAACTCTTCCAACTGATTTTTTATGTGCAATTCTAAAAATCAGTTTTCGTAATTCTGGGTTATTGGAAATACAGAGAAGTAGTGGAGCAGGTCATGTTAGCAATCATTGAATCATCGTAGAAACAGAATGATTTGGGTTGGAAGGGACCTTAAAGATCATCTCATTCCAACCCCCTGCCATGGGCAGGGACACCTTCCACTAGACCAGGTTGCTCAGAGCTCCATCCAACCTGACCTTGAATACTTTCAGGGATGGGGCATCCACAGCTTCTCTGAGAAACCTGTGCCAGGGCCTCACCATCCTCACAGTAAAGAATTTCTTCCTAACATCTAATCTAAATCTATCTACTTCTAATTTAAAACTATTCTCCCTCTTCTACTACTATGTGCCCTAGTCAAAAGTCCCTCTGCAGCCTTTTTGTAGGCTCCCTTTGGGTACTGCTAGGGGTTCTAATGTCTTCCTGGAGCCTTCTTTTCTCTGGGCTGAAAAACCCTAATTCTCTCAGCCTTTCTTCATGGCGGAGCCGCTCCATCCCTCTGATCCCCTTGTTGTTCTCCTCTGGGCTGGCTCCAGCAGGTCCCTGTCCTTCCTGTGCTGGGACCCCAGAGCTGGATGCAGCACTGCAGGTGGGGTCTCAGCAGAGCGGGGCAGAGGGGCAGAATCCCCTCCCTGCCCTGCTGCCCACGGGGCTTTGGGTGCAGCCCAGCACACGGGGGGTTTCTGGGCTCCCAGAGCACACGGCTGGGGTATTTTGAGCTTATGTGGACATTAATAGTGATTATGGAAAATATAGCTGTGATCAATGTACCAATTCCATATCTTTATATTCTAGTAGGAATATTGCCTCTATATTTCGGTTTTAATAGAACACCTCTAATTCTCAGTGGTCAGTGTGTGTTTCTACACTGTGCTCCAAGTGTTGGCAAACAAGAGGAGGTGAAAGTCTATGTGGTGGTGCCTTTGTCCTGAAAAATGGTAGTTTCCAACACTGTGGAAACGGACCTGAGGGTCCTGGCCCATGGTCAGCTGAACATGAGTCAGCAGTGCCCTGGCACCCAGGAGGGACATCCATGTCCTGGGGTGCATCAGGCACAGCATCACCAGCCAGGCAAGGGAGGGGATTGTCCTGCTCTGCTCTGCACTGGGGCAGTCTCGGGGGCAGTTTTGGTCACCACAATATCAGAAAGACCTTAAGATATTAGAGCATGTCCAAAGGAGGGTCATGAGGATGGTGAAGGGTCAGGAGGGGAAGCCGTATGAGGAGTGGCTGAGGGCACTTGGTCTGTTCAGCCTGGAGGAGACTTAGGGGAGACCTCACTGTGGCCTTCAACATGAGGGGGAGAGGCAGACCCAGATCTCTTCCCTGTGGTGACCAGAGATAGGATCTGAGGGAACAACCTGAAGCTGAGTTATGCTGGAGAAAGGTTCTTCACTGAGAGGGTGGTAGAACTGAAACAGGCTCCCAGGGAAGTGGGCACAGCACCAAGCCTCAGAGAGTTTGGACAATGCTCTCAGGGTGCTGGACAACACTCTCAGGAACATGGTGGGACTCTTGTGGTGTCCTGTGCAGGGCCAGGAGTTGGACTCAATGATCCCTTCCAACTCAGCATATTCTATGATTCTGTGATTTTTCCACAAACATGGTACTGTGGTGCTATTTTGATTAAAGGTGGTATCCACTCTGGAAACTACAATAAAGATCTCCCATTTAAAAGGCAGGACTTTTTTAGGTTCTCCAGGTTTTTTGGCAGCTCTCTTCTAGCACTAGGAGTTCCAAAATCTAAATCATATCTTTCCAGCAAATTTCAGAGGTTGACAGTAAATTTGAAAACAAGATAAGTTATTTATATTTATAGGTAAATAAAGTCTAGTTTCTGCTACAATGGGTGAGAATTTTCCTGTGCGGGTCCATCTTCTTGACTGAAAGGAAAAACTTTGAAGGATGCATGCCCAGAATATGCATCATTAGGCGTATTTCTGCTTATGTAATACGGGAACTCTTGAAGCTCTTTGTAGTTTAAGGTCTCTTCTCCCAGACAAGAGAACACAGCCTCAAGCTGCAACAGGGGAGGTTCAGGTTGGACATCAGGAAGGATTTCTTAATGGAAAAAGTTGTTAAACATGAGAATGGACTGCCCAGGTTTGTGAAGTCACCATCCCTGGAGACTATCAAGAAATAACTGGCCGTGGCTCTTAGTTCCATGGTTTGATTGGCAAGGTGGTGATCAGTCAAAAGTTGAACTCAGTGATGTTGGAGGTTTTTTCCAGCCTAAATGATTCTGTGATTCAGCACAGCTTAGGATGGTTTCAGTATCCCGTATGCTTCCCAGAAACAATTTTTGGATTTCAGTTGTTTAAAGTGGGCCTTTAAGCATTGTTTTTAAATGGAGTTACTGGCCAGCTGACTAGTGATTGTATATATTGAAATCACTTGTAGAGGGACCACAAATAAAAAACAAAATTAAAAAATAGAGCACAATAAAAATTTAAACCTTTCCCTGACCAGCAAACACCTTGTTCTTGAAGGAGACAAAGAGATGAAGCCTTATTTGTCTTGTTGGAGAAAGATCAAATATTTTTGTAATTTTCCTCCAAAGAAGAGAACTTGTAATTGACTTTTTCTGAATTCAGAGCAGTCTTTACAGAACACTGTATCACGTCCTTGCATGAGCACTCCTTGGTTCTTGGTGGTTAATCTTTCTTGAGCTGCTACATTCTCTTACTCTGTGTAATGTCAGTCGCTGAGGAACATGGGGTAGCTTTGTGAGTGGAAGAATAATATTACAAATCTCTGAAGAGGTGTCCAAAATTATCAGGAAGTTTTGCTCATGCCTTTTATGACTGCTTGATTCACAGAAAAGTCGAGACTTAAAAATGAAAGTGTGGGCAGCCTTAATGGCTGTTGCTCAAGAGGATTGCATTCCATTTTCCCAACAGCACTGCTGTCTCCTAAATAATTTCACAACTTCTTAAGGGACACAGGAGCAAAAGGGCACCTGAACCTCACCAAGTCCTGGCGAAAGGAAAGAGAGTTGACTTTTTTGCAGGAATCTGGGGATAAGTGCTGGAAGAAAAATACAGCTATTTCCTAGCTGTTGTCAAGAATGAGATCTTTAGTCAGAAGCTTCTCTGAGGAGATGAGAGAGGGATTTTTTTTCTGTTTAATTTAATTTTCTGCTACTCTGGCTTGTGTTCTGTCACTGTGCTGTGTGGCCTGCTTGTAAAGTGGTGTGAAGCTTCTGCAGTTGTCAAGTGTTTGGGCATGCTCTTTTTCATTGGTCTGCTTTCCTGAAATTCAGACTATGTTTTGAAGATTTTATTTCCAGAATAGTGTCATCTTGCCAAAATGAAATAAATTATTCTTGCTAGTTTCACAGTTGTAGAGGGGGAAAAAAAAATCTGTGACCTTTTACTTTTTCTGCTTTTCTGTTTGGCTGTGCTACAAGCAAAATCCAAAGACTCCAAGATCATCTTCCGAGAATTAAAAAGAAAAAGATATTCTGTTTTTAATATTTGTACTTGGAATACTTTCCTTGAAATTGCTGAGAGTGGAGATTAGGTTGCTTTTAAGACTTAAGATGCTGTCAAACTGCTATGGTAGGTGGGCCAATAGATTGTTGTAGACTCATAGGTGTCTTTTGGTTGGAAAAGACCTTTAAGATCATTGAGTCCAACCAATTAACCCAGCACTGCCAAGGCCGCTACTTAACCATGTCCCTCAGTGCCACATCTACACATCTAAATACATCCAGGAATGGTGGCTCCAGCACTTCCCTGGGCACCCTGTTCCAATACTTGATAACCATTTTTGTGAAAAAATTTTTCTAATATCCAATCTAGACATTCCCTGGTGTAATTAGAGGCCATTTCCCTGTATCTTGTTGCTTGTTATGTGGGAGAAGAGCTTGACCCCCCGCCTGGCTACACCCTACTTTCAGGGAGCTGTAGAGACTGATAAGCCTCCCCTCTCAGCCTCCTTTTCTCGAGGATGACCCACCCAGTTCCTCAACTGCTTCTCATCAGACTTGTGCTCCAGACCCTTCCCCAGCCCTGTTCCCTTCTCTGGACATGCTCCAGGCCCTCAATGTCCTTCTTGCAGTGAGGGGCCCCAAACTGAATCCAGGATTCAAGCTGTGGCCTCACCAGTGCTGAGCACAGGGAGCTGATCACGGATACAACCCAGGCTTCTTGGCCACCTGGGCATACTGGGTTTATGTTCAGC
Source organism: Monarcha castaneiventris obscurior (assembly GCA_026261815.1). NCBI lineage: Eukaryota > Metazoa > Chordata > Aves > Passeriformes > Monarchidae > Monarcha > Monarcha castaneiventris. The sequence continues at coordinate 11,227,268 of JAMPIT010000575.1, forward strand.
TGCTCTTGGTCAGCACACCCAGGTCCTTTTCTACCAAGAATCTTTCCAGCCACTTTTCCCCAGTCCTGTTGAACCTCATGCAGTTGTCCTCAGCCCATGGATGTAGCCTTTCAAGATCCCTCTGTGGAGCCTTCCTGCCTTCCAGCAATGAGCACTCCTGCCCAACTTGGTGTCCTCTGCAAACTGACTGAGGGCGCACTTGATCCTCTCATCCAGATCATCGATAAAGATATTAAACATCAACAGCCTTTCCTTCATCTGCTGCAGTGGTCAAGCAGGACCTGCCTTTCATAAACCCTTATTGGCTGGACCTGATCCCCCGATTGTCCTGCCCCTGCCACATCATGGCCCTCACTACTGAGAACCTCACATTTTAGTCCTGTACTGGATAAATTCCTTCTATGTCTAAGTATATTCTAAATACTTCTAAGGAAATGTGGAAAACAAACTGAAGTACAAAGGACTGTGCCTTTTCAAAGAACTGAAAACATGGAGCCAAACTTTGTGCTTTGTTCTTTGTGCTTCCTTGACTTGCAGGATGTTCAGACTATGTACATTAGGTTTCTTTCAAATATCTTGGAGTAGTGGACAGATGGATAGATTAGTGTGCCTGTGGATACAAATATGTGTTTATAGGATCATAGTCAACATTTCTGGTCATTATTATAATACTATTTCACATTAGTATGTTATCTATACCTGATTCTATTTTATGCAGAGGCAAAAAATTAATATGTATGCCCAACTCAAAAAAGTAGTCCTACGTTTGTTTCTTTGTGTATATGAGAATATATTAATTGCCTCAAATTAAATAATTGAAGTCTGTTTAACAGTAAAATTTGTATTGGTCAACTACAGGGATGACAGAATTTCTGTTGAGCATTTGCAGGTAAAGGAGAGCTTGGGTTGATTAATTTCCATTATTACAGGTACCAAGATTCAGCCTCCCTTGGCCTTTCCTCCTCTTTCTCTGTATACTTTAGATGGTTATATCTAATTGATCATTGACCTTCTTTCTTGACAAACCAGAAAATCCTGACCTAGTTATACTTAAATGTAAAACAATGGAATGAATAATCTCTTTCTTACAAATTGGGTGGTCTATAGCAATCAGACTTGAAAACTGTTTATTTTACTTCTTGGAAAAGGGGAGATGAGTTCTATATAGCAGTGAAATAAAATTTGTGGATATTCCCACAAGTTTGATTGTGGCATGTAAATAGAGATGCAGATATCATCAGGTGCTCTAAATGACATGGATTTCAGAGCTCTGGTCCCCTGGTCTGGCAGAGGCAAATTTAAATCTGAGATTTGTGAGTGTTGATCTATTTTTCTTTTTTTGTTGATTATCTTTTTTTTATTAATTTTATGTATGAAATCTTGACTCACAATATAAGTCCAAAAATTATGAATAAAAAAGTTGTGGGTAGGAGCCTTCTAGATTATCATGCTATAATATCGTTTAATATTTGTGGTCCAGGAATGTAATACCTTATCACAGAGTTTAATCACGTGAGTATTATTAATTCATTTCCTAAAAAATAATTTCCCCCTTGCATGGAGTTTTGAAATGGCTGTATATAATCAAAGAGCAGTAATGTATCTTTAGGAAACCAAATCATCCTGGAAAGTAAATACTAAATGACAGAGTATTGCATGAATAATAACTATTTAATATCGTTTTCAACAGCCCCAGGAAATAGCAAGTGACTAGATGAGATCAGGACAGTAGTTTAAAGGCCCAGGGTTCTAGGAAGTGACTTTATCTTTGTGGATTTCTGCCTGCATTCAGAGTTGGCTGAATGAATGTAGAAATATGCAGTCAGATGCTGCACTACAGCTGCTCTGTTTAAGGGACTCAAGAGCACATATTTTCTGACTTTAAGCGGGCAGTAAATTATTTTCAATACTTCCATCTCCTGGTGCTTCCATAAGTAGTAGAGGAGACATTTGTAGTTGTTGGATCAATTTTTACCTGCTTAGGTAAGCCATTGATCACTGACCTGTGCTACATGACTTTCTGCCAAACACAAAAGTAAAGTGGACTTTAACATCATTGTGGTTGTGGTGAAGGGGATTTCTTCTACTGTGGTAGTTTTATGACTGCTATAAACTTATTTTTTTGGTGATCCAGTTGCACTTGCCTGCTGGTTTTGTTCTGGAGTATCTTAATATAAAAGTTACGGATGTTAAAGATATGATGACATAAAATTATTTCTTAGAAGGGACTTTTAGACTGTTTCTATCCAAATAAAGCAGGAAGTTATAAAGTAGAAATTATTTACTTTGTTCAAGGATCAGTATGTATCAGATTTGCCACCTGCAGATATGCTCTTGTCTTGCCACAACAAGCTTTCCTAAAAAATGGACCATATTCTGCAACAAATGAGTTACTTGGTATGTATAAAGAGAAAAGGCTATAATGATTTCAACATGGTTTTTAACCTGGAAGGAGAACTAATGGATGTAGAATAGAATGGAATTTTCTTTCACATTTATTTTTAAAATACTTCAGAGTGCATTAGAATAATGAGCTAGTTACTGGTAATGGAATGAGAATAAACAAGGCTGGTTTTATGGTATGGCAAATTAGACATCAATTATGTGGCCAAGCAGCACTGAAGGATGTAGCAGACTGGGAATTAAGCTGTAGTGTTAATTGATTATGAAATCATTTGATAGCCTTTGGTTTTATTGAAATGATTCTGAGAGTGCATCATAAACTCAAAATCCATTATAGGAGAGGCACCACATTATGTACTGAGGGTAATGTCGGTAGTGGGCCAACTTCTGACAACAGTGAAAAACTTACTTTGATTTTTGCAGCTATTTGCATGAAATGATTAGGGAATAGTCATCTTTCTGGCCATAAATATGAGTACAATTTCAATCTACATCCTCTAGTTTTACAACATGAATATCTTTGTTTCAGCCATTGGTATATCTAGTTAAATAACATGTGCTCTTCATCTTTTATGTCTATATAATTTGCTTCCTTAAATTAGGGGTAAGTGTGCTGAGTACTTCTACTTGAAGAGGCAACATGATACAGCATTAGCTGATTTATACTGTCTAGACTCTGTGCAGCTCCCAGTTTCTTTTGAATTTAAAAAACATTGCACTTTTTGTCTGTTTTTATACCCCTTCCCAAGGTTTTTGCCCCTGGGTTGCATGGGAGAGCACTAGATGGCAAGGTGGGCCACTGGCAACCTGCTGTGCCTTTGGGTGTTTTAATGTCTGTTCTTAGGCCAGATTTGGTGCCTGCTTTCCCAGGCTGCCCACTCCTTTTTTCATACTGCGTTTTGGTAGGTCTTGCTTTGTCTTCTTCTCCAGTTCAACCTCCTAAAGCAGCTGCACCTTTTCATTTCAAAGTTAGAGAGCGATTGCCATAAATTCGTAACACTTAAGCTCCAAATGGTTTATAAATTTCTAACAGCTTTCTCTCTTGCTGCTCCTGATGCAGGAGTCCCTGCCTTTTGCTCATGGAAGGTCTGGCCAGTTTGACAGCCAGTCTCATTTTGGCTGCCTCACCTCTGCCTTGCACACTTCTCTTTCTGCTGCTTTCCACTTTTTTCTCCTAAGGCCAGGGGACCTAGGGCTGTGGAGAAGTCGGAATGTAAAGATAAAAGGAAGATGAAATGGGGAAAAACAGTAGTCTGCAGTGCAAAAAACATGAAGGGACAGACTATAAATCTGCAGCACAGGTTGGGGAAGACAGAGGTGAATTACACGGGCATTCAGGATAGCTGCACAGTTGTGCTCTGTGCAGTCAGAGTTTTGCTCTTTCAGGTGACTTTTGACATACAGTTTTACTTCTTTTGGAGAACAAATATTGTCCTAGGCACTACGGGTAAAGTCCATTTTTCTGGGACATTATCAAGAGGTTTCAAGTTCTGGTCAGGTAGCTGCTGGAGATTGGCAAAAAGTATCTCATTTTACTGATTAACATGAAGAAAAGAAAGAAAGAAACCCTATAAAAAAACACAGCACAAGAAACTTTTGTTCCCCCTAGTTCTGCTGAATAATGTTACATCTTCATATGAACTTGTACTGAGCAGTAAGACTTCTGTGTGTATGGGATGAGGTGGAAGGCAATTGAGCCAGTCTGACATTATTTGGTCACTAGTGCATATAAATACTCTTCTAGTGCCACTTATACATAGGTACCATACATTTCTTTAATGGTATTTAATAGAGATTTAAAAAGCTGTTGGAGTGGATGCTGTGAATGCATATTAGGAATATTACTTAAAACCATAAGCCTTGATATGATAAACCATAACAAGTCTGAAGGACTCATAATGGCTTATCATGTCAATAAAATGCACTTAAAAATCCCCAAGTGATTAGAAGGAGCCATTTCAGTCTATTATATCAATTGTTATATGCTGAGAGCATGAGAGATTTATTTTTCTTTTCCATCCTCTGTTTAAAAAAAAAGAAAGGAGGAAATTAAATCATAATAAGCTATGCTCAAATAGAATCAAGGTACTAAAATAAACCCACAGAAGGTGATTTACAAATTAAGGAAGGCAGTAAAAAGTTCCTTTCAAGCACAGAATACTCTCATGTGACACTTGCTCTCTCATATTTAAGCACCACAGGATGGCTGATGCATAGAATGTGTTCTTGCACCAAAGATGTTCCTGTTGAACTGGCAAGAAGTGTAAATTAAACATGTTGTCACAAGAAATCAGAATAATTTTGGCACTTACACCAAGTGATGACCTCCAACACTTGCACACGGGGAAAATTGAATTGACTTTGCAACCCCGTGTGGCAGTAAATGCTCAGCAATGGCTGTAGCAGAAGAGGGTGGTGATATTTTCCTAACCTCATTCTTTTCCTGACTGATTTTTCCAGGCATCTTCTTCAGGGGATGGGGAAAGGTTAAGGATGTAACCCCCAAGCTCTTGAGGACAACAGAGGCCCTGATGTTTGTTGTTACCACTCTGACAGCTTCATCCAGGGGCAGTGGCTCTGAAGCAGCTGCTTGGGAGTACATTTCCATCCTGGAGAAGGTCTGTCAGACTGTGTTTTCCCCACGTGTAACTCTGCCTGTTGTCCATTTGGTCTCGTCACCTGGACTGGCCTGTGAGGCTCATGTAGATCCAGCAGGCTTTGGGAGATGGCAGGAGGAGCTGCCCTAACAAATGACCTTTGGCGAGAAGGACAAGCTGATTTTGGAGGTGGTTACTGTGCTGGTCCAGTGTGCATTTTAGCCAGGGGAAAGCCTTGTTTGTTAATTTACACAGCTGAGTCAGGAAAGCTTTGAATTGTTTTCTGCTGTTAATAAATAAATATCCCGTGTATCGCTTATTTGCAGGCTCTGAACGGGATTACGTAGCCATTCCGTGGCATTTCAAACAGACCTGAGCAGGCTCTCTGGGGCCAGCTTTGCAGATGGGTCTGGGACAGTCTTAAAGTAGCCCCTGGGGGCAGATTGCTGGTGAAATTGGTGTCACGGCTCCCCAGGCTGGTGCAGTAGTGAGAGGGAGAGGTGAAGGCTGCTGGGCAGCTCGGTGTCCTGCTCTCAGCTGACAAGCTTAACCTCTGCAGCACACACGTTTCAGCTGTTTAATGTCTGAATAGATGGAGAGCATTCTGGGAAAGTGAATTTTTCTCTCCCAACAGTATCCCTGCTATCTCATTTGCAGATATTACATCTTACATTTAATGCAATCCTTCCAAACTGCTCAGCTTTGTGTTCTCAAAGCCTGAGTCGTTCCTCTTCCTGTCTGTACAGAATTAACCTGTTCAGTCCTGCACCCCACTCACACGCTCAGGGTACCCCTGGGACAGGGATGTGTGGGGCTGCAGATTTTGGGGGATCCTTCAGCCCTGCTGCTGGCAGATAGGCAGGAGAAAGAAAATAAACAGGTTCAGGAGTTGGGGAAAAATGAGCTGGTGGAAGCCAGGGGAGGGAAGCAGTGGCAAGTAAACACAGCTGAACAAGAGGAAAAAGATGTTTATGTATTTCTTGTTTAAGGTTTGCAGTGGGGATAACTGCAAGTCTGCCAGGACAGTTTCTCCCCTCACAGTGCTGTGAACCCTTCGCCTATTTACATGCTGTTATGTGTGAGTAGGAAATTTGGCATAATGCAATTTTCTTTATGACTGAAATGCATCCAGTGAGGTTTGGCAGAGATAAATGTAAATGGCTCACAAGAGCCCCGGTTTGAGGCTCAGCTGAAATAACAAGGCAGAACAGGCACATTCCCACCTGGACGTGCACACGTATGTACGTACATGTGTGCAGGGCTGGCTTCTGCCCAAGAGAGGAGGCTGCTCATTGAACGGCCACTTGGCAGGGACAGCAATTTAAGAGCGACTTAAAAACGTACGTTGGATTAACAAAGTAGATGGCACCCTAAGAAACACCCAGAGATTGCATATCTCAAATTATCCAAGCTGAGGAAATGTTGGACACAGAAACACAGCCTCTGCGTTGTTAGTCAGCATCGGGCTGCACATTCTGGAACAATATTTCAAGATTAATTTTTCATTTTCTGATATCTTGCTGAGGAGGGAGACATGTAGTTGAAAAAAGTGATCAATAAAAGAACAAATAAGGAACAAATGCTAAGAATATTCAAGATGAGGTTTTATTGTGCAGAAATCTCTGAACAGGACATTTTTCTATCTGTTCTTTTTACCATATTTGTTTGACAGGCTTATGTTTCAGGCAGCCAGAAAGATAAAATAATGTTTTAAAACCCCAAAAAATACTAAGATGCAGGAGAAAATAAGTTGAGAAAGTAGGCTGGGACTGAAAGGAAACCAGCAAAATAAACCTGAACAAATAAAATAAATAAAAACTACTGTAAATAAAAGTACTATTTGGAGTTTTACAGTTTTAAAACCTGATAGTATGTCTAGATTTTAATATGTTGAACTAGAAATGTTAATGTAATTATGAACATTTAAAACCTTTATAAAAATGGCTAAATTGCATCTGTCCAAATGATCATAGCAAATTCTTCGAGGATGAAGGGAAAGACATTTATAATATTTTATGGTTTTTAAATACCTTGCCTTTGTGTCCCCTAGGAACTGGAAAAAAGCATTATGAGGGAGAGAAAAATGAGGGGAGCGTGTTTACAAGTATTTGTAAGGTGATAAAAAATAGTTGTTTAAGACAGAGTGCTTAAATACATCGTCTACATTCATCACATGTGTCTGCATGTGCGGATGTTGTAGGGTTTATGTACCATGTAGTCCTGTCTTATTGCAGTAGTAGAAATCTTCGTGGCTCAGTGTGACTTAGGCACATAAAACTGATCTTTAATAGATAATTTGTCTCATTTACTGAAGAGCAATACTTACACAATGGCCATAGTATCAGTAAATTAATGTTTGCTTTGTTTCGGTTTATGCTTTGGGCTAAAAACAGGTGAAGCCAGGATAAGTTTGTGAAAGCTTGCTGAATACTAATGAGAGGAAAAATCATCCCAGTCAAACTGAATAAATTCTGTGGATAGTATGAAGGATTTTCAGCGATCCATATTGTCCTTGGACTTGGCTGTTGCATTGTACTTTAAATGGAATTGATTGTGTGGTTGTAATGAAAGTAACGGATTGATTTCTATACAGAGTTACACAGAGTAAATAGAAAAATGTTCTTGTCTTGACCTGCATTCATAAACTAAAAATCAGTGGCTTTTGACCTAATCCTTAATAAAAAATGCAAATGAAATATAGGAAATCAGAAGGTTTCTTTAATTCTTAGAAAATCTACTGTTTATCAGGTTTTGCTTGTGTGCTTTCTTGGATTTTAATTCATTTGTTTAGGAATTCTAGTAACTGTAATCTATTTTCTCTTCAAGGAAACTGTACTTTTTGCTGTTCACATATTTTTGGAAAATATATTTGACTGTTTCCTTTTTTATTATTCCTTTTGCCTTAACTACATGGCATTTTCCTTTATCTAGGTAGGATATTTGTGATTTTTAGTACCTTCTCTGTTGAACAGTGTTAGCATAGCATTTTTGTGAGTGTGTGACCTATACATTTTTGGGTTGCTACTACATGCACTGTCACAGATTATTTCTAAAAGATAGTGGTTTCTGAACTGAATATGCAGATTAAGAGCTTTATGTTGTAATAAAAGGAGGAAAGCTGTTGATTGAAATAGGGTGCAACATTCTTCCTATTTGAATAAACCTAACAAATGCTTATATTATTGCAATGATTATCTCAGTAAAAGGCCATAGAGATATTTATGAGCCACATCTATTTTCTTTTCTTTTTGCATGTATGAGATTGCGGTTTGGGCCTCGGTAAAATGCACAATCCAGCTGGTAAATTCTCTCATTGAGCTGTAAACCAGGACTAGAACAAGCAAGATCCGAGTTACTGCATTCAGCAGTTTCTCGGTGAATTTTGTGACTTTATTTTTGGTGCTTAGAGTTTAATTTCTCGCTGAAGTAGAGCAGCGCATTGTGGCGCCACACAAACAAGAAGAGCAAAACAATAGAAACCCCAATGCACCGACGGCCACCGCTACTCCATTGTAGCTTCCAAAGGCACTCTATTCTTCCCAGCCCACTTGATATCCTGCAGGTTGTGGCAGTACAATTCACAGGAAAAGCTTAGACATTGAGCTTGCACGCTTTTTGACTCCATTTTAAACCCTTTGTTCACACCGGGGTGGCATTTTTTCACACCACATGTGGCAGCTTTGACTCCTATCCAGCTTGTCGTATAGAATCAAAGTCTGTGATTTCTTACATTCCCAGTGTTGTCTCCTGAGTTGCTATATTCTTTGTAGCTCCCAAAATATTACAAATCTTAATTTCAGTCATAGGTTTTCAAAGCTTTATAGGCTATGGGATGAGACAACTGTACCTGCACACTTAGATTTGGTTAAAATCAAACCTGTTTGCAGGGGAGGGGAAGAGCTCTTTTTCTCCTCCCTCTTCTCTTTTAAAAAAACCTCAACATTGGCAATTAAAAACTATGTGGTGAATTTGATACATATTCATTCTGCCTGATATATGTTTTGCAGAGAAGAATTAAAATAATATGTAACACTATATATCTTTGGATTTTTAAATCATATGAGTGCTTGTACTTTGTTTCAGTATTAAAACATTATTCATCTTAAGAGATTCTTTTGTTGCACACAGGCATCATCTGTTGTGCTCTCTTTTCCCTACTTTTCCAAAGACAACCTTCATCTACAATTTTGCTGGAAGTTTTATGTGCCATGTCAATAAGAAATTCTACTTCAAACTAATTTTGAAGAGAACAAAACAAGTCTACCGATATGAATGCCCCTAAAATAAACATTTTTTGAAAGTTTATTAATAGAAGATATATTGCTTAAATTAATGTCGTTCAGTATAGCTAAAATGCCACTTGACTTCTGAAAAAAATACTAAAGTATATATTTCTTACTAAGAAACTTTACAATGGATTGCAAGGGCGAAGTGACAGGGCAACAATAACATTTGGATAAAAATTGTCACAGGAATTAATGTAACTTGTACTTCACACTTTTTGATACATTTTTCAAATGATCAATGAAAATTAAATGGTTGTGTGATTTGAAAGAACATTCTCAGTTCCATGTATATTTACAAATCTGTACATTCATTGCTGCTTGTTCACTCAGCTGAAGATAATAGAATAATTTCTCCTTGGCACATATGCTAGCCTGTACATTGACGTGACACCCTAATAAATATTTTGACTCCAGAGCTGTTGTTTGTTGCTGTTTGTCAGGTGGTTAGAATGGTCTTTTGGCTGCCGCTCCTCGTGCGAACTAAAATATTAAAATGTATGCTTTCAATCTAGCAGCTTTCTTACTGCATTTTATGCATCTTCTGACTGCTCATTCTTTCTTTAAAATATAGTACTGCTGTGTGCTTAATGCATGCTGCCTATTCACCAAAATCCACCTAACTGCTTGTGGTGTTTATGAAATACTTACATTGGTTTTATGTTTGCTTTTAAGAATGGCATGAAATTGTATTATGTAAGAGAATAGTTCAGTAACTACCTCTAGAAAGACAAAACAACAGTGTTCTGTTCTGGTTTAGAAAATATAATTAATATTAATTCCATGTGCTTGTTTTCATGCCATTTTCTTGCTGTTTGTTTATGGAACATTAGGTGTTAAGTTGTTAAATTGTCGTAACTGGTCTGACATGTTAGCTGCACTGAATAAGAGAAAGTCTGTTCCAATTAATCTTTATTTTGTATTTCAGTACAAAATCTCAAATATATAAACTAACCACTAGTAATAATTAATTTCCAATTAGAAACACAGTTTTATTAGCTCTGCTCCTAAGCAGTTATTGTGTAATTAAAAAAGCCCAAAATATATGAAAATAAACATTTAACTCATGGTTGGTTGAGGGTTTTTTGTCTGTGATTTTTCAAAAAAGATGAACACTCAAAGAACAAATTTAGAATCCGTATCTAAAAATAGTTTTATTTTGCATACTGAATTGTACTAAATTTATAGAAATGTTCTTTGAGAAGATCAATAAATACTTTAATAAAATTACATTAAAATGGAATTTTAGAAGTTACCTATTACTTAAAAAAATAATTAATCTAAATTAAAATTTCTGTAGACAAAATGGGACATTGTTTATTTCTTTTTTGCCAAGCACCTTAGCATTTTCTGCAGTTTAACTAGCTAAAAAGTTCAGGCATTCTGAATACAATTTTAGATCATACGAAAGAGTTGTTTTATGAAAACTGAAACTATAAAAAGATGAAACCTTTCAGAATGCAATACAGTAATTTGTGCTAAGCACTAATTTTCCAAAGCACACTGTAAGGAAACAAACATATAAAACACTCATGCAACCTTACCCATTTTCTGTTTAAATATTAAAACAGTGACTCAGAAAGGCAATGTACACACACTTAGCAGAAAGTTATTTTACTATCACAGTTATCTACATCTAAACTTGACATCACACAGCATTTTTAAAAGACTCAAGTATGAATTTCTCGGAAGCAAGACAAGTTCAGTAAGTGTATCAAAATTAGTTTACCTACTTTCACAGCGCATAATTACTGAAGAAAAGGCATGATCTTATTTCATTTAAGTGTCATGAAGCAGAAATACAGAATAAGCATTTGTTAATATCCATTCCAGAAAATCCCAACTTTTATTTCTCCGCATTTCTTACTTTTCCCCATGTTTCTTCAGACCCTCTTCATGTTAATATTTCTTCTATTTCCAGAAAAGAGAAAGGATGGGGGGGGGGGGGGTGGGAAACCCCAACAACAAAACCCCACAAACAATCAGCAAAAGTATAATTGGTTTATATTGCCTTTCAGCTTGTGGCCTGTCCTCGTATTATTAAATCAGATCATACATACTCCCCTAAAATTCAGCTTGGAGTAATCCTTTGCTACTTAAGGCTGGATGAAAAGAGTACTCATTGTGAATTATGTTTCATCTGTCACAATAACCTTCTTTATTCTTTAGTGCACCTCCCCTTTGCCTGCGGCAATTAGAGAAAATAGGTATGCCTTGAAGTATGAGATAGTGGTATCTCAAAAATATATATACTGATGTCATATACAGGAAACGCTGGGTTAGCCGCAACCTGAAGAATATATAAGCCCTTTTTGATGCAATCCAAATTTTGTTAGAACAGAGTGGAGGATCGCATATTGTACAACGAGTAGGTGCTGATGGCTTTCACTAGATCATTGTTTTTTTGACAAGCAGTGATCAGAGATTTTACCATTCCATTAAAAGAAGATTAAAAACTTGCTTACCGACTGACATAATTTTCCACGTTAGCTACAATTCTGTTTGGCTTTTTTTTAAATTCGAAGGTGTTAGAGAATCTTTTTCTTCAGTCCTCCCTGAAATTCCTGGAGTTCTGTTGAACTCTGACTGAACATTTCAGCTAGAGTTTCTCACTGGTTTAGCATGATTTTCATAATTTCTTGCAGTGGTGCAGACATTTAACTGTTTCATCTTGAAAATAAAATACATATTTAAAAAAAAAAAGTTGACCTGTGAATATCAAAAATGTTTTTGCACTAGTACAGAAGAGCAAAAATCCATGTTATCAGATATTAATTTTCCAAATTATTTGTCTTTCTGTATCAAGGGAAAAAAAGAATATAAACTCTTCTAGGGTTCTAGTCACCACTGCCAGGTTATTTTATCTACTAGAATATCTGTCTTTTCTTTAAGACTGTCTACTTTATTGTATTTAACAAACAAACAAAAAGCAATTTTTTTTTTTTATATTTTACTTTTTGAATTTATCTTGGAAGCTCTCCAAGTTCACATTTGTTTTTCTCCTGTGTTATTTTTAAAGCCTTATGGCAGAAAACCTCCAGTCAGTATCTTGTTTTGAAACCCCTCATGATTCTGGGCTGTTCATACCGATTCCAAATCAGCCTCCCTTGCACTTTAAGGGGGCTGATATTCAACTGGGAATGACTAAAAGAGAAAGCACTTAAAAAAAAAAAAAAAAAATTAAGTGCTAAATCAAGCAGGTTAAAACAAATTGATTCTGCTGTGAGGCTGGTCTAACACTAAGACACTGTTTTTAAAGTTCCTAAGAAATGACTATACTACAAAAAACAATAATACTTGTGAATAAAGGAAGAGAGTTTGGCCCACTGCACAGGTTTGGGCACAAAAGTGCTTGCTAAGCTATCTATTTCACACATGCAACGACAGAAGGTTCGATATTCATTCGATCGATGACTGAAAAGGCACAATGGCAAAATCGGACGGACTTCTTTTCAAATACAGATCTCCGATGTCCCCCTACAGTCTGCAGTCGCACGGCTGGTGGTGTGGCACAGACGGAGCAAGGGTTACATCAAGGCTGTTCCCTGGACCGTGCAAACGGTCTAGACCAATGACCTGCAGCATCGTGCCCTTTGAAGAAGAGGCAAGTTCAGTCACGACGAAGAAAAATCAAGGCGTACCCCTTTTAACAATAGGGAGCAGCTCGTGGCTGCAAAGAGGTAAGCAGGGGTAAGCAAAAAAGGCATCTGCTTCCATGGTTACAGGCCAAGCATGGGAACCTTGCTTTTGAAGAGGGACGGTTCTCAGGCTCCCTCACAGGCTATGTCATGCATTATAAGCAAAGGCAGGTTGAGCTGAAATCCGCAGAGTTATTTCAGAGTAAAATGATACGCGAGCACATGGCTGTTAGCAAAAAAAAAGTCACATGACTGTTTAGAAGCAGCCTTGCACTGTTTCTGAATCGAGCCTTGCGTTCGGGGCAGTTTCTTCTTTTCTTTTTTTGTTGTCTTTTATTTTTTTTCCCTCCGCTTTTGCAGCAAACTAAGAATATTCGGAGAAGATTTATACAAAACAAACATTTGTTTGATACACAAGATTCTGGCTATTCTCCTTCTCTAAACTGAAAAAAGGTCAAGGGTCAATGTTTTTTCGTGACAGGGCCACAAATCCTTTTGTTAGCGTAGCTTTAGCAAATGCCATTTAAAATAAGATTTTGCTTTTCTTTCCATATGCATATTATTATAAGTTTGACAGAGTATTAAAGTAATGAATTTCTGTCTCTCTGCAATAACTTTTTTGTTCCAACATTTTGCCAGGTTTTTTTCTTAATTTTTTGGCTCTACAATGCCAGTTTTTAAGACTTGCGCTTCTAGACAAGACAACTAAAAATGCACACAAAATCAACACATAATAGTCCTGCCATCTTCAGTGGGGGGGAAAAAAGAGAATTATCTGCAGGCATAGGTAGTAAAAATGTGATCAGTGACTATAAGCCTGTGGTGTAACCATTAACCTTTGAGAATCGTTGTGTTTGTACTTTGTTTCTTTTTGCTTTGTTATTCCTTTAGCTGCGACGTGTTACATTTTCTCCTGAAAAATTAAAATGTGCAGTGTATTTGCCTTGGCATAGGTGTGCCTGTTTTTTAAATTGTGTTTATTACATCTGTTCTGTGATATTTTAACTGTTCGTGGTTGTTTGTAAATTTTGATGGCTTCCTATTTTAATAGAATTTTACTGTTAAAGAGTTTTCTTTAGTAGCTTCTGTTACATACTTACTATATGATGGTCTGTATTATTACAAGCTACAGCATTTGTCTTCTTATTATCAATATGAGATTAATTTTATTTCAACTATTCTTGTTAAAACTGGGGAGGTGGGGTTGGGGGGAGGGGGTGAGGGGGGACAGGGGGAGGGAAATATCTGGCAAACTGTAGAACAGAGTTAAAAGTTCCAGAAACACTAATAATTACTCACATCATTTCCATCAGTATTTTTTCCTGCAGGGACCTGTGGTACTTGGTAGAATTCGTATTGCTATCCTATAAATGTAATTAATATTTATGAGTGTATCAAGGGCAGTATTTTCTCAGGGTGTCTTCTGAACTTTTGTTGATCTTTAGGACGGTTTAACTCCAGTCTGAGGACTGTGTATTTGAAATGAAAGGATGTGTGTGAACTAACTCTAAGTTGCCCTCAAATAACAACAGGCTTTTTTGTAAAAAAGTTTTTGGCCTACTCTGCACATTTATGGGCCAAAATTATCCAAGAAAAAAACCCCAAATTTGCATAGGAAAATACAAACATGCACAGGAAAATATAAATATGCAGCATAAGCAATTAAATATTAACAATAAAAAGTAGGAAGACAATTATCTTAAAATGGTCACAATCTGGACTAATTGGATTAATTCTGGATAATTTATACCCTGCACACTAATTCAGTTTTCAGCTGGACTTTGACATGATTGCAAGCTGTACCTTTTCTCCACAATGTCCATTAACTAGTCCCATTAGCTTAAGAGAAGAATCTGTTTGCTGTTTTTTTGTGTAAGTTGTTAGATGCAATAAGACATTTTGATATTCCTGCTGAACTATAGATGTGTGTTAGTGATGGCAGACATTTTCCTATACTCACTGCAGTTTACAAATTCATACACTGTGTGGAAATGTTTTTCATTCAGCTTTATTTAGGCTATGTGAAATTCTTTTGATTTTTATGACAATGCAATGATAAATTAAAAGATTAAATAATCTGTCGTATGTATTGCATGAACAGTGCAAAAGACAGTGCTATTGTATTTGGTATTCAAACACTGCTTGAAATTACTCTCATGATAATAAAACATTGAGTTTTAAATTATTTTTTAAAGAAAGAGATTTGCTATTGGAAGGAAGATTTTTTTTTAAGTGGAAGGCTTTCCTCTTGTCCATTTTAATGCAATTGATAAGAAAATAATTTCTAGATTCACAGCAGTCTGCACAGTTTACCAAAGGGAGGAACTGATCTTAATTATATTCATGATCATTTCTTGAAATAATTACTCTCCCCCTGTAAGGAGCTGAGGATAGAGCACTGCAATGAAAGATGTGTAAGATTTGGTGCTGAAGGGAAAAGTTGCATCTCCATGAGCAATGAAAACATGATTGTGAAACCGTTAAGTTTTATTCCTATTGGTGGTGTTGTAGGGTGGTTTTTGTCTTGTCCCAAAGTACACATGGTCCTGTCCCTCTTGTGTTGTTGGTACTGAGATTCTGAAAAAAAATTGGGCTGTTGCTTGAGCCATGTGCCAACTTTGCACCTAGTTCATTCAAGTTAAAGTTCAGGCTGCCAGTTTGGCTCTTAGTCACTACTGGCTGAAATGAAGCAAAAGGCCTCAGAGATTACTCTTTACTTTTCCCTTTTGGGCCATTCATTTAAATGAAGGAGTAAATCATCTAAACATCATATTCCCCTTCTTAAATGCCTGAAAGGGCCTCAGGAAGCACCAGTGTTTTCTAACCTCCACTGTGATACAGAAGCCAATTCAGCTTCTCTGAATGAAGGTAGAAACCAGGGAGAAGGAGAGTTTTGTTGTTTGTTTGTTCGTTTTTTAATACTGAAGATGCCTCCTGGATGTTGGGAAGTTCTGTGGTTTGCACAGAAATGATTGTCAGGCACAATTTCTTTCATAATCAGTGCAATTCATGCCTCTGTTGTCTTCAGAACAATTTTCTTTTTTTTTTTCTTTTCACTAGAGAAGTAGACAAAGATTTTGCATGGTTTTCTCTAGGCAAGGTTTGCTGTGTCACCAGTTTATTTTAGGGTAGTTTTAGACTGAATTGCTCACTTGAATTAAAAAAAAAAAGTGTCAGCTCTGTCATGGTATGCCAAACCAGGACAAAGAGACCATGATCCTCTTGCTCAGTGGAGGTGAGAATTCTGCAGTTTGGGACCATCTTTAAGTAATCTGCACTCTGGCTTTAAGCAATTTTGATGCTGTACTCTTTTATGATATGCAACAATGCTGTAAATCACCATTTCAAGGACATTAGTTTATCATGTTACACATCCTAATAATCTACTGGATAAAGTAAAGGCAGCAAAAACCAGATGAAACCCCAGATTTTAGTCTGGTGATACAAGATGTATTACAGTTGACTGAAATTTAATGAAAAGGCACCTTTTTAATCCAAGGTTTCTAAAAGTGCTTCCAGGTTAATCCCCACCAAAATTCCTTTGATTTTTTTCTCCAGATAATCCTTTTCTACAATACCTTAATGAACCAGAATATTCAAACGTGACTGTGGACTTGCTAAGAGCAAGGACTTGGACAAGCCCATGGAGCAAAGAATATCAAAGCTTAAAACCATGTCATTTGAATTTTGGTAGCATGTGAAGGCCTCTAGACTTTCCCCCTCAAAACCAAGAGCGCTGATAGATCAGTTAAGTCAGCAAAAGTTATTTGCTTTTGGTACTGTACATGGATTTGCTTTGTTATGAACTTGGGAATGACTAACTGCATCAGCTTTGATTTAAGATACAAAAAAAATTGAGTCTCTGGCTCTTGAGTATTCTTCTTGGTCTATAATCCCCACCACAAAAAGCCTTAGAAAGTCGGATTAAGTTGTTGCCCCTTATTCAAGTTTCCTTCCAAATGCATTGAATATAAGTAAGAGATGCAAGATGAAGTCTGAAATTACCCGAAAGTCACATTTTCTCACTCAGTGTCGTAGTTCTGTGATGTTTTGAAATGGAAGTTAGTCTGATGCCAGGAGCATCTCAAGTGTATGAGGCTCTTTTCAGGGCTGTCATTTTCTGAGCCTCTGTTGTTCAGTAGAAGTCCCTTTAATGCTTATATCCTGTTCCTAGAAAATGAAGCTTTAGCATTACTGAAATAATGTTTAGTCCAAAATAACGTGACATTTCTGGTGGCTTTTTAACAGAGATGTGTAGAACAATGGCAATAACAGCTTTGTTCTTGTGTAGACCCTGGCTGAGTTAAAATAACAATCACAAGTGATATGACTCCAGGGTAAAAACATTTATTGCAAAGAGCTGGTCATGCCAAACAGCCATAGGTTCATAGAATAGTTTCTGCTGGAGGAACAAGAAACATCACAGAATTACAGAATATTCTGAGTTGGAAGGGACCCACTAGGATCACCGAAGTCCACCCCTAAAGTGAATGGTCTACACAGGGATCAAACTCATGGCCTTGGCATTATTAACACCATGCTCTGACCAGCCAAGCTCATCTCAGGGTGAAGATGATCTTGTTCCAACCCCCGCCATGGGCAGGGACACCTTCCACTAGACCGGGTTGCTCAATGTCCCATCCAACCTGGCCTTGGACATTGTCAGGGATGGAGCATCCACAGCTTCTCTGGGCAACTTGTGCCAGTGTCTCACCATCCTCATAATGAAGAATTTCTTCCTGTCGTTACAAGCCCTTGTAAAAGTCCCTTTCAGCTTTCTGAACCTCTTCAAGTATTGAAGGGCTCCAGTAAGGTTTCACCCAAGCTTTCTTTCCTCCAGGCTTGACAGTTGCTACTCTCCCATCTTGTCTCCATAAGAGAGTTGCTCCAGCCCTCTGATCATCTTTGTGGCCTCCTCTGGGCTCTCTCCAACAGGTCCACATCTATATTGTTCTGAAACACCCAGAGCTGGACACAGTATGCCAGGTGGAGTCTCATGAGAGTGGAGTACAGGGCAAGAGTCCTGCTGGCCACACTACTTTGATGCAGCCCAAAATATGATTTGCTTTCTGGTCTGCAAGAATATTCATTGTGCTAAAGTAGAAAACAAGCAGAAAACAATGGAAAACAAGTAGAAAACATGGTTGCTTTTGCCTTTCTAATACTTTCAGAAGACCATCACAATGATTCTTCTTACTTAAAACATGCCTTTTTCTCAGAATTTGCCTCTTCCTTTTAAAATTTTTTTTTCCATATTTGATTTTTCCCCTCCCTAGCTAAAGAGTTATTCATGAAAGAGGGAGTTTTCAGGAATAAAAACTATTTTATATACATATATGCCTTTGGTAAAATTATTACATCCTGTTTCATAATCAGGGATGGAAATTTGCCTTATACTTGTATCTATTGAAGAGCTCTGGAAGTTAGACATTACTGACAAGAATTACTTGTAAAGAAATCTTGTCATACTTGTGCGCTTGTGGGTAGGGTACTTTGCAAACTAGAGCAAGCATCCAAAGTTTTTTGCTTAACAATATGTGAAAGAATACATAGCAGACTGCAAAACAAGAGCAGTCATTTCAGAAAAGAGATACTTTGAAAAGATCAGTGTGTATGCTTAATAATGCCACTGTCAAGGACGTGTTCATGAGAGTTCTGGCCTAAGAAAATAGAATTTTCATAAATAATGAAAAATCTGATGGTTTTTGGTTCATGGAGGGCATGATGGTTGATGGTCTGACATTAAAAAAGTTTCAGAAATTGCATTCTGAAAAAAATCTTTCATATTTCTGTGGAACTACATCCCTTTGAACCTGCTGTGACTGGGGGTTTGGGTCTGAATGGTAATCCATTTCCCTTGTAGTCCCTTGGCATCCATCATTTTTGGATGTGTGATGCAGGAGGGGACATCCTACCTGTCCCCTTCAGTGTCTGTTTATGGACATCCTGTCCATGAATTTGTCCGTGAGCCTGAGCTATCTAGAATTTAATCCTTTTGGCACTGTGGTTCAAGGAGTGAAGTTGTTCAGTGCTTGCCCTTCTGAGAGTTTTTTTTTTAATAGTTTTTTTTAGAAAAACCTGATTTTAAGTTTCTGAGCACCAAGTAGGATAACAAGTGTTCATAATAACTTCTGCTTTGGTGAGTACCTCTGCTTTGAATTGTTTGTGCTTGTGTTCAGCAATCTTCCAAACATTCTGTAATTTGACTGACAGTGATTTTCAGGAAAAATTCCTCAGTTATCCCCGCTCATAAGGAATTTTGTCTTAGCACTTGTGTCACAAGAAAAATTGTTCAAATGCTTGTATGTAAGCAGGATTGGTGAGATGTGGGGAAAATCTTCGTGACTTTGTATTGGCCAAATCAAACTCCTGAGATATTCAGTCCAGCCTGTTACTTGCTGCAAAACCTGTTTATCTGTAAAACCTCTTTATCTGTACTAGTACTTCCTTCCACAAAGCAAAGAAAAAGTGGTGTAGTGGTCACACTTTTTTCTCTTTTATAGCTTATGTTTGGAGGATTTCCAGTAAATTCTTGAGATTCAACAGTAGTCAATTTTTAAATACTGCTCCACTGTGAGATCATATAGTACAGTAACTACCTTGATTTGTCTCTGGAGGTGAGGGAAAGTATCAAATTCCTTCTGATTTTAATCTATTCTTTGTGCAGAAAAATTCTGTAATCATTCCACTGGAGAAGATGATGATAGAAATGCATGTTTGTGCTTGTTTGGTTTTTTTTTTTTTTTAATTTTAATATTCATGTTTTACTATTCAAATATTTCAAGCTTTTTGCTTAGCAGATGTAGCTAATGAGGTTCAACAGAGATGGCAAAAAAGCATCCTGTCTACTTCCCAAAGTCTACATACTTTTATTTATGATTGATCAAAATTCGATGTATTTTAAAATACCTGTTCCTCTTTCTCATGTGCTAGTCTAGAATATCAGTTGTCAAACTGTAATTCTGTCAAATCATTACATAAGCAATTGGTTTCTGAGGGGAAACGTTGCTACCTCTAGTTACTGTGGGTTTTAAAAATGTACTAGAAGAGCCATTTTCAATATGTGATTCAAAAGTACCATCAGTGAATAATCCAGAGCAAACTTCACAACTGAGAGATGATGGGAAAAAGAAAGAGGATGAAGTCTGAAAACTTAGTTATGTACATGGTTATGATCACTTCTGCTATTATCTGCTATCTAAGGATTTTTTAGAGGAAGTGAAGGAACTGACTGTATTAATAAACCACAAAACAAGCTCTTCAGTTGATTCCATCTAGCTCTCTCCAACTGAGGTATTTGTTTAGGCATGGTCAGTGAAGAGTATTTCTAGGGCACAACAGATTTCATCCAGGCAGAATCTCTAAAAACAGAACAGATGAATCATGCTGTGAAGTGTCTCTCTGATTCTAAAGGACCTGCAGTGACTAGCTCAGAGATGCTGCTTAAAACTAGGTAAAAAGAATTCCATCCCAAAGAACTGCAACCCCAGTGATCTGATATGTCCATGAGCAAGGTTTATGCCATTTAAAATAGTATCAAGTTAGACCTTTCAGGTAATGAAATAAAATTATTAAGGCTTCCATATGAGGCACTGCAGCAACCTCCCCAGGAATTCTGCCAAGCATTCGGAGTGCCCAGGTGTAGGAAAAATGAACTTAGGTGTAGCAAACAGAGAAAGAAATGGGACTAAAACAAACAGTGGGAAGGGTAAGGTTATTGTGAGGATACTAAAAGCTTTATTTCTTTATAAAGGCCAGGAGAAAAGGTACACAGTGGGAGCAGGACAATTGTGAGTGAAGGAGAGTAATCTAATCTGAACAGCAATGCTGGGACAGAAATAATTGGCAGAAAATCAGACTGAAGTTAGAGGATTTCTAGCCACCAAAGCAGTAGTGTTCTGGAGGACACTCCTAATCAAGTGGTCAGGTTTTGTTTTTCCATACATGTCTAACTGTTTGCACGGTGGAAAATGATACATTTATGAAAGTGAATGTGGAACACGGTTGCCTCTCATAGCAGGAGCTTGGACTGGGTATGCCACCACTCTGATCCTAGAAGAGGATGTGTATGCATGACTGCACTTATTGAAGTGACAGTAATTATGCTGTAGATATGCCTATACTATCAATGTGAATATGTTGTGGTGCTTCTTAAAACTTGTAATTAATACTAATTGAGCTATCAGAAACTGAAGGGTTCCTCATTTAAAAATCCTGTGCTTTCCCTGAGTGTAACAAAAGTTTGCTAACTTCTCCCACTTCTTGAAAAACTCCATGCTAATGAAAGGAAGGCACTAAATATGATCTGTTGATTACAAACAGCTCAGAGGATTTCTTACTGTGTAAGCTAAATATCTTTTGCCAGCATAGTGGTTCTGCTACATGTGTTTTCCCTTAATACAATACAGTTTTTTCCCTGAATACAATACAAATAGTTTCCCTAAATACAGCACAAAATACTGCATTTATTGTACTAGACGTGATTGTAGATTAATACTTTCCCTATATATTCTGCTAAACACAACTTTGTGTTTGCTGTGAAGATGTTGGCATGAATGAGAAAAAATACAGGTTTTGTAAATGAATTCATTCTATATGTTTTCTAACAATCCACAAAGAGAAAAAAGAATTTTTGGGTGCTAAAATTCAGTCTAGGAAATTGAGTTGGTTACTTAATAAAGGTAATAAAATCGTGCATTTATTTGCATGCAAAGCTCATCACACAACTAAATGTGCATCCAGCAAAAGAGTGTCCCCAGTTTGAGATGTGCTGAAAGGTTGTGGGGCCTGCAAGACAGAGTATCTTGTACCACCTTACTTTGTTGTTTCAGCTACTGGTATATGACAATTCCTTTAAATTTATAAACCTGTTAAAGTTCATCAAGTCTTGTAAAAAAAAAAAGCTTCCTCTTTTTTGTCTTTATATTGTGTACTCGTAGGACATAACACTATGTCTTTCTTTGAAACAGGTTTCCTTCTGAAATACCAGGTGAAACTCAGTTTATTGCACGACTCCTGTATCCCTGTTCTGATGTGCTGTGTCTCTTCCAGGTGTACAGCTGCCATTCCATCTCACAGCAGGACTGTGTTTGCTGCTCCACAAGCTGCAGGTAAGCCCTGAGACCTCTCCCCAAAGTGAGGGACGCTCTGTCTGTGTTTCAGATGGCTCCCAAGGAGCTCAGTCATGGTGCTTCTCCTCACAATGCAGGACCATTGGACCATGGAGTTTAAACTCTCATTTTTACATTTTGTGCTGTTACTCCCTTACATTTTGTCTTTGAAGCAGGAAATTGCTTTTATTTAATCCACTATTTATCTTCGTAGCAAGAGTGCTCGTTTCATGAAATGAAGTATCAAAATTTGTGCCTTTTACCAGATTTAAATTTGACCAACTTCAGCTTTGAACCATTGTTACGTTGTTTTCTGCTGGCACTTATAGGTGGTATTTGTTTTCCTATAATTACTGCTACATGTTGTTCAAGTCAGCTAAAATATATCTGAGATCTCTTAAGACTTTCACTGTAACACGTGTTCTCCAGTATTCAGTGTTTGCATCTCTTCCTTCGCCTCTATTTTTCCCATATCCTTTACAAAATACACAAAATTCTCTAAATGTAGCTGTAGCTGTACTGATCCTTCAGCTGGAGGAAAAAGCAGTTGTCTGTCACTGCTACTTCACCATCCCTTGAAACATCACAGGGTTGTGATAAACTTCTTATGCTGAGACTTTATGTTGAATGGTGAATGCCTGTGTTTACTCTGTGTTTACTTCGTCCTCTTCAGCAATGACTCATTCAGTTTCTCCTTCCAAGCCAAGGATGGATTTTGAGTTCATGGTTATTAAAAAAGTTTTGCATTCTCCACTTCAAATCATTTTGGTTAGGTTCATACTAAAGATTATTTGATACCTTCATTTTTCCTCTTCCTTCACAAAGAGGAAATGTCATAAGAATGATTTTTATGGTGGATTCTGCTCATCCTTCCAGCTGATGTGAATATATAATCTCAGAAGCCATAATGAAAAGTTTATGAACAGGTCTTTTGAACTAAAAAATATCTTGAGAACATCTTCAGTTCGAATGTCACTGGTTTGGGATACTGTTCATCCAGGACACATCCATGTAAATGGGATTTGTGTTTTGGTATTAAAAGTGAAATGTTCAGAAATATTACTCATGAGTGTGAAAGACAAGTATAACTGTCTGCTTAATATTTAATTAGTAGGATGTAGTTATATCACTTTTTGCTTTATTTTTATGGTTTTCTCTTTCCATCACTGTACTTACTTGTTTTGTATATCTAGACAAAATTTTGCTCTACTTTCTGCTAAAAAAACAACATGGGAAGAAAAAGAAGGGTTCTAAATCCCTGCTTGTAGCATGGTGGAAGCCAGCTGTCCAAACAGACTGCATATTTGGTCATAAATTTATTGGAAGATGAGTGTCTTTTATTAATAAGAATGTGCACTTTTGATATTATCTTTGCATTCAGAATAAAGCTGAATATAAACCCAGTTAATCACTCTGAATAATAATATCAGCAGAATGGGAGGGAAGTTCTCTTTTTATAATATAGGACATTTTCTTCTGGAAAATTTCTTTCAAAAAATTATAAGTTAAAGAAATGAAAAGGGAACAATGATCTTTTGTTAGAATCAATGGATGAGCTGCTCCTAGAGCTGGATATCCTACAGAGCAGCCCCCATCCACCAGATTACATTGTTTTTATGGTGCCTGGACTATGTTGACAAAAACTTCCCTGCTTTTACCAGCAGAAGAAATTGTCAGTTCCCACATTAAAGGCAATTTAGCCTGTGTCTAACATAGTTTGTACTGGCTGCAGTATTTTTGCTGCAGATGTTAACCCTGGGCTTTTATAAGTCAAGGAATCTGCACGCTGAAAACTTTTGTCAAATGATTATGCAAAAGGTATTTATAATTTCCCTTCCTTCTTTGGAGTCATTTAGTTTCTTTAATCATTAGCATATATTGTAAAATTTTGTTTATTATGCAGTTGAAAGTTACCCAGTTATTTCTGTTTGGGAATTATACTTGGGAAAAGACAGTGATTGGAAATAATACCTGTACTTCTCCAATTCGACAAAATTACAGCACACTGAAAAAAAAAACAGGAATGATATGTGTTTAAAAAAACCTTGTAGGATATCCTGATCGAAGTTGACCTTAGCAATTAGTAGAACACTTTTGCGTTAAATAGAAGGAAACTGAAATAACTCTACTGTACATGTTCATAAGACAGCATTCCTTCTTAAGGAAAACCCCAAATATATAGAACGCCATTGTTTGCTGTGCATGTGGTGGCCAGTCCGGGTTATATTAAGTTGAAGTTACTGCCATCTGGTGGGGAAAGGAGTGTTATATCCCAACACTTGGAAGCAATTCTGTCAGGATTATGTCCTCCACACCTGCGTGAATGATGTGTATGTGTGTGTGTGTGTGTGTGTATAAACAGAGATAGCTGTAGACATATCTATATATAATATTAGCATTTGGTTGCTGATTTTGAAAGAAATTTCAAATATTCAGTGATAACAGAATGACCTGTTGAATTGGAAATTAGTAAAGAGTAGAGAAATGTAGGAAAGAAAATCAGGAAAACTTCATCGGTAGAAAAGATAGATATGCAATATGTGTGCTGTGGTCCTGCCAGTGTGCCCAAAATCCTGGACTAGATTAGTATTGATAATCACACAAAATCCTTGTTCCCAGAATATTTCTTCACAGCTGGAGATTTTACACTTTGTGCAGTGTTTCATGTGGCACTTCCTATCATCATTTCATAGAATCATAGAATGGCCTGGGTTGGAGGGGACCTTAAAGATCATTTATTTCCAACCCCTACCATGGGCAGAGACACCTTCCTCTAGACCAGGTTGCTCAGAAACCCATCCAACCTGGCCTTGAACACCTCCAAGAATGTGGAATCCACAACTTCTCTGGGCAACCTGTGCCACTGCCTCTCCACCCTCACAGTAAAGAATTTCTTCCTAATCTCTGATCTAAACCTACTGTCTGTCAGTTTTAAGACGTTCTTCCTTGTCCTGTCACTACATGGTCGTCTCTCTCCGTTTTTCCTGTAGACTCCCTTCAGGTACTGGAAGGCTACAACTAGATCACCCCAAAGCCTTCTCTTTTCCAGACTGAACAGCTCCAGTTCTCTCAGCCTTTCCTCACAGGAGAGGTGCTCCATCCCAGCAATCCGTTTGGACTCTGTGTTAAGAGATGACCACTAAACAGCTGCAAAAATATCTGTGCTAATTCTGCCTCCATTCTTTGCTTAGACTTCCTCTTTGGTGCTGTAAGTTTGGTCCTCCTTGCGTCTTGACATATACCTATGTTAACTGTTGTCTGTTTCTTGGAGGATCAGCCCAATAGGAATGGAATTTTATGAATAGAACATCAGGAGAGTCTGTGGGGCATTTTATGCATATTAAATTATTTACATTTTCTCCAGCTAAAACTCTTACATAGGATGTAACAGTCAGTGAAGTGAATGATAAGTGAAGTGGTAATACAAGGGAGATTCAGTTGTGAGAGCCAGTGTCAGATGTCTATCTGCAGTAATAAATTGCTCAGTAACCATATGGGAATAATAACTGGTGTCCAGAATTTGTTTTTATTTCATCATTATGGTGTCTTGAAGACTCCAGACAAGATTAGATCTGATTTATGCACAAATATTGAATAGGTTTTGTCCTCATCGTATGCTGTGTTTTCGCCTGGTGGAGAGCAGTACAGGTTTTCACCAGGTCCCTTGCTCTTAACATGCAGAATAAATTGCCATTTTCTCTCTTAGGTTTGTATCAAAAGTGTATTTTTAACTGGCATATTCAAAGAGTGAATGAAAAGTTATGGGGATCCAAGAGTCCCATGGGGTGCGTAGTGGTGCAGTCAAACCCCAGGGGCAGAGTACCATTAGATTCCTCTTTAAAAGGATAACTAAATGTTGCCACCTTATACTTCTCATCTCTCATAATTCTTGTATATTTTGTTTAAAATGATTTTTCACTTGGTTGGTCTTCGCTGCCTATTGTCATTTTTTGTTTCGTCTTTTTCCTTTTTCTGCACTCTCCAGGAGCCAGAATCCTGCCCAGATAACATCTGTCAAAAGGAAAACCACTGACCTTGTAATCCTGTCATTCTGCTTTTAAGACTACATTGCACATGCAGGTGTCTGATTTCTTCATAGGTTTTAGAGGAAGTACTTTTTCATGACTTTGCAATGTCATTGCCTAATGGTTTTTCAAGGAGACAGACATTGCACATAGCAAGGCTCTTACTGGGAAGGTTTAGCAGCAAGAGTGCTGGCTGGTTACATGAACATGTATTAAGTAAGTGCTTCGAACTCAAGCCCACAGCTTGAACCATCCAGTGCAAAGAACTCTCTCTGACTCAGTCTAGTTTGTGCAAAACTGAAAAGTGAACAGCTTTCAGAAGGAAACTGATCCCTGGTTCTCTCTTCCAGCCTTCAACTCGACACAAAGTTTACTTTGAGCTGTATGAAAGGAGTACCTAAGTTGATTATCTCTTGATTACAAAACTGGCTGCTTTTTATTTTCACTGCTGTCGGTAAAATGACCAGCGGTGAAGTGTTCTTTGAAGTCCCAGTGACACTGACGTGCAAGCCCTCTGGAGTATCTTGTTCTTTTTGTCTACTGGTGTCTTTTTTCTTTTTTCATTTTCCCCTCTCTTTCCCCTTTTACCCCCTGCCCCTGGATAACTTCACATATTTATTTATAATCACCATTTATAAGAAATTTGATAGCTAGATGGTAATTGCTCTCTGTGCTTAGGATAGCTAAACTGTAAGAGAAGGTCTTGCAGGAAAAGACGAAGTAATGAGAGACAAAATTTGGAGGATGTATCTTCTGAACCAAAAATGACCATATTCTAGAGTGTCTGTTAGGGTGGGATAGAGTTTAAGGTTATATAATATGAGTTATAATGTCAGAATGTGGAATGAATTGAATTATCTCAAATTTCACTTCTTTAAATCAAACCTGTTTGTAGACATGTCCTTACTCAATGAAAGTTGATACAGAAATCAGTGAGTCCAGCTCGTTGAGCTCATTATGGAGGAAATCAGAACAGAGTACCACAGTGATCACAGCTACCTTTAAAAATCTATGAGGAAGTGGATGCACTTTTCCAGGAACACTGATTGATAGATGTGGTATTTGTATTTGATAATTGCATCTCCATTCTTGGTTCAGGACATGCCTAGATAAGCTGCTGAAAAACCTGCTCTCAGACCTGCTTCTGATGACTCTTAGATCTTCATTAATGACATAGACAAAGGGATTGAGTGCACACTCAGCAAGTCTGAAGATGACAGCAAGCTGAGGGTTGTGGGTGACACACCTGAATGATGGGATGCCATCCAGAGGGACCTGGACAGGTTTGAGATCTGGGGCCATAGGAATCTCATGAGATTTAACAGACCAAGTCCAAGATGCTGCACCTGGGTCAGGGCAGCCCCTGGTACCAATCCAGGCTGGGGATGAACAGATCCAGAGCAGCCCAGGGAGAAGGACTTGGGGGTGCTGGTGGGTGAGAGGCTGGACATGCCCCAGCCGTGTGCTCTGGGAGCCCAGAAACCCCCCGTGTGCTGGGCTGCACCCAAAGCCCCGTGGGCAGCAGGGCAGGGAGGGGATTCTGCCCCTCTGCCCCGCTCTGCTGAGACCCCACCTGCAGTGCTGCATCCAGCTCTGGGGTCCCAGCACAGGAAGGACAGGGACCTGCTGGAGCCAGCCCAGAGGAGAACACCAAGGTGATCAGGGGGATGGAGCAGCTCTGCTGTGAGCAAAGGTTGAGAGAATTGGGGGTTTTCAGCCTGGAAAAGAAGGTTCTGGGGTGACCTAATTGCAGTTTTCCAGTATCTGAAGGGAGCCCACAGGAAAGAGATGGAGAGAGACTATTTGCAAGGGCCTGCAGTGACAGAACATGGGGTAATGGCTACAAACTGACAGAGAGTAGGTTTAGATTAGAGATTAGGAAGAAATTCTTTCCTGTGAGCGATGTGAGGCCCTGGCACGGGTTGCCCCGAGAAGCTGTGACTGCCCCATCCCTGGAGGTGTTCAAGGCCAGGCTGGATGGGCCTTTGTGCAGTTTGGTCTAGTGGAAGGTGTCCCTGTCCCTGACGGGGTGTTGGAATGAAATGATTTTTATGTTCCCGTCCAACCTAGGCAATTCTATGATGTGACTTCAATATCCCTTCCAAACTCATTTATTCTGTGATTTCGTTGTATGAAAACTTAGCCTTCTAAAGACAAGATTTTCCCAAAGAATAAAGATTTCAGTATGAGATCATACTTCTTATCTTGAAGTTGATGAGGGGCTGAAGCTACTTTTAAAAAATTACCTTAATTTTGAGGTAGGAAATCACTGCAATGAGCACAGTTTATGCACACAGAAACTTTTTAGACCCTTTATAAAGCTTATCTTCTCAGCCTTTCTAAGGACTGTTTGGGGTGGTTGGAAGCCACTTCCTATGGAAATTCAAGTGCAAGGCACAATTCTTTTACATAGCTTTGTCTCTGACACAAACATAGAAGTATGTATATGCATTTACTAAAATAATAAAAGAGAAGAAACCTTATCAAAACATGATATTTTATGCTTAGTTTCTCCCTTAGGGAAAGAGGAAATGAACCAAGTGCGACAGACGCTACTTCTAGTTCTTAATAGACTGCTGAGGGTACTTTCATAACCTGGTGCTAAAGGCATTAAAAAGACTATACCTCTAATAGAACACCCAGTATTTTTAATGGATATCATTTTGGTTTTTAAAGCAAATTAATTTAAATATCTTAGAGCTTTCAGACTACCAGTGTTTTATTTGAAAATTCTGTGTGCTAGCAATCTGAAGATCAGTAAAATGCAAACAATAGTTTCTGAAATCCTTATAATCGTCTTCTCTGGTTTAGAGGGAACACCCTCTCTCTGGGGTAGAAAAGTAATTTAGTGTAGGACACTGAGCAATTTTGGCTGCTCTTGAACAAATATCGCAAGTAAAACAAACTTTTCTGTATTTCTTGCTGTTCTTATTCCTGTAATATTCAGGGAAGTTCAAATCTTAAGTTTTTCAGGTTAGTTTAATTCAAGAAGCACTTTAAATTGACATCTTGTTTTGTACAGATGGGGTTAGGTTAAGTTCAGAGGGAAAAAAGTTTCATTAGTGTGTCACCATGATGATATTCCTTTCCCTAGAGTGTTGCCCCTCCATTTAGAGAGGGATGCCCAACGCCTCTGACTTACATTTTACCTGATTTTTAGTCTTGCATCTTAATCTAGAATGGTCTTTATAGTTCAAATTTGTATTTTATTTATGTACTGCTTTAAAATTGATGAACAGAAGCTGTAGGATTGAGATCTTTTATGCAGTTTAAGTTTTTATTTTGCATATCTTTCCCTGCACTCAGAATCAGAGAACATTCTGAGTTGGAAGGGATCCACAAGGATCATCAAGTGAGTGGTCCATTCCATTCCTTATTTCCAGAGTAGTTAAGGGAAGTAATCACAGTATCCAGTGCAACACCTGAGGACTTTCACAATTGAAGCAAAAGAAAATAGGGGGAATGCATTTTTAATGTACAGAAATAGGTACTCTGAAAAACATCAGTTCGTAAGAGGTTTGTTTCAGGTGCCTAAAATGAAGTTACCTTGATAATTTTCTGCCAGTTAAGCTGAAGTGCAATGGTGCTTTCCCACACAATGATCGCACCTCTGGATGTGCTGTGTTCTTCCATCTAAAGTGAAGGTTTGTGTTGTGCTTGGATAGGACAGTATTTGCCAAAAAAACAATGTTCAGAAATTAATAATTGTATGTGAAGATTCAAGTAACTTGAAACGTACCTCCAGTAAAGGAGTAATAAGACCAAAAAGATGTGCTGAAAAGGTATTTAGACAATGACAGCTGTCGTTCCTGGGCATTGAGCAATGTCTGTCTAGATTATAAACTTATGTACTGTCCTGGAAAGACTATTTTGCAATAAGAATATAAACCAAGAGTTACCATTTAGGATTTCTTTTTTGTTTTTTTGTTTTTAATGTGTTTTCATAGTAAAGTATGTGTATGTATTATATATGAAATGCACATTAATGTGTCTATATATCAAATAGCAAAACCTTGTATTTTGAATCTACTTTGAGGTTACGAAGTTGAGCAGCAGAAAATAGCCTATAAATAGGCACATCTGAAAATTAACATGTATTATATTTTAAATTTTTTTAATATATTGAATGCTTCAATGCATAATTTTTCTTCTCATGAATATTATATTGGCACTTGGATATAAATTCTAAGTTTTCTCTGTACATGATGACTGTTCCAAGATCCTTCGGAATCTGTGGTTTTCATCAGCTTTACTATAGGCTTCATTTTGAGAATCTTCTTAGAAATGATGGTTGAATATGACATCAAATAAAAATTCGGAAGAAAACAAGTTCGTTTGTTGGGGTGGTTTTAGAGCTTTCAATTCTTCCAGGAAGGTTATGTTCCTTACTGGAAAGTTAAGTATTTGGATTTCTGAATAGTCTTTAAAATTTTGTGATTTAATTCATCTCAGCATAGTTGTAGTGTAACGGGTGCCAGTAGGATAATTTTTAAGGGATCATTTCAAGGTCAACACGTTTATGCATATATAAGCTCTAATATCAGCACACTATTAAATCTCTACAAATAAATGCCTCATCATTTTTTATTGGTTTTTGCTTTATTCACTGGTATACACAGAGATATCATTGTCTTATTCCAGAGTGATCTTTGTAGTTATTACTGACATGGCATTCCAACTTTGCAAAACCAAAATGAGGACTCACTCATGAAATAGGTCATGGAGGAAAAATGAGGAGCCATTAAAAGAGTAGGACATTAGGTGAAAACTGGAAACATTTTATAACCAAAGTTAGGTGCTTTTCCTTCTTCATTTCATTCACAAGAAGGTCATAGTGCAGAAAGAATGGGAAAGTTTGATTGTTTGTCTGATTTTGCTGAAGAGCTCTTTTCATGGAAGACTACTGAATTTAGAGCTCTGAAAAGACAGACCTAAATATAATCTAAATAATAATTAAATGTCAGTGGAAGAGGACACACAGCTGGCCATGGGCTAGTGTTCTAAGCAGTCTGAGCATCCAGTTGGCACAGCTGTTGTCTCAATTTTTGTAGTTATGGTAAATAAAAATGTTTAAAAAAATGACACTTTGCTGAGAGAATCTCTGGTGGGAGACTGAGAAAGTGATAGCAGGCCAAACCACAGGTAAAGGTGCTTTTGCAGCTGTAACTCCTTAGGATGATGGAGTGAAGTAATAGAGAAAAACTCAGATGGGTTTGAGCATAAAGGTTTGTCAAAGGCAGAAAAGGACGACATGACATAATTGACACATAATATTTTGGAACATTTGGTTGAAGATAAAGATGGTAAAGGCCGTACCTACAACTGATGACGCATAGTATCCTACCTTTAAAAGCATAGAAGGAAATTCATTAGTCCTATCAGTGAAGGCCAGCTGTTAAAGGTTTTAGAAAAATTGAAAAGGATTCTATGGAAGAGACTTCTGTGAGACCAAGTTTTAAGTTTTTGTTTTAACGATGCACAGCTTGAGTCAATGACCAGATGTTCATAGAGAGATAACTGAAAAGTAGTGTTTTTAATTTGGATAGAGGAATGCTCCTTCTAAAAGATTAAATAGAATGGGGGATGGTATGAGTGTGTGAGTTGCAAGCTGGCTGTCTCCATGTATACTTTACAGACTTGAAGTGTTGCATATGTTTGCTTTTCCACTGATGTGAGTGACATCTAGTTCATTTTTTGATTGATCTTCTTGGAAGCCAGGTGGAGTTTGAGAGGCATCTAATAAAAATGAATTCATCAATACTTGCTTTATAAGCTAAGAGATATTTACACAGACTAAAAAAAGTCCCCTTCTTAATGTTAGGAAGACCAGATGAGAGTTTTCTAGAGGAAAGCTGTTTCCTTGAAGAGTAAAAAATAAGTTCTGAATAATGATTAATGAGAAAACATGTGAGGTAGTTTGGTTTTAAACCTTGTGGCATTGACTGTGCAATCCTCCTCATTCTAAGCTGTTGGGAAATGGTACAGACAGTGAGATGTGGGGCAGTACCCAGTGACAGTTTGAAGGAAAACCAGAGCAGGTAAGCAGCCATCTGATTTACCAGCAATTTTGTGTTTTCATGTAGATAGTCAGTGCTGTTCAGAATGGGAAAATGACTGGTGCTGATGTTTATTCATCCTTTCAGATGGAGTACAGAAGATTGCTGGGTTTGGGTTATTTTTTTTCAGGAAGATGTTAGTATAAATGTTAGAGAAGAGTTTCTTGTCTGTTTTCAGCAAAGCTAATTTTCCAGATCTGAGCTCTGTTGGCTTCAGTTATTGGAAGTGAATACCAGATAACCACAAAAAGCACAAGAATTCAATGTTTTATAAGAAATCAGTTCAAATTCATTTAACTGCATTTGGTTTCATTTAACTATATTTGAAAACTTTAAAGCTGAGGCTAATAGACCAGTACCAAACTTTGAGTCTTGTTCATTTATATTAAACATACATAAACTATATATAAACAACTGGGTTCATTTTTTTTCCTTTCCCCTTCCCCTCTCTTCCCTCCACCCAATATGGCAAAATATCCAGTCCTGGCAAGAATGAGAAGATTACTTTGTTTCTTGTTATTGCTTGGCTATCCAAATTCACTCTCAGCATCCAAGCAAGTTATTCCACTGCAGCAAAGTAAAAACAGTCTCAGCTGCTTCATTGATGTTTTTGTGTTCATTACATTGAAGCAGATTTTCAGTATAGTTCCATAGAAATAATGGGATTTAATTTCTATATCCTCGTGTGAGTGGTCAGAAGGTAATTGAAGGTAGCTAAGGCTATGAACAGCTTTTATAGCCTCCATTTCATTTACAGAGGTTCGTTGGGAGCAGTGAGCAGTACCAGCACTCAGTAATTTTCGGGAGGTTTGCTCTCTAAGGGAAGTAGTATAAAGACCACTAAAAGACTAAAGAGACAATACAAACTGTGAAAAGTCAGTATAAGATGTCAGTTGTATGTAAAACATTTTTTAGTTTGTTGCATTGCTGTGCTGAGCTGTGATATACATTTGGGTGGGGTCGCATCCTAGAAACCAGTCTTGGCATTAGTGTCTGCAGGACTCAGCCAGCTGCAGTCACCTCCAGTAAGAAAGAGGAAAGGACTCCTGGTTGTTCTGCTTGTGGGCATTGAGGACAAAAATGCAGAGACTGACTGACTGAGTGGCAGATGTATTCTGGATCACTGCATTTTATGAATTTGTATTGTTCTAGTTTTAGATGTCATCTGTTCTCTATCCTTTGTTTCCTCGGTGTTTTCATAGATGACAAACATTGTCCAGAGGGACTTTGGAAACATATCTCTGAACTTTGTGTTGAGTACAAGATGGTCATCTGAAGCTGAGTGTGTTAATGCTTTGAAGATACAGTGTTTAAAAAGCGTAGGTAGGAACAGTGCTGAAGAGGCAGAACTAAAATAGAAAATAGGATACTTCACTCGAGCGTAGTGAAAACTTGAAGCAGCAGTAATGACAATCATAGGGGAAGCTGCTGTTTTTAAAATGAATAACATCAGCCTGGATAACTGCATGCAACTGGAAGCAAAGAGTCTTTTCTTTTCTGGGGGAAAAATGTAGAATGGCAGAAATTTATCGTCTGAGGGAAACAAGTGAAAGAGACCATTGACTACTGATACAAATATTTTTAAAGCCTTCTCAGAGTGCCCTGGCAAGTGTGCTTTCTCTTCCAGACTTTCAGTGAAGGCTGGGGGTTGCCTATTTTGCATAAATTAAGCTATTTATGGCTTTTTTCCACCTCCATTTATATTAACTTATATGAAAGGATTACTAGTCCTTTTTTATTGGTTACAGAAAAGGCAGAGAAAGAAAGAAAGAAAGGAAGGAAGGAAGAAAAAAAACAAAGGAAGACACCAAAGCTGAGATCTTCAAAGTGCACACACTCCATAAGGAAAGTTTTTGGTACCTTGCTGGTTTGTGTATCTGTGGCCTGGGGGTCAGGTGAGAGCTGACAAAGTGATCTGGACTGGAATGAGGGGTTCCATCTATATATGCCATCTTAAGGCTGGTGCCATAACCAGTAAGTCTTCTTTTTGAGTTTTTGTTGTGCTGATCACATATTCTTCCTATAACATTAGTTTCAAAGTGTAGCTGGCGTGCTATAATAGTTGCCATTTGGTTTGGTATTTGTTTTCCAGATGGATTTCTCTAGAATATATGTAGTTAAAATTTTTGCCAAAATAATTAATTCAAGATTATGTCCAAACATGAATAGACAAAAAATTCCAAATTGAATTAGTTTTCCAAAACAGATTCTGATTTTTTTATCTTCTTTATAGTTTCTGCCTCAAATTAATTATTATTTTCTTACAAGACAGTGTAAGACAAGACAAGCAAGACAACACAATTCATAATGCAGGTTGAACTACCTGACCTTTTATTAAAAATTGTATAAAGTAGGCAGCTTTTTTATGGTTTGGCGGAATAAAGACCAACTTTGTCACAACTTTATTTTCTGCACAAAGCACACTGTTAAACTCTGAATACCTGAACACTTTAAATTCAGATTGACCTCTCTACAATAATAGTGCCTTAATATTTTGAGTTTCCTAGACCAATTTTTGCTGAAGTGTGATCATTGTGGATAATTATGAAATTTGTTGTATTTGGAAAACTTGCTTTTTGTATTCAATGGTTATTAAAATATATTCTGTAGTACAGGTGAAGTAAGGATGAGTGGCATAACACACCTAATAGCTATTTAGTGGCACTTCCTAAGAGGAGATGTAACTACCTGAAAAGGAATGGTGGAATTCTAGTTTCCTTTGTTTTTAAAGTTTGTTTCCTAGAGCAAGACAACGGAATTACCACAGTTGTACCAATGCTGTAGTACATTCCAGTTAGTCCATCTTTAGTGAGGAGAAGAGGAAGGATCGAGGCAGTGTGATGAGACTTGCTGTTGCAGCAAGCTCTATTAACTTCTGAGACCTTTATCTAACACTTCATTCTCCAGCCTAAAACCTTCATAGCCATCTCTGGTCTGCAGTGTTTCAAGCAGGCATCTGAACTGCAAGCCCTCATCCAAACGTTACAGTGCAGACCCCAAACCAGGTGCATTTAACCAAATGCATGCTTTTAATTCAAATGTTCCTTTCTGAAGCCATCCAGCACAGACTGTGGTACGTGTACATCCTTTGCCATGGAGCATCTCTAACAGAATAACACATTATATAATGTCTGTGTGCCTACACTGCACAGCAGATGAGTTTTGCTTTCAGATGCGTGCATTTGGCTTGTGTAATGTAAAAAAATTTCTTCTCAAGACAAATATGCCACTGCCTGCCTTTTGAAAAATACTCATGGAAGGCCTGAAAGGGTACAGAGAAAATTTTCCCAGCACAAACAAAATTCTTGTTATGTAATTTCTTTGGCTTCAAAAATCAAGCAAGCTGTTTGGTTCTATACTGGGATTTTGAACTTGCCAACTCTGACAGCTCCACATAATCATGTAACTGTTTTTTGGTGGTGTCACAGCAAACCTCTCTGCTTAGTTCGCTTCAACCTTGTCCTCCAGATGAGATTCAAAAAGTGCTTCCTCTTCAAAGGTGTCTCTGTGAGCAATTAATGTGAAAGTCATGTCATTTATGCTCTATCGAACAAGCTACATATGGTTTTTGTTACAAGTGAAAAGTAGGTAAGATTTTGAGATTATGAATAAAAAGAACAAAAGGAGAAGAGAATTTCAGGCTCTTTTCTGTAGAAATTTGTGAGATTTTGGTTTGCCAATATAGCATTTAAAATATTACTAAAGTATATGAAGTACTATAAAAATTTATAGTTATTCATAAGTGAATTCAGATATTTTTATGGCAATTACTTTAAATTTTTTCTGTTCTGAATCATGCATGTACCATCATTTCATAACAAGGGCTTTGTTAAAATACTTACATGTGGTCTTGGGTGGGTGAAGGAGGAAGTTATTTTTTTTTTACAAAATTTCTTTTTCTACTTTTGTCTTTAAAAGGGGCTATAAACAGTAGTTGTGTTATATACAATCATAATAATATTCTAGGCACCCTGCTATAGATTTCAAATAAATATCTCCTTATTAAATGTCCTTCCCAGCATCCCAAAATGTGATTTACTTTTAGCTCTTTTAAAAGAAAGAAGTGTGGTAATTCTAAATTAGTATTGGTTTAACTTCTCTCATTTTGGAATTACTATACTATTCTCCATAATTTTATTTCTTCTAGGTTATTTTATTTAACTTTTGGTCAGTATCCTCATCAGCACCGTTTAATATCTCAGGAGACCAAGTCCTTAGACCTACTTTACAATAAACGCAGGGAAATGTCCTTATCAGACAAAAGTTGTTTTTTGGTTGGTTTGTTGCCTTTTTCCAGTTTTAAACTGACCAAACTCTTCCCACATGGGTGTGCCTCTAAATCCTGTCCAAATTAAACACAGAGATACAACACCAGTATGGAAACAATAGCAATAGAAGTGTATCTTATTCATCCCTTCTTGCTTTTCTTCATGAGGATCCTTAAGTGTGGCCTTCAAATATTCTAGAAGAGAGAAATGCACTTAGATGCACATCCTGCTTTCTCATGTGACCTGTTTTGATTAGAGTTTTAATTGTAATCATATAACAATAGAACACTGGTTCCCAATCTTCCTTGGAGTTGTCATCTTTGAAGGGAGATTGATTAGAAATGTATTTTAACCCATAAATTTCTTTACTTAATTCTTGGGGAAAAGTAAATGATGATTCAACCTGCTTTTAGAAATTTGATCTCTAAACATATGTGATTATGTAGCTTTTTCCCATGCTCCAAACTGGTCCTTTAAACCCCTTCCTCACCCATCCAGAGACTTATGTTGCTTGTCTTACCATTATATTATTAAATAAAAATAATTTTCTCATTGTAATGATAGGAATGAAAATAAAACCTATTCCAAACCCTATAGAGCTGAACACATCATATAGCTTTTTATGTAAAAGTATCGTCCATGAAATTGTTAATTAACTTCAGGAGTGTTAGTTTAATCTAGCTGTGAATTCTCATTGCAGCTAACATCAAAGGCATGAAATTAGTTGTAGTATTTCTACATGTGTGTATTTGTCTGTAGGCATAAATACATGGCAACTGAAGGTTCCAAGGTTTGAATTACTGTTTGGGGGGCTTTTTCTTCCCCAAACGTGATATGATCAGATATTGAAGAAAATATTGAAGAAAAGCAGAAAAATCCAGAAGCCTTAGAAGATGTTGATAAACAAGTAACAGAACAGGAAAGATTTACCTCCTTACTATGACCACAATGATTTCCCAGGCTGGTATATAAGTGGAGTTTTGGAAGACTCTTGGACAGTTGCCACTAGTTAAGACTAAAATGATTCAAGATGCGGAATAATCACAAATATTATGCTAAACCTTTCAAATTATCTAGCCATTGTATGCTGGAAGGAGAAGGTGACTGTGCATTATAATATTGCAACTTTTTAAAAGAAAGTGCCTGGAGCTGACAAACCAGATTGGTGGTTTTTAATGAAAGCGAATACAGTTAATCTGTGTATACTTTCATTGACAAGGTTCTGCACTTAGGAGTACAGCACAGATGGTACAAGCAATGAATACTTATGTCTGACTGTAATTGATCCTATCAACAATGACATACCTTTAACTGGGTTGTATCACTTTACGTCACATATGGTTAATTAAGTAAGAAGGGCCCAAATACACTAAGGAGATTTTTATGTTTATACTTAGGAAAACAGTCTAGACAGGTGTTAATGTAAATGAAGTTAGTACTTGTCAAAGGTGAAATTCTCCATATGTAGCCCTGCTTCAGTCTCCAAATAAATATAATTTGGCTATGTCTACATTAGCAAGTAGTGAGGAGCAATAGGACCTGATCTACAGAGTGAAACAGTTGGTGCTGAGGATCCTGCTTCCCCCACCGTAGGGATCAGTGGGAGAAGGGAGGTTGCTTCAGTCTGGCTTTGTTCTGATCCCACTGGCTGGAGGTCATGGCTGGGTGCAGTCTCGGAGGGGGTCATTTGGCTTAGGTTCATTCCCTGTATTTACTACCTTATGTGTATCCTGGGTAGCTATATTTTTTCATCTGTAAAACAAACTTGCCCTTAATTTCCAACATCCTTCAACCTCGATAGGAAGAGCTTTGCTTCCTGAAATAATCTCTCCTTGCATGCTTCCTGATTTGCCATCACAGACATGAATTGTCTTTCACTATGTATAGGTGTCTGCCCCATGATGTAGTAGAGTTTGTTATATTATTTTTTTGCACATGCATATATTTGGATTGGCCCTTTGCTGGGTAGTCTGTCTCTACTGTTGGAAAAATTACATGTCCTAAATTCTTTCCTTTTATGGACTGTATTTTCCACTGCCAAGCATACCTTCCCTTTGCTTTGTCCAGTATGGACAGTTATATGACAAAATAGAACTTCTGTTCCAGTTTTGGTCCTGGAGGTCTCCACAGGTACAAATTCTTTATTGTGCTACATGTGAAATGATCTGCAATAGTTTTACCTGCAAGTCACTGAATGTTGAGTTCAACTCACACATCAGAATCCGTTGGCCACAGTTGGGTGTCCCAGAAGAAAATTTCAACCATTTTCTGAGATGCACCTACAGTAAATGCTCTTGGCCTTTAAATGACTGCTGAACTACATAACCACATTGGCTGATTGTTCTCCCAAACAAGTATTCCTGCAAAGATTACTTTCTTTATATATAAAAAAAGGAAAAAAGTAATCAAACCCTTTCAGGCCTTACATGTACTGTTCCAGAAAGAACAATGTTTCATGCCACCCAGTCCTTCTCTTTAATGTCAAAATAGGTTTTTGTTTTACTTTTTTTCTGCTGGACATACTTTTTACTTTTGCTTTTTTCTAGTTGGTTCCCCTTCCTTTCAGAGCAAAATCCTGTCTCTCTTTATCCTTAGCCCAATTATGTTTTGAAAGAGATCTCTGCTTCACCTCGTGTGATTTTTATCAGCTTTTCCCACTTGCAAACATTGCAGCTGCTTGAAAACCTTAATTTGTCACTCCTGAAACACATACTTTGTGGAAGTCATGCTTAAACTTTCCCATCCATCCAAGTGGCTGTGTAATTTACACATTTTTATTAGCATCATCAGTTTTGGAAAGAGAATTATTGATGTCATTCTTAAGCTGACTTTAACTTAGCTGTGATAACCATTAGCCTATTGCCAACATTTGACTGATCCAATGTTTCTCTGAACATTGTCAACATTATAAATTGATAGGAAAAAGTGCTAAAAATTATTTTACTAACACCTTGAATTCAGCAGTCTGCCTATTTATAAAGTGAAAACCTACATAGTTGCTTTGGTTAGGCCTGCATTCAGTTTTTAAATATATAATATCAAAACCATTATGAAATACGCCACACAAGATTCTTGTGGAACATGGCATCTTGTGTATACTAGAGAACATCAGTTACTGAATAAAAAGTCCAAACTCCTTCTACCCTTTAAAAAACCGAGGTTAAGTAATTATGTCCTGTCATAGAAAGGTTTTTTTTCCAAGAGAATATAATTTAATATGTTGAAAAATAGTTGGTTGTGTATTTCTCTTTAACTTAAAGCCCAGTTTAAACATCACTGAACGTTGATGCAGAATTTAGAAATAAAAGAAGTAAGCCCTAAAAAGGGAATAGGCTCCTAAGGGCAGATTTTCATTCCTGCTTATTGTAGACTGTTTTAGATTTAGCTCTTTTATTTCCATTTGTGTTTTTATGCCTAAAATTAAAGCAAAAGCTCTATTTTTCTTCTTCTCTGTAAAAATAGCTGGCACTTCGTCAAAGCTTGTTGTAGTGTTGCTTGTACATAGTAAAAGAATAGCAAGCATAACAACCTAAAAAATGGACTGAAGTAAATCAATTCCAGATTTAATGGGATGTTTTGATACACAGCCTGGAAAAGAAAAGGTTTTGGGGTGACCTAATTGTGGACTTCCACTACCTGAAGGGAGCCCAGAAGAAAGATGGAGAGAGACTATTTACAGGCACATGGAGTGACAGGCCAAGGGAAAATGGCTTCAAAGTGAAAGAGTTCTATCCTATAAAATATGCACTAAAGTATCTTGATAAATAAGAGTTTAAACTGAAAGGTTCGGGAAGTCTCTTAGTAGCACCTGAGCTCTAAGTATTTCAAAACAAAAACAAGAAGTCCTATATTCTATAAAACACTTCTTTATGTTGTGTTACTGTGGGTTCAGTCCTTCAGTGCCTTGTTCCCATTGAGGCAGTATCTCCACTGTAAGTTTCCAGATAACCTGAGGACTAATATCAGCCAGAACCCTCAGCACAGTGTAACACGATTTCTGAAGGAAAGGCTCATGTACACTCATGAGAGGCTGGCAGAGGGTGGGAGGGGAAAATTATTCTGGTATAATTTTTCTCCCATGGGAAGTACTTTTTTTCTCTCCTTAAAGACGACCACTTAACTGACAAATTCTTGTGAGTCTTGTGATCTTTGATACAAAAGGCAGGTTTGTAGATAGAGCAACAGACACGTGGGACAAGTTTCATATTTATATTAGGTTATTCTGTAAAATATTTTGTTGTTCATGCGTACCAAAATCACTCTCCATTTATATGTTATCAGGTGACACAAAGAAACTATGGGAATGCCATCAAATTTGAAACCAAACATTATTAGCCATGCTGCAAGATTTTCTCTGCAGTGCTTATGAAGATAAAAACAGGTCAATTCAATGCAAAAGTACAGTCAGGAACAAGAGCAGCAGCTTCTGAGTGGAAGGATAAGTCTGTGGAGGTCATTAACAAGTAGAAGAAAAACAACAAGCATATTTGTCTATTAAGCATTTATTATGATTTATTTGGTGCAATATGATACTTGTGTTCCTTTGACTCAAGTTAGAAAGAATGGAAATCTGGGAATTACATCTATTTTTTAAAAAAGTAGGATCAAGTAGCCTGGCTAATCTTAAATACTATTCCATGTATCTGTTAAAGATATTGTAGATTTGAAATGTACAAAATCATGAACTTTGCTTTGTCATATTTTCTCATTTTGTCCACTCTGTTCCAGTAAAAATTGAAATATTTTCCCAATATTGTGTGTGTGTTGATAAGTAAACAACTGATAGCAAAATAAGGAAGGCCTTTATAGATATATATTTTTAATGTATATATTTATATATATTCTCCTGAAGTTGCATGTGCAGTTTGCTTTTATACATCTTTGTATAAAAACATCTTCTACCTAATTATTAAGGGAATTCACACTGTTTGAAGTGAGAAGATTCTTTAAAGAACTGATAAAGAAAAGAAATAAGTAAATAGAAACAATGTTAACAAGAACTATCTATAGGGCCTTTAACATTTGTATTTATTGCTCATCAATTCTGTCTGGAAAAGAAAGAAACTGCATGTGGAAATCAAAGCGATTTTGTTAAATGAAATATTAACTTCTTAGCAGGCCAAGGGAAGGGCAATATAAAGCTTCAAAGCTAAATGTCAATTTAAATGACAAAAAAGGCAACAAACCCCAAAATCTCCAAAATTTCACAACACATAAAATGATGAATAATAGTAACTGGTTAAAACAAGATTTTCTCAGAACTTGAACATGAAATTTTGTAATTTTTAAGAAAGAATTTTTTTTAGAAGTTGATACCTTAACTCAGGCTCCATCTTCACAGGCTTCTTCACTATTCCAGCTTCTCCCCACCTTGAGTCATTGTACCTTGCTTACATTTTCTGCCTGTAGCTGCAAAAATCAGCACCTCTTGCTCTGCTGGTGCCTTCTGCCCTCTGCTTGATTCCCTTCCATCACCAAGAATGTTACTGTTGTGCAGCAAGGACCCTACAACCTCTTCTTTAAAATACTTTAAAGCTCACTTGTAGCACAGCCTCCACCAAAATGCATAATCTCATTGCAGACATGGAACTGACATTTATTGCAATGTTTGGCAATTACTTGTGCTATTAATTCCAAAGTGGTCCATTTTAAAGCTTTGTGATTAGCAAGGAAAAAAAGTTAAATTTCATGAGTAAACTGAAAAGCCAAACAAACTAAACCCTTTTGTTTCTCATTTTCACCACTAAAATTTGAAAATACTTGGTTTTATTGGTCTTGACTGTATTCTGTGACTTAATGATCACAGTTAGCTCTGGAGCCTGCTTGACTATGGTCTACAGAATGGTCTTCCAGGTTCTTGGTTTCCAGGACAATTTCTGTGTGTCTGCCTCCATGCTGAAAGAGTAAATCTGATGAGTAATAGACTCTCACCCCATGTTTATAAGATTTAGTCAGGAATACATCAATCCTGGCAATGCCCCTTTAATATATTTTCCAAATGGTGAAATTACTAAGTTTGGCCTATAGCAACGAAAAAGGAGTTCTATGAATTTGCATACTGAGGTAGATGGCCTTTAATAAATGAGCAAACCCCTCCCCTACATCTCTAGTTTGAGAAGGAGCAGGTTTGTGGACTCTTTCATAAAAAAAAGTAGTTCATAAATCATATGCAGTTGACTAAATCACTA
Organism: Monarcha castaneiventris obscurior; assembly: GCA_026261815.1. NCBI lineage: Eukaryota > Metazoa > Chordata > Aves > Passeriformes > Monarchidae > Monarcha > Monarcha castaneiventris. Next base: position 11,269,836 of record JAMPIT010000575.1, read on the forward strand.
AAGTTGCAGCCTCAGGACTTTCTTTTATGTATGAAGAGAAGTAATTTCAGCTGTTATATTCATATTTCAATCCTATGTGATTCATAGTCTTTTAGTTTACCTGAAATAACATTTTTCAGACTACAGTAATCTTTTGTCCTTTTTTTTTTTTTTTAATATGAAAATGAAGACTAATCTAATGCAGTACTCAGTACAGGAAGGAACACAGTAATGCTACATTTGGAAATTGAATTTACAGTTGCTACTTTTTGTCCCGTTTCCTCCCTTCCTCTCTATTCACCCTCCCAGTCCCAGTTTTAGTAAACTGTTTATTGTTAGGTGTAAAATAAAACAGTGTTTATAGTTAAATATAAATTTAAGTGAAATAAAACATCAAGAAAAGTTTAAGAAAGTCACACTTAAATACATTAGGGTTCACATAAAACCTAAAAAATATCTTTTCAAGATACTGATGGAAGAACGGTCCCAGAACTGTTTGGTATTGTTATCTTGTTGTCATTGTATGTTGAATCCTGTTTGAGAAAACTGTCAGAGAATGACTTTCTTTGGGTTTTTTATGTTAAATCATTTCATGCAGATGGTTTTGGTGGAGGAATGGCAGGAAATACTTTTTAATTTCTTTTTTCAAAGTTTTCTAGAATTTCCTCGGACATATATCGAATTTTAAAACTCAAGTACAATTGAACCATTGAGACTATTCTATATGAATGTTGTGACTCACAAAAGTAGTGAGAAATGTAACATTAGTTTCAGATCTAAAACATTGCTTCTGTTTGTCATTCTGCACGTGATGGACTTTCAGCTTCTATTGTAAACCATATTTGCAGAGGTTTAAGAACTTGACCAAAAAAATTTGCTTTGGGTGAAAAACTAGCATTCCAAGCTCTAGCATTTAGAATGAAGTTATCCAAATTTTGAAAAAATTTGTGGGTATGAATTGTGTATTAGCTCAGGATGTTATTTAGTGTTTCTGTAACTCAAAAATATATTTATGAACATTGATATTTTTTTTGTTAGTTTTACCACTTGAAAGATTTCTTCCTCTTTCACTCAGTATATTGAATAATCAGTAATGGCAATAGAAATTCCAGTCAGAAATCAGGAGAATGACAGTATTTAGACTTAAGCAGTTGCCTAACTCTTTAAAGACTGGAATAAGAGAGTTGCCTTTTCTTCACTAGATACATGTTTAGTACTTCAAACAAATGTTTTCTAGCAAACCAGGGGTGGAATATGTTCCTCATAGGCCTGTGTTCACCATTGCATTATTGCAATATTATTGACCAAAGCTTTCAATAGGCTGAGCAGTCATTACATATTGGGGGTGATCTGTTTTCTAACCAGTATAAAAATGCCTGAAATTGGTTGTGATCACTTTTGGACATCCTGGGAGGCAAAGGCAGATCCTCACTGGCTGTTCACTTTCAGCACAGGGATCCAGTCCTTCCCATTGTCCAGCTGAAACAGTCCGGGTCTGCTCCCCAGGCTGAAGTGCAAACAGGTAAGTCAGGGGTGGAAGAGAAACTTTTGAACTTGACCAATCTCCTTCCATGAGCTGCTTTCCCTTCTCTATCAAGCTTATTTGGCTGTGTCTATTGACCAAAGAATGTGAATTACCCTGATGGCAGGAAATGTAAAGCACTCTCACAGTTATATGCTGCAGAATTAATACTGTGCTGGTAACACTAATGCCATATATTTTTATTAAATTTTGTTTATTAAATTTTAAAAGTGCTCATGAACTCTTTCTCAGTAAATCCTCATTGAATTCTTTTAGTTTGTTTCTTCCCAAAGGAATTAACCCTGTGTTATGCTAGAATGAATTTCATGCTAGAATGAATATCAAGTTCATAACAGGTATTAAAAGTTTCATATATAGATTTAAAAAGAATAATCTTTACGGCAGCATTTCTGAAGTTTAAAATCCATGATTTTTATGGGTTTACTTATTGATTTAGTTGCTGCCCTTAAAAATATAATTAAAAAGAGTTCTGTTGGGAGAGTAATACTCTGAAGTAATCGAAGTATCATTTGGGTTGGCTTCTTGCTGCTATTGAAGGGTTTTCTTTAAAGTTTTAACTCCATAGGCAAGTCTTTTTACAAATGACGCTGCCATCAAGTGGCTATTGAGTAGAACCTCTGTGTTACCCATCTCTAATTTAAATGTTTTTCTTCTTTTTAATTAACAGCATGGTTTGAAAGAAGGAGGTATTCCATACTTGCTAATTGAAAGGGAAAACCAAATAAGGTTACTGCTCTCTGGACCAGAGTTGTTGAGGTAGATGCTCAAAGATGCTTTGGAAGACTGGGATTTCAGTAACATCAAATTTTGTTGACATTGACTTTTATATCAGCTTCAACAGACTTTAGGAATCCCTCTGGTCACTTTATGAACTATTCTGAATGTCTGTTTGCATTTTCAAGCACCTTAATATGCAGTTGAATTTTCTCTTTTAAGGTCTCATTTTAATCCATTCCATCAGAACTCCAAAATATAGATGCAGTCTGTAAACTTGGGCATGGACTTTAAGGTGCTGGATCTAAAAGACCAGAATTAACATAGATCCTAAACTTCAAGAAATTTCCCCTTGAATCAAGAAGCTGATGTGTAAATAAAATCATATCTTTATGACAGTTCAACAATAGCATTTCCTAAAGTAGACAAAACCTTTAGATTGTCAGGTTTTGTGGGGGGTAAAGGCAGCAACCTAGCCCTAAATGACCATTTGCAGTTCATCAGAACCCAAATATTGGCATTCACCAGCTACCCTCAGTTCACTTCCAGCGGTATGGGGCTGTTAACCAATTTTAGGCAAGTAACGATAAACATCCCCATTCTCCTGAAGATCATTTGCCTTCTTTCACCCTCTAGAAATAATAATAGAAAATCATGTGCACATTTGCATTTGCATTTACTGTGTTTGAATTAAAGCTGCAAACAGCTCTGATTCACTAATAACTGATGAAAGTGTCTCATTATTGAGCTACAAAACCTCCACCAAATTAATGGAAATTGCAAATCACCTTGAAAATTGCAGGCTCTTTAGTCCTATATTGAGTGCTGAGAAAACTGCATAAATAGTTTTGTTGCTTAACTCTTTCTTTAAAAAAATAGTTTTCTTACTACATTTTTTTAAAAAAAACATGGCTTAGTAATTAAGGCATGGCTAAACAACGGGTTTTTTTTGTTGTTGTTGTGTTTTGTTTTCTGTACATGAACATTTAACAGTATATTACTGTTAAATATTGCTACATTTGGTTCCATCTCTTTCATATATTTAGGACCATGGATTCTCTGCCTCTGATGCTAAGCAAATATTTTGGCCGATTTTCTTTCATGCCTCAAATTAAACTACAGGATTTTGCATGTTCTAATTCTTTTCTGTACATAATTAATTTTTAAATATATACACCCATGATGTTTTCCTACAAAATTAAAGCTTAATTAGAAGAAAGTATTTCATGAAAAGGAAAAAAAGTCACATCTTGGACTTCTTTGTTTGATTTTTATTCTTTCTGCCTAACTCTGATTCTAAAACTAGTGCATGTTCCTTGTTAGGAGAAAATAATGTATGGGAGGTGATCTCCAGCTGATACAAAATTTTGTAGCCTCATAGTCATGGAAATGCACTTCAACAGAGTATCAGTTGCATTTCTGTAAAAGATAAAATGATTTCTGCAAAGTCCTAGATTATCTTATACCCCCCCCCCCCCACCCCGCACCACAGTTCCACATTACAGCTGCATCCCTGAAATAAACCTGTTTGATTTAAAGGAATATATTTTACTTAAGCACAGATTCAAAATAAAAAGTCAGCAATTTGTAATTTTGTCCATTTTTGCCAATATATGAGTCATCATGAAGCTTGTGGTGAGTAATTTGTCATAGTTTTTTGCAAACAAAAGAGATTTTTAAAAATTTTATAAGGCACAGCAGACAATGTTTTTGTATGTAAAGCTTCATATAACATTTGTGCTAGTGTAGTGTAACTATGTAGGCAGAGAATGGGCACTTAAAGATATTTTTCTTCTACATTTGAAGTCACTTGGTTTGCTGGAATACCAAAAGTGTTGTGTGCTGAAGCACCCTCTAGCTATTGCGAAGAGAAATTCCAAAATTTAACAAAATCTTTGAACCTCCAGGGACACAACTACTGCTATTAGCTGGCAGGTGCCTTTTACTAGGAAAGCTTTTCTGTGACTTTCTAAATTGGTTCATTCCTAGGGCTGAATGACCTGTGAGATGTCCATCATTAGCTCTGTCCAACAATAGAACTTGAAGTAGCAAAGAATTGAAGTTTCTGTTTTTCCTGCCTCATTGTTGCAGGCTTGATGAGTAAGGCAAAAAAGGTCCCTTTCATTTTCTCTTCCTCTTTTTATTCCTTCTAAACCATCACCTTCTGTTTTTAACCTTTTGTACTTTCTTGGTATTATTAGTAATGTATCCACAATTCTTGCTCATCATTTTCATTCTACTCCACCACCCCAATTTTGGTCCTTTTGCCCTTGGGCATTGTCCTTACATTTGAAAGCAGCTTGCTAGACTTTTGCACCAAATTATGAAAGATGAAGTATTACTCCATTTTAGTTTCTTCATGTCCTATCTGGGGACTCAATTACTACCCCCCAAAAGCTGTGAAAACATTAATAATGTTTTGTTTAAAGCCCAGAAAAGGGTTTTCCGTTGTTCTGTTTCTATGTAATCTCTTCTGTGTTCTCTCCACTGCTTAGTCAGATGAGCAGTGGATACTTGAAGCTTTTGAAACACCATTTAACTGAAGAAAGTTAGTCAGCTTACTGTCCAGATCTTCGCATGTACTTGCCACTGTTTTGAAGTAGTTTCTGTTAAATATGCTGAGCATATATAGAAACCACATGCACCTGCAGGGGTACCATCATTTCCAGCATCAGTTTGAGGGCAGGTGAATTCAAACTGACCAGACTGCTGTCTTTCTTTTCTTCTTACTGCGGGGCTTTGTTTTGGTTTTTTTGTTGGTTTTTTTCAGAGAACACAATGTTTGAGAAAGACTTGGCATGTGTAGAAGTTTGTGAAACCCATTCCTCAAATACTGGCTCCTTAAATACTGTGATGTCAGAGGGATTGTTACGTACTGAGTTTCTGCATTACAAACGTTCCCAGAGTAATAAACAAAAACTCTAAGTTTGATTGTTCATGTACGTGATTACTCAGGAGACTCCAGTAACAAGCACGTGTTCCCCATCAGGACTTGCATACAGCTTTCTAATACTGATGGAAACTGTATGCATTGAGCAGATGGGACAGACCATACTTACGACTTGAAAAAGGCTTTGCAAGGCCTTTGTCATAAGTGAATTCCAGTTTTCTGGGTTTCACATTGGAAAGGTAATTTAACTTCATATAGAGTAAATGTAAACCAACTTGTGTTGATGTGACTAACTGCAAATTACTTTTCATAGCTGCTACTTTTTCAGCTGGGATGCAGAAGTTGCCTTAGATTAAACTTGAAAGTTCTCCAGTGACAGTAAAATGCCATCTAAAATAACTAATAAAATGCAGATGGGAGTGGAATAAAAGCTGGGTTTATACATAAGGAGGCATTGTATCAGGAGGGGTAGTCTCTATGCAGAGGTTAATATTTGTATAAACAACTGTTACTGAATATGAAGTATGAATTTAATCTATGCAAGTCATTGCATTTCATGGAACTTTCACTTGACAGTTAGTGGTAGTCATGAAAATGCAGAACATCAAAATACTATGACAAAACTTATTAAGTACATTTTCCAGCACAGTATTTTATTGCTGTTGTTTTGATGAATGATCAATTACATTGCTTTCCTCTACTTTGTGTCTTTGTAAAATCTATTCTGCTGTACCACAGACCTAAGAAAAACCATGTAATGTTACGATTTTTTTTTACCTAGTCAAGAGACTGGAGCTGGTGGTCTTTTCTCTTGGGCCTTCATAGATGTGCAATAATAGCAGGTAATAGCTAAGCTTCATTATCCACTGTTTATTCGTTTAGGTAATTTTTGGCAAAGACTAAAGTATTCTAGAGTTGCACCATTTGTCTTGTGTTGGATTTGGAAGGAGAAGGCTCTAGACAGCCAGTTTTGCATGAAGAATACAATAATAGTATTATATGTGTTATTTCAGTTGCACGTTATGTTTCTTCTGCAGGCAATTTATAGGTGGATTTATATTATGCAAAAAAAGGCTTTAATTTCAAAACCCTCTGATGTAATATTTTGGAAACCTAGATATTTCGGTGTAGGATGCACATGAAGACCAGCTATTTTGATGTGGGATATCTGAAAAATTTCTCTCCTATTGCCAGGTTTAATTTTGGTTGTGTCTAAGTGTGCAGCAAGAAGAAATTCCTGCTGAGCAGGATTTTGAAATTATCAATGTATGCAAATCCCAAGTGCCTTTTTTCCTCTCCAGAGGGTGGAATAGAGCATGACACACAGGTTTTTTTAATCTCCTGGTGTAGCTGGTAGGTTCTTCTGCTTGATATTACTAGTCAGTACCATCATGATTCCTAAATGAGGTGATGCCTTCTGTAAGTCATTAAAAGACTGATAAACAGGCCCTCCCCCAGACAAGAGCATTGCATCCATCTGTGCTGTGTCAGCTGTACTTAAACAGGTGAGACTGAAGAACCAGGAAGTGGTAACTTCTCTCCATTTTGGTTGTGTAGGGTCCTTGTTCTCTAAGAGAAATTTTTTTCTGAAAAGTTTATATTAAGGAGTGAAAATATTTAAAGAGTCAACACAGAATTGACTTAAAGGCATAGGCATTGGCAGAGTGATTGGTTATTTAAGCTTTGGAGTGAAGCAGGCAGTTTAAAACTCCAGACATTAGTGCTTAGGACTATCTTTGTGAAGTATGCAGTGAAAAACTAAATCTGATGCTATGTCTCTCCAATTTACACAAAAACAGCACTTCAACCAACCACAAGTTTATTCTGGATATTCAATTGAACCTTGTTTAATATTTATTTCTACTCTAGATGAACATTACAGGCAATGAAAAATTGAGAAAAATTACAGGCTGGGAAATGGAGTTTAGTTTACATTAATTTATGATCAAATGCTTTCTTTGATTGCTTCAAAGGTGGATCTTAAATCACTTAGAATTAATATTTTTCATATTAATACATTATTACTTGAGTAGAAATCAGTAGGAATATTGTCTGCCACAATTTAAGAGCAATTAAGATGTAGACAACCAAAGGCTTGACTTTGCATGTCCTTTCACATGCCTTTTGAGCCTTGTGTCTTTTTACCAGCTGAAATCTGGAGCAGAGGAGGTTAAGTTATATCATGGGGGTACCCATTGAGCCAGGAGTGGGGTTAGAAATAAACACCAGTAATCCAGATCTCTAGTCACCTTGAGGTTCTGTATCACACTCTCCCTAGAGCTGCTCGCATCTCAGTACTGTGCATTGCTGCAAATGGTAGTGTTTGGAGGGGTTCATTACCAAAAATCTTCATTATTTTATTTTTCTTGCTGCTTGTGGTTTTTTGGTTTTTTTTTTTCTTTATCCTGTTTAATCTCTTGTTAGAGAAAGTAATAGAAAGTAAGCCCATGCAAGATATTTACCCACAGAGGAAAAACTGGGAAATGTCTCCCTTTTTCGGAAGTCATAACTGCAAAAGAAATTATGGTGCTGGGAGAACAGAGCTAAGCTTGTGTATGAGCTCAGGGATCTTATGTGCCAATGCTGAATTTGATTGACAAAATAGTAGGATGATGTTTGACACAAGAACTGACTTTTTGTCTGGCAACACAATAGGATCTTCTTCCTTGATGGATTCTCAGCACTACTCAGTATAATAACATGATAATTGGTCCCAAAGAAGGAATGAGTAAGATTGGATGGTGGTCTTTGGGGGCCCAGTTGTGTTATATCTAATCTAATTATGTTTGATACTGACTTTTTAATACATATGGTAGCTATTTCCTTGGCTTGGAACTGAGGCTTATATGCAAGCCTGATATTTGCTTGGTCTCTGCTCTAAAAGCACACAATTTTTTTTCTTGGGAGAAACCCCAGCTATATCTGTCTCATGTCATGCCGTATTCTAATTCAAAACTAAAACTGATTTGTTCCAGAAGATGTCTTGAAGCATAAATATGTTGTGGCTTGTGGAAATGTGGGAGGTGTGATGGAAAGAGCAAATGTCTATAGATTGTACTTCAAAAAACCACTGCAACTTGCTACAGAAAAGACATAGTAAGTTATTGCTGCCTTGGAGCAACAATCCGCAGCAGGCATTCACCCTTTTGCATGGGACAATATAAACATTTTAGTAGATTTATGAGCATAAAGGAGCATCTGGAGATGATGAGATTGTGTAAGACTAATTTTAGAGTCTGAATTAAACTAACTCCATAGCTACAAAAGTCACTGCCATGTTTTCTGCTCTTGTTTAAAAGATGTCTATGGACCACAGCAAGCCCAGATTTCCTAACAAAATGGAACAGAAAAGTCTAGTGCACTACTGCTGGTGGTGGTGTGGTGGGCACTGGCTTATTGAGAGGATTACAGAAAGCCTTCATGAAAGATAGTTATGCAATCAAATTTCTGAGACAAGTTTCTTCTCAGCTGTTAGCATCTGGGTTCCATTTTGCAATGAATAGGTGACTGTCTCTTGGATTTATTTATGTTTCTCACTTTTTAATAGAGAGTATAGCATGTATTCCTGTTTGCTAGGAGGCAGCTGTAGTTTTTTTTTCCTTCTCTTTTTCTTTTTCCTCTTGTATTTTACCATTGTCTTCCAGCTTCAAATAAACATATCATAAACAAAACATTATTAATAAAGTTAGTGCTGTGTGATGTGCTAATGCAGTAGGTAGGGAAATAAATTTTTTTGAAGTCAGTTTCAGTTTTGAAAATTTAACTTGCTTCCCCGAAGTATCTGAAACAATGAAATGTACGTTCTGTTTTGTGTTTAACTGCTTCTTTTTCCTCTTTCCCCAGTGACTCTTATTAGTGAAAGGCTTCCAGCCTAGCAGTGGTGGTTATTGAAAGTTCAAATAATGAGGCTCAGTATGTGAAGAAACGCACATCCTTTTAGGAGCTCAGAGCCTCTAGTGCCATTGACTTAGAGTGTTATGTCATGGTTTTGGCCATCATCTCTTCCAGAAGTGACTGATGCACAAATGGAAGCTGAAAGTTACTGATCACCTCACACTGATTAATAAGTAGATCACAACCTGCACAGTGCTCTACATCATCATTTTCTAGGACCTCCTGGCAATATACTTAAGGCTTGGGGATGAAAAGGATAAAATCCTTTTAAATCAATTAGAATTTTGTCATTAACTTGAAGTGGGGAATGATATGGTCATAAACTACCAGGCCAGAACTGTGCTTCTAAACACAGAAGAAATAAGGTTGAAAATAAGTCACTCTAATTGAGTAGTTGAAATCAAAATGCAAAACAAACAAAAGAAGCCTTTGGACGATATGTTCAATATGCTTTCTACCAGCTCCCCAGTAAAACAAAGGTAGTTCATGACCAGTGAAGCCTGTTTTCCTGTGAAACCATTTTTTGAGGTTAACTGATCTTTGATATTTCAAACAGTATGTGAGTCTGGTGGAAGCTTTTTACATCATGTAATGAAGCAGTTAGGTCTTTTTCTTCCACAGATTTTCCGTATTTACTCATGGGAATGCCAAGAAAATTTTACTCCTCTATTCATTTGACCTATATTTTTTATGGAATGGAGATCTCAACACTATTGAGTTTCTGAAAAATACACCTGAAACCTCTGGTAATAAATTTGATCAGTGTTGGCCAACAATTTGAAGAGGCTAGGTTGGCATAGATGCCCATCATTTAATCACATACACACTCAGTTCCCCAACCTCAAAATCAAGGGAAAAAAATGAATGTGTTATTTCTAACAGAGAACCCTTTTAAGAGCAACCAGAGATTTTATACAACAGGAACTGCAAATATGCTTAGCTGTAATAATGCTTCATTTATTAGATAATAAGAATTATAAACAGTTTTCTAGAAGTAAAGAGATTCGTATTTGTCAGGAAAGCTCTACTAGCTACTCGTTCCAGTGCTTCCCTATGTTTCTTAATGCACTGCCCAAAGCAGAAAAAAGTTTGTTTAAAAGTGAAAGAAATGCCAGGTACCACCTTCCCCTCCTGCGGCCACCCCAGAGCAATTCTGACAGTAGGACCCATCCTTACAAACTGAGACAGGAATAAATTTTCAATGGCATCTTCAAGAAGGAGAAGGTTGTGCAAGCTTTCTGCTAGTTAATACTGTGTTTGAATGAGAAGTGTTTGTGTTCCATACTTGAGTGTATAGGCTTGTCTTTTTTTATGACTGGGTTTAGAGTGTCTATCCACCATAATTTATCTGCATCCTAATCATGTCCTGTCTTGGGCATGTTCCTTGCTGGCTTCACTGAGAACATCCTTCACTTCCTGTCATTTTCAAATTTTGTCTGTTGATTTGGCCATATTACCTTCTCTTCTGCCTCAAGGAACTGGCAAAGCTTCACTCCAGCCTGTATTTTGTTTTTTATCTTGTACTTCTGTTCTTTTCTAGCCATGCTGAGTTCAGTGTTGTTAAAGTCTTTCTAGAGCTATTGCTGTGGTTATGCCTTTAGTGCAGGGCAATGTGAGGTGTGAGTTCACAGGACAAACACCTGAAGAGTCACATTTTCTTTAGGGAGCCTGCAAATTCATCTCGTGATAAATATTTGTCTGGAGAGAGAGAGAGGAGAGGGACTGCAAAAACTGTTGTGTTTGCCTCACCTATCTGCTGTTTTAAGATTTCAGACTTCTCAGGTGTAGGTAACTGCATTTCTTGTAGTAATGGCATTCTTTCATGGCGTTTCAGACGTAGTACAGGTCTGCTCTTCCATTTCAATTCTCATGTTAGATAGGAACATTGACATTTGTTGTGCTAGCCAGTAGTTATTCCATTTCTAACCCATATTCATTTTATGGTGGATTATTTAAGATCTCTTCCAGGATTTTTTCTTAAACTGTTAATGTGCTTGAGGACCAGTGAGAGGGGAGGGTAGTTAGTGAGATTTTAGCTTGTGTGATATGAATGACTTCCACTGGTTTTTGGTAGGAGGCTGTTGCACAGATCATGGAAATCTGTTGGTGCCAACAGCCTTTGACAGAGCAACAGGCTCAGATTTTACAGAATAGATTTTTTTGTGGGTTTTTTCAGTTTATTTTTTTTTTCCATTTCTGTTTAGTAATTTTTTTCTCCATTATCTCTGTTTGAGTATACACATTGAATTGGAGATACCCAGCAGTGCTTACTGAACGCATTCACATGTCAGGATCCAGACCTTCCACACTTTTATACTAACTATAAGGGCTGGGTTCATTCTCTGTGCCTTTTGCTTTTAGGTGGTGTATTCTTCGGATTTTTTTTTTTTTCACTGATTGAGGAAGTTATCATGACATGCAGTTTTTGAGACTAGCCAGCAACCTTCTCTGGCAAGGTGAAAGGAAACAAAGTTTTGGCTTAAGTACTGTATCTGAGTTTAGGTGTAAATAATAAAAACCTGTAGGTGCCATGTTAGACTGTGCAACATGCCCTGTGCTTCAGAAGCCTCCATTGATTTTAAATGTGTATGAGCTTTGTTTCTGTTGCTGCAACTCTTCTTTGACTTTTTTTGAATTAGAAAAGATGTGCCAACCTCCATGCCATACGCCTGTTACTACTAATGCTTATGGTTTTTTTTCAGTCTCATATGCTTTCATATGTAAATTGGCTATCGAGTTCCACCCTCAGTTTTAACCTGTAATAACTTCATTGCTTACAGTGCAATTTGCACTGGTGTAATTTAGATCAGAATCTGGATGCATATGTAAATGTGTGCATGTATGCACACACGTAATGCCTGCTTTTTAACGTATATATACACACTTTCTTTTTACAGTTGAAAATGAGAGGGAGAATCTGTTGATTAATTATAGACTGATCAATTTTAGATCAACTAACGGGAGGAAAATAAATCGTTTGAAGTAGTAGGTGAATTTTGGAATCATGTACACACACACAGACCTTTACAATATATTCCAATTCTTGTCTGTCCCAAGCAGGAACTTTTCTTCTTCCCTTGACTTTCAATTCTGAATTTTTTGTGAGCCTCAAATCTCATCTTTAGTTGACTTTGGAGAAAATGGTGGCAGAGATATTATAAAAAAAAAAGAAGAAAGGGAAGAAAACCCCCCTCAAAACAGCTACGCCAGCTCTCACTTCTATACCACCAGCACAAACATGGAACATATTTTAGCAGAAGTGCCCCAGCTCTATCATATGTGCTGTGCAGAGTCATCATGGCCATGGTGCATAGCTGAGAGCCGGAAAGCAAACAGCTGCTGTAGCCTGATTTGAGTTAAAATAGTGTCAGTGTTTAGTCTGGCGCAGTGCTTCAGGAGAGATTGGCAGCTGGGTCAAACAAAGTCATTCCATTGGCTCCCTTCCCAGTAAGCTTCTGCTAGTATTTAGGTACTAGTGTAGCCTAGGCCCCTTTTCTCAGGGATAGCCTAACATCTGACCGCACCCTCTTTGCTTTTTAAAAAATGCCTTTTCACTCTTTAAGATAAATCCTCTATTATACAATCTGCCACTAATTGTGTGTTAAGACTGTTTTTCTCTCGAAAGCTGACGCATCCTGCTCTCAACGTGGTGTAGAAAGCGGGCTGTTACAGTGCTGGATTAATAAAAGGGGCCTTTATGGTTTGTGAAAGAATATCTCTGTGCTTAGGCAGGAAACTTTTTGATCCACAGAAAAGCCAGACGACATCTAGGTAAGGCTGTGTATCAAATCTGCTTTTATGGGAGAGTGGGGCAGTGAGTGCTGTTAATTGCAATTGCTTCGAGTTTGCATGCCCATTTTGATAAGCTTTTTAGAAAGTTTAGGAAATAGCTTCTCCTGCGTCTCGAGCCCTTTCACTCCTCCCTCCTCCTCACTCCTCCTATGCCTTTACTGCTTGCAAAAGCTTGTAATGATCTGCTTAGTTTTCGCTGGACTACGCGCGGGCGCTTCGCTTCTTTTTGGAGAGGGGTTTCTTGCAGAGGCGCAGAGCAAAAAAGTTCTGCTGCCGGACCCAAATGAAGTTAGAAGTGGAGTGGCTGGGGAGAATTTACAGGGAAAGCTTTCCACTGTTACAGACTGCCTGTGCAATCATTTAAAAGTAGTTGAAAACTGCTTTGAACTAACAAGGGTTTAATTACGGAAAAGTTTAACGTGGCGATGGAAGGAATATTAAGTAAGTTGTCTTTGTCTCATACTTTTTAATTTTAGTTGTTGCTTTAGCCTGTTGGGTCACATTTTTTGTCAGCGCTGAAGGCTGCCATGAATTGGTAATGAGGGCCCCTTTTGCACATGATTTTGGCACTTGGCCAAAATCAACTTCCCAAGGCAAGCTTTCTCTAAAAGAACCTGAAGCATTTTTTTGTGATTAGGAATCATGTCTGAAAGCTGCCACAACCAGTTGTGTAGGCATGTCAAAATGACTTTATACAGTATATCTGAAGCATTCGGGGGGAGGGTCTGTTTTTTCCTCGTGTACCAAATTGTTGCTATTATCATTCTAAATTTCCGCAGCTTACGCACCTCCAAAAACCAGGCTACAGAGAGCTAAGGCATAATGAGGATCGTTGGTATCTTTGTATTTTTCAACATGCCAAAGCAGCACTAATTGTCACATTTAAGCAAGATACAGTATTAGGGGTTGCTTAAAACACTTGTGGACGTAAAGCAGATGAATCTTTAAACTTTTAGTCTCAGTAAATTATGCCCATTGAACAGTAAGTAATGATATTTTCGAGAAGTTTCTTTGTTTGATTTGTATGAGTGGAGCTTTTTGACATATCTATTTTAAAAATACATGCCTGGATCCACTGGGGGGAAATTTGCAAGGAAAATCTTGGATGTGCCTTTGGATTTATCCCATTTCCTTGAAATCTGGGTATGGGTCTGATCTGTGAGACAGGGAACAGGAGCTGGGTAGTCCTTTGTTGTTAAAAAGGGGAAAGGGAGTTAGTCTAAACATTAATAAGGAGCTGCAAAAGTTCACATTTCAAGTGTGCTCAGAGTTCTGAAATTTCTGGAGATCATCAGTGCAATAAATGGGTAATTATTCCTCACTGATATTATATAAACAAGTTTGGCACTGTAAGTGAATACATTATTATTGTACACATGAACGTTCTGTGAATTTAATCTGTGAATTGGAAATTAAGGACCTCCTATTCCATGCTGTGTGTGCTGTACCCCAGTGTCGTTTCCACGTGTGTTCAATGTAAAGACAAAATGCATTAGGCAGCAATTTTGTCAGGTATTTTTATTTTAGATTTCTGCACTTGTGGCTGTAGCCGAGGAGTTGCTCGTTCCTTCCTATGTGTGTTGTTTATTTATAAGCAACACCATCTTTCGGCAGCAGTATCGATATGGAACAGCCTTTTCTCACCTTCCCCTGCCCCCCGCCCCCAGCGTTGATCCCTTTTGCTGCTGTTAAAATGGGCTTTACAGGTATTGTGTTTCTTCTGCTAAACTGTATTTTCTGTAAGGTGTTGGGTGCGTGTGTGTGTGTGTTTTCCTTTATTACATAATGCAAGACACAGCTACATTGGGAGAAAGCTCGACATTACAGACTCCTCAGAATCGGTACTTTCATGTAACTTGGCTGGGAGAGTTTGTTCGTTGTTACATTGCAGCAGACTGAGTTACAGTGCTCAAAAGTCTCCTACAAGTTTAACTATGGCAAGCTGTATTTGCAACGAAACTAAGCAGACAAGATGAACATGCTGCAAAAAAATAGATGGAGAACATTAGTAAAATAAAACTCATATAACTTAATTGCATTTTCTGGGGCTTTTGTGAAGTTTTACAACAGGGGAAAAATACGTCACTGTTGAAACCTATTTTAATGTAAAGCATTGCCAGAAAATGATCATACTTTGTGCAAATGTAAATGTGATAGTAGAGTTTTTGCACATCATTATGGAGTTTATTTGCTGGTGTGTGGAAGTAATTTCTCCTGAGTTACTGAATTAAGTACTGTTAATTTAAAATATGCACATACCCACCTTGTTACTACAAAACTAACTTTAAAGTGTTTTACTACGATATTCCTAGTTTTGCCTAGAAGGCTTTATTGTGAAATAATGAACACATCCTAATGTACTACTTCTAGAGGTTTTCTTTTCTATTTTGGTTGGTGAAGGGCTATGTTATAAATCACAGCAAGTTATTCTCCAAAAACTTTGTGAACAGTTTTTAAATCCAGAAGAAATTTTTTTCTGATAGCATGACTGAAATGTAAAATCTAATATATGAAGTTAAAAAGTTTTTCTTAAAAACTTAAAACATTATAAATTTGGCTTTTGATTGCAGATACCAAATAAACATTTTCCTTCATCAAGAAATCTGTTGTCTGTATGAACATACAAAAAAGTCATGTTTTCATCAGATAAATCAGCATTCTATATTCAGAAGTTTAAAATGCATAGACACTGCATTCTATTTTTAAATCCAAAACCAGTAGATTAATGTTTCTTTATAAATAGGTTGATAAATAACTGGTTAGTTACTTTTCCTGAGATTACAAAAAGTGAAGAATATAAAGTATTCTCCATTGTGCCATTTAATTTTTAACAGCCCTCAGGAATAATGTGTCTCTAATCTTCCTACTTGGAGGGCTTTATGTTTTCTACTTGTTTGCAAACATACCATGAAAGAGTGCAATTATAAAACTTAACTTTGCTGTAATTTTGTATCTTAGATTTTGCTCCATAGAACTGCTGAAATCTCAGTTACCCATTTCAGTGCAGTAAATCAATATATTTTCCATTCAGAAAACAAATCCTTGCTTTTTAGTTGGTATTTGTATTGATCATTAGACATTAATATTTCATATTTTAGTAGTGCGGTGTAAGTGGTACATATTGTTATGCTTTTGAATAAAAGTCACAAATGTATTTATAAAATGCTTTCACTTGTTTGAAAGAAAAGAACGCTAAACATCGTGGAACACTTTCAGTTTATCAAGAAATCATTGGTCTTGTAAAAATAGGTTTATTTCTCAGTAGATTCTGCTGCATGTTTTAAAACTTTAGAAATGAAACAGGGCTGTTTTGTTTTGTCTTATGGGTTTGTTGTTTTTTTAGCACGGATTTCATTCATATAAACTAAGCACTTTGTTCTATATGTTCAAAATTCCAGCAATGAGATAAATAAATTGCTGGATTGGATGGAACATAATTATTGAATTTTGGCAGAACTTCAGTGAACTCTGCCATGAAAGATTAATGTGCACAGTGCGCTCTTAGATTCTAAAGTAACAGAGTAAGATAAGGGGAGTGCATAACAGGCTCCAACCTTTGTGGTTTAGAGAAAATAGAAAACCATGGGCAAATGTTAACTTTTGGTATAAACTGCTAATGATAATGTTTTGTCATCTGGGTGATAAAAACTACAGGAGTAGACAAGAAAATCCAATTTAACACAAATTCTCTCCACTTCTTTCTTGCTCTGCTTCCCATTTTTCAATATTAGAATAGCCACGGTTGCTCTACGTTCCTAGGAAAAGGAGAACAGAGCAGGCAGGGTGTTTGCAGTATCCAGTAATGTAATGTCCTGATGGAATCCCTCCACATCCACATGTGTTGTATGTGGGTTTTCACTGCCGGCACGTTTTTGGTTTGTGATCATGGTGCATTTATTTCGGAATATAAGTAAAATTGTACTGTCTGGATGAAGGCTACATGTAGTCATAGTTGTGGTTGTTATTATTCCCTCTCTCTTCTTTCTCTATCAGACCTTGATTGTTTAAAACATTTGCTTCAATTGACAAATTGTGGTTATAATCACAAAATCTTTTTCCTGTTGGCTTTTAAATAATTACTGTCCCCAAATAATGTTTTTAATTGAGAACAAAGATGCATTGTCCTGCCAGTCAGGCTCCGTTGGCAGGACCAATAGGATTGCAAAGACTTTTTAGTATTTTCGGTCCGTTTGCTATAGGGGAGAACAGGCACGACATCCACCCTGCTCTGGGGAAAGCGCTGCCTCTGCCGACTGCTCCCTGCTCCTGGGAGCAATCCCTCTGCCTGCTCGGCCTCTCCAGCACCCTGAACCCGAGCCCACGTGTTTTCCCTTCCTCAGATACGTGCAGCCCAAGCACCAGCCCCTGCACCTGGCCCCGGAGCTGGCTCAGGGATGGCAGCACGATGGGCAGGCTCCAGCATGGATGCAGACATGGGGGCTGCCTGACTGGCTGGGCATGGGGGTATGGCTCAGTGCACCCAAAAGGACTGCAATCAGAGGGAGTGAGGCAGGGAGGATGCATCTATGGTAGGATTTTTCCTCTTGTATGCTCCTTGGTTCCAGACTGTTAACCTGGTGCTAAGGCCGAGTGTGCTCGGCTGAGTGTTTTAAAATGGCAGGTATCCAGAGTCTTGGATATATTTCATGACTTCAAAGACATTTCTTCTCTCCTTCCCGGTCACATCCTTAAGCTCATGATGACAGCATTACAAGTGGGGTAGTTAAAGAGGAATAAGGGCAAGGGACTGATCCAGTGCCCATTGCAGTCAGCAGAGAGAATCCCCCTGACTTTGTGTCTTTGGATCCCACACGCTGTGACCTGGCTGCTCTTCCCCTCAGTGCCTGATGGCACTAGCATGACAAGCATTGCCATCCTAACTCAAGCCGCTTCCTTGTCTTCACTGGCACTCCTTAAAGAGGAAGGTTTACTGAATAAAAGGCTTGAATGTGCCTTCCTTGTGTTCTAAAGAAGCAGTCTGAGTATTTACAGTCCTTTCCCTTGTCCTTCTCCCCTTCTAGAAATGACTCTTGTTCCTGACCTTGATTTATCAATTCATATCACCATTTCCAGTGGAGTTCAGTATGTGCAGCTACCTGTCTTCTAGTGCATCCCCATTAAAATGCTGCATTTGTGTATGTCCAAGATGAAGTGAATTTACATTCTAGGCCTATTGTTTGGATAATCAGGCATAATTTTCTTTCAGCAAGGTTGATTCCGAAATACCTTCATCTTCAAACAAATAAAGGATATTTTTATCTTTTTTAGAGTACCTTAGGGTGCTTCAGTCTTTGTTTGCCCTATAAATGTGTTTAGTTGGGAAACCTTTAACAAGTTATATTCAGAGTGTGTCTGTATTTTAAAGTAGACAATGATCCTTTTTTCTTTTAAGTAATTCACAGAATTGAACTTTTTTTTTAACAATATTAAAATGTTACCACAGATAACTAAAGAACAGTAATAGGAATATTGTGACTTCTTTGCATGGGTAATAAATGTATTTGCAGCGTGAAATCAAGTTGTGCTTTTACAGCAGTGGGGTTATGGACTGCTGAAATACTCAATCTTAGAATATTATAGATACTTCTGCAAAAGTTGTATATATGACCCAGTGGACACCCCGTCTATACTTTTAATGCCTAATATTTGGCTGAATGTTGAAACGCCTACCAGGTGTCGTATGAGGGGCTCCGAGATGACCAAACAAAAAGGTGCATTAAAGCAAAGCCTGCTGCTCCCCCTGTGCTGACCCTGAGAGTCCTGCCTGCCGCAGGGGCAGCAGCTCCCAGGGGTGCTGAGCCGGGGGCTCCGGGCCCCGGTGCCCCGGAGCAGCTGCACGGAGCAAGGCGGGTGAGGGAACGGAGCGAGGGCAGGAGCGAAGCCAAGGCACTTGTGACTGTGCAGAGCATTTGTTCTGCCTGGTAGGGAGGGAGCACAGTGGCTGGTTTAGGATCTGAGCTCTGCTCTGAGCCTTTCTCTGAGTGGGGCCAGTGCTTTCCAGCTGCGATCCCAGAGCCCTTGGCAGAGTGCGGAGAAGTTACATGGGCAGAGCACTGGAAGAAGGCTCAGTCCTGTGAGGGATCCTCTGGGGCTTCATGAGTTACAGCAAAATTTAAGACCTGAATTATAGGCTGAAAATATGAGACAGGTGAATGTGGGTTCTTATATATATAACTATGTGGAAACCTTCCTTTCAAGCATAGTAATGGATTATTAAGCAGAATAAATTATACTGAAGAGATGTTTGGGTGCTTTTTAAGTTACTTGCACATTGTGCAGGTTGGCAGAGCAAATTATCCTGAGACATAATCTGTAAAATTACGTACTTTGTGTTTCACAAATTTGCACATCCCAGGGTCCATTTCTCAGGAGTCTGTCCCTGGGCATGCCACATCTCCCAAAGGCTGAGCGTTACAAATATTTGACCTTTCCCTTCCACCGGGATGTATAAAATCTTGCATGTCGACATTACAGTCTTCGAAAATAGAGAAAGAGTGATGTGAAGAAGAGTTTTGCAGACATCTGAAACTTTTTTTTAAATTGTTAGAAATGAGGAACAGTGATGTAAAAAAAAGCTGTTATACTTGGGTGGGGCAACGGGGAATACGGGAGGAAGGTTTGAGTTTAGAAAACCCAACCTAGTAGAGTAACTCACAGTGTTTGCAACCTATGAAAATATTGATGACAGAATTGAAATTGTGTTAATGCTGGCAGATCACAGCTGAAATTTCTTTTTTGTGGTCTCAGAGCACTGCTGAAGCAGCAGAGCATTTGACTAAAAACTGCTGTATTAATAGTAGGAAAGAAACAAACACTGGAAAGGAATTCCAAATACTTACAAGGTATCTCATTTGGGGACATGCATCAGTTTGGTAAATGTCATTTCCCAGACTGGTAATAATGATTGTTACTGTATACCCTTTATGACTTTCAGAGCAAGAGAGGCCAACTTGAGGAGCATGCATATTGTGATACCCGCAGTGGTAAGTACCCTAACTGCAATCAAGTTTATTACATTTGTGTAGAGTAGGGGCCTTTTCAAGACCACACTTGATGCAGCTTAGTCACACAACAGCTTCAAATGGCATTCTGGAATAATAGGGCAGTAACGTGATACAGTCTATAATGAAAATCAGTGTAAAGCACAGGTGGTTGCAAGCATTTGTGTGGTCAGATATAAAACCTTTGCTATGGATACAAGCTACTGCTTTCCCACTTGAGGAAAGTATAATTAAAAGTGGTTTCCAGATGTGCTGGCACACATCTGTCGTTTTTAAAAGGGAATTTTGCAATTACAAATTGAACTGTATTGAATTCATCATTATAAAGCTGTTGATGGTTTTTCAGGTAATAAAAAGGTTGGAAGCATCAACACCCCCACTGTAAAATTGAGGTGTCTTTAGACAACAGCAATTTGTGTTCACATTGTGTTCTTACGATTTTCTGAGGGTAGTTCATAGCTGAGCTGTAGCAAATATGCTAAAATTTTCTAGACAAAAATTAGCACTTACTTCATGAAAATATAAGAGTTCATTCCTTGCTAATGATTTCATTTTTTACCAGGTAGATGTAGCAAATTTGTATGGTTTGGTTTTGTTTGTTTTCAGTGCAGTGAATAAATGATATTGGAAAACATTAGGATTCAGCTTCTTTAAACAAAATTTTCAAGATGAGGTAATAATCAGGAAATTAGAAAAATAAGATATGTTGAAAATAGACCTTTAATTTTGCTTCACACAGAAAGCAGAAAAAACTCTACTTATGGGCTTCCATGATGCATCTTTAATTGAGTTATCTGGAAGAAAATAAATCAGAAAAAAAATTAGAAAAGGTGCTAGGCTTTAAAATACTGCTGAGAGAAGATTTCGGATCTTTTGTTTTAGCTAAATTAACAACATGTTTGCCCTAATATCCCACTGATGTTGTTAAAGCTAGTATTTCCCCTAGAAATGTTGTTATTAAAATAAAATCCCTGATTCAGAAGTAAGTTTTTGCAGTTCTAGAAGTTTTAATTACTGCTGCTGCTTGGAACAAGCTCAAGGGAAGAATGCTGTGCCTGCCACCTTCTTACTGACCCTTCTCGCACTGCAGAGTTACTCATAACTATGATTTTGAGTTCATTTGGAAAAAGTGAAGGATATGATCTACTAGTTTGGGGGTCTTGGATTATTGGCCAGGCTGCTAAATGATAAGAGAAGATATTTTAGGACGTCCTGTGTAATATTACTTGATGTTTGCATATGTTTTCCTTACTTACTTCTACAGATGTGATTTGTAGCCTCTTTTCAAGTAAAAGTCTAATCTTTAGCAATTATCTTAGGGAAATACTGACACTGAGTAAATCAAATGGATTTCTAGATATTTCCTCTTGGTTGGACTCTTTCATATAGCAGTTGCTTTTTCCATTTAAATCTTTCTTTCTTGACTAGGCAGAATCTAAACTCTCTTTTAAAGTGTCTGAATATCAGAATAATTTGCAGAAGATTTAGTCAGAAAAATGGCCTCTGAGACCAAATAATTTTTAATTTAGAACTAAACATGTAGTCTGTACTTAAGTTTTTGGATTAGCTTTTCTGTCTGACACCTTGTAAGTTCTTACAAAGGCATTGGTGGATTCAGTGAGGGATGTAAAAAGCAACCTCGTAGCGAATTTCCCTTCTTGTTTGATTTTTCTGGAACAACATAATAACTTGCTGTGGTCCTGGTGCTGCTAAACAAGAGTGCTCTGGCTTTAATAATTTCATGACTCTGAGACAAAGGGTCCAGATCAGCTCATTACATGTGGTCTGTGAATGGGGGCTTCTTGAGGATACAATGAAATGGATGATAATCAATAGGAAGAATATTAATAATGTCATAGTGAAAATGCTGATTTCATCAATAGTGGCTACTAGCACATCGGACTTTTTTTTTTTAGTATATATACATTGTGATGGCTGTGGTATATTATAAATGTTCTATTGTGGCATAAAGACTTCATATTTGTGCTTTCAGTGACTGTTTTACAAGGATGTATTTACTAACGCATGCACATACATTTGATATTAAACCACATTTAAATCACTATTTGCCCAGGCAGTAGGATTTTAGCACTGAATCGTTATAAGTTTGGGTATTTTTCTGGTAAAATGCCATTTGACATCAAACTTAGAAAGGTCTAAAAGAATACAGACATTCAGATGTGAAAATGTGCAAAATGAAGACTACCTGACACTTAAATCACACTCTGCTGCAATTAAGACTTGTTAATAGTCACTCCTCTGAACTGGCTGCTCACATCAGAGACCAGCCCTGGCCAGACCCTCACGGTTTTGTACATAACCATTTTGTATAAAGGGTCAGTTTCCACAGAAGGTCAGGTGGGTTAGAAAAAGAAATAGCTTACTGAAAAAATAGATTATTTAAATATTTGGGGAGGTTGCATCCTTGGCAGCTGCAGAATTTTGAGCGCTTCTTGATTATTCACATACCAATTACTTGAAAAGCAAGAGGCTGCCCTGAGTGAGGGAGATGTCAAAAAGGGTTTTGGGGCACAAAAAGTGTTTTAGGATGTCTTTGTGCACGACAAGGGCACTTTATTGGATGGCAAAGATCCTGCCCTGACCGATAGATGTAGGAGACAAGCCCCCAAAGATGTATCACCCCTCAAGGGCAGCAAACCTGTCCAGTGTAGCTCAAACAGATGAGGCACTGCTCCTCTGGGGTATAAACCTCTGCCAGACACGCAGTACAATTCTGTAAGGGACCAGGGAGTTGATGACTGTGAGTGGAGAATCTGATACCATTGCTCCTATGTATTGCCAATTTTGCTAGGATTTCCTCTTCTGAAAATCTGTCCTGTTTTTTAAGTAGTATTCCAGATTCAACAAGTGCAGTGCTCCTTAGTTCACCCAGAAAGGATCAAGAGTCCCTTCTTGATGCTGCATTTTATCTCTATTTAGAACACTTTTTTTTTTTTTGTCTTGGGCTTTGAACTGTTGATTTTAATATTTTCTTGTAAATCAGGAGCACTGCCAGCACTTTTTATGGTTCCCAGATAACCATTCTTCACCTTAAATTAAAGACTTCTGGATGTGGTTTCACAATCAATTGCTATAAGAATAGAAATTACTATGGTCTATATTGTTAGAAGTCATTGCCTAAGGCCTTGGGAAGACTAAGCCACAGCAAAAAAAAAATACTCTTTAATATTAAGACTGATTTTTAAAAAGTATGTCTCTAGGATGAAAGAATTCAGGGAGGAGAAAGAAAGACACATCCAAAATATTGCTAAAATTATTCTTCAAATATTTTGATGAAATGACTTTACAGAATTGAAGACAGATCAAAAGTAATTATCATGTATGTCAAGATTTTTTTGAAGTTTCAGAGCTTTCTGCCCTCTGAAATAGAAAAAAGATAAACTATCATTTATCTTATGAATAAAGGTAAAGGAAAGGTGAATCAGATCAAGTTATATGTTTGCTATCAACATATATTGAAATATTTCATTTTGGCTTGTTTTTCTACATCTATATTAGTTTTTGGGAGGAAGAAAATCAAAAAGATAATTTTGAACTTAAAACCAGAACTTTTTAATCTTGAAAATATCTAAACAGAATATTTGAGCAATTTCAAAACACTCTCTACTTTTTTAAATGAAAAGCAAATTGACACATTTCCTTGCAAATAACGTTATTTTTAAAGAAAGGGCCTTTTCTGAAGCAGAATTGTCTAAAATATTTCCTGCTTACTCTATCATGTGACAAACATATTTTTTCACTTCTTCAATTGTTGTGCTTGTGATTTTGTACAGTGTGAAGCATTAACTAATTATCATTTTAAGCTGAGAGTTTTCATGTTCATTCTTAGAATGAAGTACATGATAGCAGAAATATATGGAAAATCTAGTTTCAGAGGCTTTGGCTGTGGATAAGTCTCATATACTCATGGAAATAAGAGCACTGAAAGCACCAGAAGTTGTGTGCTTAGTGATTTACTTGAAGGCGGTAGGTGTTACACCGTTATAAATACATTACATGAGACCTGCACACGGACAGTTACACTGCAAATAATCTTGAATACAGCCATGCAGTAATCGCTTCCCTGAGCTTTCACCTCCTTTGGGTTTTCCCCTGGTGCCTGGGAAACCTGTGCAGTGCATGTCTGCAGCCAGAGCAGTGTGAGCAGCAGCAACACAGAGTCCTTGGGATACCAAGGGTGTTTTTTGTCTGTGGAGGCCCCATGTCCTCCTGCCCAGCCGGGTGACTGTGATTGCTTGCCTTCTCCCAGCATCAGCCCTCCATTTAACTGGGCTGAAATCCCTTGGGATTTTGCTGCTTCCTAATATCATCCTGTTGAAATGTTTCAGTGTTGTTTAAGGAAGGCTTAAAGACACAGCTCTTAATAGCGTTGTCATTCAAACTGGTTGTACCTTGCTTTCTGCAGTTCTTGTGAAGGAATATCTGCTTTCAGCCAGAAATGTGAGCACTGTGCTTTCTATTCTTGTGCAGGGTCATCAGTTGTGGCACTAGCACTGAAGACAAATATATCCCCTCCTCTCCTGTCTTGCATAACCATTTCTATTGTTTGCTGATTGAGTGCTTCAGAGTTGAGGTTGTTTCTGATCAGTGCTGGTTCAATTAGTAGACATACAGAAGGGCAAATATGTTCTGAATATTATTTTCACTTTTCTGTGATGCAGCTCGGAGAGGTTTTTATTTTGAGCTATCCAGTTTCTTGTTAGAACTGCCTTCCAAGTCCAGATGATTAAAGGGATATTGTATATCTCTGAGAAAAGAGCTTTAGCTGTTCAGGGACAGAACATGACTTTCTCTCTCTGTCAGTAGCTCAGTTAAAATGCATGTCTGTGCAGTGTGTGCAGTTGCTGTTGACAGACACTCCCTGTTAGCTGGGACTGCGTTGGTAGTCTGGAGCATGATGTCCCATTTTGGGCACAGGACAGCAAGAAGGGGCAGAGTACAGTGACAATAATCAGAGATCCTGAAGGTCTGATTTACAAGGAATGTTTCAATCAAGTGGAGTCATTAGCAAAATGTGTTAGGAAGGATGAGAATAACTGGTGGTGCCTTGTGAACACACAGAGGATCCCACGTGATCCCTTCAGCCTATCCTCCCATTCCCTCCACCATTTTCCACGTTCTCCTATTACTGCCCACCCCAACACGTTTTCCAACTTTTCAGGGGGAATTTATGCACAGTGCTTCTTGTTGTTAAGTTTGTAAAGAGTTAGTCAGGAAAATTCAACTTCTTTCATGACAATGTCTCGTGTTTGGCAAACTGATTTGTATGGCAAGAGCTACTTTAGGGGATGGCATTGCTAAAAGAAGTCTTTTCAGCCTTTATCACTCCTATTTCCAGCTGTATTTCCTGGTGTAATGCCTGAATACTTCCATTGCTTTCTGAAATAACAAGGAACAACCTTCTTGGAGCTCTTAGTCTGGGAGCAAATTCTCTCTGCCTTTTTTTTATCTCCATCCCATGGGCATCTGCAATGGACCACTGAAAATTCAGTGTGAAAGTCTTGCTTCAGAAAAGCTTAAATAGTGAGAAGTTCCTATCTAGCAAATTCTGGATAGATGAGAAAAAAAACCAAACAAACAGAAAAACCCCAAACAAACCAAAACCCCAAACCCTTAACCAACTATAAATATTTCCACTACAGCATGGCAACTTCCTAAATGGCTAAGGAAGTGCCCATGGGAAGATCCTGTACTTTCAGAATAGTTGAAGGTAAATTGGAATTTGAACATTGTGGTAATTTTGTTTGGATTTTACTTTAGCCTTTTCTTACTACTAAGTGAAACAGACATGTAAAATGCTAAGAATGTGTGTCTAATGCTAAACAAATCCCTTTGTACATAAACCATGCGTACATGGAGTTTGTATTTTGCCAATGGATTCAATAACATACTATAATTAAGCTTTGAGAACACACAAACGACAAACCCTTGATAAAAAGGGTGAGCTGTAAAGTCTTAATGTGTAAGCTAGAGCTGCACCACCATACTGTATCTGCCTTTAAAATATGATGGGTACTGGACACTGAGAAATGAATTAAATGCCATCAAAGTTATATAGGTAATTTCTTGTCAAAAGTGTTCGAAGTAATGTTCATATTTTCTCTTTTGATGTGAGCTGGGGAGTTTGTAGGGCAGAATATGTCCCATTATATGATAAAAACCACCTGTTCCCCCTGAGCTACCAGGTGTCTTCCTCACTAAGTGCTGACTGTTTGCCTCAGTGCTCTATAAAGCAAATTTACAGACCCTGTCTGCCAGGAAGTTCTCAAACTGGAAAGCAAACATAGGATGGAGACAAAATACACCAGAGCATACAAACCAAGTCTGGTAGAGCAAATAGAAAACACTAACAAAAATAGATGGAGTGAGGGAGCAGAGGGTGTGTTGGAGATGTTTGTTTTCTTGAAGAAAATGAAGAAAATTCCAATTTGAGGTGTTTTGAATACAAGTGAGAAAAAAAAACAGAGGAAAAAGAAAACCCAACTCTGTGAAACACAGGAAAGAAGGTGCTAAAGTAAAACAATGTAATTTACAATGGAGTGGAGGCCATGTGGTCTTAAAATATAGCAAGAATTGGGAAGATAAGGATTCTAGACAGCAAATTTAGGTAGAAGCAGGTTTCATATTACCTACAAATCACTGGGAACTGTGACGTTACTGAGTAGAACGTGTGCACTAAAATCTCTGTGTGCACTGAAAACTAGAGTTTTCAAAGGCATATTGACCTCTTTGCAGTTAAAGACATATCTAGATAACATTAAAACATGACCAGCTGATGTCCAGATCCTGGTTCATAGTTGGAGGTAAATTTGTTAAAAGTCATCTTGTTGAAATTGTGCAGTAGTACCACAGAATGTCAAGAGGTATCTTAGAAAAGAGGTTTTTTTAGTCAGTATCTGCTTATTTTTAAGCAGTGTAATCCACTTGTGTGGTGTGGTCTTTGAAAATTCATTTTTCTTTTTATCTTCTCAGGTAGAAATTTTTCAGTTTCCTTGGATTTAAAAAAAAAAAATAAAGGGAAAAAAAGAAACTATTTCCTTTCATAAACTGTTCGATTCCTTATCAGCTATAGCCCTCCCAAGTCTTTCCAGCTTTTCACTGCTGAATTCAGCACAGGTGAGATTTTTTCAGGTGTTAGAAAACACATTTAATGTTGCCTGCACCCTGATTTTTTCTTATGTGTGGTTGGTTTGCCAAGGTGCTGAAAACTTCTATTTGAACACCTTAAAGATGACAAACAAGGTCAAAATTGTGATACAGTCACTGTGGGAATGAGGCAGTATCTGGTCTTTCTGCTGCCCTTCCGTGCTGGGCTCGTATTTCACTCAAAGCATAATTCGTCTTCTGAGCACAAAACAACTGATTTTTTTAAAAAATTATTTTATTTAATTCTTTTGTGGCAAACTGTTATTTTTATATTGTTTTAAAAATCAAGAAAATGTTGATAAGAATTGTTATTGCCAAAAAAAAAATCACAGAGGATCAGTATCCAAGGAATCAGAACTTCGAAATCTGAGCTTACAGTGGGAATTGAAGGACACAAGGGTGTCTACGATAGATGTCAGGCTTGTGATGAGATTGTAGAAATCGAGGAGCAGAGAAGGAAACAAATAGGGGTCTGTTGTGACCAAAGTTATGAAACTGAGAGGAGGAAGGGACACGACAAGGAGATGGATAATCCTGGGTAAGATTTCAAAGTTTTCAGAGCACACCCAAATCAAATCTCTGTGGTCCCTGACATTTTGCCTGTTACAAACCAGTGCAACATTCCAACCAAGAAGTGTCTGTTGAAAAATGTGTTATAAACTGGAATACTTCGTTAGAGTGCGTTCCTGAGTAATGAGCCAGTAAGGGGTGAGGAATCTATGACGCAGCCTACAAAGTGATTATGGTGGCATGGGAGACTGATGATGTACAGCTCTCAGACCAGAATAACTGGTGGATGAAATTAGAAGTGAAATTGCTGCTTTACTCCATCTCTGAGGTTGCATTTCTGCAAAACAATATAAACCAAGACTTTTGGTACTAAGAACCTGAAATATGCTTCCCCCTGCCCTCCAAATCTCAAGTTAAATGTCAATATTGCTTTCAGAGATACAAATTTTTAAGCGTCCTGGAGTGGATCATGTGTCATCTTACAGATAATCTTCCAGCCAGACCAAAGTCTCTCTCTACCTTGTACACAATATGGGTAATGAGACACAACTGAGAACAGGAAAACAGCTTTCAATGGGAAAGAAAGGAAATACTTGAAAAAATATTTACAAAACAGAAGAGGAGGCATCAGGCCCATTATCCTAGAATTACAGTACTCGTTCAGCAGTTTTCTGTTTATTTTCTAGTCATGAACATTCGTTTCTGTTTTTGTTCTTGCTAGCTATACATACCCCAAGTCTCAGTTAAAACAAGAAAACAGACTCTGGTTTTTTTTTTTGGTTCTGTTGACTGTGTAACAACTGTTCACTTCTCAGCAGTTTAATGTGATACCACAAGAGTTAGAAAAATGGCCTAGATAAGGTTGTGTGCACCATACCCTGGTGGAAAATACAGCAGAATAAAGTTGAAAGGATTTATTTCCAATGCACTGCTTGAGAAGAGGTTAGGAAGGCATAGCCGTCTTGTTATACAGATGATGTTCATTTATTTGGGTCTGCTGGTGGTCAAACACTTCAGACTTTACCTCTGAGAACGAACACAAAAGTGGTATCAAAGTGATTTTCACAACCTTCTTAGAAGCAGGCAAGCAAAAGACCTCAGTCTTAAATTAAGAATTCCATTTTGAAATAGAAGATTTCTGTGTATAATTCCTATGGTTTTTTAATGAGAACTTTTTTCTGTTTTCCTCTGTAACTTAATGGTTTAGTTACTGTTCTTTTGTTTTTCTTTAGGGCTCTATCTCCAAAAGGACAGTGCGTTTAAAATTCAGCATTAAATAAATAAAAGCCTGTCACTCTAGAAATCTGTAGTTGCATCACACTTGGGTCGTTTCTGTTGGCCACATCTTCATTTTGAAATCCAGTTGGGAAGTCATTTTCCTGGATTTTGAAACCATCCAGTGCTTCCTGTAATGCCACTTTGGGGTATTTCATTTTTGTCCTGCTTCCATCTTGGTCTGTTCTGCTCAATCCCTTCCTATTGCTCATTCCCAGTGGTGTTCCTGCCTTTTTCCTTGTTGGAAACGTGGGCTAACCTTTGCATCATACATACACTGGGCACTTCTCTCTTTGTTTACTGACTTCTGATGTTCACTTTCGCAGAGCTTTTGCTAATAGTGGTTATGAGGCATAGTTTTGGTTTCTTTTAAATAAAGAAGTGGCATCCTGTCATAAGGCTCTTCTGTTCAATTAAGTTATTTGAAGTTTATGTAGGTAATTAAATGAGATCCTCGTGTGTTTTTCTTACAGTGCTTTAGCTCAGCTGGGTGTGTCTTTACTCATGCAGCACGGTATTTTCTAACAGTTTGAATTAATTCCTTACTCTTACAGTTCAGTTGTAGATTTGAAAAATTTCCTATGGTTTCTAGGATAAAAAGTTTACTTACTGTGCCTTTAGTGGAGGCAAAGAAGAAAAAAATTAATAATCGTTCACTGAAATCTTTTCTCTTGTGATATGGTTCTCAGGCACCCATTCTTGGGGAGTTTGGGGAATATTCTATAGTCTGATGTTAAAAGACAGTTCAGAAAATGAGACTGTGGGAGCTTCCCATTGGAAAAGCCTTCTCTCTCCATTGATGGGCATGGAAATGTGCCTTCTTAAATGAGTGAATTAGGTGCCAGAAGCCAAGCTATAGGAAAATCGCTGCTCTTTCTTTTGAGCTCTTGTGACATGTGTTATTAAGCGTGAGGAGAATTAGAGGAGGATTCTCATAAGTGGCCTGAAGTAAGTTTCAAAATTCCCACCTGACTCTCTTCTCCAAGAGTTGAAGTAGTGCATAATCTTCTTACGCTTTGGAATCTGCATTGCTTTTTATTTAGGGACAGTCCTGAGTGACTCCAAACAACGACCTTCTGTATTTTAATCCAGGAAGAACAAGTTCTGTGTCCCAGAGAACAAAATCCCCCATGATATTTGCTGGAAGTTTGTACTTTGCAAGATTCTCATTTATATATCTCGATATAAATTTTAGTCAGTTGTGTTCCTGGAGACCAACTCCTACATCATTGTAACTTCTATTGAAAATCTAAGAAAATGTCAATATTCCATCCGAAGGACGAAGCTAAATATAGAAGTTGGGTTGTGCCTTTACACATACAGTGCTCATCATATGAAGGATGCAAAAGCTGCCATTTTTGTGTGTTTCAAAAAATAGCCAAGTATATAAAATAAGAGTTGAAAGAGAGATTTGTACTCAAAGGATTGTCCTCTCTTCCCACTTAAAGCTTATTCCTGCTTTTTTGTGCTTGTTATGAATACACAAATGGCATCCTGCAAAACCTTCTGTAATGCATTTTTTCTGAATGCCAGTCAGATAATACATGAAGAGCTCTGCTACATATCAGAGATGGGACTGGAGGTGAAAACCAGACATGGTTGGAATTGCCCTGGTGTAGCTGCAGAATGGCATTTCAGAGCAAGTTGGCCTCATGGGAACCTGGGAGCACATTTACAGTCTCTTTAGGCAGAATCTCTCTCTAGGAACAGTGATTCTCTGTTTCTTTGACAGAAGCTGCTGTATTGCTTGTACATAATTTCTAGTATTTCATTACTGTGATATAAAAACTAAGTAATTTTTCTTTAGGCCTGCAGGTAGAAGGTGAAGACAAACAAAATCCTAACAGGTGCAGGTATGGGTAAATAATGCATTATAAACTGCAATTTGCAATTGCTAAATAATCAAGCAAACCATGTAAAAAATTTGGGAGTGGCAGGAAAGTTATTGAGCCACTGAGGTGTGTGTATATATATATTTATATATATTGGTTCAGCAGTGTTTGCTTGATTTTTTTTTCTCATGAAAATCAGTGTTTTTGAGATAGTTTAAAATAATGGATATACAGAATATATTATATAGATACTTAGAAGTCAAATCAGCACACATTTTTGGGATTGGAATTTTTACATTATAGTGTCATGATGTGTATGATGACTTTCAAGTTGTGCAGAGCTTATACTTACAGGTACAGGTAGGGCAGTAGATAGAGCTTGTAGATGTACTAAGTTTTCATAAATCCTATAGCAATAATTAAAGCTGATCTGTTTTTCATGCCAAACATGGTTCTGGTATTTCAGTATGTTGTGAGGCATTGGCTTCATAAGCAATCATGTGTTTCTAATTCAGCAGTTTTAATTACAGGAAATTTAACGATAATGAATAGTAACAAAAAATAAAATATAAAGGAAAAAAGACAAAAGAGAGCTTAGTTTCCATCCCAAGAAAAGAAGCCTTTTGGTAATAAACTGGTGCCTTTACATTGGAAAATTCATTTGTTGTACTTAGAGCATATATGCTAAGTGTTAGCAGTAGTCCTTTATTTTGGTTTTGCTTTCCTTTTTATTTTTTCTTTGGTTCCCTCTTTATGGCTATAAATATCTATTTAATAATTGGGAAAACATGATGGTAAGGCGTGATCCTAAACAGGAAGGCAGCTGGTGCCTTAAGAGTTTGGTAATAGGATGTCAGATTTTGTCACGGCCATAAAATCAGTAATAAACTTAGGCAAGTTTTTGGCCCTGCTCAACAAGGGTTTTGCCATTGATTTCAGTAGAGTCAAAATTCCAGTGCTGGGGTGTGATAAGTAATAGCCTGAGTCAGAGCCTGTGGCAAGCAGAGGAAAGCTGCCTCTTTGGCTTGCCTTGGCTGAAATTTTTGTAGTCCCTGTGTCAGTATCATAGCGGGATCCAACCCCTGGCTCTTGTGCCTTTCCCAGCAGCCTATCTGATGATATGGCACAGTTTGACATGGTGGGACAGGCAGAAAGGTATGGAGTCTGCTGTTGGGTTGGTTTCCCTTTGTTTTCCAGAAGTGGTGGAAAAACAGCTGGAAGGAGTTGCTGATGCTATGTCCTCTCTGCTTTTAACTTTTAGCAAGTAAGACTTGGGTATCCCAGTTTTGTAGGACATCAAAAAATGAAATACCTAAGAAAGAAGTCTTCAGCAATTGGCACCAAACTCAGCATAAGGATGATAATGTGTAGGATCCTAGGCCTGGAAAGATGGCCAGTTAAAATACCAAATGATCCAATTGAACATAAAAAACAAATTCATACTATTGTTGGGGAATTGTGGAGGTCATTCTTTCATGGTAATTTATTTGGCCAAGAGCAGCAGCAGCCTACATTAAACAGATTTCATTCAAAATTATCTTTGATATAGAGCATAATCAATTAACCATGGTGATCCTCATGTCAAATGTTATAGCTAATGAATTAGTTTTACCTAACCCTATTGGTAGATTTATTTATGGGCTGCATATCCTGGCAACATACATAGATTTAGGACGTGAATAAAAAAGTGAACTGCTCAGTGATGTAGCAGCTGGTCTGGTAGCCACTTTTTTTGCAAATTGAATCAATCAAGTTACAAAAGTACAAACCTTCAAAAGACTGCAAATTCCAAGTAGTGTTTGACAGTCACATTCTTAATTTTCCACACCTTTATTAAAAACATCTATTGAATTAATTTTGAAATTGACTGAAGCTTCCTTTTAACTTCAGTGTAATTATACTTCCAGTTTAAGAGATGTTTCTTCATAGCCCTTCTTATGGAATGTTCAGTTGCAACAAAGACGTCAGAAACTTTAAAGACAGTAAAATTTTGAAACCTATTTTGTTGTCCACAGTGTTGTTTGAAGAACAAACGAAAACCTAAAGGGCTTGCTTTTCACACCTGAAATGCCTTAGGTTTTAAAGGAATCTCAGTGCTTTCCTTTGAAACTTACCAAAAAAACCTGATATTTTTAAACCCCGAGGATCTAAACTGAATCGCACCATCATTTCTGGTTTTTCTGTGCATGCTTATGAGCAAAGATCAGGAGACTAAGATAATAAGAATTTCTGTCATCTTTCTTTCTAAGTTAGAACATCTTGATTTGTTTCCTTATTTTGTTGTTCTTGGTGTCATGCCCTCAACTGCATGCTAAAAATTAACTAGAAGGATGGGAAGGCATGTTTGCAAGCTAATGAACTTTAGTCATTTTAGTTTCTCATGTTTAAATACAGCACATTATGTGCATGATATTTGTACAAAACTAATGTGATACAGTACAGAAGATGGAGCCAGGCTCTTCTCAGTGGTATTCAGTGAAAAGCTGATAAGCAATTCTATTTAAAGGTGATATGAAACAATGACAGCTTTTTACCTGGGGGTGGTCAGGATGCTCAGAGCGACTGTGGAGTCTCCATCCTTGGAGATATTTTAAATCCGATGGACACAGCCCTGAGCAACCTGCTCTGGCTGACCCTGCTCTGGCTGACCCTGCTCTGAGCTGCGTTGGTCCAGGCAATCTCCAGAGGTGCCTTCCTACCTCAGTTTTCTATGTGAATCTGTAATATGGCCTTGGCTAATGTAATAACTTTAAAGAATGTAGGAGATTTTAGGCTAATCTTTACAGAAACACAAATCAACCAGATTCTGAAATTGTATTATTTGCACTTACATTACAAAAAATATATAGATAATATGTATTAAGGGTAGTATTCAAAGCCAACCTTAAAACAGAAGTTGGTAGCTCTGTTACTAAATTAAAAACTGAAGTATTTTTAATTTTCATCATAAACAAGATGATTCTGAAGAGTAAAACCATAGAGGCTGAAAAAGCAGAGAAGTCAAAATATTAACACAGTGTTTGAAACCATGTCCTGGAGGCAGACATTAACCTGCTGAAAAGCATGTAAATTACGATCTTTTCAAATGCTGAGTTGCACAAATCATTCATAAAGTTGTTGTGTGTTGACTTTCCACTTTTTTTTTTTTCCTTCTGTTAAAAGCCTGTTTTCCCCTTGAAGCTGCCCCAGTCTTTTAGGAGCTGTGCTCTGTTGTTGAGTCTGGAAACTTTGGTGTGTGTTTATGTGGAGAGCTAAAGAGTTCAGTGGGGTCCAAGTGTGATATGACAATGTTGTTAACAGATTTATTTCTTGTACTGGGATGCCATTCAGAGCCTGAGCCCAGAGCCCCTCACTGTGTTAGGTGCCCTCAGCACAGAGCAGGAGACTTTCCTGCCCAAGGAGCTTCTCCTCAAACACGCAGTCAGGGTGAACTCCCCAACAGCTTCCATGTGTGACATTGGTATGTCACACGTTCCCTCAGCTTTCTGAGGGGCATTTGGGGTATATCTTCCCTTGGATTAATTATAATTTTTTAGGGAAACTGTTCATGAAGGTAAAAGGGACACAGAAGAGAGGAAAATAAATTAAGGAATGGAGTTATGACACATTTGGAACATCAGAATGAGCAGGTGGAGGAGTGTGTCTGATATCTAACACTTGGATAGTGTATTTGCATGCCAAAAACTGTTTTAAAAAACATTAATAGTTATGTACTTCCAATAGTTGAGAATGCAAAAATTTATTGATTCTTTTTTTTTCTTTTTTAATTCATAGGCAGAATATGCTAATAGCTGTGTGAGACATGGCTTCTAAAATGGTGCCCTTCACTGCATCATTATCTTAATGTCCTCTTCAGTAAACAAAGAAAAAATTCCAAATTTATAAATGGTTCTTTTGCCTTTAAATTAGCATTGTATATTTAGTATGTGTTTGTTTACGTATTTTTTTTCTTTCTTTCTTTTTTTTTTTTTAATTAAGTTTAAAGCAATAAACCAAAGCTTTGAATAACATGCATGGACATGTTTTAATATATTCATGAGTGATCAAAATACAGTACAGAAATCACATATGCTGCTCTGTTGCAACTTTCAAGGTTCAATCCATCATTCTGGAACCCAGGGGGCTGAGATTTGACATCCTGCCTAGAAACCATACTTCAGATTGGCTGGAACTGTGCCATCTTATGTTCAGGTTAAAAGAGCAGCTGTAATTTGTCTGGGTAGCACTTTAACTATGCACAGCAAATTGTAAAACCCATTTTCAGTAATAAACTGGAAGATAAAAAAGGTCCATTTGCTTCATTTCCTGATCTGTACAAGATTTTCATCATTTTGATACAATACCACTTGGAGTTTGATCTTATAATGTAGTAGATTTCTGTAACAATCTTTCTCAGATTAGCAGTTTTATTTAGCCTATATACACTTTGTAGAAGATTTCTCTCTTGGCATTTAGTGGAAACCTTTTTCTATTGTTCTTTGGAACTGAAAATATGAGAATAATTTCATAGTAGGAGTTAAGTTTATACGTGGTTGCCACAATAAATAAACCCTGATTGTAGTCTTTTTCAGTTGTAAATACCAGATGTGAAAATACTCTATCCTGTTCTCTTTTTCCCCTTTTATGTCTTAGTATGGCTTGATTGCAAGGGAGTAGCAAATGTAAGTATTCCCAGCAGCACAGTGAGATGTTTTTTATATATATATGTATGTAAGTATATATATAATTTTTATTTATGGCTTTGGTTTGTAAAGATTTTGTATTTCAGCATTTAGTGTTTGCAAGTGTGACTTTGTCTGAGTAGCAAGAAGGGAAGGCAAGGGAGTTTTCTGTGTATTTTAGGAACCCGAGTGAACTCATCCCAGGATAGACTTTCCTCAAGGGATTTGCAAATGAGCCCAGTTGTGGGGAGCCTGACCAGAGGCAGCCCTACTCACCTGAACATGGAGGCTGTGGGTTTTGTTTCCATTACTTTTGGATGTTGCACAGTTTGCGTTCCAGCTCTTGATTTTGATACAAGTCTGCAGAAGCTTTGTGTGCCCATAGACTGTAAAAACAGCTTTAAATACCATTCTACTTCAGTAGACAAGTAATGGCTTGACCGTTAAATAATTAGCCAGTCCTCCCTGAATCCTTGGTACATTTACTTCACCAACCTTCCTATAAGTGCCAGATTGCTGGGTTTTCATTTTCGCAGAGCTGCTTCTCTACCTGCATTTCTACTTGGACTTCTCTCTTTTAGCTCCACGGACCTCCCTATTTTTGGGTATGTTTTCAACTCTTAGAGTTTGTTAAACCGAAAGGAAAACCCCATGTCACTCTTCCTAAGCCCTGAGCCCCACCTCTGAGCTGAGGAGTCCCATTCACAGACGTGTCTCTGGGTGCTGCCAATGCATTGCCACGGCAGCACCAGGGAAGGCTCTTTCTTCCCCTTACCCTTCCCTCCATTCCACGGGGCTTTCTGACACTGTTGACCAGACGCTTGTCTCTGTTACTCCATTGTTGTAACTCAGCCTACCCTACTGAAAATACATTCTTGCAAGATGTTTATTTCCTTTAACCCTTTGAAAATGCCTCTGGATTAAGAATTTATGCAACTACAGTGTACTTGTACTAGGCATGTAATTTGCTGGGGTAGCCAAGCCAGGGAAAATGAAATGTGTTTCTGTATATTCCATCTTCCCCTACCACAGTGAAGCGAGAGCAGGCTGCAGGGTAGCATTGTGTGTTTTGGTGGCCACACAAGCACTCGGTATTCACTGGAGACTTGGAGGTACGACAGCTGCATATAAATATGCATAGTTGGAGAGATTCGTGCTTGTGCCTCGTTCTAGGGCTGATTGGCTGTGGTGCAGCCACTGCAAATCAATGAGCATTTCCCTCGTCTATCAGCTGCTCCCTTGCTTGGAAGCAGACAAAATGGTTAAAACACCAACAGCCCACAGAGGGCTCCTGAGTGAGGGAGACTTGTTTGCTACAGCACTCAAAACATTTCCCTGAATCTACAGTAGCTCTCAGTAGATGAATTTAGCACTCAGCAGATAAATTTAGCTCCCAGTGTGCTGGATTTAGAAAGAAAAACTAATATAGATGAATACATTCTGTTCAGCCAGCATATTTTGTTTTGCAACAATACACATGTCTTATTTGAACTGCAATCTGGTTGCAAAGCATTTTGCGAATGGTGCATTGGTCATAAAAATGAGTCATGCTTGCTCATTTTTTAAAAAGCTCTCATCTACTGCAGATTGAGGAAAAAGGTATTGAGCAATTCACTGGAGAAAGTATTGGAATTTCAGCCATCTCTGATGAGCTCTGGGCAGATTTGAAGGTAGACTTTCACAGTGTTGCAAAACTGTAGCAGCTTTCCCTTTGTTACATGCATATCTCACTATGTGATGTGCACCACCCTGCTCATTGTGGCTTAGCTCATGTGCCTTGTGGGCAGGGTTTCCTTGGAAGGATTTGCAGGCTGGAAGCTGAAGGTATGGCTAATGGCTGTTGGGAAGAGCTCTTGAGTAGGATAAAATCATGACACAAAATCCATTGTTTCATGACTTCATTATAACCTTTAGCTTTCTTCCTTAACCTGGAACATGTCACAAGGAAAGTGGGACTAGATTGCTTATGCATGATAACAGGGTGGCTGGCTTGCTTATGATAACAGTAATGATAACTATTTCAGGAGCTGGGAAACTGAATAAGAAGATGACGATATAAAATAAAGACATCAAAAAAAACCAGGAGCTGATGAGATCATTTGAACAATTTTATTTGAACATAAAATGGTCAGGGAAATGAAAAGAAAAATGCTGTGATATGACAAGCTGGCTTTCTAAAATATTATCCTCAGTAAATGAGTATCTTATAAGTCTAGCTTCCAACACATCTTCCAGAGCTTTTCTTGACAAAGTATTTCCACTACGAGCAGCAGAATGATGATTATAAAACTTTCTTTCAGTCTCTCAACGTTTTTAAAAGAAAAAAAAAAAAAAACATGTTAAAGAATGGGTTGAAGAGCAAATATCTCCTTTCAATTGAGTTGGTGCTGTATTGTGCAGATCTAATTTACTCGGGAGGTTCTCTGCTGCTACAGTGATGATTGCTTTATAGTAGTGATTCCCAATCCTATTTAATCAAAGGACTACTGAACCTCTTGGAGAACACAAACCAAAGCCCTTCCTCTTAATGATAGTGCAGTGGTTTTCTTTTACCAATAGATAAAAATGAAGCAAAACTTTGGAAGCTCTTATGAGGTGTGTTTTCCCCACTTCTTTGTGTACTGGCTTTCATGTGAAGAGATATGCATATGTTTTCTTCTCTGTTTTTAAATCCTACTATATTTTTGGAGTTTATCTTGTAATATCTTACAGGCTACCAGCAGGTTTTAGTCAGTATGTCGAGGAGTGCTGCAAGGAAGACCACAGAAGGCTGGAGGCCTGGTTCCTGTGTTTGCCAGGAGCCTTGCCCACCAAACCACAAAGCATTCTGTGCACAGTTACTCTTTCTTCTAGGTGGTAAATTCTGCTTTCAGCAAGAGAATGCAAAGTGGAAATCTCTCAGGCATTGTGTGGGATTTTAGCAGCTCTCCTGTGTGCAGGATGAGGTGAAGTGGTGCATCTGGAGGGCATGCAGGTGGGCAGTGGTCACTCACCATGCCTTCTGGCTCCTTTCTTCCAGGAGGAGCGGGAAGGTATTGGGAGTAAATCCTCCTGCTGGAAGAGGAGAGTGACTAACCACTATCCCACATGGACCTCACTGGGAGCTGCAGGAAGGGGCCGGAGAGGGATTGGGACCACACTGCCCTGGCAACCCCTTGTCCCTGGCTTGGCCCCTGCAGCCTCCAACCCCAGTGAAAAAAAGGATGAAGATGCAGAAGACAGTTCTTTGTTGCAGTAATGTTTGGGTCACAGTGGAATCAAGGAGAGGCTTCTGCTGACTGAGGTCCAGCTTTTTCTTGGTGCTAGTTTTGAGTCAGGCCATCTTTTATTTTCCTTGGCTATGTTAAGATGGTTTTGCAGATAAATAGGAATCATGGAAAGCTAATGGTGAGTCACAAAGATGCAACTGTACTTCTACAAGGGCTTTGTGAGTGCTGCAAGGCTGAATACCCTAGAGCATTAGCCTCTACAAATATATTGAGGGGAAATTAGTAGTTAGCTTTACTTTCAATAGTCTGAGATTTTTGCATATAGACCCAACTTCAGTGTCTTCTCCTCTGCCGTGGGATCACACCAGGGCATCCTGCTGCTGCAGATCCTTACCTTCCACAACCCACTTCACTCATCTCTCCTTTCAAGATTTTTGTGTTCTTGGCAACAACTACAGAGGAAATTAAAGGCTTTATTTCCAAACTATGTTCAAACATGGAGGCCAGTTTCTGAAAATCCAGTTCTAAAAGCTTCAGCTTGTATTGTTTTCTGTGCTTCCCTGCCAAGATCTCCTTGTTGTGGCAAAATACTGCCATCTGTAAGATATATCAAACTAGATACATTTTAGTGCGTTGGTACTTGAGAATGCCATACGCTCATCCATGGCCTTGTTATGGTTTAAGATTGTGCCAGACTTCATGGCATGCAGAGCCTTGTTTTATATGGTTGGTTGGTTGTGTTTTTTTCCCTTTTGATTCAGTGTGGCCCAGCTTAAAAGTTGCAGTGTGGGGTGCATCCATAAGTTAGGGTAATTTCATATGGATCTGTTATATGTAAATGGACATTGTGGCTGGAGCACAACTGGCCATTTCTTCCCATTCTTGTGATAAAATTTTAAGCTGCTATTTTAAACATTCTTGATATTGCTTAGTAGGTTATAAATGATAAAATGAGCTAGATAAGAGATGTTTCACCTGTGCTTTGTTATGGGAACAGGACCAAACAACCAATATAGATGCAGTCTAAGTTGTTTAAACAGACTCACCATCATCAGGTATTACTTTCCTCTTACCTTGAGAAACTTAGAGAATAAACAATAGACTAAGGTTGACTAGCTCAGTACATGGGATGTGGAAAGTATTTAGTATCAGCAAAGCAGATATCCTGCTTAATAAACTTGCTGCTAATTAGAAAGACTATCTGGTTTGTTTTAAAATTCATATCAGCTCGGGTATAGAGGTTTTACAGTTTCATTCCTAGGAAACAAATTTTGTTTGAGAAACACAAACATTTTAGCTTCTGGGGTTTTACTGGTTCACTGGAAATCATTTTTATTTATGATTTTGTCTGTATTAGGCACATGATTTACGAACAGTTTTTGCCTTCATCACCTTTTCCTCTTCATTCTCCTTTCTCTTCCCCTCACTTCAGCAGATTTACCTGTCTGATAGAGATAATAATTTGTAATAACTCTGTATCTGAGGAGTTGTACTGGCAAAGTCATAGTGGCTACCTCTGGCTGCTATCTCTGCATAGGCAGTATTTCTTCATGATATAGTTGAGCTATCTTATTTAAACAGATTCAGGTGCAGGGCGAAAATTCCAGTCTTCAGTAAAGAAGTGGCTATCATTGTCCCAAATGGAGCAATGTTTAGAATTTTTATTTTTTGCTCCGCATTTGATGAAAGCTTTGACAAAGGGTGTTGAGCAGTATGGTGTGATGGTACATAATTTTTCGAGGAATTAACAAGAAATAAGATGGTACTGAAAATAGCATGGATTTCACAGTTGCTTTGGAATTCTGTACAGAAACCACACGTGATATGTTTCTTTCTTTTCTGCTTTATTCTTTTTCCTTTGTTTTTGCTTTTCTTTAACTGCATGTGTTAATAGCTATAGGAACATCAGTTTTTGTATCAAAGACTAAAAAATGTTGCACACAGCAAAATAGTACTGGCTAACCAGTTTGTCTGGCTGAAGGTGTATAGGGGGAGGAAAAGACACTCCATTTTTTGTGTTCAAGCCAGCCAAGATAGCTCATCTATGCACAGAACATTCCAAGGGCAGCAGGGGAAAATCTACATACATAAGATTTGCTCAACCCTTATCACTCAGGAAGTGGGAGGAATGGTCTTTAGATTGGCATTCTGGTCTGGGTTATCAGAGACTTAGGCATGGTTCCTGAGTTATCACAGATATCCCGATGTTAAGTAGCATAAGTAGTTTTCCTATGCCTCAGTTCCCCATCAGGTAAAAATAGGGATCTCTTACAGGGCTGTTGTGGGGATAAATACCTAAAGCTTGTTAAGTGCTTGGATTATTCAGTAATGAAGCTTGTCTAAGTACCTCAAAGCACAGTTTAGGCTGGAATGTGTATATGCTGTAACCATGCACCAGGGACTTCCCCAATAGCTTGGAAGACAGAGGGCCAATGCGCCTTGGAGGATGGAAGGATCAGGAATGCACTGCACAGTTCTTGTGTAAGAACCAAGAGACGCTTCTTGGTGGAAGACAGTTCTGTGAGATGTGGCTGGACATGATCTAAGTAGAAAATAATTGAATTTCTTTGTTCAAGGAGATGTCAGGGAATGAGAGAAAGCTCTTAGGAAATTCGTGGAGGAACAACACAAGCAAGTACTTTATAAGACAGAATATTTCTAGAATTGACGCTTCTTTTTGGAAGTCAGATATGCAGGAACAGAAAATGGAAGAAAATCAGGCAACAGGATATAACAACAGAAGGATATTTCTTCTGGCAAACTCTATAGCTCCCGACATAACTGAGGAGTTGGAAAATGAGAGGAAGAATATGTTGGAGAAGAGGGAGAGAGTAACAGTAGCAGCTACTGCAGTGCTGGTGTCAATTCATTGTATTTGACTAGTGAAACACTAGTGTTGTGGATGAAGTTGTGCAG
The DNA here is from genome assembly GCA_026261815.1 of Monarcha castaneiventris obscurior. Taxonomy (NCBI): domain Eukaryota; kingdom Metazoa; phylum Chordata; class Aves; order Passeriformes; family Monarchidae; genus Monarcha; species Monarcha castaneiventris. The sequence goes on from JAMPIT010000575.1 coordinate 11,311,219, forward strand.
AGGAGGACATCACAGACGGATCAGAAATCAGAAGATTTATAGTTTGCAGCAAAAAAAAAAAAAAACATTTTGTGTGAGAAGATTACTGTATTAGAAGAGTAATTATTGAAATACTTCTCGCCAGCTGAAAAACCTCCGCAGGGAATCTGTCTGTTTTAGCAAAGGGAAGAAGGGTGCTCTAGAGATAACAGAGCTTTCTCAAGGTTAAAGGCAGAGGTCATGGTGGTGCTGTAAATTCCACCAGCTCCAGCTGTCTGTGCTGGGCCCCGGGAGGAGACCTCAGGCTGGCTGGGAGAAGGAGCCTGGCTGTCCATGGGCGACGGAGCCACGGCGTGTTCCTTAGTCAGGATAGTGCAAAGGGCATCGTAAGTAAGTGTTTGGCCATGGAGGCAACAGGTTCCTGATGTAAAAATAGTTATGGGTGGGGGATGTGACTTGTGTGGAAAAATACTGAGAGATGAGGCAGTCAACAAAAGGGAAAGCAGCGGGAATACTGAAGCTGTACTGGGAAAGATGAGCTGGAATTTTTCTAGGAACAGATATCAAAGTTTTAAGGTAGAGAATAATCTTTAGGATAAAGTGTAAGTACAGAGAGTTTCTGACTGGATTTGGAAGATGAAATATTCAAGTATTATCTTTGAGAACCTCAGGGATTAGAGTTTTTTTTTTCTTGTTTTGTGCTTTTATTTTCTTTGTTTAGCTAAACCATTCCGTTTCATAGGAAAAAACCAAAAGTACAGAGTGACTTGTCATTCCATCTCACCTCCTGTATAACACTATATTTGGATAGATTTGCTATCCGAGGTTTTTGTTTGGTTTGTTTGAGGGGGTGAGCAGCAAACAGAATGTAAATTTCTCCTGTTTAGTCACACTAGTGAAAAAATGGGTGATTTGGCGTTTAACTGTCAGGTCTATGTACTGTTCCTGTACAAACCTTGTTTAACAAGGATTTAAGTAAATACAAATGAAGTATTGAAAGCAGAAAACATCTGGAACATTTTAAAGATGCAGCGAAACATAATGTGATTATTTTCTATCCAGTTAATTATACCTATTATGAATTAAAAAACATTCCACTTTGCAGTCTTTGTTATGTAACTTGTGGCTTTTCTGTTCTTTGAAATTCAGCTTTCCATTCATGTGGTATATTAAAAAATGTTACAAGACAAATTACAAAGCTCAACTGAAATAATGCCAAAAATCTTAACCAAGTTACTCTACTAGATAAATTACTAATATAGTGCTTAATGGTCTGCTTTTTTTTTCTTAATCAGAAAGAAATGGTAATGTAATAAGCCAGGGCTGAGCAGGATGTATTTTGCTTTTTCTGGTGTATGGTTTAATGGAGTTGCACCTATAGTGAGGTATTTAAGATCAGTTTGTGAGCTACTATTCCTGTGTAGTATTTTGTTTTCACCAGTCTGGAACAGGTATGTAAGATATTTTTGCCTCTTGCTGGCATTTGGATGAGGGGTTTCTTCTCCATGAGGAGACACTTTGGACCTTGGAGAAGCTGCAGGGAACTACAAGAAAGCAGAAATTTGCTGTTTGCCTACTGAAGGGAAATGAAGAGGGTGATTTTCCAGGGTGGTTTCCTGGCTGTGTATCTGCTCCAGGTGCCCCACAAAGTGACTGCAATGGAGAGTGAGCTGTAGGGAATGGTGACTCAGTGGGAGGTGTGGATGTGTCTTCCAATCCTCCTCCAAATGCAGTAGAGGTTTTATTTCTCTCTTTTTCTGCTATAATGGGTTTACAGCACAATCCAACCCCTAGCAAATATATTAAAATAAATGATGGTTTAAATATTTTACAAGTAAAAAAGACTTAAAAGACTTTGTCCTTTCTTTTTTTAGCAGTGAGTGAAACTACTACTAACAAAATGAAAACAGTTACATAAGCTTTGTGTTGATAAATTGGTCATTGTTGGAGTATTGCAGGAATCTGACTGCAAATAGCAGCACCAATGTTTAAGTCTAGTTTTACCCCTAATTTATGAACTGAAGAGATCTTGAAGCCTTACAAAGTAGAATAGATCTCACTGGGGAAAGAAGAGTTAAGTTTCCACCCCCAAATCAGTCATAATTTGCAAAAAACTTGAAGAACTCAAATTCATTTAATGAAGTGTTTGGTTCATTTTTCTGTATTATGCTTTTGAGACACAACCATTCACAAAATAAATTTTTTAAAAACAATTTGAAAATCCATATAATGAAAATTTCTCTAAAGAGTTTGTGGTTTTTTTCACACAAATGCATGAGAAAGAAAGAAAGAGTTTGGTTCTTCTCAGACCTTAGTATTTACCCGAAATACAAAAAATACCATGAACACCTTTTTGCCCTACAAAATTATCCAGTCCAGGTTTACTGGTATATGAGGTATTGGTAGGTAACTTCTTCGTGGTTTTTTTGAATTAAATATGACTTCTCAGTCTTTTCAGATTGACCATGTTCAGCTGGAAACATGAATTACAAAAAGGAGTATTTTTTTAAACATTAAAATTCAACAATTGCCAGCATTTTTGATGACATTTAGAGGATTTTGTTTGCTATTTGTGCATGCACTTATTACCATCTCCAGTGTTGTTAACCTCTTCCTCCTGAAAAGTGTAAGTTGATTTTTTTTTAAATCAAAAAATTTTATTTGAAATACCACTTTTTTAGACTGCTTTATACTGTTGAGTTCTGCGCCATGAACTATAACTTCCATTTTTTGTAGCTCTTCTGTGGGGTCAGACCCAGTCTTGTTTGGTAAACATGCTGTCATTCAGTTGGGAGAGTGGGTGCGTGTCCTGCTTGGGTGCTGTCTTGCATGTTGGTTGGATTGCCTCTATTGCAAACAGCAAAAATATGATTACCAGAGCTCTGCTGCTGAGAAAAATGAACCTGCTTAGGTGGGGTTTTGGTGCTGAGGGGTTGCTGGTCTCTCCCAGGCACCTGAGAGCTGCCACAGTGAGGGTTCTGACTGCAGCACCCAGCCGGAGTCACCCCTCACCCTTGGCAGCATTCAGCTCTTGCCTGCCTCGGCTGTAAAGTCTCAGCAGCCCTCACTCTATTGAGCCATGTTCCCATTTCACGGGAGCTTCAGCCAGTCTGAGGTCCATCTCCAGCCTGTCTCTTCCCTTCACTCTTGGCAGTGTAGGGCTGCTATCCCTCCCAGCAGAACTGAGGCAGAGAAACCAGTATCTCTGCCTTGTGTCACTGCCAGCGTCCCAGGAGCACTGGGGGAACCCTGGGAACACTTGTTAGGTTCAGCTGGTCGAATTCTAGGGTAGTGCTACAGATAACAACTGGGAAAATAAACATCATGCCCCCAAGAGTGATGCACCATGGTGTTTCTGAATCCACCCTGAAAACAGGAACCCAATTCCAAGCTGGGAAGCTGTGGGTAGCTGACACGGGTTGAAAGAGTTGCATGCTGTAAGGCAGGAATTTGCAGCTCTCAGAATTCAATGGACATGCTTGTTCTTGTGTTTGTAACCAGCCAAGTATGTTGCTGGTGTAAGAAGATGCATGAAGCCCATTGCAGTATTAGACCAAAAAAAGGCCATAAAAACACTGTGCAATGAAATCTGTGCTGTCCTGAAATGCCTTGATGATACCACAAAGGTATTCAACTGGGATGCTTCCTGTTTCCACAACGTTTTTAAGCAGGCATATGAACTGATAGCTTTGTCTTACCCATGCTTAGATGGAGGATTTGCAAAGCCATTTTTTACAGGAAGACTTGAGTCTCTAATAATAAAATAAGGTGGATTTTAATACTTCAAAAAGTCCTTACTGTAATTATCTAGTGTGCATTTCTGTTGGCCCTCCATTGTTATTTCTTTTCCTTTCTTCACATAAACGGGTGTGGAATGAGATGGAAGAAGTTCAGGCATTATAATGTGCATTCCAGGATTGCTTGTGCTGAGCTGACTTTAATGTCTACAGGACTAGGGTCAGAAAAGCCAGTTTAATTATGTACAAACATCCAAGAGCTATAGACAAGAACTCCAGCTACTGATAAGAGTAACCCCAGCACTGATGAGTGTTGCAAAATAAAGACCCCCAGAAACCCAGTTAAAGGCATCTTTGTTTCTAACCCGTGACTTTGTAGAAGTCCTGACACTTCGGGTTTAAAAATTAACAATGTAGACCTGAAGTGAAAATAATACTTTGGAAGCAGGGATGAAACAAACTCTTCCCTTTTCATCCTTCCCCAATGATTTGCAGGCAAACACCACCCCAGGCAACTTCCGAACTTCCATAATTGCATTGAATTCCTTGTTAATTGGCCTTTTCTCTTGCTTTTGAGTTCTTTCTTGAGTAATGCCTGCTTTATAATGATTTGTGTGCAGACAATAAATGTAGAGATTTAATAGGATGAAGGCTGTGGCTCCATATAACGATATTTAGCCCTTAACTCCCATTGAAATCAATACCTTTCCAAATCTCATTATGACTTAAGATTAATATGCATAAAATAGGATTATTATTAAATGTTTGAGGGATAAAAAGAGAATAAAAGCACTATTCTCCTCCAAAGGGATTGTGAAAATTGTATCTTTAGAATTGCATGATAATTGTCCCAGTAACTTGATGCTTTTTACATCATATGTGCTCAGTTTGAAAATAAGAATTTGGTGACCGTGTCTGCAAACTAGAAGGGAAACTTGCTTCATTTCTTCCTTGGATTTCATCACAAATAAAAACCCCTGTTTTCATCAGACTCTTTATGATGCCTGTTCCTCCAGAGAAAGTGGGGATAACAGTTTGTGATTCACTAGAAGGTAAAGAATCCAAATTATTTTCTCTAAGCAGTGCTGAGATAAGTTGACTGAGGAGGAGTGAGCAGTATCTTTTGCTTGGAAAGAGGCTGTGACACAAATAATGAAGGAAGTGGAGCTGCTGCTTTTTTTTTCCCAGAGCAGAGTGGGGCTTTTGGCTGGTTCAGGAGTTCTGGCAGCAATTCTGGCATCAGTGGGGATGGGTGGCCATCATAGTTCTGAGACCTGGCCAAATCAGCAAATTGCATCCTGTATCTCATCAATGCATTTACTCTTGTGAGTTTTTGTGTACGTCATGTTGTTAGTGAAAGGAACAGCAAAAGTACCCACAAGTCTAACGGGGAAAGATAGTTTGCTCTCTAATGCTAAACAAATGTAATCATCAGGAGCATCCGTGCTTGGTTCTGGAGTCTAACCATGAGTGATTGAGGTTGGTGGGACATAACTGATGACATAACAACATTGTCAGGAAAAAAGGGAGATGCACAGTTATTGGCTGTTGCCTTTTAGTGCACGTAGTGATAGTCTTTCTCAGGCAAAAATGGCTTTCTCAAACTGTACAGATTCTGGTTATGTTTTCTGTTGGTTTTAGATTAGGGGGTTTTTGGTTGTTTTTTTCATAGTAAAACTCATTCCACTCCCATGTAGGACCTCAGAACAAAGGATTATGCACAGCAAATCTTACAAAAGCACAGTCTCCAGTTTAATTTATCCTTTATCTTGTCATCAGTCATCTTTTCACTGTTTTTGCATTTGCTCAAGCTCTCTTGATGTTAAACTGCTTCCCTGCAATTAGATCTGAGCAGAGAAACAGTTTTATCTACAGTTATATGCACAGTCCAGTGGTGCAAACTCAGTAACAGGGCTGGGCTTAGGACTCCTGATAAGTCTTTCTGAAATCATATAGATGTTCCCAAAAGTCACAAACAGACAGGTGGCTAAGGAAATAGTGAGGACATGACCCTTTAGTTCAAAGTTGTTTGACCCAAATCACAGTTTTTAAATTAAGATAAACTAGCCTGACTACATCAGAAGGCTGCTAATGTAACAAGAGATACCTTTATTTTAAGCAGGATACACTCGAGGGTTTGCTGGATACTGGTCTGATTTGACAGGGTTTGCACTTTGTCTGTACCTTTTCTTGTTCCTGTTTATTGGTCCATTCCAAAATTCTCAGCATCACGGTCAGTGATTTTGCTTTTAGTGAAAAATGTAAGGCATGTTGGCCAATGCAAGTACATGGAATGATGTTCCATATGCCAGAAACTGCTGTCTCTTATGACTGGTAGAGAGGTGATAGAACTCTCCTTCTGTGTCATCATAATCTTTTTTTCAAGAGTCTTTTGCTGACATTGTTTTTGAGACTTCCAATTATAAGACTCAGTTTCCAGAGTCCAGGATTGAAACTGTGTTTCTCTCTTTGGGGTCAATAAGTGTGTAGTGAAACGCTCCCAAAAAACCCTTCTGTCATACCAGTTTGCAGAAAGGATGGAATGTGCTGTCAGTTATTCCTTGGCCTTGAGGAGGATCATCTACATCTTCCAGCACTGGAGCTGGTGATAGTGGTTGGCAGATATCATTCTTCCTAACAGAATCTCTGAAGATTTTATCCAATCCAAACGCACTGATTAGAAATTTACTTATCAAGAGAATTATTTGCAACGTGCTTGGTGTTTGTTTGCAACTGAAACCTTTGAGCAGGGCCTTGAATATATAGTCTGATATAATGCTGAGTTGTCTGAAAAAAATGAGTCCATGTGACCCAAATTAAGTATTCACTTTTCAGCTTGATCTCTTGGCACTGAGGAACTCATCTGGGACAGTGTTATTCCTGCAAAGGAATTTGCTGAACTTGAGTTGTGCAGTGTTTGCAACACAGTCAAAGCATTCATGATTAGATTATATGGGCCATAGCAAAATTATCACCTTTTTTCTGTGAAGATTTGAATACTACTTGTTTAATGTCTCTCCAGACCAAAGGTTAATCAATGAAATTTACACAAAATACCAGTACTTGAACTTCTTGAATGTCTGTTTGTGCATGGGCTGAAGAGGAGTTCCCATGGAAATAGTGTGACTAAGTAAATTAACAGCTGCAGCATATTCTGTACTCATTGAAGAAGTAAAAGTTGCTCAGGAAGGCTAACACTTGGCATTTTCTGATGTTAATATACATCACATTACAGTCTTAATAATGTCCTTTTGGCATGGTGATTGTTTGAAATGCTATAGAAAGTAAATGAACTCTGTATATTTCAGTGCCCTGAAGAACATTTAATGAGAAATAGATGGTCTTTTTTTCAGCCGTTGAACATCTGAATATCCTTTATAATGATAGTTACACATTGGAATTTGAATAAAAATACACAAAGGTTGATACCACCTATAAAACTGAGAGTCTCAAACCTTTCTTTGAATACCATGTTTTAAATGATTTTGCTGCTTGCAATTTCTGTATATGAGTAACCACTCATTACTAAATTTTTTCCTTCAAAAGTATCAGAGAGATAAATCAATGACAATGAAACTTGTTTTTCCACTTTGCAGGTTTCTTTTGCAATTCAGCTCAGGCCAGTGAATTTTGTTTAACTGACCAGGTAAGCAAATACGTGTAGTCTTTTTTCTTTTTTTCAGAGAAATGTTTTCCAGACACTTGACAACTAATTCTGAGAGGCTGGTGTTCTAATTGTTGGAGAAAATTGGCAAAATCTGTTATAAATATGTTCAAAATGCTTTTGTTAGTTTGTAATTAAAAAAAAAAAGTTGGAATATGAAGAGTTCTACCTTTTTCAATTATAAGATTTTCCATTTTCCAGATGTTTGTATTTTTATTCTTTATCTCCCTTCTTTTCTTTTGTCCTTGTTTGGTCACATTTTACATTGATATGTATGGGACTTTTTGTTTTCTTTGAAGTCTTACTAGTGGAACTTTTTTTTTGCTATCAATTTTCCTCTACCTACCACTTTCAGCCCTGCAAATAAAACTGACTGCTGAGAACTCCAAGGACTGTACTTTAACACCATGGGAATGGCAAAACAATGCTGTAGTGACTGTTGGGAAGTAGAGATGGCTTTGGAAATCTATTAACAAAATAAATTCAGAAATTAATGCAGCTAATGATTTGGTTTGATTGGTACTAAAAAAAATTAAGGTAAACCCCCCAACTGCACTCTTACAGTGCCCAGGCTTACAGGTGGGATTCTGTGTTTTACCTATGGAATTTCAGTTTGGATGTGTTGTTGTAGGTAGTTTGCAGAAAACACTTTTTGTCTATCTCTTTTATGTTATGGGTTTTAGGTTATGGGTTTTAATGAGGGAGTTGGGCATTATAATTTACATGCAGTGCAGCTTTAATGTTGCCTACACAAATGTGATAATTTTTGATTTTTTTTTAATAGAGTGATGTGGACAAAATGAATTAAAGTTGCTATTTTGGATGGAATATTATGTTCACAGTATATAGGTGTGGTTTGCCTTAGCTGAAGAGTTTTGTGCTTTGTGATAGGCTTCTACTAGCCCTGGCTAGAATAACCAAATACAGCCAAAATAGTAACTAAGATCATGGTGTTCCTTTGCAAGTCTTTCTCTTATTTTATGTTAAACTGTTCCGTAGATCTAACTTTCTATCAGTACTGTTCATCTCACCTTTAAATTAAGATAAACTGTTCTTTGATCATCCTCTCATCATTCTACCTTCTTGACACTGGGTTTTTCTGTGGTGCTGCCAACACTTAGAAAGCTTTCTCTGACTCAGTTCACCAAGGAGAAATTTCTTCCATTTGGATCTTGTCCTGAAAATTTGCTTCAGACCCATTGCTCCCAATACCTTCTATTTCCTTTAGAAATATGGATGTCTGCTTCAGCTAGTGCTGCCTTTTGGGTTGGCCTAGTGTGATATTCCTGGGTTTTGTTTTACAAACCAGTCTGCAATCACCCTTGCAAGGAAGGAGAAAATCCTGGTTTAAAAAATATCTAGTAATTTCGAATGTTAAGTCTTGAGAACTTCTCAAAAGCATTTAACATTAAAAGTTTGACAAGTGATCAAAGAATAAAACAATTTTTTTTTTCCCCCAAGACTGTGCACTCTTTTTCTGGATCTTTGGTATATCCAAATCAGTAATTTTGCCAAGATCCATTATTCTGCAGGCTACAAATTTTCTTTACGGTATTTTGTTCAAAACACTTCAAGATAAAATTATCAACAGTACATTAATCCATTATTAATACAATTTTAACAACACTAGCAAAAAGATGGCTGTTGATATTGTCTGATCTTCTCATATCAAGGTGTCTCCTGCAGAACATGTCATGGTGTTTGTGTTACAGATATAAATTGTAATGAAATTGTAATGCTTTGATTTATTTGGAAAAATAATTGGTTTATTTATCAATATGAAACATCCAAGAAAACAAATCATTATGGCTCAAATAGATAATTTAATTTAATTTTTTTAAGACTCTTTCTTTAAATATCATTAATCATTTTTCTGAAACAAAAATCAATGTAATTTAGTAAGACTTCAACAAATATGTCTTTGACAGGACAATTTTTAAAAATTATTTTAATTAAAAGACTGAAAAAAAATTAATCATTAAAACCTTATTTTTTGTGAATAAATTATTTTCTCCCACCTCATCGCTGCACGTTCCATACTCTCTTTCTTTGGCAACCATTCTCAAAGACTGCCTGGTCTATGTTTCTGGATAAAATATGTCTGGCAGTCAGTGATATTTTTTTCAAGGAAACAAGTCCAAAGGCAGAGATTAGATCCCCAAAAAAAGTTTCATACAAATTGGACAAGTTCAAGAAGTGGCCCATGGGAATCTCATGATATTTAACAAGTCCAAGTCCAAGGCGCTGCACCTGGGTCAGGGCAACGCCCAGTACCAATCCAGGCTGGGGATGAACAGATCCAGAGCAGCCCTGGGAGAAGGACTTGGGGGTGCTGGTGGGTGAGAGGCTGGACATGCCCCAGCCGTGTGCTCTGGGAGCCCAGAAACCCCCCGTGTGCTGGGCTGCACCCAAAGCCCCGTGGGCAGCAGGGCAGGGAGGGGATTCTGCCCCTCTGCCCCGCTCTGCTGAGACCCCACCTGCAGTGCTGCATCCAGCTCTGGGGTCCCAGCACAGGAAGCACAGGGACCTGCTGGAGCCAGGCCAGAGGAGAACAACAAGGTGATCAGAGGGATGGAGCAGCTCTGCTGTGAGGAAAGGCTGAGAGAATTGGGATTGTTCAGCCTGGAAAAGAGAAGGCTTTGGGGTGACTTTATTACAGTCTTTCAGTACCTGAAGGGATCCTGCAAAATGGGGAGAGACTATTACAAGGGCCTGGAGTGACAGGACAAGGGGGAATGGCTTCAAACTGACAGAGAGTAGGTTTGGATTAGATATTAGGAAGATTTTTACTGTGAGGGTGATGAGGCCCTGGCACAGGTTACCCCGATAAGCTGTGGAGGCTCCCTGGAAGTGTTCAAGGCCAGGTTGGATGGAGCTTTGAGCCACCTGGTTGTAGTGGAAGGTGTCCCTGCCGATGGCAGCGGTGTTGGAACAAGATGGACTTTGAGATCCCTTCCAACTCAGGCCATCCTGTGATTTTATTATTCTGTGAACTGTTTGCTGTCCTTGGTGGCTTCATTTATGGCCATCTTTGCCCTTGATGGTGATGATTGTAGGTTTTATGAATTAGAAAAAATGAGCTAAAATAGATACTTCTGCTCCATGGACATAACATATCTTTGGATGTATTCCAAAGATATGTGCATTTCCATGTCCATTTCCATGAATTAATTGTATCCCAGCTAATGAACAAGTCTGTGATTAAGTAACCTGGCTGAATACAGGTGATGATCAACAGCTCAGTGTGGAGGGCAATGCTGGTCTTTAATACTAGTATTGAAATGGATGCTGACTTGGCACCTTTCGTATCTCTTTACCAACTCAAAATGGGAATCAAAGTATTTTAAAGATTTTTCATGTTTTTGATGAGCCCCCTATTCTGTTGATATTCGTGGGGTAGGATGCTGTGAGCCTGCACGACTGCCTGGTGACAGAGATATTGGGTTGCTCTTGCAATGCTGTGCAAGAGCAGAATTTTCCATAGATATTTGATCAGCAACAATTCTTACAAGAATTAACTGTCTGGCAAAAAGCTGTATTTTAAAGTTTGCCAGGCTACTGGCATTCTCAGAGGCTTTGAAAGCCTGCTAAAAGCATGGTTGCATTGTTATTATGCAATTTCTGTGCAGTACACAAATTGTGAACCAGGAATTATCTATATGGACATAGAAAATGCAACAGGAAAAGGCTTATTTTTAATATTTTCATTTTAAATCTCTTGATCAACTAGTGGCATCTTATATTTCCATTACAAGGAGTAAATTTGGGTTCTATACGAAATAATAAAAGCTCTAAATAGCTATTTTAAGGCAAAAAATTATCTTAGAAGTATGTTCCATAAGAGCTCTGGTAAATGACATGGCAATTCTTTCAGAAGTTATTTGTACTCCAACTGTGCCTCTTTGAAATGTTCAGAAGTTTTAGCAAGCTAGGACTATTGTAGCACATCAAGTTACTGGCAGATACAGAAGAAAATATAAGGAACAGCCATTGGGATTGAAAATTGGATTCACAGTTTTCACAAACGGAATCTGGTTGCCAGTGCTACGCTTGAACAAAACCACAGGACTCACCTAATTACTCTCCACTTAGATCTCAGATGTGTAAGGAGATCTATTCACAAACTAAATCTGGAATTAAATAAACCAGGGGTTCTCTATTAATTGTTCTTCACATAAACCTCCTTGGAAATACCTGGTCCTCTCTCAGAAAGTCAGTACTGGACTTCCAAGCCTCAGGTTTCATCTCATGTGGTGGTTTCTGTATTGTTGTTATTTTGAAGTCGTGTATGGCATAAAACTGTGTATTTCTGTGCACAGGGATGACTTTTCATACAGGATCAGTACAGATGAAATAATTTCAGTTTGTCCCTGAAAAATGAACAACCATAAGATAAACAGGAGTAGTTTCTTTACTAAGTCTAGGGCTTTGCACACATTTGTACTCTGAATTCCATGAATCACTGGGTGAGTGAAAAAAGCCCTTTAATAGCCAGTGTTTTTATTAAAAAAAATGCATTATCGTTCATGTACTAGAAATTTTGATAATTGAAAATTACTTAATTCAGAGAAATTTTTCATAATTTCCAGCAGTAAATAATTGCTCTTCTGGGCCCTTTCTTTTAATTGGCAACAAGAACATACGAATATGTGCATTTTTGAGAGAGGCTTAAATTTGTTAGAGGGGCTGTTTCTCTTTCAGTTTGGGTGCGCAAGAATAAGAACTTTAGTACAAGTGATTATGAAAAGGTCTCCTATGGGTTACGCTGTTGTGGCATTTTGGTTTGCTGAGAGGGTATTTCTCTTCAGTTTATATTGGTAATGGAAGACCCCGGAATTCACATTAACTTCGCACATATATTTTCGTTTGCACTGTTTTTATTTAACTAGTCCTAAATTCACTTGCCTATGTAGTAATATCTTCTGGTCAGCTATGCTAGATCCTGGGGATGACTTGTATGGCAGATCTCTCCAAGTTTTTTCTTCTCCTGTGTGACTTTCTTCAGGGTGTTGGCACATATATCTGCCTTTTCCCAGTAGGAGATTATCACCAGAAATTCCCCCTCACTTTGGTCACACATTTGATGTGTGCTGAGTCAGGTCCTGCACCCACAAAACACAGCTTTAGTTCAGGTGGACTCAGCCTGTCCTGTGCAGATCTCACCTTGGCAGGAAGAGGAGCCATCCCTGAAGAATAAATGTAGGGTGTGCTTCAGTGCTTGGGAGACAGCTGCTTAGGGAAGGGAAATCCGGCCTTCATTCCTGGATCAGGGCTGTTGTCCTGGCCCACTGTGTACACTTGAGAAGTCAGGATCCAAACCCCTCTCTCCCTTCAACTAGCTCTGCCACTTTCCTTTCTTAAAGGAAAATGAGATTATTTTGAGATAATTTGAAATTAAATACAAGCCTTGGAATAATAGGTTTGGATAGATGTCGCATTTTGTGCTGTGTCTGTAGACCTGGGAAAGCCTAACCATAGAGCTTTAAGCTAACTAACCAATTAAAATATTTTTTATTTTCCTTATGCAAAGCTCCCATACAAAGCTGTCAGCGTAGGCATATATGGGCTCTACTCTTGGAGCTACATCCAGACAGAGCAAGCCCTTGTTTTCAGAAAAGGCAGATTTTGACAGATCTTTGTGTGAGCACAGGAGGCCACTTGCAGAGTCAGGCTCTCAGCAAACCTGGGGACTCTTTTTCTCCTGCCATCAATCTTGCGAAGTTTGATAATTTCATGAATGCTTCACAGGTTGGGTGTGAGTATGAAAGAACTCCTACTTACATGTTCTCTTTAACTTTGTAGTTTAACTTTGCCTTAGTAGTTAGAGAGGATGCTTTCAAAGACTCATTCTAACTTCAGACTTTGAACAGAGTTTATAATGTAAAGAAAGAATATCCAAGACTCAAAATTAATCACCAAGTTGTTCTGTTTTTTTTAAATGTCATCATCTATGCAGAATTTTTGCAATCATTGCTACAAGGAGAAAGAAGCCTGAAAAAATAATTTCACACCTTTTAAACAATTGTAAAGCAAGTATTTAAGGCAATTGCTTGTTATGACTTTTTTCTTCATTCTGTATTTTCTTATTTTCATAAGGAGGTGGCAAATGAAACATAAATTATTGGTTACTTGAACTGTTAAGATTTCAGCAGAAACATCTCTCTGATTTAATTCTGTAGAGCTTTCAATTTACTTTTATAAATTAGTCAGATATGTAAAAATAGGATAGTGTATGTGATTTTTTCTTTCCTCAAATATCTTCAGTCAGAAGTTACAGGAGCTAAGAGCTACAAGCCTCATCTTGGAACAGTAGAGATACAACTATTGTGGCTTTGGCATTTTCTCAAGATGAATAACTGGATGAGATATTAACTTGCTTCATTTTTACAGCTTCTTAAAAACTGTCATATGTCCAAAGGCTTAGTTTTAAGTAGTTTTTCCTGGAACATTTAAGGGAAATTTCATCTAAATATACTCGCGGTATTACTTTGTAGTTTGAACTGGTATATTCAGGATGCTATTTTTATTATTGCATCTTTTATATCTGATGATTTTTGATTACTTTTTATAATATAGCAAAAATGAACAGCTATTCTACAATTTTCTTGTGATTTCTCAACAGTTTCGTTTTTCTAACCCTCTCTGCAGACAGTTTTTACACAGTATTGACAACTTTGTTTTCTGATCTACTTGGATGCAATTAAGCAAACAATAAGGAAGAAAATTCTAGAAAGGATGAGGAGGGATGGCTTGATAAAAATGAGTTAAAATATTTTTGAACCTTTCTACAACTGCCCTGTTGGAAAGACCAACAGCTATAATAATTTAAAGAAGGATGATTATAGAGTTTTTTCTCCCAATTTTCTTTTAAGATGTTAATATGTCCTGAAGATTTTGTATCCTATTAGCTTACAACAGTTTTAAAACAAAACAAAATGTGTTTCTAGCCGGAGCATCTAATTCTTCTTAAATAGAAACTACACTGTGAAGAAATTATGTTCTAAGGAAGTCGCTTATGTTACAAAGGGAAACATATGAAAGCAAGTGAATGGCAGATTTATAGGTCTAAATCTGCTCTCCATGTGTCACTCTGAAGACCTAAAGTGGCAGGGACTTGCTGGAAAATTATGGTGCTCAAATTCATACTCGTATGTGTGTCTTAGTCTCCTTGAGTCTCAGTGACTGTAATATTCTCTTCATTCTTTTAAGAGTAAACAGAGTAGAAACCTTAAATATTGCAGGTGTTTTTATGTGCAGGGTGCCTTTAATGGTGTGGCATAGAGCATGAGAAAAAGATCACGGATCTGTCAGCCTGGGCTTACACAATCTGTGGTACAATTCCTGCTTCCCACTGCAAATGGGTATCAAACTAAAGCCCAAAATGCCACCATCTAGAAGAGAAGAGTTTGTTCAGATGTATAATGAGATCAGAAACATACAACTCTGGGGTTTTTTTGTCTATTTCTGTTGAGCATTGAACAGTCTGGACACAATCCTGTGCCATGTGCTCTGGGATGACCCTGCTTGAGCAGGGAGTGTGGACCAGGTGACCCTCTGTGGTCCCTTCCAACCTGACCCATTCTGTGAATAAAAAGCATAATATTTTTAAAACTGGAGAAAAAAAGTTACAGCCACATTTCACACATGCATCTAATGATGTACTTCTTAGGGAAAAGTGGAGAGTGCAGAATGGAAGAGGTAAAAATGTGCTAGGAACTGTATAACATCAAGCACTAAGGGCATATATGGAGCATTATGCTTTGCTTTATGCTTTCATCACTGAAGTTTTTTTAAACTTCCCAGTCCTATTCCTAAACTGTTCTGTACTACTTTCTTTCTCACCTCTTCTGCAGGTTGAAACAGACTTTGGACTTTGAGTACTTAGATAACAGACATTATCCAGAGGAAGAAGGGTAATTTAAGAAATAATATCTTCGAGGAAGGGGCAGAAGGTGTCTTGGGACAACCCTTCACATGGCAAGACATGGTTCCTAGAACATGATGTGTTTGGGGGCTTTCAGTTTTTACCCACAAACTTCAAGCCTGTCTGGGTTGTCTTGCTTTTGAGTCACTTGTTAAATTGAGACTCCAAATGTCTGTGATAAAGAGATGGAAGTGTGCTAGACTGGGCCCATTGAATGTACAGATGCCAGTCTTATTGGGAGTGACACTGTGAAATTAATATGTACACACTGCAATTTAAAGGATAATATTATGCAAATATTCCTGAGCATGACATGTTAAAAAGTAGTTACATTTTAGACACATCCATTAATATTTTCTCTTGAATATCAAGCACTTCCTCCCACCTGCCATCTCTTCCATGTTTTCACATGCTATGATGGTTAAATGTCATAAAGCTGTCATAACGCTGTGACTAGGCTTTTTGGTTAGTAGAATCTAGCACAGTCTGCATTTATATTGTGCTCAGCACCTTAAAAACAGATTATACATTTCAAGCAGTACCAAAAAGATATATTTTTAATAACTATTTCTTCCTATGGGGCAGATTCTGAATTGCTTTTGCTGCTTTTAGCACACAGCACTACTATGTTTTTCCCCTAAGCAGCATTTGAGGATAAAAAAAGGCTTAATGGCTCATTCTGAGTCCTGCTTGTACTCCCACTTCAGACTTACCTTTATGCATATAATAGTGTTACTCACTTTGGAAAAGAAGTAGCAATTCTAGGTGCTCAGGGTTAGGCCATACCTTCCTACTCTTCACCCCAGCCAGTCTCACACAAACATCTTAGGTTTTGGACTGTTCTTAACACCTGGATTTAAATGCCTGAATTCCACACTACAGCTAAGCAAGCAAATGAATTGCCAAAGTCTGCAAACAATCACAGCTTTTGTAGAATCTTGGTGGCATCTGAAAGTCAGTATTTCATTTTTCTGATCAAGGCTGCCCGTTAATAGCAGTGTACCAGTGTCCTGAAGTGCTAGCATTTCTTTCCCCCAACTTGTGAACCTATTTTTATTGTGAAGTACTTCAGAATATTGTTCATGTTCTGTTCACATGGATATTCTAGGCCTCAAATCATGTGTATTCTTCTAGACAATTTATGTGAAAGTAATTGTACTTTAAAAACACCACTTTGATGTGAATTAGGAAATCTACTGGCAGTGAAGAAGTCTTACTTGGAGACTTAATGAATTAACCAACAGACTTGGTTATATGCATGTAGTTGTAACAGCAATATTATGAAAATATCACCAGCAACATCATGGTTAGGTATATTAGGATTTTCAGTTTAAGCAGGATAAATATCCTCTTACACTCTTAAAGTGATTGAATTTTATCTCTGAAATGAACAAAATATATTATGTGGAGTATTGTATTTTCTAATGTTTCTCTATTCAAATTTATTAAAAATGTACTGCTCACAGACCTGCTCATTCCTCTAGGAAAATAAAACAGGTACTCTAGAAAAAGCACAGTTCTGAATAAAACAAAATTTAATTTAATATTACTCTATAAAATATTTATTTAAGATTATTGCAAATATGTAAAAATTTAATAGGTCTATACATGTAGGATATAGATAAAAGATTATTACTTACGTTTAAACTTTATAATCTATTATCTTAATTTAAAAAAAATACAACAGTTTTTTACTTTGCATATACTGAGATTTCTTGTTTTGTGCTCCACTTAGAAAGTAGGAATCTTTAAGGACTGATATCAGGAGAAGTTAAAATCTGATAGAGATCTAGATCATTAAGTACATTTGACAATCTGAAGTGAGAAGAGCAAAAAGGAGGAAGAAAATATTTAGAGTAGATTATATTCCAACAAGAAAAGGTAAACTGATGTAAGGAGAGCAAATGGACCTGTCTGATCCAAACAAAACATTTTAACAATGAGAAATTATGAAATACAGACCGCATGGATTATGGAGCAATATTTTTTTCCCTGCACACAACTTTTTAGCAGTAACAAGCAGATAAATTACATCTCATATTAAAATAAAGAGTAAGTATTTGTGCGGTTAAGTTTGAATGGCAATTAAATATTCCTACAAATTGTTATCAATATAATGGACTTGGTTATACAGAGGAAAAGAATTCCTGTTAACGATGCTGTCATTTAAATAGTACATCATAGGTGTACTTCCAGGAAATAAGTTCCCTCAAAGCACAAAAATCCAAACTGGGGGAGAAGATCAGAATGAACAATGATTTACTTTATTCCACATAGGTTATGATACTCTTCTTGTCATCGTAATATCTGATTACTTTCTGGTGGTGCATTGCACTATGGGATTAGCATTTGTTGTTTAGCACTCTGCCATTGCAGGACAAGACCTGTAGGGCTTGGGGGAAGGAGGAGTAGGAAAGATGCAAAAACTTGCTTAAATATTTGAAAATTCTACATGTGGAAATACTAAACGAGAGGAAGAAAGAGCAGTAATTAAAATGTTATTTAATTGAGTGAAAGAAAACACATTGGCTAACACAGCAAAGACTTTTGGAAGTTTAGGCTACCAAGGGGTTGATGTTTGATCCATGAAGGTTGGTATCTGCTTCCAGAGTATTTCAGAAATGTCTGAGAGATTATTCGAAGGTATTACAACTTATGGAAAATGCCAGAATTCTCAATTCTTTGATTTTAATCAACTCAATATTTTATTTGGAAAGGAAAAAAGTTTCCAGAATATAGTATCCTTGTAGCTCTTCTGTGGGATTATTCCCAGGACAGACAATTTTGGAGACCCTAGTCTTTGGTGAATGCTCCTGTGCCAGCAAGGATTGTTGTACCTGGGAAACCTGTGACCTTGGGCTCTTGCTAAGTGATGCTGGAGAAGTACCCAGACAAACTGCAATCAGAATATACTCAAAGCTTTATAGCGAGACTAAGAAAATGCAATTAAGCTAAAACAATAAAAATAAATAATAAAATAGGAAAAAAAATCAAAAAAGGACAAAACTAAAAAAATCGCCAAAAACCAAACCAACAAAAAAGCCCCCAATCCCCGCCCCCCCCCCCCCCCCCCCCCCATAAAAAACAACAAAAATAAAACTGTGTTCTGTGCCCAGAAAAAGAAAGAAGCTGAAAACATATAAGCAGTCAGGCTGGGAGGCCTCTGTAAATAAACACAAGCTAGAAGACTATGGGTTAGAAATATATTCAACAATGGAAGGGACTCTTTCTATCAAATATAAACTGAGTTTTATGATATTTAAAAAACCTCTGCAGTCCTCACGTATTTTAGTGTCAGCTTCTGCAGGAAGGTCCAAGAAAAATTTAGGTTTACAGTAATTGTTTCTATGATGAAAATGTCTGAAGAATTTCTAAATTTATATATTTAAAATACTCATGCACAGTATGTGTTAAAGAAATTGCCAACTAATTAAATAGATAATTCTTCATCTGTATCAGACTTCAAAATTAAGTGATCAGTTTATTTTAATCCATGTCTAATTGCTTACAAACCTGTTATTTGCAAAAGGAGTCTGAAGCATTTTGAGAACAGGATGTCCTTGCATTGTTTTTATTTTGTGTCACAGGTTATTTTGTAAATGTTGCAACTGTCTTTCCCATGGCCATTACAGAGTTCAGAGTTATGTCAAATATCAAATGGATATTTCATTTTGCAAATTTTCTTTAACTAGAAAGGGCACAGCATCTGAAATACCAGTGTTCACCCTGCTGTAGGTTAAATTCAGAAAATAATACATGGCTTGGATTTTGTCCCAGGTATCATATAAAATTTGTGCTGGATTTTTACCTAAAGCAGTTTATGAACAAACCTGTTTTCACAAATCCTGAAAAGGCAAAGCTACATATTTTCCTAGTTGTGATACACATTATTTGCTGATTTGAGTGACTTGAGATATTTATGGGGTCAGGTAAGAGTAGTTTAACCCAGACTATAGGGGGAAAAGGCATGTTATCAACAGGCAGATGCATCAGTTGTTAAGCATTGTATGTGAATAGTATCTCTAGGAACTCTCAGTTTGACCTTACCTGACGCTGGAATAGTTTCTGCATAAATATTTTTACAGACTTTATGATTTACATTGCACAACATGATATCAGTAGTAGAGTCTGCTTTCTCAACTGCAGCAGCCTATCAATTACCCTTCCTCTCCAGAAGTGAGTTTTCTTCGTTGTAGTTTCTTACAGTACTGTGGGGACAATGCCAAAAGCAGAAAAAAATGGATTACTTACCTGTAAAGAGCTGTAATTTTTTAAAGCACCCACAAATCCATACTAGTCTCCCTTGTGTCCTTTGCTCCAGAGCCTAGTTCCAAAGAGGGCCTCATGGGAGAGAGATGGGGTGTGAGAGAGGTGAAGAATTCATTCTGTCACACACTGGACTCAAGACAGCAATACATGCATTTCACTGCCAAGCAATATTTTCACAAGGGTTCTGTGACTGCACACGTGTCTGAGTGTACACACACACTGCAGTATCTACAGAGTCGCTCGGGATGGGCCAGACACCTGCAGAACAGAAGTCATTGCTGGCAAGTAACTCCCTAATATTCAAAGCAAATGGGGGCTTGGTCACACCACATTCACTCAAAAGGTACTGACTTTTTGGGAGGAGTTCACAAAATAAAGAAGGGAAATAGTTTGTTATATACAAGGTTGCAATGCATAATTTGTCTCCCACAGGAAAAAAAAAAAAAAAAAGAGGTTTGCAGAATAAAAATCGCAAAACGAGGTTAAAACAAAATAATGCTGTGGTAGGAAGTCTTTTTTTGGTGAAAATGCTATTTCTTGTGATAAGCTTGATTTATAAGCACTTTGAGACTGAAAATGCATACAAATGCTAGATTGATTTTCTTTCTCATTATTGGACACTTCTAGTATGTTGCCAAATCCTTTGAGAGCAAAGCAGTACTAGATTGTTGGTGTATCTCAGGGTCTTCATTAGGCATCCAGATATACAGTCATGTCCTGAACAAGAAAGATTGCTGATACTTTTGAAGACAGATAGGAATGGAGGAGGAGGAGGAGATTCAAGTGGACACTGCTCATGTCAAAAACAAATTTTTGCTATGTAGATAAGGAGGCAATTTATTAGGAAATCCTCCATATATGTAGGAAAAGCCATTTGTCTAGTTATTTGAAACTTGTACAAGTTGTCAGTAGATACCAGCATAAGATAATAATCCGAGGTGGAGAATGACATATTGATGTTGCTGTTTTGATCATCACAAAAGACCTCAATAAAGTATTTTAAAGGGAATTTACTATGCTAATTATTTGTTTACATAATTAAATCCAATATCTATTGTAGGTGGCTTTGTTTTCAAGGCTCCCATACTCAACAAACTCTGCAGACTCGCTCACATTGATATGGATGGTTCTAATTTCAATGAGAAGGCTAATTGTACAGATTAATAAAGTGCAAGGGTTTGCATGATTAAGGCCTAGAGACAATATACAGCCCCACTCCTCTCCCAGAACACAGAAATAAAAGGTTCCTCATGGGACATACTGGGTGAAGACAAGGTTTCTGCATGCTCTGTGCATAGCATTACATTCAATCAGGTATTTATTGTTCAAATTGATGCAGGATGTTTGCATTCCTTGTGAAAGTTTATTTCTCTTGAACTAGGAAAAAAATTCTTTGCTGTGGGGGTGGTGAGGCACTGGAACACGTTTTCCAGAGAAGCTGTGGATGCCCCATCCCTGGAAGTGTTCAAGGCCAGGTTGGATGGAGCTCTGAGCAACCTGGTGTAGAGGAAGGCATCCCTGCCCATGGCAGGGAGTTGGAATGAGATGATCTTTAAGGTCCCTTCCAACCCTAATCATTATGTGGTTCTGTGAATTCACAATCTCATGGCCATTTTAATCCTCTGAGGACAGAACTAGCTTCTGCTTACAGAATTAAACCAGTGGACTAAGTTGCTTTTAACTAAGGGGACTGTTGCCTACATGTTGCATTCTGCTTCTTTCCCTCTAGATAAAAGCTGTCCAGAAATGCATTCCAGAAACCTGGTTGCTTGGTTTCATGCTCTGTGAGCATTGGTTACCATAGTGTTTTAGAAAAATACCTTTTCAGGAAGCAGAAGCGTAATCAAATATAGTCCACTGGAGTTGTGGTGACTGAACCATCTGTTAACAAATTGAAAGCAATGCATTTATAGATTTAATGATTACTAAACTTTAATTTCCTGCTACAGTCAGAAAAATATAAAAAAGATGGCATGTGAGTAAGTCCAGAAGTATCCTTCTAGGTACCCTGCAGCTGCCAACCCTTTGAATATATCTCTTATGATTGTCCTGTGACTGCTATAAACTGACTTTCCTCAGCAAACAAGTCTTTCTGGAAAGCAAACCAGACAGTTCCCTCCACCCAAACTGTAGACATTTCTGTAGATACTTACCTCTGAGCCACTGGAACGAGCCCTGACTCCCAGTTTTTAAGCCAGGATATGCCCGGTACTGATCAAAAGGTGTTATATTCATACTGGATTCCTCTTGTCAAATTTTTCTTTACATGTCTTTATTGTAATAAAAAATGCAAATTCTTGACTTTGATCCCAAAAACCCAGGTAATGTGCAAGTTTAAAGTAAAAACCCTTTAATGTTCTTAAGTTCATGTGGTCTGTGTAAACTAGTGGTTCAGAATTCCAGGCAGAAGTTGAAAGACAGCTGAGGACTCTTGTCACAATTTGAAATAAGAAATAAAGGTCTTCTACTTATTACTAGGAAAGAAAAAACCATCATTTAAGTGCATGACCCTTGTTGGTCCTCTGAAATCTCCTTTATGCTGGTCATTCATCCAGTACTGAAAATTTCAAACCAATGACTGTGCTGTCTGGTTTTGGTTAATAGTTCAGTGTATTTCAGGTTCTTCAATATTCATTCTGTGCTTATTTATATGTCACCCTTTGTCCAAAGCTGCAACTTTACTGTCGAGTCTGAACTAGAACCATCTCTCAAAGTCAGATGTGTTTTCAACAACACTATGGTAATGTTGGCTGTGATGAGGCTCCTCCACCAAAAAGAAAATTTGGATATTAACATGAAATTCACAGTGTGTGAGTACGGCTGGGGCAGCAGAAATATGTAATATAATGAAATTCAATGAGCTGTGGAGTCATAAGTTACGTGAATTCATGTATCATGACTGAATCTGTGCATCACTGAATTCTTCATTTATGTACATGTAATGTTTTTTATTTATGTAGTTATTTAGGATTTTCTGAGTAAAATTTTTTAACTGATTGACCAAATCAAAACCTGAGGGCAATAACTCCTTTTTTTTTTTTAGGAAAAATTTAATTAGAAATGTTTTGTCCGGTACAGAACTTAATTCTGATAGAGATGGATAATCAAGTAACCAAGGATCTGGTAGCTAAGATACTCAACTGATTGCATGAGAGCTGATCTCAGTGCTGATTTGATTATCCTGTATGGAAAGATGGGAAAACTCTTGTGGAAGGAAGTCTGGTTGTACACAGGAATATTACCAAAATTTGTGAGACAAAAGCTAAAGAAATGCCCTGATATGACTGCACAATGTGAATTTCATATAGATACTGTGGAACAGTAACTCGATAAGGAGATAAAGGACTCTCCTGTGAGAAAAAGCTGAGAGAATTGGGATTGTTCAGCCTGGAAAAGGCTCTGTGGTGACCTAGTTGTGGCCTTCCAGTACCTGAAGGGAACCTTCAGGAAGGATGGAGAGAGACTATTTACAAGGGCCTGGAGTGACAGGGCAAGGGGGAATGGCTTCACACTGACAGAGAGTAGATTTAGATTAGGGATTAGGAAGAAATTCTTTCCTGTGAGGGTGGTGAGGCCCTGGCACAGGTTGCCCAGAGAAGCTGTGGCTGCCCCATCCCTGGAAATGTTCAAGGCCAGGTTGGATGAAGCTCTGAGCAACCTGGTCTAGTGGAAGGTGCCCACAACAGGGATTTGGAACAAGGTGATCTTTAAGGTCCCTTCCAACCCCAACCATTCTGTGATTCTGTGATTTTATGTTGTGCTAAATTTTCCCAATAATAAGTTAATATAGTTAGTATATCATTACTCAGAAGGTGATTTTTCCATTATTTCTGTGAATTATCACTTCCAAACAACACAATATCTTCTCTATGATGACACCCACCAACCACAGCATGCCTTTTTATTTGTTTGATTTTGTCAGAAAGTGACAGCACATTGAAAAGAAAGCTGCTTGTATTAACAGCATTTCCTATTGGAAAAGGGGATTTTAGAAGATACTGCCTATATATTTTCAACAACCAAAGTTAATTTTTGTATTTCAAATAACTTTTCAGGCCTGTAAACTATATTTAGTGTAAAAATAGTTCCCCTCTCTACAAATCAATAACCTGTAAATTATACATGTATAGAGGAAGTAGGAGTTAAGATCCAGAGTCCTCTCTTCCCTGCCTTTGATCACTCATAGCCTGCTCAATCTTACAAGAAGGCTCTGTGCCTTTGATCTCCTCTGCCTCTATCTCTACGTTTTTCAGGTTATCTGGGGATGTTGATTATTTTGAAGTGTAGGTTTTCCTCACAAAATTAAGTAAATTCAAAATAAAAAAAACCCTGAAAATGTAGCCATTTGTACTAAAAATACTGAAGAAGTCGAAATCTAGAATGAATATTTAAAATATTTCAATGTATGAAGTGTTAATTTCTTAAATATAAAAGTACTTTAAAATCTAGATTTGGGAGATTGTGCTGTTTTGGGTGAGATTACTTTGCTGAATCAAGAATTCACAGTAGGTAAATTGAAAATTGCTATATTGAAAACTGTTCTAATAATTCTTACTTCAAAACTACTTGATCCTTTGTTCTGCTGAATCAAAAACACACCTCGCAGAGGACTATAATGCACAGGTTCTTTCTTTAAACTAAGATTTATGACCTGACCAGGTTTTTTTAAGGCTAATAGAACTCAACCTGCTGGGAATGCAAGCAAAGTGCATGCACAGGTCCCATATATTTTTGTAATTAAAATAAGAAAATGTGTGGGATATTTCTGGACACATGTACATATATATCTATCATGTATCATATATATCTATCTGCAAAACATTCTGATGTTTTGGAAGGTACTGTTCAGAACTGTAGGAATATAAGGACCTAAAGACGCATATCATTTCTTTCCTGAACTAGTTATGTTTCAAAAATCCATATTTTCTCTTTCTGCCAATGAACTGTGCCATATTGAGGTGCAAGACTGTGTCATTTATAGCAGTCAGGGGATAGGTGACACACAGCTTGTGTTCCACTTTCGGTTCAAGGCAGCTAAGCAAAATGCTCCTCTTAAATAACATTTTATAAGATTTTAAGGTGTGAGCAGCCAGGGTTCATACATGTTCATATGGGAAAAGTATGAAGTAAAAAGAAACCCAACTCTTTATCACTGACTGATAAATCAGTGGTACAAAGAAGGCCCCTCTGACATCCTTTGTATTACTGGTCTGTATTCAGGTCAAGAATGAGTTCTAGGTAAAATAAGTGGCCCTGGGGGACACTTGCTACATAGCTTGCCAAGCAGTATGGAGCAAGAAGTCATCTGGGCTTTCTGCTGAGTTCCATCTGTGTAATCCCAGGCCCCTGAGGATTTTTCCTTCTAAAGCTTGGGAGAGGATTGTCGTTGTGATGGTGCTCTCTACATATGGGTGGGAACTCAGCAAAGCATTGCTGCAGTTTTTGACAGGAGTCATTGGGATAGGACTTACACTGGGACATGTTTAGGCACTAGGCATGCTACTAAATCAGGAATCAGCAAAAGTTTCTGGCTTCCATTCTGGCTATATTTGTCCTTGTTTTGAAGAGATGTTAGGAAAAGAAGCAGACGTTGTTTTGTTTATCACAAGTAGAAGGTATGTAAGGAGTTGTTGCTTACCTTCTGTGCCAGCTGATTCGCTATGTGCACTGTCCTTATACTCTAATGACCAGGAACTATTCCAAATCTTCAGATTTTAATTTTCAAAGGTAGTGGTCAAGTTGGTGCAAACTGTGTGGGTGGCATTTAGAAATTATCTAATTCAAGGTAGTACTTATGACTCAGAGCAGTGTACTTAACACTGAGCAATGTCAGGTATTCTGTGCTCAGTACAGTAATGCTGTTTCTGGAAACAAGTTAATCTTTGGTTCCTTTGGCTCTAGAACTGGTAAAAACATTTAACTGCCATGCTACCTAGGAATTTTGAGGAGTGATGTGCTAAAAATTTTAAAATTTAGAGGAAAAAAAAGATGTTTCAGATTTTTTCATCCACTGAATGGTGATGATAATGGTCAGTCATATTTGCACTTAGACCCAGAAGAGACAAACAAGGTAAAGAGAATGTGAGAAGTGTTTTTCTTCATCTAAGACTGGGTGTATGTGAGGGAATTGAATGTTTTACCTCTTGCTGTGAGCTTACATGATGTTTCTGGAGTGACAGTAGTGAAATAAACAGCAGCTGAAACAAGTATGTTGAAGGAAATATCTGTGGCAAAGATCTTCCTAGCATTAGGTTTGGTTTGATAGAACGCCATGGCATTTTTATCTGTCTGAGTCACTGCGTTGGTGCTTGTGGAGAAAGGGCCATATTTCTTCGTGTCTGAATTACTACCTGTGAAAGGCTAAGTTTTTCTAAGAGATGGTGAGTAGCAACTGAGCCTGGCTTTTTCTTGGGCCTTGCTATGAACTCATCTCCAAACCATCTCTCCTGCAGCCATGCTGTTTATTCTACCATAACTGTGCTTCCCTTTGAAGAAGAGAAGGGTGTCTTCTGTTTGCTCCTGGTACTTTCTTTATACTGTGCAAGAGTTACTGGAAAAAGTTCATCTGAATTTTCAGTAGCAGTTTAATTTTATTTTATTTGTACCCTTTGTTATTTATAAATATCTGCACTTAAGGGAAGACCTAGTCTTAAAAAATCCATGAGCAAGGCTTTTCTTGCATGAACTAGAGCATTGGGTGAGCATTATTCAGTTTTTTATTGCTATGTATTCCTAAAGGCTTTCTTAATCCTGTAGCAAAGCAGAAAGAAGGTTGTGAAGATCTGGTACCCAGCCATACAGCCAAAAGCCAAAAGTTAAATAAGTTTCAAATAACACAGTGAAAAGTTTAGAGAAGGAGTTTAAAACAAGATGGTTCATGGAAATTTCAGATAGGGGAAAATTACACTTAAATTTAAGAGGAATGACATAGCTGGCTCTTACCACAGAGCATCTTGCTTAAGTCTCTTAATTCGGTGCTGTTAACCTTAAGGCAGAAAAAAACAGAAGGCATAGTGCCATTTGGGGATAAAATTAAAGTAGCAAGCAGATGATAACTTTTAATTTGCATGCATTTTACAAATAATTTTTGTCACCTCTATATACTAGGGCCTTTGAGAATGTGATTTGTGGGGCAAGCCCATTTAGTTCTAAAGTGTTACGCTGTGCAATATAGTATGTTAAAGTTATCCAGAAATGTGCAATATATCCAGCACTTGCATATCCTCTTCATTTTGTGTGTTTTCAACTTTTTAACTTGTAGTTCTAAAGTTGTAAACTTGCTAGTTTTGTTTTCATGTTCAAGAACAGCCATGTAAAAGAGCAGAGATTTCCTTCATCCCTCTCCCTTCACACCGACACAGTTGTGTTTCTTCCCCATTCTCTCTCAGATTTTCTGTCATACCTTGTGTAGGTTGCCACTGCCCAGGGAAGACTGATGTTTCCTTTCCCATTGTTTTGCCTTTTAACCTAAGAATGTTGGGGTGATAGATTTTCTGTGGGAACTGAGTACAACTATATTTGTCTGTGACCAGAAACCCTGAGCTCAGCCCAGGTTTCCAGTCCTCTTTGCCTTCCTCTTGCTGCCTCCTGAGTAGAGGAAGGATCAGTGCCCTCTTCTACCATGGAGAGGTTGTTTCTGTGCAGCTCCCCTCCACCCGGCCTCCTTGCCTCCTCCAGCTGCGGATGAACAGCGCCAGGCACTCCCACAGAAACAACTTTTTGGTTCCCTTTGTGTTGCCCATGCATTAGTTTATAGGCTAAGGACTCCGAGGCTCATCTACATTTCTAATTGTTGTCAGGCACTTATGCAAGTGGTATTTTAACAGCTTTTTAACATCCTTCTTGAATATTGGTGAAGTCAGTACTCATTACTGAGGGCTAGCCACATGTTGAAGTGTTTTTCCACACATGGAAAATAAAAAAAACTGTAGGATGCTGTGCCTGTCACCTCTCAAAAGCTGCTGCTCAGATTTGCCCAGTTCAGACTGTCTATTATTTGTAACTATTTGCAAATATCCTTCTGAGATCTGAAAGTCAGACCATTCTCTTGTCCTTTTCACTTATCACCACTGAATAATAGTAGTAAACTTGAACAGGATATCAATTCATTTTTGTTTGGTTGAAGGTTTCTACTCAATTCTAATGAAAGCCTTATTTTTCACCATGGTGCAAAATGCACTTGGGTATGTGGGTGGTTCAGCTGGTATTATGGCCTAAACATTTTTATGGTTAATGGTAAAATGTAAGGTGGGATGAACTGGAGTCCCAGGTTTTCTATTAGAAAAAAAATGTGAAAATCTGGTTTGATTTTTTCTCACATCAGTAAGAAAACTACTGAAGTGATATAAATGGAATCTCAAGTTTCAGTTTCTACATAATTGTTAATTAAAGACATTTGGCTTTCTGAGTTTTATGAGACTGGAGAAATTAATTTAGTTCTAAATAATCTCGAAGATATATTATTAATTCTCAAAGACCTTCCTGGAAGAATCCCCTCATTCATCGTTCTTATGGCTGAGGGGCAATGACATGCAGAGTTTGTTTGTGGTCCTTGGAGGTCAGTGTGCTCCCTGCAGTCCAAGCCATGGGTCTTGTGACAAGTAGCTGGAGTGATAACCAGCATTTCCACTTACTGGTGGCACCTACTCAGCAATCTTTAGCTCACAGGCAAAAGAAAAGGATGTCTGGATTCAGAACCATGCACTTGGCATCACACTCTGGAAGACCATTTGAGAGAGCTTACACCATGTCACTGCATCAGAAGGCTTTCCTCCAGCTGATGGGCCTTGGAAACCTCCAAAGCTGGAAAAGAGGTGAACTAAGCCATGAACTGATTTTCTGGGGCCATAGCAAGTTTCTCTTCTGACAGACAGCTCCTGCCAGTTGACAGAGCAGGGCTGACCCCATGTGCACTGGCTCAGCAGATGGAGCAGGGCCACTTCCATCCCCTGATGTTGCACCCCCTTCCAGCCCCTTGCCCCCTGTTGGGCCACAGTGGTGATACCTTCTCCCCATCCTCTAGGTCCCAGCAGCATCACTGCTGCCATCTGTAGAGGCTGCCCCAAGCGTTCTCCTCCTCCAAGTCACACCTGCCCTCCCAGAAACACAGGTACCAGCCTCCAGGAGGTGCCAGGAGCAAGGCTGGATGTGACCTGTGCTGCCAGCCTGCCACTTGCACTGTCCCAGTCCAGCTGGAGGACAGCCCCAGGACCTCCCTCTTAGGGCTGTGCCACCATCATAACCATCTTCCTCTACTTCAAAGACCCCTTTCTCACACTTCCTTCCTTCGGTAATGAACCTTCAATTTCCTCCAGATAAATAAAGTAAAACTGGAAAGAACTGTAAAACAAAACATGAAAGTAGCTGAGCTGGAGAGTTACGACCTGCAGTGTCCCTGAGAACGGGTTTTCCTGTCCTCCCACTGCGGTTTCTAACCTGTTCCCTCCTACTTTGTTTGCCTTTTCTTCCCAGATTTTAGCTATAAGCTCTCTAGCATGCAACCTCCTCTTCACAGGAGCATTTGGAAACATGCTAATAGGTAGAGAGACTCCTCCCAAAGCTCTGTTTTCATTAATGGGAGGATCAGAGAAATTGCCAAGTTTCTAATGTTGCTTTTTGCAGTAGCTATCAAAGTTCATGGTGTAGAAATAGTGAGCTCATTTGTTCACAACACAGAGCTCTGAGGTCAGTTCTTCTGTATGAGGTTTTCAGGTGCTGGGAGAACATGTTTGTTGCTCAGTAGGTTATGTGGTATTTTCATTTGGAAGTGACATTTTACGTGACATTTTACTTTAGAACAATAGCTGGGCAAAATCGAAATTTCAGGTCTGTAGCAGAAGAGTAATGTCTGTTACTTAGTCTATTTAGTAACTTGCATCATTTATAAATTCTGCCTGACTGCATCTCTTTTCACAAAATCCAGTTTAAATGTGTTTTGAAGAAGGGAGGGTGCTGACTGGTTTCAAATGTGCTGGTTTGCAAACTTGCAGACCAGCTGTCCTACTCACTGGTGAAGATAAGAGGGCTCAGATGAAGGGGTTTGTGCTGCTGGAAACACAGGCAGTTTTCTCAGGAGACTGCTTTGAGGGAGATGGCAGCAATATTGCAGCCCCACTGTTACTGGTGGGTACTGCTGCACACGTGTCATTTGTGTTAGATAAAATCAGGAGGTAATAAAGACAGGTAAAAAGAAGGGTTGAGAGATATGCTATGTAGGGGTTTTTTCTTTCTTTTTCTTATTTTCTTAGGGAGAAAAAAATATCCAGGGGATGCCACATTAATTTGGGGGGAAGCGAGTGCTGCTTTAAATCAGAAAACTTGTGTTATACCAAGTGCTTTATTTTGGGAACCATTTCAGTATGTTATGAAGGAAAGTTGCAGACTAGGCATGTTTACTAGACCTTTAATTGCTACATTTAGGAGAAAGGCTCTTTTTTTTTTTTCCTACCCTCCCCCCTCCCCTTTTTAACGACAAGAAGCCAGAGTTTGCTGTGCAAATGAAGCAGGCTTTGCAAGAATCAGATTCACTTTGGACGACTCTTCACATTCCTCGTCATCATTACATTAGGCAGCACAATTCCATCTCTGGTTGATGGGCAGAAAAAGTGGGCAGCCTGCCAGGTAGACGTTTCCATGGCTCCCAACCCCCAAAGGTGATGCGTTTTTCAGCTAATTCAATGAAGAGTGGGCTGAACTTTGGGTATAAACTAGACAATAGCTGCCTTCGCAGTATCAGCAGAATGGTTTATGGGAATGCACTCCACATTTGGCAGAGCGTCATGTGACCTTACGGCTGAGATTTTGTGATGGTGCCAACGGAGACTTGGAAAGCGGTGCCCGTTCTGACTTTTTTCCTCTTTTCTTACATGGCTCAGAAAATGGTGGATCTTAATACTTGACTTTAGCCAGACTCAGCAAGCGATTGAGCTTTGAAGCACAACTTTGCCTTTATTCTGGCTTTTTTGGCACACCACCAGGAGGCTGTCCCTTTCACGCCTGATAAATTCTGCTTCTTATCTCCAGATAGAAAAAAGAAAGAAAGAAAATATAAGCAGAATAATTATACTTCATAACTGCATTTTAGAACTACACGTTCTATTTTTTTGTTGGTAATGTGTAGTTTAGAACAGCCCTCCTGAGTGTCTGAAGGATAAAAGTTGTTGTTTTTTTTTTTTTTAATTTTTCTGGGCGGTTTTTTGGGGTTTTTTTTCCTTCCTCCTGTTTAATGAACAGGCGTTTGAACTGGGCGAGCGGGGCGACAGCATTGAACATGAGATCATTGCAGCCTAGTGTAGCAAACTGGCACCCTGCCTTTTCACCCCTTTGCTCCGGCACATTTGTGCAACCCCCATTTATAAAACCAGCGCAGGGGCGAGGTGAATTTTCTGGTCTCTCCCCACCTCTTGTCCTGGGCAGGCAGTTGCGGCAAGGATTGGTGCAGCTTTTGCGCAGTGCTTTGTGCCTGGAATTCCGAGAAGAGCGAGAGAGAGAGAAGACAGGCATCCTGGTCTTCTTCCGAGAAAGAACAGGAGCCCTAAGAAGAAGAAACAAATCTGAGTTTGTCCTACATACAAGAGTACAGAAAAAAAAAAGTGACTCTCCTGCTTCCAAAAAAAAAATTCTGGCATGTTTCACTACAGAGGCATCAGGACGTGTTAGAGCTTCTTAAAAGAGTGTAACAAAATGAGCATGGGAGATTGTTTCTTTAAGTAAAAAAAAAAAAAAAAAGACAAAAGAAAGATGGAATTAATTTTTTGTTTGTTTGCTTGTTTTTTTCACTGTTGCTCCCATATTTGGCACTGGGTGAACACGTACCTTTCATATCAGGTATAACTTCCGTTTCTTTTTTTCTTCTTTTTCTTTTTTTTAAGCCGTTTTAAACATGTTGTTTTGCAACTGAGTTCTTGTGTATTAATTTTAACGTAGTCATCTCTTCACTTTTTAAAACTAACTTTTTGGGGGTGTGTTTGATCTAATGCTGCTAAAAATAGAAAGTAAACAAAAAATCGAGGGTCTATAGAAAGAAGTGGTTAGGCACATTTTGTCTTAGCTATGCACTGGAGTTATGCAAAGACCTTAATGTTACATTTACTCAGTCTAAGCTTTGGTTATCTCTAAGAAAGTTGTGGGTATTTAGATCTGGTTGCTAAGGAAATTAAATTCTTTTTTTACAGTGTGACTCATGCTTTCAGTTTCTAAAGAGGAGAAGTGAAAAAAAACCCCGTGTTAAGCTGCAGGAAAGGATCGCTCTTGTAGCCTGTATATTTAAGTTGTTACTGAGTTAATTCATATATGAGTTTCTTACAGTTTGTATCTAAATGCATTACAAAGAAATCAGTGTGATAAGCACTAGAATAAAAGGCACATTATTGGGACATTCATGAAGCACGCCTGGTTTGCAGCCAGTAACAGTAACTATTTTAAGATATTTGGAAAAGCAGCACTTGTCCAGGAATAGCTGAAAACAGTATTTAAGATATCCATTTAAGACATCCATTCAGGATGTTTGTGATAAGTGCATGTACAGTTAAAGTAAGTTTTGAGCATATGATGCTTTAGTAGTGCCTTTTTCTTCAGGCACTTGTCTGTCTGTTGTAACATATTCCTAGGCAATTAGAAGAGTGTGTAACAAAATTCATTCTGACTGACAGATTTTGAAAAGCTTGGCCAAATCGGTGCTTTATGTAGTTTGTTTGTTTTTTTTTTTTAATATTTTCCTAGTCTTTGTAATTTATGTTAAAAATACAGATGTCCTCGGCTAGAAATTACTTTGAATGTCCAGTGTCTCTTTCATCAGAAACTCTTATATTTGTTTGGTTTTTTTCAAAATGTTCATGATATGTCTAATAAAAGGCTTTATAAATATGACTTTATGAAATAGAATTGTTTTAAGATGTTCTCCACTTTTTATACATTACTGATTAGAGAGTAATTTCTAAGATTATATGCTAATTTTGCTACTTTATATTTTTGTTGTTCTGCAATGAATTCTGGGAAACTGCTGAATGAAGACCTTATATATATGACACATCCACCTCCATATACCCATTTTGTACCAGAAAGTGTTTCTTATATTTATGATGATACTGCCCTCCCCAATAGTTTGTTTGAATAGTTTTGTTTGCCATTTATACCTAAGCCTGTTGAGAAAACAAGGCTTGCATTAGCTTGAAATAACTTTTCAAATTTCTCTATCTGGTCAGACTAATCACTTTTTTTTTCACCCATAAATTTTTGCAAAGGTTTCTTGATTTAAGTCACTTAGTTTATCTCTGTGTTTTTCTGAAGTTCCGTACCAAATTACCTCATTGTGTTCACTGCTTGATAAAAAGTACTCCCTTTTGTTAAGTTTGCTCCTTCTCTCCTGAAATTCATAATAGAAATTAAGTATTTGTAGGTTGAAAAAAAGGCTAGAAAACAGTAAAAGAAAGAGTCCCTTTGCCAAAGCATGCGTGTTCACTGCATGTCTTCCCATGGCCCTGAGGAGGGGCATCAGCAGTGTCGGGTTTATATATTAAAAGCATAATTACTAATTTTTTGTATGTTTCACATTCAGAAAACACTCACATAAAACACATATTTCAAAATCTTTCTCTCACTGTTTTTTGGTTTTGTTCTTTTTTTATTTTAGTGAAAGAAAAATTAAATGAAAAAGGAAAATGAAGAAGTTAATTATACCAGAATTCAGCGAAGGTAATACAGTGATCTTAAATACCTTTTTTTTTTTTTTAATACAATAAAGCTATTGCCAAGAAGATGAAGCAGTTTAACTTAAAAAAAAAAAAAATCCTTAAAACAGACTACAAATACAATTTCAGAGACATATATTAAACTTTTTAAATCATTACTTGCTGTTGGGAATGTTGCAGTTTGTGTAGCTGTAAACACAAAGATGAAGCTTTATACTGTATGTTTACATGAAGCTTAAGAAAAATCAAAACTAACAGAAAAATCAAAACAATTTGTTCTTTGGTTATGCCTAGCAAATATATAAGATATATAATATATGTAAGACATATATTTACTAATACACTCATATTACTAGTACATTTGTAGTACATTTATCTACTTGTTACTATGTAACTATAATGCAGTGACCACTTATTTTTCAAATGTGGAATATATCTTCCATTCACAAAAAAGTAAAAAGAAAGTAAATTGGTAAAGGAATTTTATAGCACTTACTACAATCATCCAATAAGTTGTTTATGCAGTCTGCATATTTATTTCTTATACTAGGATAACTGTTGTAGTTTGAGGGCCCGTCTCCACATATTCTCTTCAGCTTCAGCAAATCATTCCTTCTGAATGCTGAAGTGTTGCATATAATGTAAAAGCAGGTTTAAAAGAGACTTTTCTAGAAAATAAATTAAAGTTATTTTAAAATGCAAGAGGGTATGAACATGCAAGATATA
Source organism: Monarcha castaneiventris obscurior (assembly GCA_026261815.1). Lineage (NCBI taxonomy): Eukaryota > Metazoa > Chordata > Aves > Passeriformes > Monarchidae > Monarcha > Monarcha castaneiventris. Next base: position 11,345,206 of record JAMPIT010000575.1, read on the forward strand.
ATCCACTAAATTAAAAAAGAAAAGGGTAGGAAAAGGTAATTCACTAATGCTCCGTTGTCATTACTGAACCAGAAATACATGTTGAAGTCTGCAAGAAAATGAAGCATTGCCCTGATGAAAAAACTTTGCTATTGACAAACATTTATTCTCTTGAAAGTTTTTTGCCCAACTAACAATGGCAGAATTAGGACTATGGTGGGAACTAGTGGAAGGGAGGCATTAAAATTTTGTTCAGATACAGATTTCAGTAACCTGCTCAAATCAAAATACCCCTTCTATATTGCCTGGTTTTAAAATGATACCTGCATCTCATGGCTGTGTTTTACAAATGCCTTTGCAGTTATATTGTTGCAAGTTACTCTGACGTGTCAGGTGTTGTGCTTAAAGGTGCAGTGTTTATCAATGCTTTTGTCTAGAGTATGGAAGTTATAAAGCTGTGTCTGTGTGTCACCTTTCTGAATTACTGGGTTATGCCCCAAAGGAGCTGTTTTCAGTCTGTTGTGTAGGGTACCCTATACTCAGTGTGGGGTAATTTTTGTTAGATTGCCTGCCAGTCACAAGAAGGATGGATTTGTTGTAGTGTTAAACCTGAAGTTTTGCAAGATTGCATTTCCACTTGCATTCTTATTGCTAGGGAATTGCACTGATGGGAGGGCTAGTGAATAAAATGTACAGATTAGCTTCTTTGCTTTGATGAGTCGCTGTTGTTTAATCAACAAGTTACTGTCAAGCAGTACTTCAGCTGTGGTGTAAGGGGAAGAAATAACTATGCAGTTTTCACAATGTTGTATGGGAGCAGCACTCGACTGTGTCTCGTTGCCTCTCGGATTTGGTGGGGTAAATTTTATTTTGAGTTGTAGAACATGATATGAGCTCAGACACCAAGGAAAACCTGTACTGTTCACTTCTATGTGATGTCCAGTTATTGATTCTAGTTGAGCATGCCATAGTCAGATGCAAGTTGGGAGTTGAGAGTTCTTCAGTAAGGCAAAGAGCACACGAAAGGACATTAGTTCCTGCTGCAGACAAGACAATCTTTTTCCCATTAATCTGTTAAAAAAAAAAATTCTTCCATTTTCAAAAAGAAACTAGTCACAGATCTTTGGCTTGTTTCTTGCCTCCACCATTTATGCAGTTAAGCTTGGAGGAGCCTTCTTTACAATGGATGGTAACGGTTTCACTCTGGAATACTCGTTCCCATATCACACTGTAGGTTTGTTTGTTTAAAGCCTTCTGCACTCCCTGTAAAAGGAAAACCCTAACCAGCGATGCCAATTGGCATAAACCCGTAGATCCGATCTTGTGTTGAAACGCACTGCACAAGCTCGCTTCTATGGGTCTGTGTCAGTGTGGTGATCTGGCAAAACTTCATGCAGCACCCACTGCAGTGGTGTTTGACAACAAGCCCAAATGAGTGTACAAAACCATGTTCTGATTTTGGAATGCTTCTCTTGTCCATTGCCTTCCAGCTTGATTAAGGGATTTGTTTTTTATAGGTTGCTTTAAGCATCTTTGGCTTAATATCTTACTAAAATTTAGAAAGAGGTGTGAGAGAATTGTAGGAATTTCCAATGAGGGAGTGTAGGGTATACAATTTCCTGCCTTATTAAATATGCCATTCCGTGGTATTACACTCAAAAAGAAAGAAGGTATTTATATTTTATTCTTATGGTAAAATAAGACCAAGTACTCATTTCTTTCCAGAAATGTTCTGGGCTGGCATCATCCCTATCAAATATGTATGTATATATATACGCACACAACACACGTATATATCTTTATACATATGTCAACAGGATAGAAGTTCTGTTCTACTGTCTGCAGTAGAAAAATCTAAGAATATGCCTTATTGTCTGGAAAGAGGAGAATAACTGCAGTTGAAAGCCTACCCCCATGGGAAATATGTAGGTCAGTGGCTGCTGTCACATTTCAAAGAAAGGCTGAAGAAATGAAGAAGACTTTATGGTCACCGTCGGAAGCTGTGTGCATCCGGGTTGAGGTAGTAGGTTGTATGGTTTAGAGTTACACCCTGGGAGTTAACTGTACAACCTTCTAGCTTTCCTTGGAGCACACTTGAGCCATCGAGGAATTCATCACCACTTTAATCTGATCAGGGAAAGTATGCAAAAAGGTATTGTTTCATGGCTGTACATAATGATCACTTTGAGGCTTTATTGATGTTGAAATAGTCCTGATGACTTGATTATTTAATTTAAATCCTGTATGAACAATGCTGACACATTGCCTTAATGGACTGTGACTATGTACTGTAGACACTTAAGGAAAGAATTATGATTATTTTAATTCCATTAACAGGAAAGCCTTAAAAGTTACTTTGGTTTATAAACTCAGGAAAATACCAAGTATTTAATGCTTTTTTCTTTCTTCAGGGAATATCTTATCCTATGTAGTTGATTTTTGTTGCTGGCATTATATAGGTTTATATTTTTTGAAAAGGAGAAGAACATTTTCATTTTTCCTTAAAATACTTTCCAGAAAATATTTCATGCTGCTGCTTGGATAGCAGTGGCAATGTCACAAGTTGATCCTGATCTTCCCTGGATTTATGGTGGTATTTCTTTGTCCCTGAACAACTCAGTGTTATGAGCACAGATCCAAATGACCTGCAGGCCCACCTGTGTTCCCACCTTCCTGATATTCACTCACTCAACCCAGCCCCACTCTGGGGTCTCAGCACCTGTGTCCTTACACAGCATGTCAGGCTGAACCTGACCCACAATGCCCTTGTCTTTTTGATCCTTGATTCATCTTTCTAACTCAGCAGGACTTGGAGAAGTCACATTCCCTGTGTGAATGGTTTCCAAAGCCCTGGAAACTGCCTCCAGTGTCAGGTCCCAGCACTGGGTGCCTCCACCCATGTAGGATGGGTGCCATAGACAAAATTATCCCTCGTCAGCCGTGGTGTTCTCTGTATGTCTGCATGCTTTTTCTTTTTTTCTTGCCCTTTATTTTTTTTTTAAGGCAATACCAGAATGCACCAAGGCAGGGGGGAAAAAAAAAAAGTGTATTTGATCCCCATCTGACCATGGAGACCAAGTTGGGCTTGTGGAGGTTTATGCCCCAAGGTGTGTGACCCCATTTCAATCTGCTTTGCAGTCTTCCTCATCCAGTCTGGAAAAACAAAGAAATCCCTTAATATGTACATCCCATGATCAACTATCCTAACAAAAAAAGAAAAATAGAGTGAGTGTTTCCACTCCTAGAAGCAGCTATGAAGCAAGAGAGAAAAGAACTGTGTCTGTATATTCACCATGAGTTTTTAAGAGAGGGCTACTTCTGGAACTGACCTCCAAGATGAGGCCTTCCCAGTGAGATGGAATACACATCACTGCCAAAGTCAGAGCATTTGGAGCAGACAGTGATGCTCATTCCAAAATAGTTGGGAAAAACTGATACTGTCTTTTTCCACATACTTTTCCATAAAAAGTGAAAAGGAGTATTATTTTCAAGAATAATAATTTATCATTAAGGACAGCAATAGTGAAAATTTTGCTGGAAAGTGATTGAAGTTTGTTGATGTAAAGCAAAAGAGTGGAGCAATGCCTCTGTGGTGCTGTGGTCAGGGGTGGATCAGACTCCTATGGGCTGAGGAGAGGGTGAAATGTGGCTGTTCCACATAGCGGTGAGGGCTCTGTTCCTGGAGTTCCCAAGTCTGACTTTACTTTTATTGGAGGTGAACATAACATGATGTTTGGTGTTTCCAATGTTTAGTTGTTTTATGTTTTCCATCAGCGAGGACAGTTAAGAATGATTATTTTAAGTGGATTTGAAGGTTGATGGTGTTTTGGTTGTTGTTTTCTTTCCATGTCTGTCTATTCAAAAAACCACTCGCTCACAGGTCCCTATGTTTGTTTCCTATCAGCTTAAGGTTTACCTGAACCCTTTCCTAGAGAGGGAATCACAGGAGGAGATGAAAATGGATTTAGTTTGCCTTTGTAACAGCACTTACTTTCAGTGATTAAGGATTGTGATAGGAAATTGATAAAGAGGATCTGCATGACAGGTGGATCCAGACTGAATTTTCAGCCTGTCTTAAAGTATATGGGACAGAAGAGAGATGAGGTTGAGTGAATCAGAATTGCTCCAAGCTTATGGAAAACACTTTAAGGGAGCAGTGGCTAAATGGGAGGATAGAGGGGAGACCTCCATCAACCAGTGAAGCCTAACAGGGACCACTCACAATCTGAGTAAAAACTGCAGTGTCCTCTGTGGATTCAAAAAGGCTCTGGTCACCAGTACATTTTCTTTTGCTATTTTAATTTTTTTCTTCTGTAGTTTAAGTTCACTGGAAAGAAACATTGTAATTGCTGGTTTTTGCCAACGGAGCAACAGGTGTTCAATCCTTTTATATTAATTCTTCAATTAGTTGCAAAATAAGGGGAATTGTTTATACTAAGCTGAACTGAATAGAAATGACTGATGCAGAAAATGTGGGAATGTTTCATCTGTCCTTCAAAGGCATGATAAATTTTTAATTCTATCAGGCCTAGTTCCAGGTTGCTATGCAAATTTTCACTGCAGCATCACCAGGTTTAATGAATATACATTTTCTCTATTTCTTTCTCTGTTCTTTAATTTAGGTTTTTGCCCTGTAATGTGCAATACATTGTTTTGGTAAGAGTTATCAAGTTACGAACAAAAATGAATGAGACTGTGAGGTAATTTTGAAGTGGATTAAGGTAGAGAATGAAAAACAAAGGGGGAAAAAAGGCTCTATTAAGAACAGCTGGATGCAGTTAGGTCTTCTGTGATTTCATTTTAAAGTCATAAAACATATTGTCTGTTTTAGGTGAAGTCTGATAGTTTTTACCTTTGCAGCGTGGTTAGAATACAAGTGTGTCTCGTAGGCTCAGCATTACACTGATGTGATGCTTCTATAGCAATTAAATGCACTTTCTGACATGGCTAAATGTGGATGTGTTCCAACCTAGGGCCCATCTGAGAGTGTTTATTCCTGTAACTAAGGCAGAGCATTGTCATTCTTGTGCCTTTACTTTGCTTCTTGCATTTGGAAGAAATCTCCGTTAAGCTATTTGGGGAACATCTTGAGGTTCTATGGATCTGCAACTCCCAGTGGTTCCTCTGGGAGACTGGTCTTCAGTGTTTCAAAAGTCTGGTCCTAAAGAAAAACAGCAAAGTTTCTGACCCACCCAGCCCCCTTTTGCTTGCCACAGTTTCCTTGGTAAAGATTAAGTCTGATTCATGGTTAGCCCTGGTTCCCAACAAAGGAATTACAGCGCTGCAAAAACCCATTGCAGTGCCAGGTCCTGCCTTTCTTAAGAGCTAAGTCACCTCAGAGAGCTGGGGAGAATTTGTATTTCCTTCTGCAGCCCACAGTGTCTTTGTCCAGAGGCACATCCAAAGGAAACAGGGTTAAAAGGAGATTTATGAGTTAACAACCATGATTTGGAAGCACTAGCAAAACTTGGGTGTTTTGAGTGCAGCCATTTTGAGACTGTTCTCTGTTCTAAAGCTGCCATTAATCCAGTTCACCTGAGGAGGTAAAGTAAGCTATTAGTAGTTTTGTGCTGTTGAAATAGCAATGATGGAATAGCAAAATACATGAGCAAATTTTTGGTTTTGTCATTCTACTCATCAAACAAAAATGTTGAGTTTCACTTGGTCTCATCCTTTGTTTAATTTCCTTGTCTTCAAAACAGTTGAAGTTCTTTAGAGATTTTTAGGTAAAGAATGTGTTAAAATATTAAAAAGCAATCCCAGAAAAGGTTCTCCTTTCAAAGCTGTCCCTTAAACATGACAAAAACCCTTTAGTAATCTCCAAAACTTGTTTATCCAAACTCTTCAGCAAGAGACCTGGGATAGGTTCCCTAATTGATAAAGTTGGAATAGAAGTGCACTTGAAATTTTTCAAATTTTTTTGATGTGGTTTCATGTGATATTCATTTATCTATCAAGAGCAGCTTCTGGTATTTTTAATAAAACTAACATTAAGCACATCTGGCAGTCCCTGCTTGAATGTGGGTATTGCTTTCATAGCACAGTTAAACACAAGTTCGAAAAGCTAGTGCATTTGTATTACATTGTACAGAAGAGTGAAATTGTTCCACCTTTGTCCTTCACATAGTAAAATTATTTACACCAGAGTGATCTTCTTGGTAGAATTTAATTTTGCGTAAGGCTTCTGGATATTTCAGTTTTATTTCATTGTAAAATGTTATATATAGAATATAGAATACAGAATATATTAAATATTATATATAATGTATGATGTATAATATATAGAATATAAATATAATTTATGTGAAAATTTCAGGCAATTTTTGTTGGATTTTTTTTCTCCACCTTCTTCTTTCATGCTGCTTCTAGAAACAGTAAGAGTAAGCCTCATATTGATGAAGTCTTTTCAAGAATACTTGCAAAATCTGAGTAAAAATTCAAAGATCAGGCCTCTCTTTTTTTTTTTTTTTTTTTTCCCCCCTAGGATGACATCCTCATGTTCAGGAATTCCTGTTTCCTTATCCCTTCTTTTACGAATATGATTGGCATGGTATTTGATCTTACAGCAAAATAAGCATGGACCCCTTTGCTCTATATGGGCTTCGTTGCACCTCCTTTTGAATGGAAAGATCCTCCCCATAAACACCTGTACTTGGAGGTTTTCTGGATAAGGTGGTGGTCTGGCTTGAGTAAGGCTGGCAGGGACATGCACCAGCCCTTGCACCAAGAGCCTCAGTGAAAGGATGCAAATACAGAACAGCAGGCTAATAATTTTTCTGAGAGTCAGCCTGGTGTACTGCTTTGCTTTCATTGTTGGGGGAAAAGGGGGTGGTGAGCACTTTTATTTTCTTGCATGTGGTTAGCATGCATATATATATATATATATATGTAATGCTTTTATTTTCTTTATCGGAATGTTATGAGTCACCTCAGCTAAACTTGAAGTCCATGGTTGAGAGTGATTTATCTGGGTTAATCAGCAGTTTATCTGGGAAATGCAGCTTTCTTCTTTTTACTTTTGGTCTCCACACGTTTTTCCACTGGTCCTTTTTTGATTCTTCATTTCCTGACATCATGATAATCCTGGAAATGAATGTAGAACATTGCAGATATACTGGTAACAGGCATGGATTGGGAATGCCCTGATGGCTGGAGAGAAGAATGGAATTGCTGTTATGTTTCTAAGGTTAGCAGAAATCAAAATTTACTCAAAACATATTCTCCATGAGTCCTTTTTGTCATGACTCTTCAGCTTGGGAAGGAGAATAAAGCTGTTCGTTACTACAACCTTTGTAGGTCTGCCTTGAGAACATGGGGTTGAATTTGCTCATACTCTGTGTGATTCTTATTTTACAAAGCCCCTGGACAATAAAAGCAGTCTAAGGCCCACTTTTCCCTGGCGAACACCCAGCCTTGTGGTTACAGCAATATAAAAGCAGATTTGCATGTCTGAGAAAAGATGACTGTCAGTCACATGTATCTTTATGTATATTTGTTCTTGGGGATTTTTGCTTGGCACTACACTGAAATGCACAAAAGAACACAGTACCAAAATTCTCCAGCTCATCCATTGCAATTAGTTTGCTGAGATAAATTTGTTCATTTCCCATGTTAGGAAGAAACCATTAGATGGGAACTTGACCGTGATAACTGCACTGCTGCTTGAAAGAACTTCCACTTTAGACTATGGATAGCATTTGGAGTAAGCTAAATCCATGTAAATGGCTGGTTTCCTTGGAAGTCACCCAAGGAAAATACTCTGTCTGGACCAGGAAGTAGATTCCATGGTAGCCTGTGATCAGGAGAGATGCAGACATGGCTTGGAAGTGCCTCTGGTATTCAAGTGTCCTGGGCTGAGGATCATTGGCTGCTATTCTATATCACAGCTTGTCCCGAAAATCTTGCACTTTTAGAGAGTTTTTCCATCTCCACCTCTTCAAAAAGCCTAAGTGCATTTAGTTAGCACAACTGAAGGGGATTTATTCCATAAGTTCAGTTCCTTGAACCCACAGATTTGCCTGTGTTGAGCCTTTTATTGGGAGCAGAATTTTTTGGGGTGTAGAATTTTTAATAAAGTTTGATCCACGCTATGTTGAGCTGAGTTGTTTGAGGGCTGCTGCTGAGGCTGACGTCTCTGTGCGAGTACATCTCTGTGAGCTGGGGAACAGGGAGCAGTGGACCCATGTAGCTGTTCAGCTCTATGCTGAGCAATGTTCTTTGCTCCTTTGTCCAAATGTTAACTTTTGATCCTTAGGCTAGATTTTTCCAACAGTATGTATTTTACCATAATCACTTCTAACATCCTCAGCTCTACTGCCCAAATATGTATTTCCAGGTTGTGTATTGTAAAGAACTAAGCACAGATCACCTAAGTCATGCATTACTCTTGTGTAGCATCACTGGATAGGAAGGCAGTGCCTGAAAACTCCCAGCCTCTGCTGTTTATGGCCCACACACACTTGGAGATGAGACTGCAGGCTTGAGTCCATCCAAGGTACCACAGCTGGCAGTTTGACCACAGCCCTAAGGAGATTTTTGCTTGAGAAAGTATTTTTGTCTTTAGATGGCATTTACTCAGGATGTGACTGGTGAAGTACATGATTCCTGTGGTGATAAAGGCGTTTTTGAGAGCCATTATTCTTAAATATTGTAAAGTCTATTACTCTTCTGAAATGTTTATCTTCTGATACAGGAAGAATTTAGAGGTATTTTTATCATTATTTCAGTTTTGAATTACAGCTGTAACAGAATGGCCAAACTGTAAATTTTAGTGATGAGTCTAACCTAACTTATCCTCAGTATAACATTTTGAAGCAATCCTGCTTTTTTTCCCCAAATATCTTGGGCATTTAGGAGCCAACATCCCGTTGATTTACAACATCTAGACAAGTTTTAAAAGAGAAACCTCAGGTGCAAAGGCATTTTTACAGCTTTTTGACCCAATGACAGGATGTTAAATATATAAAGTGGTTGGAGCTGCCTCTAGGTTGTGCTTCTGTATGTGAGACACTTAAGCATGGAGAGCCAATACATTCTTAGCTGTTTTTATAAGATAATAGCACGTTAATGTCTCTCCTCTGGCTGTTGTAAAGAAAGGCAATATAAACAATGCAGTCAGAGAAAACAGGCACAGCTTGCACACCTGATACTCCTATTGATGCTGCTGCCAGCTGTGCAGGTGCTCCAAGAGGACATAGAATTCCTTTCCTCCCTTTGCTCTGCACTGCGGGAGGAGTTGTCTGCCATGGGAGACAGCTTTGTCCCCAGCCTCCTGTTTTTGGGGCACTGCCGTCAGGGAATGTGCCAGGCACTCCTGTCCCCATCCTCAGCCCCAGCAGGCACTGTCCTACCAGGGGCACCCAGGAGCCTTCCTGCACTTTTGGGGCAGGGACAGCTCTCACTGGAAGAGGCTGCAGCCACCACCCCGCCAAGGACAGGGTTGTACAGTGTCGTGTCTAAAAGGAAGAAATTAAGTGTAGCATTGAGTCAGTTTGGGATTTTTGGCTAAAAAGGTCCAAGTGTTGGTCTGTGGAAGTAAACACGCAGTCTGCCTAATGAATGTACTATTTATTAGCTGTGTAAGCTGCTGGAAATACCAAAGCGGATAAGGGCTGTGATTCAAGGCCATGGGGCTGGGCCCACACAGCTCCCTAAGCCAGGAGCCAAGGACATGGGAATCCTCACCAAGGGGGGACCCTGGAAGTCCGGAGCGAGTGTCAGGCTGTGCTCATCTCCAGGCAAGAGGAGGTTTGTGTTAAGGATCCTTCTCCTACGTGGGGAGCGGCTGTTGTTTGTTATTGTGTAATTTGATTTGACTCTAATTTAATGACAGTTCTTAGTAGGCAGCATGATTTGCAAGGCTGATTTCCATTTTTATTGATTGGGCCTTTAATTTACTTGGACTTGCACTCAGAAGCTTCATCGGAGATTTAATGAAAGTCTGCAAAACCAACTTGGTAAGGAATTTTTTGATGGAACTTGAACTCAAATGCTTCAATAACAAGTCAGTGAGGTGCAGTATGAAAATATTTTAAGAAATAAATTTGTTAGTTAAACTTCACTTTTTAAATAGTGGATTGGCAAATCCATTATTTAAAAGCCACCTTCCTTGTGGATTTTTTCCTCCGAACTCTCACACTCAGTATCTATTCAAAGGTAAATTAAAGATTTCATTTTTAGAGTTTTGCATAATGGGCTTTTAAAGGGGACATCTTGGAGATTATAATTGCAAAACTTTCACTGAAAATAAGTAACTTATAACATCTGGAAATCTATTATTTTATTCATTAGTAAGAAGTTTGTCAAATGCAGAACAAATTCTGTAAAAGTAGCTGTAACAGTCTCCTAGTTATTTTCAAGCTGCAGGTATTTTTCAAAGTAAAGATTGTGAAGAACGAAAAATAGATTATATGATTTTGAAATCCATCAGTCATTTTATAAATAAAAGCTTTCTTTCTTTTTAATATTTACAAATTATTATTCATAAATTTTAGAAGTGAATGCTCCAAACACAGAGGAGCTAGGAAGAGGTTAATTAATGATAATTTTTGTTACCTTTTCCAAAACCAAACTTTTGCACTTGAACTAATGAATGAAAAAAGCAGCAAGAGACACAGAGTGTTATCTGTATGGGAAGAAGGAAGGAATAGGGAGGATGAATTATTATGTGATAAGAAGTGTAAAAGGATGTAAGAGAAGGAAGGAAATTGAAGATCCACATGGAATAAGAGAGGCTACAAGGAATGGAACTGCAGCCACTGTGCATTTGCTTTGGGCATGTAGGCACAGGAGCTCAGGAAGGTGGAAGAAACAAAGGAACTTGAAAGAAGTCATGGGGAAAGGACATGAGAGTGTTGTAGCTTCACATTGTTCTGTTTCATCCACATTGCTGCATCTTGGTAACTGTGAAATATTAAAAGAAAGAAGGATTTACAGGCAAAGCTTCATATTTGTAAATACACAGAGTATTCCTTCCTGGGACTAAGTTTTTGTATTTCCTGGTCAATTCCTATTTATTTTATAAGCAGAAACCCCATTATAATATAGAAATTTTGAGGGTGGTGACTCTGAGAAGTGCTATCTGAAGGTAGTACATATTTCAGACGTATTGAAACCATCTCAAAATTATCCCCCACTACTGAGAATTTGGAGCCCAAAAATTTAAATCTAAAGGTAAACTGAAAATCCAGTGCGAGGGCACACAGATAGCAATAACTCTGACTAATACTGACACAGGTAATGTATCTGATGATGCTGGTTAGTTCAGTTTAGTCTAAGACAACAAACACTAAAATGTGATTATATTATGGCCATACTATAACTGCCCAGTGTAATCATAAGGGAGAATTAACTCATGTGCGTGCCCTTCCATTGGTGTCTGCTCAGTTTATTTGCATAAATGAGAAATAGAAAACTCTCAAAAGCCTGAATCAAAAAGAGTAAGATAACCCCAACTTTTATATGAACTGTAATTAATTTGCAGCCTGTTGCCACAAAACTTAATTTAGGGAAATTCCAGTTAGAATCAAGAACGTTAAACATTTGCGTGAATAAGAACAGTATGTGCAGTGGCGCTAGAAGTAGCAATATTTCTGATTCAAACCATGCACTGAAGAGTTGTTGAGGTTACAGAACTTCTTTCCTTTTAAAATTATGAGAGAATGAAGTTTATTGACTGCTGATCACTTCCAGACACAGAACAGTGGTCTATTAGTCCCTTTCAGAGTGTAATAGCAGTTCCACATGACACAAATTAATGGAATATCTCATTAATTCCCTAAATGTCACTAAACTGGTCAAGTCATTATAAGTTTCCATCTCCTTGAAGTAAATTTAGCTGCTTCCAATTTTTAAGTTCTGTGAAAACATCTGCAGAATATGGAACCTGTTAAAACAGCAGGGTCTACATTGGGAGATACCAAGATCTTAACTTGAGCTTTTTCTGTAATGGAGATCATCTTATTTAGCACCCAAAAGTACCTTAAAGATTTACATTCAAGCTTGTTTTGAGGAGAATTTGTACCTCTCTGTTCTACACATGAACACTAATTTCTCTATCCAATGAAAGGAGGAAATACGAATATTTGTGGTATGAGATATGCAATAATATTATGATGTATTTTCAAATTTGAGTTTTTCATTACAAGATTAATTACTTGTTAAGTAAAATGGCTAACCAGTAAAACAGTCTTTTGCTATGGTTATGAAATGGCGATTTGTTCTTTGCCTTAATCTTCACGTAAGGTATCCTCAAAGCTTTTGTTGTAAACAAAAAGTAGCATAACACAAAGTGAAGTGAATAGTATTCATAGGCAGTTTTGAGAAGGAAAATTTAAAAATATTTAAACAATATTGTCTTCTAAAAGACAATCCTAATTTACCAGACAGTAATTTCTCGTTAGAGAGAATTACAGTAATTTTACAATGTTTTTAACGTGGCATTAGAGGATTGTACTGACTTTTCTGATCATCATCAGTTGTTTCTCTTCTTTCCATTTGATAGAACTACAGTATACCAGTCAGGCCTCCATTTACTGTTGCTTTCTGTCAGTGCATTTTATATACTGCATCTCCAGCACAGCGTCCCAAATGTGATGCTACATTTTTAAGACCTGATAGTAAATTTCTCCGTGAGTGAAGTCTTGAGTGAAGATTTATTTCAGAACTAGTGATAATGAAAACAGGATCCCTGCATAATGAGAAGTGTTAGCTAATGTAAGTCTATAGTTCAATTAACATGTATGAAATTAGGAAATACTGAGAAAGTCAAGTTCTCTAAAATGTATTAAGTACATTGCTTTCATTTATGTAATTTTTCTCTCACAGCTTTTCTTTTAAAATGTAAGTAGATCCTCAATAATACCCTAAAGTACCCTAAAAACCATAAAACCCCACTGTAAGAAGAAATAAATAAAATCCTTGCTGATGTTAAAATATGCAAATAAATTCACTCCCAGTCACTTTTATCAGTAGTGTCCATATCATGGTATTGGAAATATTGGAAATGTAACTATCTTTGTTAAGTGCAATAGCATTTGAAAATACTTGTTCTAAAAATTGCTGTATGGCTTCAGAACTGCAGGGGACTTCAGAAGCTTTAAAGCTGCTTTAAACTTTAAGTCTGTGGATTGAAGCAAATGTGTAGAAATATATTTGACAAAGAGTTAGGAGTGTTCATTAATGAGAGCATACACATTCTAACTCTCTGGTTAGAGAGTGAGAACATTTCCTAATATATATATAGGTGTGGGGGTTTTTTTTGGTTGGTTGGGTTTTTTGGTTGTTGTTTTTATTTGTTTTGGCTTGGTTTTTTGTTTAGTTTGGGGTTTTGTTTATTTTCCCCAACCTTGAGCTTGAGGATTTGTTAAAGAATCTAAAAAAGTTCTTAAAAAACAGTGGTAAGTGATGTAACCAAGAGGCTGCAAGAATGCAAATTCATGTAATTTATATTACATTTTAGAATCTCCATGTTTCTTAAGAATTTAAAGCTATTTAATATAAAACATTTTGTTTGTTCCAGGGTGAAATTTTCATGAATATAGTTTCACCAATTCATTACTTTGTTACTATAAAAGTTTCTTCATTTATTCTTAGATAAGAGCAAGGCAAATGATAAATGATTGAGGGAATATGGTGAATTCTTGTCCCTTTCTAAGTGTTTTTCTATAAACCTGGAGGTAGGAGTTCCCCCAGATATAAAGAAACAGTTGCATGCAGACAGACATTAGTTCTGTGATTTATGGAAATAGTTACGTGAATACTAAATAAAGAACATTATTGAGGAAAAAATAAAAGTATAGAAAGTGTACAAATGAAGTCTTAACAATGTCAAGTCCTTTGGGGGACAAAATAATTGTTCAATTTAACTTAAAAAAAAAAAGTATTTACAGAAAAAACCCAACAGACTGCCAAGAGAAATGGGCCTTGTTCTTAGCAGTAGGAGTAGCCAAGGGGAAAAGAGAAATGAATCATTAATGACCACCTATTAGACAAAGAAAATTATCCCACAATACTTGACTCAGTAATCCTAGAAGTCCTTGTACTTATGTTTCTTAGCATCTTTGGAATAACATAGTCCAAGGAGTGTAAATATTAGTGTTCATTTGAAACTGCACATAACCAGTTCAAATTAATTGAACAGAAGAACGTGAAGGAAAAGGGAGTAAATATAAAATAGAAAGCATAATGTAAACCATCTTTATAATAGTTCACCAGGTAATTTTTGACGACTAGTTGTCAGAACTGTTGCCTTTTTGCTAATCTATATATTTTGTGGGGTAAAATCTATTATCTAAAGGTAAGCCAGCTTTCTATACAGCAGTTCAATGGCATCCACTTAAAACATTACTATCACCAGTATATGGGAAAAAACTAAATCTATTTACTACAAGAACTACAAGCCCCAGCACTCTGAGAAATTCAACGTATTCACAAATTTCATTAGAATAAGTATGATGCATCTTTAAGTGATACACATCCATGAATATGACATTACAATTACATTCATCAAGTGTTAGGGAATAGTTAGAAAAACAGGGAAATACACAATCTTTCAGAAGTCTCTCCTCTTCCATGATAACCTCACTGAAGTCCTTAAGGGCATTTGTACTCAGGAAAGATTCAGATTTGCTTTGAAAGCAAAGGTCCTTGCACCTTACCTCTGTTTAATGATTTTCCACAGACAACTTCAAACTAACAAACAGGATGTATCTAGGAGCGTGACATCATTTTGTGACATGATAGCCACAGTGAAAAGTAGGAGCTCTGGACAATTTAATAGCTTGCCCAAGTTTATGCTGGATGTCATGGTCAGCTTTGGGATCAAGGGATGAGCCTCCTAGTTTGCCAAAACGATGACTAGTCCAAAATACATATTTATGAAAGCTCTTCCCAGGCAGTACATTAAAGGCCTAGCCCCTGTGTTCTGTGTTAAAAAGCACCATCTCACAGTTTGAAAGCTGTGTATCACATTGGAATGTGTTTTCTCTATCAGTGTGATGTTTTCACATTGTGTTTTATAATGTAGTAATTACACAGCTTGCCCCACAGTTCTTCTTGAAATTAACGTATCTCTTGTATTTAATAACAACACACATTTAATAAGACTATTTCATTGTTATAAATATTAAAATCTACATAATATATGCACATATAAAGACTGCAGTAATAAAGGTGTTTAAAATAAACAACACCTATTAAAATTCAAGTGCTGAAGCTCAGAGGATCCTGAAAGCTGTACAAATAAAAAATAAAATTTCCTTTGTTGATCTTTGTTGTCTAAGAGGAGAGGCATATGAACAAGGAGGGTGAACAGTGATGGGAAGTTCAAACTTTTTTCTTTAAATAATCTGCAGCATTGACTTTTCATTAAGGAAGCTGAAGAAATGCCCTTGCCAAGAGCATTTGACTTCACCTGTTCTCTATCCTCTGTCCCCTGGCTCTTTTTGTATGGAAATGACCCCTAGACCTACCAGACGTGGCTCTAAGAGCTCCAGGTCCATCTAGGAAAGAACTGTGCTGTAGAGGGAAGCGAGGAAATGGCCATTAGGCTGTTTTCCAGGCAAACCCTGAGGCTGCAGGAGCTCTGAGTGTGCCAGGCACAGCTGGACAAACCCCAGCCATCACTACTGGAGCTCATGGGCAGCTGAGCATTCCCTGCTCAGACCTAGGCAGGCTCAAAGAGACAACTGAATTATGTGAGGAGATGCAGAGCAGCCCAGGATAAAGAAGGCTGAACACTGGATTAAATCCATTTTACTTCCACTTGCCACAAGGTGTGAACTGTTTGTTCTGCACCTTAGGAATGACAAGTTTAAAGTATTTATGTGAGCACTGTTCTCTTCACTCTTTAAAATATGTGGCAAAAAAAACCTACATAATCTCGAATTGCAATATTCAGATACGAATTTCAAGAATCCCACATCTGTGGGGGTAATGTTTGACACTTGAGTGGGAAAGGGTTTAGCTGTAAAATTCTCAGTTCAACATTATAAAAGTAGTTCAGAAAGGTTGTGATCAAAAAATATCTAGGAGTGTGGATTTTTATTCTGATTTGAATGGCTTTGCTTGTTGTATCTGGATGCTAATGAAATTAAAAGGTCTCAATCTCTCTGGTCTGTGAAAGTGACAATACCTCTCACATGCTTTAAAGAAATTTATTTTTTTGAATCATGTGATAAAGTATATAAACCTTTCCTATTTATATGTGGCCACATTTTAGTTTCTCTGTTGACAAATCCAAGAGTAAAGGTCCTTCAGTACTGAAGTATTGAATAGTTCTGTGACAAGTTTTCAGAAAACTGTTACAGATTAATCTAACGAAGTATATTTCTGCACAATAGGAAGAAATAGAGACTGGGAATTAGAGGAGGCTCTGTTTAGAGTAAAATGCTGAAATGCTAATATCATAGTTACCAGCTCTTTTTTTGGAAAAGAAATTAATTCCTCACTATTCTATTAGCTCTTTTATTTGTACCTTTTCTTTTTTTAACCAATTATTAGAAAAGAAGGGAAAAATTAATCAGTCAACATAATATTTGGACTGCAAAAATTTCCTCCACAGGAGCAGCTGTTAAGGAAGCTAAGTAGTCACTGAGGGAGAGAAGAATCCTCATTATGGGGTGAAAATGGCTGGATGACAAAGTCTAGAGTAGAAATATACAGTCATCCTCCTCTGTGGCTGAAAGATTAGAGTGAGCTGCTCCACTGCTTCATGTCATGATGTTTGTTATTTAATATATTTAAATAATGGAAATAAAGTTAGGCAATGAGATGGCAGCATCTGCAAATGTCACAATTAGCTGGGTTACTCAAATCCAAAACACACTACGTAGGGAACTTCAAAAGGGAGCCCTGAGATCTACAGCAGTGGATGACACAATGTCAAACAAAATTCAGCAGTATGAAAGCTAGCAGACATTGAAAGAAATAATTTGAACTATTTATGACCTCTCTTGGGTTCCAAATTAATTTAGAAATACCAGAAAAAGAGATCAAGTCATTGTGGACAACTCAGTAAAACCTGTGATCTCTCTTAAGGTTTCAGCAACCTTTCCCCTCCCCTTATAAATTCTCCAAATAAAAGAATCCCCTCATCACAAAACAAGAATCAATGGCAACAAGACCCTGTCTGTGCAATAAACTACATCCAGTACAGCTGATAGTGTATAATGCAGCATCATCTCGTATTCTGACTGCTGTGATAGAGAAGAAATAAGCAATAAGAGGAATAAAACAGCCTATGTTTTAATAAATATGTTGTGCCTCTTTCTAAATTAGAATGAGTAAAGGTTTGGCAAAAGTGAAGAGACACAAGTTTTATGTATGCAGAAACAACGCTGTTTTATTAATTAAGTAAGTAAGTAAATGCTAGTCAATGAAAGAAGGTTCCAAACTTGTAGGTGCTTAGATTTGGGAAGGCAATTGAGATGTGTAAAGCCAAACTCAGATAAAAGTGCTTTTAATATCAACCCTTGCAGGGTGCTGAGTATTCCATAGAGACTCTTCTTTCTCAGAGAGCCAGAGAGGGGAAGTGTCAGTGAAGGTCTCAATTGAGCCCTTCTGTCCTGCTGTTCCCTCTGTGGGGCAAGATTTACCATATCTTTGCCACAGCTGGGAGAGCTGAGGGATTTCTGTGGACAGTCCTTTTTCTTTGCTTATATTTTAGTTATTACTTAGCCCCATCTAAGGTTTACAGTTGCCCCTGTAATTAGCCAGACTGCATCCTCTGCATCTGCTGGGCTACATGGGTCTCTCTCCAGGCCAAAGGTAAGGTTAATAGGAAATCTCATATGCTATAAAAAAATTAACTACACGATTTTACAAGAACTGTGCCAGTGTTACCATGGACAGTCACACAGCCACAGCAGGGATCTTTACACAGTGTACCTCCAAGTAGAACACGTGGGAGGAGAGGAAGGAAAAAGTAAAATGAGCATCCTTCTTTTTTTTTAGTATTATGTACAAAACTGATTAAAATAGATTTCAAGGAGAAAAGTTCATTGTGCAGTTGCTCAAACAACCATGCTTTTAAAAATATTTGGAAAATAGTGGATTTGTAGAAATCCATTAAAAGGTGTTCATTAAGGTGGCTGTGATTCATTCTGCTGATGGAACTTCTGGTGCCAAGGATTTCACAGGGGCAGAGGCAGGAGGTCAGATGCTGCCCAGGGAAGTGGTTGAGTCACTATTCCTGGAGGTATTTACAAATGTGGAGATATAGCACTGAGGGGCATGGTTTAGTGGTGGACTTGGCAGTGCTGCACCAGTGCTGATCTTAAAGGTCTTTTCCAACCTAAATGATTGTCTGATGCTCTGATTCTATACTCTTTTACTAAATTGGTTTGAACTTCGTATGAGTTGAAAATATCTCTTGTTCAGCATAAAGAAAAGGTCCATATTTTACCTACGGTTACATTGCTGTCTCAACTTTTGCCAGGTTGCTCCATATCACAATTGCAGCAAAGAATTTCAGAAAAACCCCAAACCAAAGAAATTAATTGTTTTGGGATTTAATCTTAACTCCAACGCAAATCCACACACCACTCTATTCTTTGTCTTCTTTTCTTCTTTCTGGTAGTTTTGTCTTGTCCTATGTTCTTTTATATATTTGAAAATTCCTCTAAATTCCTGAATATTTTTTGAGATCAAAAGGCTTTCATCATTCTTTTGTCATTGGATAGTCCTCTTAATCTGTAATTACTTCCTGTTCTCTGCCACAGTTTACAATATTTTCATATCCTTATAAAACTTCAATTTCCTGGAAGGGCAGGTTGCAGAATTCTCACTGTGATGTTGCTGTTGTGGTCTTCTGTCAGTCCCTATCGAGGCAGATGAAACCTTGAACTGCTGCCATGCTCTGAGATGCCTCCTTTCTGTTGATTCTCACCACTGATGTCACTCTTTGACTTCCTTATTTTTGTATGAAAGCCCATAAGAGCTAGAGCTAAAAATGATCCATTATGCTTTTCTGAGCCAGTGAAGGATTAGTCCCTGCTCGTGTTTGGTGTAAGCTAGTTTTTCACACGTTAGCCATTAACCTTGAAATAATGTTTCATTGTGAAAAAGAATTCCTTCTTACACAAATAGAAATTCTTATTTCTATCTCACTTCTACATAGAACTCTTTATGGAAGAACTCTGCCCTTTTTCTGTGGAGGTATTGCCCAAAAATACTTGCAGGCTGTTGTGCAAGTGCTTAAAATACTCACCTCTCGTGACAGTTCTCCAGACTATGTTGGCCTAATCACAGGTCTTTTTTTTTTTTTTTTTCTGAAATCCTTCCTCATGATCAAAGTGTTTCTGATAACAGGATGGCCAGAATGGGATGAGCTAATGAGAATTCATTTGACTGGTACATCTCATTTTAGGCTAATTTTGGCTGTATGGCAGTAGCAATGGTAAATGAGAAAATATTCTCCTACACTTTGTTTGCATATAGGTTGCATCAGTGGAGAAAATTCATATATGAAAAATGTGTAGTGCAAGCTTTCTGTTCAAAGCCAATTTGGGTAAATTCTGACTGTAGTCCTGAAGCAGAGGAGTCAGTAGACCTTAATGAATTACATGACTGGGCTTATATGGAAAAACCCTTGAGATCCCTTTGCTTGAGATCCCTTTGCTTGATTTATTTTGAAGCGAAAGGGTGGTCTGTGAAAGAAATGTTATTGTTCCATCAAGCCTATTTTAACCCTTTGGGTAATAAACTGAAATGTTGCCTAGATTCTGTGGATTTCACTCCCACAACCAACAACATCATGTTTGAAACTCTTACAAATCCAAATAAAATTCCTGTATTCAGATTAAACAATAAGTCAAATACATTTTGCCTGTTAAGAGCAGAATACAATCTGGAGAAACACAGAGTGAGAGGATTCCAGGATTCACAATCATGAGCACTAATAATCATACCAAGAGTCCAAATGAATGAATGTGGAGTGTCATTTGATACAGTTCTGTTTGGGTTAGGTTTTTTTCCTTCAAATGAATGTTGGTTTTAAAGGAATGCAAGATACTGTATTTTTCTTTTTTCCAAAAATGATAGAAAAGTATTAAATAATGAACTGAATATTTTCAGTGCTTCTTCACCCAAAAAATCTGGGAATACAAGAGTATTGAGTCCTAAGACAGTTTGAGAAGCAGTTTTCCCTGTGAACAAGGAGAAACTGTATGCTGATGTAGTGTAATTTGCTGCACATTTATTGAGGTGTGAATGCCTTGTATATAAAATTAAAAGCTGCTGCTATGAGTTCACTAGCTAAAGTAGTGACAGGAGTGCAGAAGACAATTTTAAACAACTGAAGTCTGTAAGAATTGATGGAGAGGTAGAAGTTACAACCCTGTCCTCATGTATTTCCCTCATATTTTCTGATGCTCCTCACTGAGTAATGAAAATGCCTTGTTGACTTATTTGTTGAATTTTGAGAATGAAGCAACTGCGAAGACACTGTTTGGCAGGCTGAAAAAATACTGTGCTTCAGCTTGCTTTTAAAGAACTCTGATATCATCAAGGCTTCAGAGGGCCACTTTTCTGTGGAAAAAGATCACATGGCACTTCTCTTGCAGGTGGATTTAGGAAACCAGCCTGCCATTTCTGCCGTGCACTGAACCACTTCATAAATCTGGAGACTTAGACATTTGGCTAGATCACAGGATTTTGTTTTCAGCCCAGGAAGGCTGCAGTTATCTAACTAAAATCCACAGAAAATTTTGGTAATTAATTTTTCAAACAACTGTGCTTATGGTGTCTGTACCCTGTCCAGAGGTATAATGTTTGTGTCTAATGAAGGAAACACTATAAAAACTCAGATTATAAGACTCTCAGTTGTTGGCTCAAGGCTTTATGAAGAACTTTTATGCCTCAGAAATGTAACATAGTAGTATATTTACTTAGTATCCTTTACATTTTATTAGTGGAGTATCTCTCTTCAAACCTGTCAGTTGTGTACTTGTTGACATGTAGGGTACAATAGCTTTTAACTCTGTTTATCAGACTCACCTAGAGACAGTATCTTCAAAGTGGCTTTCTGAACTTTCCAGATGTAGTTGAAATATGTGATCTTGTCATTAGGAGTTTATTTATAGCTTTTCTTTCTTTGCAAAACTCCCAAGATGAATTCCAAAAGATCCCTGGATAGAGAGAAAAAAGCCCAAAAGTGATTATTAAACATCATTTCTCTCAGGTAGCTGTTGTTGTTGGGTTTTGTTGGCTTTGCTTCTTTGTCATCTGGGTACCTACACTCAGCAGACTCCAGGGTCTGGCCGATGAAGCAGTTCACGTTTTGGTAACAACAGAGTCCTTGCACCAGAGAGCTGATGTTCAAAGGCACTGCAGTTACCACTGCTCGTGTTGAACAGAGTGTGGAACTTGACCTTTATGAAAGAATTGCAAAGAGGCTTTGAAATCACTGTAATGATATCCATGGAAAACAGAGAGGAGCTGGGAACAGGGAAGTCTTAGTAGGTTTCGGAGAACAGCTTGTTATCCCGTTCCCTGTCCTGTGCACCCTCTGCCACCCTTCAGTTCCTGAAAAATGTTTCTACAAAATCCTGTCATATTTCATTTATCCCGCTCAGAGTCTCTCTTAATAACATACAAACCTGTTCCTTATAGTCACCTCACGGTCTTTTGTTAGAAGGATCATCTGTGCTTGTCTGATTCAAAGGAAGACCTTTGGCATCTATTTATATGCAGTGTTGAAGACAGGATGCTGAGCAAGAAGGCTCTTGGATTTAACCCATTATGGCCATTTTTATGCTACATAAGGGATTGAGAGTTACATTTCTCCTGTTGCTGGGTATCCTACAGGCATCTCTCCTGCTAGCATGGGAGCATGTGTTTTCAAAGTGCAGCACAGCTTTCTGCTCTTCTTGGAGAAAACTGGTGTATTAAGAAGGATTTGTTCAAAGTCTTTGTGTTGCTGTACTAAACTGAAGTGTTGGACCCTGGGAAGGCAAGGCTTCGTGCAGATGGATTTCACACAGGGAACTGTGCCTTTCAAGGTGCCATTGCAACCTAATAATCAAAAAGAAGAAAAGATAGGAAAGATACCTGTATTCTCTGATGCGTGCATTTCCCTAGGATTATGCTCAAGGATATATTCTCTTGAGGATATGCAAATGAAGTGCTTTGAGCCAACATTAGAGGTCAACTTTATTAAGAAAGGAGTTATGTTTTGGGGGCTATTTTAAAGGTAGCTGGGTGTGGACATGGGAAGTTTATTTTCTGTCTGTGCAATAATTCTTTAAGCTGCCTGGTAGCACATGTTGCTGGTCTCTTCCAGTCAGCTTGTGGGGTCCCAGTCAGAGTCTGTCACACGCTCATGTCACATGGAACCCCCATGCACTTGCAAATGCTGTGATCCCTGGAGAGGCATGGTCCTTTGGGGGCTGAAATGCTCAGTCGTTGCGCTGAGATGTTCTGCTTAGGAATTCAGGGCACAACATAAACCTAGCTGTGGATCGTGCCATTCCACCTCTTTTTTTTTTTTTTTTTTCATAAGTCCTGTATGTGATGTGTTTCACAATGATATGTTTCATCTTATGTTGTTGCTCTCAGATTGCACGTGTGAGAACACAGCATCTCGGAAATGATTTACAAACACGGGCGCGGTGGCTGATGGCACTTTATTTGTGAAAAAAAAGGCATATGTTTGCCGTGTGGTGTGTGCCTGTGGATTAAAATCCAATGAAAAGTGAACTGACTACATCAGTAATAGGCGTGTTACTTACCCCCCCCAAAAAAAAAAAAAAAAAAAAGCCAGGAAAATGCTGAATGCTATGTGAAGATAACATACAATTTATTGATTCTCTCTGTATGCTTTATGGCTATAATGCACTTTATGAAAACCCTAAGCCTGTCCATTTTATCTTTGTAAATAATTGACTGAGAACACTGTTCTGAATTGGATAAGTGGAATGAGATACTTGCAAGGAGAGGACTGTACAAGTAATTACATGTATATGGTACATTTCAGACTGTTTTGGCAAAGTTCAAATAAATTTCTTCATAGTATCTGAAAACTGGAGATCTAATTTTTGGCTCAAGTCTGTTGTCACAACTACTCTTAGCTCTACTGTAATTTGCATTTCAAGTGTACTGGAATCTCTGAGCACTGCTTCTGTGTGTTGTATGATTACTGTTAGTACCTGATTTCACAGTTATTTACAGCCTTGATGTATTGCTTGACTGTTGCTAATATCTCATTTGCTATTCTGACCACCCTGAGCAGCCCTTCTACATGATACTTCCTGGAGTGTCTTGTCTTTTATCCCCTGGCTTCTAATTTCTCTCTGGCTGTAAAACAGTCTCATACCTTTGCATCAGAAAGTATTTTTAGTTTTGCGTTGCAGGGCTCAACACAGATGCCAGGGAGCATAGCAACACTAATTCATGGTTAGAAGATGGGAACTTTTAGTGTCCTAAGGAGCTGACTTGGAGAGGCCCTGGTTCATATAGCTTCTGGTTCCAGCTAGGTGTAAGGCCATGTATATCCTGCATAAGTTCAGGTTGCCACTGGAAGAAGAACTCCATTCTCTTGCTAGTGGCATTCATTTCCACCTGGCTTTTTGTGCTGGCACTTACTTTATGTGACTGCTAAACGAGCCAGATGAAGGACTGATCCTGCTGCTAACTAATCTGTTTCTTCTGGCTGGCTTTTCGGGACAGTTCCTTAACCTGCTTTAAGATGCAGCTGTGAGAGCAAGTGCCAGCACAAACAAGGTGGAGGAACAAATGACTGAGTTCAAGAGGGAGAGCAGAAAGGACCACCACTTCTGACAAATGTCCTGATTTATGCTACAGGTCTTGGGCTGCACACTTACTGGGAACTGGCAAATGGGAATTGCTACCTTGTATGGGAGCAGGAGTCTGCCATAAAAGTGATTGTCAACATCACTCATCTTTAAATGGCAGCAGCTTCTGTCCCCCTGTTTGGTTCCTGTTAACAAGCTCTGCCTTTAATGCAGATGTATGTGAAGTCTGGCACTCCAGGCTTTGTAAGCTGTTGCTCCCTGCTACAAGCACCCAATGGCACAGGTTACATAAACTACTCTCTACAATGTAAACTGGCACAAGTAAATGCCTTATAGAAGATAAACATAATTATCCAAACACTTCGGTAGAAACACCCATAACATTTGCCAAACAAAAATTCAGAAGATTGGAATATCTGGCTTAGCACATTCTGAAATTGGCCTTTGGGATCCCAAAATCCCTGATTTGGTCTTCCTAGTTTGGTGAGTTGGATTTCCAGTTGGGAGATTCTTTCAGCAGAGCTTAGGTTTAAACCATATATATATTAAAACCTCCAAAGCCATGGCCTCAGGATCTGCCATGGGAGTTATATTCCTAGATAAATCAGAGTACCATCTGTACTGCCAACTGAAATGTGAAAGTGAGGTCTTTTAAGTAACCAAAGGCAGCTAACAAAAATAGGTAATACCTCTCTCCAGGCTACTTTACTTTTCCTAGACTGTCACAGGCCTCCAAGGGTGTAGTTCAGACTGTGACTTACAGTTACCCAAATTTAACTTAGCTGAAACCCTAGGCAGGCAGGCAGGAAACAGGCAATGTCACATCATGGACCATAGATGATGTTTGAACTAGATAATAACTCCTGATAGAGATTTATTATGCATTTGTCTATTGAGTCAAATAGTTCTGACAAGACAAGAATCTGAACTACAGAAGGCTGCTGCTGGAGAAACAAAAGAACTGGGTGAATGGGTGATAAATGAAGTTTATGCTGTTGAATTGTGCTGATGATTTTGGCAAAGTTGATCATGGCAAGCCCTGCAAAGCCTCACTCACTGGGCACTGATGGCTTCTGTTCTGACAATTCACTTCCTTTTGTGATACTTACATTGGTTATCAAGCAAAAACTCAACCATAGTTACAGGTAAATATACATTAGGAACTGAAGAGAGAAAGCTTTCCAGAAAACTAGATACTTTTAATTTTAGAATGTTTATGTGGATCTATACATGTTAATGGACAGAAATACATGTCTAAATTCTCTGAAGTTTGCCCTGGAGTGATGTGGTAATTACGTGGTTATGAGTTGTGCATGTTGATTTCTGCAGGTGATTTATCTGGTTTATCTGGCTTTTAAAGACATTATATTATCCTTTATTTTTTTTTATGCTCCTATTTCCACAACAGAGCACA
Source organism: Monarcha castaneiventris obscurior (assembly GCA_026261815.1). Taxonomy (NCBI): domain Eukaryota; kingdom Metazoa; phylum Chordata; class Aves; order Passeriformes; family Monarchidae; genus Monarcha; species Monarcha castaneiventris. Next base: position 11,370,349 of record JAMPIT010000575.1, read on the forward strand.
GATAGCATTCCTATAATTATGAGGGAAGGGGGAAAGTGCAGGCAAGAGTTGACAAGGAGAAGCAAGAGCTGAAGGTGAGGTAGCTACTCAGTTAATCTGTGAGCAGAGATAACTGGCAATAACACGAAGCAGTGCAGAGATGTGGCCAGGGAGGCAAGCAGAATGGATACTTTCATCAGCATTGTTTCAAAGCAGCTATTAACAGTAAGTACTAAAAGAGGAAAAGAAGCAATTACACTAGTGATGCCTAACTGAATTTTGAAATGCCTTTTAATAATGTGCAGGACAGGGACTGCGTCTTTACCTGAGCAGCTGGGGCGTGTTGTGGATGTGTCTTGCTTACCTGCTTTCAAGAGAAACACAAATACAGAGACAAATTCCAGCTGAATTTGTAATTTAGAGCATATGCTTATGAATTTTTAAATAAGACCTATCATCAGAACGTTCAGCATTGCAAATGTTTTTGATAGTATGGCCTGGTCTAGGCACAAACCCCTTCCACTGTAAATGTGCTTGGGTCCTTGTTTTGTCTGAAAAGTAATCAAAGATACAGATTATATGAGCCTTTAATATTCATTGTTATATACCTCTGAAAGATTCAGTTGGTTTTCTTTGTGATTGCTTTTCTAAAAGAAGTGCTGCATTGTAATCAATTTTCTGTGTGCAGCTTAAAATGTCAGGGACATTTTTGTTATTTAACCTGCAGACTCATGCAGTATGGGAAGAGGCAGACTTTTTGAAGTAAGGCTATTTTAAGAACTAACTTCTAAGAGATTTCAGGTTCAGCATATCCAAGCATAGTATATGCTTTCTTATTGTTTGCTTTCTTTTTAATTTAAAGTTGAGATGCATTTCAGTCAGCAGCCAAGATGCATTAATTGAGGTATATATTTTTTTTTTTCATTCCACTTCTATTTGTCTGGTCTTTCTTTTAAATGTGATAAATATACACGCTGTTGACTGTGATCACTTTTGAGTATTGACATTGTTTGAAAGTTCTTGGGAAATACTAAATATTTCTTTGTTATCAAAATACATATTTGAGTAGAATTCAATTAAAATGTCATAATCAGAAATAGTTAAGGAAGCAAACTGCTCTGTGCACTAATATGAAGAAAAAACTTTTAAAATGGAACTCCATGGAGCTTTTGTAGATACGTAGGCCTCTCTTCACTGTTGGTTGAGTTTATTTAAAGAGCTTTTCCAGTCACCTTTGAACCTAAATGATTTCTCCAGATGTACAGAAGTGAACAATGTAAAAATCTTGCTGCTTCAGCAGAACAGGATCCAGCTGGCAGGGAACTGGATCTGCAAGTCATTGGTTACAGCTGTGTTTCGATTTATGTGATGGTTGAAAAAATAAATTACTGGATTAAATGGCTAGAAAGAGGACTCTTTGTTTAGCCCTTGTGTGGGGACTGAAAGTGTTTATGGTGCTGTTTTCTTCGGAGCCTTTGCAAAGTAAGCTGGACAAATAGACTTATTCAAAACTTGTCTGAAATGTTGTGCATTCAGCTTTATTTCTTTACAGAAGAAACTGTATGTTTTTGTATAATGCTGTCAGCCAGCAACCATTTTTAAGGCCTCTTGGCCTTTGAGAGTGGCAGTAGCATTTTAGCAATGTCTTGTAGGCATTGCAGTTTATCATGGGAAGGCAGTTTCCTTTTGTTAAAGGTTTTCAAATGCATTTCTTGGCATGAACACAAATACATGTAGGGACTCTGTCAAACTCATAACTTTTTAATGGGTTTAATATTTCAGCTTTGTATACCACTTACCTTTTGCTCTACATAATAGTGCTGATGTAATTGTAAATTGGATGCACAATAATTTACAGAGCAGGCACAATGAAATCAGAAACTAATGCCAGGTGTTTGGATTATCACATATCTTATTTTCTAACGATGGTGATTATGTCTTATTACCTGATATCCTGATTCTGTAAAGATTTACATGCTTAATTTTACTGAACTCTGCTTGAGAGGACTGAGCGGTGCATCATCATCACAGCCTTGTTAGCTATTTTGATAAGAAATGTGTCGGGTTTTTTTAATCTTTATATGATTAGGGTCCTTTGAAACCTCACAAACTGCTTTTTCTACTGCAGGTAGCTTGGGCTGAAGGAGTTGAGATGTAACATCTTCCAGTGAAGTCCCAACTCTACTGAAGTCACTGGGCATTTTGCTGCTGGTTTCTCTTAGGCTACAATTTCACTTTTAAGACTGAATTTTAATGCTTTTTCTTATAACCAATATCCCAAGACCCACAAGTGATTTTTCTTAAGTAGTGAAACTGCGAGTGAAGTGATAGGCTACAAAATGTGAACAAAAGATTTGATATTATACCAACAGGAGTTTTGAAGGCTTCTTGCAGACCTATGGAGAGCAAAATAATAGCACAGAACTTTCAGTCATGGCAGGCAGTGAGCATATAGTGCATTTTTTAAAGCTTTAGCTGGCTTTCAGCATAATAGTTAGCAAAGCCAGGAGCTTTTCAGCACTTATATCTGTTTATTCAGCAATATTTCCTAGTAATTATTTTAGGCTGACCAATAGTTTCCTTTTACAGTCATAAAGCAGTCCGTAGCTGTAGCCGAGTATCAGTTACATCCTATTTATTAAAACATTTCTAAAACAGTGCATAAACGTGGAAAATTATGGTTGTGATTAGATCATAATTGTTGTCCTATCAAGATCTAATTACTTTTTTAAAAACAGTTTGCACAAATTGTTTTCAAATGATAGCTTTTTTAAAAATCCTACAAAGCACTGACCAAGGAGAGCTGAATACCAGAACAGGAGTTCCAAGGCAAAAATGAAATCAGACAAGTTGGCCAGGTTCCATCATAAGCCACCCTCAGAAATACCAGAGAGAGGCTTAAAATATTTTAAATAGAACATTTCCCCTCCCCCCTTTTCTTTTATTGTTGTCCCCGAGCAGCATTATTGCATTAAGAGCCATGCGACAGAAAGTCGTGGTGATGCAGAATAAATAACCATAATGTATCAAAAGCAGACAAAGGTGTGATTGATCTGTCTGGAATTGGCAGACTCTTTCGCTGTGTCAGGCTGTTTCTTTGATCAATGAAGGTATAGCCTCTGACCTTTAAAAAAAATCAATGAGATTGATTGAAAGGAGAGAGAGAACTATGAGAATGCAGGATAGCTTTAACCTTCACTGTCTAGAAAATTTAAAATATTCTGGTTCTGCAGGCATTGAACCTATTTTGTATTTTCTTCTTAAAATGCTTTGCTTTTCCCCAGACTGCTTTTGAAACCTCTAAAAACACGGTTGTAGAAATGGTGTGTCTGAATGTTTCTCACAAATGTTTATCTTCAGATTACATTGTTAAGAAAATAAGAGTGTTTTGTCCTACATCAGAATTCTGTACATTCTCGCAGTGTTTGCAGCATGTACCAAATACCCTTAATTTCCTTTTACAAACTTGGATTTTTATTTGGCAAATACACATCCAAGAATCAGTGCTCGGAGAAATGGCTCAGGTCATTTCAGAGACATTATCCACCCGAATAAAGGGACTTGTATTGCCCTATTTCAGGATCAGGCCCACGGGTGGTTGCAACAATAGTGTGTAACCAGCATGGAGGGGTGACAGCATATTTTGGTGATCTAGTTCTATGTAATCTTGTGTTTTTATCAATTATATATGTGTTTGTGTGTGTGTAAGCAGGTATACCTACATGTAAGGAAACAGTAAAAATGTCATACTGGAAAATTTACGAAGCAGGACTTTTAAAATAGTGCTTGGCACTTTTCTTACTGAACAGACTGCAAATGCAGACCTGACTGTTTAGGCAAAAACAGGTTTTTGAACAGTTGGAATTTCGTTTTAGTACTGGGCTCTTCCTTTCTTCACATTGTGCTGATTCTGTATTAAGTAGTAACACAAAGCAATGAGTGAAGTGAGTATAAAAAGTGCTCATACATAGAAAAGTTAATTCATTCATTATTTCATGCTTTAACAGCTCAAGGAAACATAGGTCAAAAAAAGTATACATATCACAGTGGTTTGTTTTCACAAATAATTACTTTTTTAATTGAAAGTGTTGGTAAAATCAAGGTCTATTGAATAGTATTCACACACAAAGTAATTCAGACTGCAATAATTTCGGCTGTCATATGTCTGTGTTTTAATAAAGGGCAGGTAAATTGGCAAGTCAGCAAGGAGATGGTATAATAGCATTTCTTGAGTAAGATGGAGCTTGCGTAGGAAGAGAAAGATATTGCTGTTTCTCTGTAATTTTATTTCTGTGATTTCCTTTCTATAATAGATTGTGTAGGCTATATATATTTTTAATACTTCATGATCAGGTGGGAATTTCAGCTAAGTTATAAAAGGCACTCTTACTAAATTTCAAGATGAATTCTGGATGTAGCATTTCTAAACAAGAAAACAGGAGTGTAGATTTTTTTTAAGGTAGATCTGGGACTAGATAGCTGTGAGAATTTTCTGAAGTCTTTATCCCCTTGCTGTTCATCAGTGAGGTGAGAAGGTGTTAGGGACAATCATACAGAGCTATGGTGTAGGTCATTCTAGGCATGGGTCATTCTAACAGTGTCACTCTTCTAAGTCATTTAAATGCTACATTAAGAGAATATTTATTTTATTGATATCGTTTCCACGTGCACTGTGATGAAGAAACTTTTGCTTCTAGAAAAGGAAAGGGATGAGTTCATTATGTCCCGGTTGGTGCACACTGAGGATATGAAGATGAGAACTGTAAAATCAGAGTAACATTTGATATTAGTGCATTCCTCTCTTCCCGTTAGATACGTCCTGATTTTGCTCCAATGGTATCTAATTCTTGTCATCACATTCTATTAACATTACTATCTGTTATTTCTGAGAGTCCTTATCTGTTGCACAAATCTTGCCTTAGCATTGCAAATCACCTCACTCTTGTTGTTTAAGAAACAAAAGGCTCATCCTGTATTTGAGCACGTTCTTGTATCTGACTTGCATGTCCAGCCTCACCTCTCCTCCCTCTCCGTCCAGAAGTAATAATCCAGGAAACGCCTTCTTTTTTCTTCTCTCTCTCCTTTTTTTTTTTTTTTTTTTTTAATTTTTGGGTGCTTTCAGCAATGGCTGCTCCCCTTTCTGTTCCTCGCAGACACAAACTGCATCTTTCCAGTGTGGATGTGGATGCTGTCCCCTTGTGGATGATGCTTATAGTCTGGGCTGCTGCCTGCAAAACTGAGCAGTGCCCTTCAGACAGTTTAAGGTGGTGTCTGGTGCAGTGCATTCATTTAGCATTACTAAAGGACAAAATTAAGGTTCTTTTTGTTTCTCATCCCCCTGCCAGCTAAAGCTTTCCCAGAAAAGAGGCAAAGCTGAGGTCATTTTTTTTTCCATCTGTGAGGGGTCAGTGACTGCAACCAAGCTGTTCCTGGCTGAGGTATGAGCCTGTTAAAAAGCACCTATGCTAGCAGCTGAATCATTTTTCGAGACCAATTTTTTACATTTCTACTAATGAAAACAGCTGGGTCATTAAATCCAGCAGTCGATCTCCAATTATAACCTGTCTTGGACAGGATGGAGCCCTGCCCAGACAGACCCCCGACCTTGGCCTCTGCCTCTGCCGTGAGACCCCTGTTTGCTGCCCCTGTCCCATACCCACTGCTAACATCTCTAGGAGCCCAAATTCCTTCCCAAAATACCATTGCCACAGCTAATTCTGCTATTTGGTATTGTCATTGCTGCATGGACTGCGGGCTGTGTGTTCGGTCTTTCCAGATGAGAAGCAGATCTATGGTTAAAAAAGGTGTGGTTCTGCTTGAAAACGGAGGCAGTATGTACAGGCAGTGATGTAAGTGTTAGTGTACCAGGGTTTTCTTTCACTGTTATTATTTAAGTCTAACAGAATAAATCAGACTTAAGAGACCTAAATTCTGGATGCCTGCTACCTGGATTCTTTCTTTCCACCTGAGAAAGTGGGAAAGGATATGTGAGAATTGCTGGAGCATTTTTATGAAAAGCTCTTAGATCTTTTCCTGCTCAGGAATAATAATAATAAAAAAAAAAAGTTTAATGGTTGACATTTGATCTTCGTACAGCAAATAATAATTACAGGCAAGAATTTAAAGTGGTTCTGCTCATAGTCAAGCCTGATGGTTCTTTTCTCCTTGCATTGCATGAGGATTTACTGTACTGTGAATGCGAAATGTAAATGATGGGCAATTCCGTGAAATTCAGACACGCACACAAAACTGTCTTTCCAACTTTTTCACACTTACCTTCAAACTGAAAATGGATTTTCCTGGTGGCTGATTAACCAGAAATGAGTTGTTTCTAACTAGGTTGAGGGGAGGAGGGTTCTGTAATATTGGATTAGTGAAAGGAGTGAACAGCTTCAGTTTAATTCAACTAGTCTTCTATTTTTAATCTCCAAGGAAACAGCTGAGTTGAATGTTAATTAAACAGCAGTCTTTGATCCACCCAGCCACTCCCGGAGGCATAATAATAATATATAAGTGCACAGCAGCACATATATAATAGGTACACTTAAAGGAGTGCATCTAATCTCACCATATTCACATTTAAAACATTTCTTGCTGACCCACTCATATATTACTTAAATATGGAATGGAAAAAACGGGGAAAATGCTAAGCTAAACTTTGATGGTCTGAAGGTAGGGCAGCAGAGCAAGCGTGAGTTCCTATTATGAGGATGTATAAGGGTTAATGATTAGAAGAGTGGAATCAGGAAAGACCTTAAGCCCAGATCTATGACAGTGGTAATTGAGCTGATTGATTACGACATCTCGTTTCAGACGACTATTGATTTAATCTAGTCTGCAGTCCCATTGGCCCCAGAGGTGCTCCCGAGTGAGGCTCAGCACTTGAACCTGGGTACTCTTCCCTACTCACTGTCCGGATATAAATTTCCAGAATCTGCAACCATTTATAATTTTCACTCATCTTCATCCTTTTATTCAGAAGCTTCTAATTTCATCAGGCTAATGTTTTTAACCACTGAGGGGACAGGCACAGGGAAAATGAAGTTGCACAGACTGCAAAGGGTGGGTTTTTTTTAAAAAAAAGGCAAGGCAGAGAGCTGGGGCTCTGTGGCCAGTATTTGCATCTGTTGTCTCTGATTCGCAGAGCTAGCAAAGGCTGCTTTTGGAGGCAGTCCACAAAGCTGGGCTATCAGTAGGCAGTTTGCTGTACGCGCGCGTTCAATTATTAAAATAGTAGACTTTTTTTTCTGTCTGATAGCCATAGCGAGGTCATGACATTAATTTATCCAGGGTATTGTGGGTAACTATACAGAAAAAAAGCATAAAGGGCACAGATGCTGGAGCAGCAAAAAATGGATGGGTCTGAGCAAAAGGAGATTAAGAGGCGATGACCAATCTAATGTACGTATAGCAGTAAGAAGCCGGCATCCGTCACAGACTGTTGATGGCAATAAGTATTTTAAGCCATGCTGTGCATGTGGTAATTTTTTTTTTTTTTATACCTCAGTAAATGCTAAGCTGAATGCTGTAATCCTGTATTTTTTCAGTTTCCCAAATCTGATTTTGGTCTTGTTTTTGTTGTCTCATGCTTGGCGTTCTTCGCTCGCTCTCTGTCTGTGGGTGTGTGTCTGTCTCCGTCTCTCCCCTTCTCTGAGATTACAAACTTAACTGTTTCCTAATTGTCTACTTTCCTCCGTCCTTTTCCTAAGAAATTAATCACCATCACCACGGCTGGTCCCAAGTGTGCACTAACCGGGCTTAGGGCGTGTACCCGGCATTTTGGCTTCCTTCCTTTACTTTGGGGCTCCGTGGTATTTTCTTTTGGACCTTTCCTGCAAGTGGATGCCCTTCCCATTCGCTGCTGCTGCCGTAAGGTTGCCAAAAGGCTACCTGAGCCGGGACTGCAGCGCTGCATCCTGGGACCTGCCCGCCCGGCTACGCCGAGGGCTTCCACGGCACCAGGCAGCTCTGAGAATTGGCTGGTGAATTGCGTATCACCTGTCCCCCCCTCTGGTAAATAATTTCTATACCGCGAATCACAGTGGTGTGGTATTGTCTGGAAAAGTAATTCCCAAATACTGTTGGCGTAAAAAAGGGAAAAGCCGAAAGACTGTCAACACCGTAAGCCATTAAAGTCCCTTGCCTTAAGAACAAAGGAACAAGGTAAAAATGCACACAATAATTATGCTCTGTGGATTTTCATAGCCTGTCAGACAACTTGTGCCTGTATTTCAGTTACCAGCCTTTGTGCTTTGTTTTGTGTTGTGTGTGTTCTATACGTGTCTTGAGTTTCTCCGTGTGTGTATTCGGTGTACGTGTATATGTTCAGACTTCTCTACCAAAACGGAGCAAATACTGTGCAGAAAAATACACAAGTAGGGTTCAAACATGCATTATCAGTACTCAGTGTGGTGGTGCGAGTGTATTGCCATTGTTCTCTTGCAGTGCTCCCTCTGACGCAAGCAGCTTCTATTTTTTATTTTATTTTAACTAAGAAGTCTAAAAGAAAAGAGAAAAAAAAGAGGGAAAAATTTGCTTAGTCCAGTTAAATGCCAATTGAAGCCGAGAAACTCAGGATTTCAGCACAGTGAATGGTGATTCAGACCCTGGCAGGGTTTTGGCTATGAGACAATTCCTACTTATAAAGAGTACAATGAAGGGGGTGGGGGGGGGGAAAGATAGCATTAATTTTGGGGAAGATTAATATTAGTCTTTTAATGTTCATTATTTTCTGAAGAAGTGAATCCTTGTAGCTTTTTAGAGTTAGTTTGTCCTTCCCACTGGTATTTATTCGAGCAAAGGAAAAAATGAAGAAGGCGTAGAATAAACTCCTAAGACTGTTCAAGAATTACTGGCATTATTTCTCTCTACATCACGTGTGAGCCTGGGTTGCCTGCTATTCCTGAGGCAGAGGATCGAGGATGAAAGTGTGTGTGTCAGAGCCTGTTTTCACAACTGCATTTGGAGATCTGTCTTATTGATTAGGAAAAAAAGGGGGTGGGAATAGGAGTGTGAGGTGAGGGGAGGACCGACTGACTACTGGCTTATTGCAGCTCAAGACATTTTCTTCCGGAAAGATGTCAAACAACTGAGACACAGCAACAGAGGAAGTAGAAAGGTGGAAAAATAAGAAGAGGGACCCTTTGGAAGAAATGAAGGCATTCCTTATGAGAGCCTTGAGGTGTTTTTTTTTTTTTTTTTTCTTCTAACATCTGACCCACAAGGGCTAGAGTGACAGCGTCATGCAAATGCTGCAGTCCAGCAGGTCTGAGAGAGGGTGGATGCTAGAGAGTGAGTTAATGTTAATGATGAGTGCAGTGAAAATACCAGCCGATACCACCCCCTCCACACACAACTGCTCTGAGTCAGCATCCGCTGCTTTGCCGTGCCTTTCTGTGCGTGTGTGTGTGTGTGTGCGCATGTGTGTGTGTGCGTGTGTGTGCTCTGGCCGTGTGTGTGCATGGAAGGTAAAGCCAGTCAGTCAGTGAGAAGCAAAGGTACGTTTGAGAGCAACTAAAATCTGACTGATTTCCATCTTCAGAGCATCAGATGTATTCCCTAAAGAGGATGGGTCTATGCGATGGGGGTGGTATAATTATGTTAATGTCATATTTATAGAGGGGAGAGATTTTTCATTCTAATTATTGATTTGAAAGCTGTGGTCAAAAATTGTTTGTTAAATCATGATCAGCTTTAAAAAAAGAAACTGAATGAAATCTAGGGACTGCTATACATATATATCTCTCTCATATATATATTTTGTTTCATTTAACTATTTTGTGTCTGAGGCATAACTGATTGAATGGTGCACAGTGACAAAGAAACGGCTCTTATATAATGTTGCATTATATCATCAGCTGAAATAATATTGTGAATAATCCAAAATGTTCTGAAATCTGAAGTATCAGTCTGGAGGGGAGGGTGAAGGGCAGGGGTGGGGGTGGGGGGCACTGGCAAATCTTTTCTTCAGCAGAGCACTCTGTACAGCTTTCTGGTAAATGGATGGTTCACCTGTTCGACCAGCAGAGATTCTAATTCTTCCCCCCCTTCTCTTTTTTTTTTCCTTTTTAAAGCTGAACGGCTTCCCGAAGAGCACTGAGTTTTCTATGCCAGATTCTGCTCCAGTGGCTAGGACCTTTATGGCTGCTGTTTCTTTTGCTCTGGGATCTGATGGAGGAAAAAAATAAAAAGCCACGATGGATCCTGTCCCTAAAGTAGAAATTTTCTTTTTCATTCTGCAAACAAGGCTAAAGATCGGAGGAGAATGAATGCAAAAGTAGCTCAGGATTGTGGTCGTGCCATTAAAAGTGTTTGGCTTCAGAACAAAATTATTTGGGAAATCCGAGCATTTCTTCTTACTGTATCAACAGTATTTGAAAGTTATGTGTGCTTTGAGTAATCTGGTTCAAGTGACAACAATCTCTGCATGTCAATGTTTTCTGCAGCTTATGGAGTGAAGGCTAGTTTTTCCACTGGAGAGGAAGAAGCTTTTCCTAGCAGTCTGTAGAAGGATTAAATGTTGAACGTGGGGAAGAGGCAAAAAGTGAATACACGCCCAAAGGTTATCCTTGCATCGTGAATGGGTTTAAAGTACTCTGCAACCCAGGGCCCACCTGAACAGCAGGACTAAAAGTATAATGGGGAAATATTTCAATTAGAACCCCCTTAACAAGCATTTAATCCTTCTTTCAGGCATTAAGGAAATAGAATAAAATTGTTACTGTACAAATCTGCTGGAAGCAGATTTTAACCCATTTGTAGATGCTTCCCTCTGATGCATTATAGTAACACAACTACTTGTGAGACAAGGCAGTGAAGATTTTTTCCTGTGTTCTTTGGTTTTTCTTTTCAAAAGTTAAGGACTATACTCTCAGAAAAGTCTGTTCGATCAGCTGATACATTGTTTGAATGTATGTATATGTCTTGCCTGCTTATTTGATCTTTTCTGCCCCCTACTTGAAACTGTGGTTTGTTTATTTGGGGGGAAGGAGGTGGTGGTGATTTGTGGGGGGAACATTGTTTTTAGGGTTTCTTTCGGGTTTGGGTTTTTTTCTATTTAACAGTAGCAGTGAAAGTTTTGCTGACAGCGATTATGACTACTAAACAATTCAGTTTATTGGAAGATGAATTCTACTGGATCATATCGGACTTTTCCTAGTCCCTGAGACCCTAACTTGTGAGGTTTTTAGCAACAATCACAAGTCAGGCTCTTGGGACCTAGGCGGAGGGGAACCAGCAGCTTTGGACTGTGATTGTTTCTCTGCAGAATTTAGAGAACCAAAGGAGCTTTCCTTGCCTGGAAGGGTAAAAAGGAAAATATACCTATTTCAAATGTTAAGCATCAGAAGTGTTCCTAAAAGAAAAAAAAAAAAAGAAAAACATCTAAACAACTGTTACCCATTGTGCAACATTAGGATGTTACATATTTATATGTTTAGAAAACTGGACTAGATGTCCAGTAACACTTAGAATTAAAATTTAACCTGAATGTTAGTTTGCACCTAACCCCCCCAAACAACAAAAACAACAAAACCCCCACTCAAAAGAGATACTAAAATATACAAAAGACTTCCAACCATAATATTACTACTATTATTATTATTGTAGACAATTCTGATATATAAGTACCACAAAGTATATATTCATCCTTACTGTTACAGCATCAATTGATTTTTAAAACATAAAACATAAACACTGATGTCTGAGGCCTAGAAAACATTCATTCTATTGTTTGAATAATGATTTCAGTCTACAGGAAAACTGTTGCTTAGCTTTTCTTGTAACATGGGACAAAGAGGATTTTGTACTTAGTTGCCATCCCTTTTCTTTGTTCTAGTGAGAACACAATATGGCATTTAGTATATTCTCTCATTTAATTTACATTTTAAACTGAAAGAGAATATTGGTTTAAAAATCATCCTACAACATTAACATCCCTTTGCACTCAGCACCGTATTTCTTGTACCTGTTCAATTTAAAGTGAACCCACAATACTCTAAGCACCAGACTCAAATTCTAACTTCTCCATCACTTCTTGTATTTTTTACCCTTCTGAAAAAAACCAGTGTGAGCTTTAGCTTGTCCCTCATGTGTTAAGTACTTCACTGACTTCGCATAATAAGATTCACAAGCACTAGTTATTCTGCACTGCATATTTGTCTCAAACTTCTGATCTAAAACACATCATTTGATACGTATTTCTTAATATTTTATAGGTGAGTTAGTTGTGAATCATTTTTCTCTGTTTCCTGTGTCTTACCAAGATGCTGCAGAACCTTGTTGATATATCAGACTTCACTGAAACAAAGGCTTCACACAGATCAGGCATCTAAACTATTTGTTCATTTCAAAAGTGGTATTTTGGCTGCAGTATATTTTTTCCACTTGTGTGGGAGGAATTGTGTTTTATTGTAAGCATCAACACTATTGTTAAAATAAATTGTTCTTATCTGTTAGTATAATACTTTTTCTTCTTGTCTTGTTTTCTTAAGAGACAGAAACTATGCACAGTACATAGTTTTCAAGTTGCTCAAGATATAATTAGTCTTTAAATAGTCATAAAAAATATTGCCTTAGCAATTACAGTGATGATACAGTTCCTGTAAATATGTAATTCTTTTCTTCGTAAACTGTCAATCCCACATGCTAAGAACACCCAAAAGAGCTACTTGAAAAAATTTAGATAGAGAGGTAACTTTTTTTACACAGACATGATATTCAACGTTGGCTTCTGTTTAGGCAATACTGGAAAAGTAGATCTGAATGTGTATAGGAGAGACAAATGCACCCAGATAGGTGCTACACCCGTGAAGCACTTTGTTAGAAATTTACACATATTCTGTGGCAGTTTTCAATACTGAAAACAGGTTATTTAAGATACTGAGCAGGTGAACACATATTCTGTTCATTTAAGCTGTATGATGAGATAAAACTATATTGTGTGTTGGTATATACATGTCAATATACAATTTAAATTACGCATAGTATTTATCAAAATAAAAATCCTTACAGATTTAATCAGCTGTACGATGCACCCATCTATGCATATTAAAGATTGTCATTGCATTTATTTTTCAATCAAGCAAAATTTACTTGAATGTGGGTAGTTCACATTTAGCACTCTGAAATAATTTTGCATTTAACACTGTATGTACAATGAAGGTGAAACTGTGGTGTGAAACGTTTTGTCTCTGTCAGTCTGAAGATTTCAACTATGCTCTGCCCTGCCTTGAGAGTGAGAAGAAAATGAATCATTAGAAACCCCTGCCTGGCTTATTTGGTGCTCCAGCAAAAGTCGTAAATATGCAGTCCTGCCTCTGCATTACTGCTTGAACTGGGATGACTCCAGTGGCCCATCAGACTCTCTGCTGCCCCTTGCCACAGTGATGGGAAAGTTGGTGCACTGCCTTCCTCTTTTCCTGCTCCCCCTTCTTCCCCAGTCTCACCACAGCCAGCCCAACCTCGGGTACACAGGTAGGGCAGGGGTAGATGAAGGGGAGGGAGAATCAGGGTCTTCACTCAGGCAGGATTTCCACCAAGATCAGCAAGGTGTTTCTGTGTCCTGGGACTATGTGACAACACCTACAGAGACCATGCAGGAAGCAGTCCCATTTACCCAGTGACAGTGTATGAAAGCTGTCTCTATTAGCATAAATAAATAGAAAGCATCATCTTCAGTATCTTGTGTTTAGATATATGTACAGAATTTCTATATAATTCTATGTATAGGAATCATACATTTCTATACAACTTGATGTTGTTTCAGTGTAAAATGCAGTTAAATGCTCTTTAATATGTGATTTTGGAGTAATCAGCTTGTGCTACAACAAAAACAAAAAACAAAAACACAAGCTTTTGCAAAGGGGGAGAAAGAGAGAGAGAGAGAGAGTGAAAAAGATGTGTGGTGCATACAAAAAAGGGCTGATATTAACAATTCGATGGGTTCCTAGTTGGTAGAGCAGACTGAGCCAGACGCATACATTAGCAGCTGTCTGCTGCTGATGGGAGCCTGCTCAATGCGGTGGAAATGAAGGATCACCTAGGCTCTGACACCAGCTTATTTGTACGTTTTAATTTTAAAAAGGAAAATCACTGTTTTACATAAACATCTTAACCCCTACATGATTTTTTTTTCTTTTTTCCTCCCTCATATTGTTTGCTAATTTACTGTCAACTTAAAGTGCTGTTTAGCTACAGCCCAACAAAACATCAGTCAAAAAGCAGAGGGAAGTATTAGCTTCTCTTTTGTCTGCCATGTACAATTGAGTTATTATTATGATAATTGTCTACTTTAATTTTTAGTCTTCATGGGAGATGCAACAATTTTCTGGAGCTTCATTTTTGAGGCATTTTAAGTTTCAGCAATATAGCATTTCATATTTCACCCAAACAATGCAAAAAAAAAAAAAGCTCATAGCTCAAGCTGGGGTGATTTGATCAATTCTTTTCATTAGCTTGAAAGTCTTTAGCACCTTCATATAGTATTACATATATGGGACAGGATTCCTTTTCAAACCATATAAACTCTAGAATCCATTAATACAGTGCTGAAGACTGCTACATGAGTCAAGGGAATTCCAATCCAAGTTAATTACTGTTGGAATTAGAGGGGAGAATATTTTACTCGAAGTTGTATAACAAGAATCTACAATTATCACATTTCAGGGCATTGCTCTATTCACTTGATGAAAAATGTCAATGAGGTTTAACAGAAGATGTTCTGCATTTCCGTGGGTAATGAAAATCAGCACATCCACGATAAGCTAACACAACATTTTCAGTGTGTTAATATGCAGTGCAGCAGAAATTTCTGTAGGCACTAAATGTAGCCATCACTTCGATTCGCCCATGTGATGATTATGCTCAATTCCTGACTAGGTGCATAATTTCACACTGAAAAGCAGTCATCTCCTCTTAGGGACCAACTGTAGCCTACAAAACAGAAAAACAAGAAAGAAAGAACGACTGCTGTCTGAGGTCTATAACTAACTAGGTAGTCACACAATAGAAAAAACATATCTGGAATACTATAAAATGCCAGCTGAAACTGTATCACTCAATTAAAAGTAGATTTATTTTAGTATGTTCATTTAAAGTGGTTTTGTCCAAACAATGTATCTGAGGCATTCATCACCCTGTTAAGTTTTTTCATTGTTTGATGACTACAATAGGCATCGTCAGAGTTTTTTGGATGCTGTGTTGTTGCACTCCTTGGCAACACTAGAGTAATTCTTATGGTGAGTTATATTCTGACCAGAATCCAGCTCAATTGATGGATGAGCTTCACTTGCAGTGCCTGAGCAGCAACAAGTAGATGGAGTATGGAAGCCTTAGAGAGTAAGTGAACGTCAGATTAATAAAATCAACACTGATAAAATTATTTCATCTTTAAAAACATCTTTAACCTATTAAGTAGGATTTAAAATTAATTGCAGAATCTTCCAGTTGATTATAGACTAAAGTTTATCTGGTAGGCTTTCAGAAGTGCCTGTTCCTACTTATTTAGGAGTTAAGTATTAGTCGTAATTGTGGGATAAACTAGATATGGTAATGATAGTTTGAGCAATATGAGTATCCTATAGGGAACAAGGCAGATAATATTCTGTACTTTTACTCGTTAGCTGTTGCACTGGGGCCGTGATTCTCTACAAGGAGCATGTTCATTTATTTAAATGGCCAAGCAAATCAACAAGGTTGTGCTGAGTAGTTTAGGGCTGGTAATTTTGGTTTTGGTTTTGGGTGGTTTTCTTCCACCACCACCACCCCCAACTTCTTTTCTTGGATGTGTGCGTGTCATGCATGGGAAGGTATGAAGGAAAAACAGCTATTCAGCAGAGACACATCCCACCCCTTTAATTAAGCTTTTCCTGGACTATGTAAAAACACTGGCAATGTGTAAATCCCATTTGTGTGTTTGTTATTATTATTTTAACAGATTCCTAAGTATTATATTAAGATACCTCAGTGATGAAATACATATGAAAATAGTTGCATTAGTAAGTCACTGGATACTGAAAGGGTTGGATGGTATCGGCACAGAGCCAACTAGAAGATTTTTTTTTCCCATTTAATTCCTTTCACCTAGTAGGCTCCCTAAGCATTAAGCAGAACCCAGTATGTGGCTACGTTATTGCTCTAGTGTTCATCACACAAAAAGCACAGTCTTAGCATTTGTAAATTTTCTTCAGGGAGGTTTCTAATCTAGACAGCATTTGCGTTTGGGGATTACACCACAGTCTGTTCCCCACCACCTCCCCCTCTAACATGTAGCCCTTTCAACTTCTTCAAAGAAGTGGGGAAAAGTAGGTTCTTTTATTAATAGCAGAAAACAAACCGACTGCTGGACTTCCGTGGCAGAGCTCACATAATGCAGCAGGGTGGGAACTGTAACAAAGAATGCTTGAATGCACTAAACGTATAGTGAAACCCCATTTACATTCACTGATGGGGCTTAAAGTACAATAAATGAGAAGTTTAAAGTAGAAATAAGCAGGGCCATGAAAAGACTTCAGTGAAGGTAGATACTTCTTGAAAAGTTTAGCACAGGATTTAATTTCAAACTCAAGCCTTTCCTAGTAGAATGCATTTCTTCATAGTGCATCCGTTTACTCAAAGCATTTCCATCGGATGACAATAAATCAGATGAAGTGAGTGCCTTCAATGCATAAAGAAATAGATTCTGTTTATCCGGTTTATATACTGATTTTCATACAAGTGAGACAGTTTGCAGTTGAAAAGTCTTCATGGTTCACTGTCTGTTCCTCTACGCTCTCTCTCCTCTGCAAACTGCCTTTGAAGTGCGAGGGAAAACTTTGTGTCTAGAAAAAGTTTGATTGTGGGATCCTCACTCACTCTCTACTTCTAAAATGTTTCTGTCCATGTGGGTGTAGGTACACCAGAGAATTGGACAAGGTGGTTGCTTTTTTTCTGCTAAAGTTATTCTGTGAAATAGAATCACAATATTACTAGTGAGTAACAATCACCTCTCCCGTTCTCTTCATCTCTTTGTTTCAGCCCTTTCCACAGCCCCACTCTAAGGCCCTACAAGATGCTGGCTTTGTTCTCCTAAGAGTTTAAATTAGCCTTTCTCCCCTTGTTTGCATTTCTCTCCACAGTGGTTCTTCATTCTGCTCATGAAGGACGTATAAATTGCCCCTACCTGTAAATTTTTGCAGAACCTGCATCTCCTCACTTGGCCCCGTTCAGAAACAACCAGCAGTCAGAGATTATGTATTAGGTTGCTGGTTGCAGTTTTCCAGATAAAGCTCTTCTTTCTCCTTTTCTTTTGGAAGAATGGCATGATAAATGGCATGATCTCTGAACAATCAGAATAGAGGTTCATTTGTGGAACATCAGATTTAATAACTGTGATTTGGGAAAAGCAGGCTATGGGATAATTTTCTGCTGTTCCCTTCAGCAGAGGTAGTTTCTGCTGGCGATGTGCATGAAACTTGTGCTACCAGCATTCAGCCAGATTCACATTTCCAGAAGGTTTGACGGTCAGCCCTTGCTCTCAGGGAGCCTAGGTCTGCTTTGGGCATGCAGGAGGCAGGTCCATAAACTTGCACAGTGCAGCCATCCTGCAGCAGCTGGCGTGAGCCTAATCCAGACACGGCACCTCTCCATCCCTATGGCACGGCGTCCCAACAGGAATCAGCATTCAGCAAGCCCAGCACGTGAAATGGCCGGCACAGCCATTTTGTGGTGGGATTTATAGCTTTCCACTGCAAGCACAGGGTTCATCCCTCTATTGGGAAGATTTGTCACAAGTCTGAGGATACGCAGTGCTTATAGCTCTTGCTGGTTTATTTATATACACACACTGGAGTATTCAGGGAGTTAGATTTACTGTTAGATTTTAAATAAACGTAGAAGACTGTGCTTTTCTGTTGTTTATTATGTTGGCATATTATTTTGGATCTTAATTTTCAAACTTATGTCTCCTTCTGAAACAGAGGAGTATGGTCAAAATATTGATGTTCTAGGAGCCATTGAGGCACCCGCTTTTTAAACAATGGCTGCATGTTTAGAAGTGAAGCAGGTTACCAGTGCTGCACTGGAAACCTCTCCTGGCTGACTCAGAGGGTTAGATTTCTTGTGGGTGTTGCCAGTATCTGAGTGTCGAGGTTTGGTAGGCTTTTATGAGTTAATAAATTCCAAAGGCTGCAGCTTGGCTTTGTGAAATTTGGTAATCATTCCCTAAATGCTAGTGGGAAATCAAAATTACTACATGCAATAACTAACACTTTTAAAACCGTTTGAAATGTTTCCAAACTGCTGCCTACGTGCTCTTCTTTGCTGCATCGATGGCTAAAGATTTAGGGTCACTTTCTGGCACCCAGCATGAATGCACACAAGTTCCCTCGAGCCTTTACTTTCCTTCCCTGCCATTTTCCCAGTGCTGTCCAGGCAGACCATGGACTTTTTCATGTGGGGAACACCACTCACTAATGGGAGCACAGTGACTGTCACAGGGGGAGCTTGTCTTTTATTAGAGCTCTGGGACCTCAGTATAAAGCAAATATTAGCAAAGCAGGAGGTCATGATTTAGTGTGGAAGTGTGAGGGAACGTTTTATACATTTCTTTTACCATCTTCTTTCTACTGTTTGTCCTTCAGTTGTTCACAGTAACTTACTGAAGTGGTTGGAAAGAGAGAGGGTGGCATCTGGACAAGCAATGGCATCTCAGATCCCAATATTCAACTAGTCTCCACTGAAACTCTTCAGATTTGTTTTGACATGCACATTTACGTTTTTTAGATTAATATTTTTAATGGTCCCAATGATCTTCTGTAGTAGCCAGTAAGAAAGCAAATGCAAAGGAGTAGCTCCACAGAAAGTCTCTGGCTCATCATTTTTGTAAAAAACAGTCTAATGTGTGTGTCTCAGTCCTGGGTGATTTTACCATGGCGAAAAAATCCTTCAGCTTGGATTATGAAATGACAGCAGAACTTAATACCTGCAGTAGTCTTCTGAGAGGACTTGCAGACTCTTCTGCCTGTGGTAGAACCTGTGGCTGAATGCCATCTATGAATGCCATAGATGCCATCCTGTATGCTCTGCTTCCAGGTACCACGCGCCATTCAATAAACGAGGAAACTCGGTACCACACAGGACTTGCACCTTACATGGACTAGACAAGAAACACAGCCAGGCATCTCCTTCTTTCTTTCTTTCCCTCCTTTTCCCTCCCCCTTGCTCTTCTCCCTTGTGTCTCCCACACACAGCAGAAATATCCTGTCCGCTGCCAAGGCAAACTCAATCATCCAGTCTGACTTCCTCCATAAAACATGCCAAAGCATTCACCAAGCAACTCCCACGTCAACACCAACAATTTCTGTTTGGTTAGCATGTATATTTAGGATTTGGGATGGCAGAGAATAACTCCCTGGAACAGTCTCCCAGTAGTCTATTACATCAATATTAAAAACATAGGCTTTATTTCTAATTAGAATATGTTTGGCATCACTTTCCAGCTACTAAAAATTTCCCTGACAATTTAAATGGTCATTTGCTTCCTTCCTTCTCTTAGGATTTTCATTGAAAAACGAATGAGATTGTCTTCATTGTCTTACTCTAAGTTTTTTGGGAAGATCAGACCATGTTGCTTGTTCTTGTTTGAGTCTTTCCCATTTTGTCAATGTCCTCTGCAAATACTAATAGCAGAATGAGTGAGCTGATGTCAGGAATGGTATTATTAGCTAGCTAGTAATTCCTCTTTTGTTTGACTTACTTGCTCATTTATCTTGTTTATTCTCTTCTTTGCTTCATTATACTCAGAGCACAAGTATAGCTAAAGGAATAAGGAGAGAAAAAGATTTGTAAAAGTCTTGTTTGAGGTATTTGAAGGTGCCCAATTCCAGCTAAAATTAGTAGGAGTTTATCACCTAAACTGTTAAGTACTTCTGTTGCCTTTATTTAAGCAAAACCTTATGTCAATGGGAGAAATAATAGAATTAGCTTATCATTCTTTGAGCAATTAGTAGCCAAGTAGTTTTTGACCTCCATTAATCTATTTATTGAATAAATTGTGTTTAATTTCAGAAGGAAATGACAGCAGTTCTATTATTCTTACTATTTGAAAGCTTAGTTGGTTTCAGCATTTTCTGTGTTTCTTGTGTGCTTGAGTTACAGAAATAGATCCTACAGATGGATTAAAACATACCCATGTGTTGAAGCCAGGCAATCAGTCTCACATTTTACAGGTATCCGTCCAAACAGCTAGGATGTTGCTAGCTAAAGGATTATTTTTAATGTGTTTCTCCAGAATTCTGTAACCCAGTCCCTGAGTCTGATCTCAGTAAATCTGCAAGCCTATATATTTTATCATTTTCCTATCATGTGTTTGGGGAGCAGGGACAGGGGGGAAAGGCTGATCTTAGATAAGCAATGCAAGTTGGTTAAGAAGGGAGGAAGCTGTCATCTGTAGCCTTTCCAGACACGACAGTACAGCTCCAGACAGTCACCTGAGTATTATCGCTCTGCCTCAACTATAAATCACAGCCTGGTAATGGCCAAGGCTGACACCCTGACATTTTCAAGAAGAGTAAAAGACCTGATTTGAATGGAAATCAATTTCATTTCACAAATCTTGGGATACTCCAAACATGGTCCTTTTTTTGTGCCTTATTTAGAATTTCCGTGATTTTGTTGAAGGATGAGTTGTGCTATACAACAGCTCTGGTTTCCTACGTACAGTGCAGTGCAGCACAGGACCTGGTATCATGGAGAAAGAAACTCCCTTTTCTGACAGCCTGCTGAAGGTGACGGGCACAGCTTCTGGACCTACCTTACCTTTTTCCCACCTCCAAGGCAGTAGCTGTCCTGCACTGGAAGGATGAAAAGGCAGGCTCGGAGCTGTGATGCCACAGGCCTGCTGTCCTGCATGTGAATTCTTGTGGGGTGCTCCAAAGTGGTGGCAGTGTTGGCACACCAGGAGTTCCCACTGTGCAATAAATGTTCATGTTTGTAACAGCCTTTCTGTACCAAAAATGGCCCAGAAGTTCTGAACATTTCAGCTGTACTTCTTATTATATGAAGAGACAAAAATAAACCCCAAGCAAATGGAATTAAAGTTGCTCTTTCTATTTCTTTTTTTATGTTATTTTAACTTTTTTCTTTTGCCTGATCTGTAAGAATGTACTGTAAAGATGAGATATTCCCTGTTCAAGGAGGGAGGGGAATGAGCTTAGTGATTGTAGTACCCATGGAACTGTTGCACTAACCAGTGTAAGTAAAGACTATCCCAAGCTTCCTTCCCTCCGACTGCTCTGATATGTAGCACAACACCCCTTTTGGAGCAAGGCCACTGCCCAAGGTGGAAGCTTTGAGGTGGCATCAGCCCTCCAGTGACTGACCGTCCAAAACAACCCTGAAATATTCTTTCCGATAGTTTCATGAGGAGCTACCACGTTGTGGTAGCTTTCAGTTTTCTTACTTGGCAAAACAAAATCATCTAGAGGACACTGGTTAAAAAAAGGAAGGTGGCATAAGGTAATGCATGTATGAGAATCTAAGCCAATGAGTAAGCTGTGCCTAAATTTGCCAACAGATGCATTCCTGTGTGAAACTGAGAAAGGAAAAGCATCCTTAGCATACAGAGGATTAAAAATATCTGATGGCCATTCCATGTTTAAGCCCCTTAAACAGGATAGTGTGAAACGCGTTGCAGTGTCTATAGCAACAGGTGTGAAATCAAAGGTAAGGATTTCTCTCTCTTTGTGTGTCTCTTGCCTGCTGCACAGTACTCCTGGAAAACCTGTGAGAAGCTCATTAAAACCATGCATGTACAACACAGCCCCAGTGCATCAAATGACTTTCAAAGGCCGTAGCTATGTGCTGTGTCTAGACACTGTCCGTGGGCTTTATCACAGCACATCTTAAGGAGCAGGAAAACACTTTGGCATGGAAAGAAATGCTAACAATCTAGCAGATTGCTAGCATCTAGCCCAGAATCCTTTCCCTCTGGCAATAGCCACTAGGACATGCCCAGGGAAAAGGATAAGATCAGGACAAGTAAAGTGATACTTCTCTGTTGTGGGGGTTTTTTTCTGTCTCCTGGGGAATTCAATGCAGTGACTAATAGCTGGTACCAACCTATTTCAACACCCTTGGCAGAATTGTTCCTTTCTTTTGTGCATGTGTTTAATTACTCGTGCTTTAATTGTCAGAACCCTTTTGGTGTGATAACAATGGTATCTTTTCTTGATTACAAATACCTCCATGTTCTGCAGATTCATTTACATCCAAGGAAGAGTGAGAAAATGTTGGAGCTGTGAGTAAGTGGTTTTCATGGATTTCCAAGGTGTAATGCCTCTGTGTAACCTGCATCATTATGCTCACCTAATTTGTTTTCTCTAAGTGTTTTCTTGGCAGGGAGAATTTTAATGTTCAGTTATATGACAGATTTTACCTGGGGCCAATGTTTTTTTCTGATGCATGTAGCTTATTGGCAAACTTTTCCAGACACACACTGTTCTGTGCAATGGAGGAACTTATAGGTGGATTAGATCAGAACTGTGACATTTGGCACTGTGATGTTTCTATCAGTACAAAGCATGTCCTGGAAGACAGAGGTGCCTTGCAGCCTTGTAGTTTCCGTAAAGGAATGCTCTGGCTTTGTTAAAGTCAAGGGGAACCTTTGGCTTCAGCTGCTAAGGTGTCACCATCAAATTTAAACATTTTGAAGAGTGGCCACCATCCTTACAAAACACTTTCTTAAACTATTTCCACTTTCAGAAAGGTCCATACTATGAGGTGAATCCTTTTCACCATATGTACTTAACATATCCCCAAATTACATGGGGGACAGTATAGTAGTGAGCCCTGGAAAGCACTTCCCTTGTCAGAACATCATGCCTACCTAGTTACAGGTTTCAAGAACAAGATGAGAAGTTTACATTGAAGACTGCACCAAAGCAGAATGCTAGCTCTGGAAAAAAAGAGTCTAAATTGTCTATATTCCAAGACTGAAAGGTTCTGTTTAAATTCAAGCAAAGAAATATAATATTTAGCTGGTTTGCTCAGGATCTAAAAACTGCAGCAAAAATAGAAACAAATCAAGTGGCCTCACTATTTATCATTTAACATGATGCAAAACTATGCTGGCATATTTTTAATGGAACCTGAGTTTAAATATTAACTGCTTAGTTTAACAGATATTTTAGCTTTTAATATAACAGCTTTATTGGATGATTCATGTCGACTATTTGTGACTTTTTTTAAGGGAATTATAGCATCAAAATTTGTAAATTGTATGGTATTACCAAAAACTCTACCTGAAGTAATTCACAATCCTCATTTTTTAATACACTGATTGAGTTCTCATTTCTAGAACAAAATTTAACATCTAATAGTAGGTGCTGATTTAAGGAGGACTAGATCAAATAAAGCCACTCTGCAGTATAATGCCAGTTTGTTATGACATATTACAACCCAGCTGATGAGACACATCAAAATGGATTAATGTGGCTACTTGGTATTTCTTTCAGACCTGAATCAAATTTAGTGTTTGGGACTTTGGAGGAGCCATAAGTCATTAGAATTGTTTAGAAAATATGAAGTTACAGTTGCCATTTGCCTTAGGGCATCCTACTGGTGCTACTCTCCATGATGGCAAGTCCACTGGGACTGTGACATATCTGCCAGCCTTATATTGATGTCTCAGATGCTCCAAGTCATCACAAAAGGCAACAGACACTTAATACATAGGAAACCAAATCCTGTGTTGCCTGTCCCATTCCACCATACTCTCGAGAACTTCAAAAACTATGTATTTTGTTCAGAAAATTAAAATACTGCCTTAAAATACTCCATTGTGACTGTTACAACCAGCTTCATTTTTTTTGAGTTTGTATTTTCAGGAGGTTGGATAAAAACAGATTAATAAAATGTGTCAGTGGATACTTGATGTATCTCAGGTTTATGAAAGTTGGAGTTTCATACGGGGACACAAGACAGCATTTGACCACAGTTACTGCTATAATGGTCAGGTCATAACTTTCTTTAATTTCTTCTTTACGTTTTTTTAATGTTGTTAAAAGATAGAGTTTTCAACCAATAGCTGTCTGTAATGCTTTTGCCATTACAAAATGGTGCTCTCGTTTTTCATTAATTGGTCTTTTTTTTTGATCTGTTTTCAACAAATGTCAGAACACCAACTGAGGCACACGTTTGGATTTCAGCTGTGTAAACATATCTGTACTCTAGCTTACCCCTTTCATAGCTGCAATGAGCAGCTTAAAGTGTACAATCCAGGGATTTGTTAGTGATAAATGTGCTGCCAACATCACAGGTGAGGGTGGGTGATTCTTTCCCGAAAAAGCTGCAGTTCTAAGAGTGGCCCTGTCAGACTCACAGTGAGCACAGAGGTTCTGCAGACCTGCACTGGGACTCTCCTTTGCTTCATCCCCAGGATGAGCCTGTCTCTCCTCAGCAGATCCATGTAAGTGAGAGACAAAGGGCAGTCCACTGTTTTTGGAAGTGCTGTCTCAGAATGTGTGCAGGCTGAGGTAGAAACAAAGCACATATGAGTAGCAAAATCAAGACTTTTTCCCTTTTACCTTGTGTGAATACCAGGGTCTTTTTCAGTTAATTTTTTAAACGGCAACAGAATTTCTGTTCCCTGTGCTGAAGTTACTACCTTTTCCCAATATTTTTTCTCTTCTTTTGCATTATTTGCATGCCTCTGAATTTGCTGTGAGAGTGATCCTGGAAAAGATTCAGAGGCCTTGTTGGGAAATGTCTCTCAAAAATGAGTTATCAGTTTACATTGATTCCTTGAAGGCTGAAAACTGGTGCATTAAAGCCAATTTCAGCAGTTACAGAAGACATTTTCCTAAAAATCCTTTAAACAGCTTAAAAAGACTAAGCACAATTCTAAGACTGGTAGAAAAGCAAGTTGCTAACATTTCAGAAACACAGAGGTCAGTGAAAGAAAAGCACGAGGTCATTCATATTTTCCATGATGAAAATCAGGCCAAATTAATGACCACCATAATCAGGTTTAGACCCACAGACCTTAGGAGACCTCACGTATGCCAAGTGTCAGGCTGGCTCATTGAAAATACTGCTATGGACATGCTTTGATCTGCATTACTGCTGACAAAAACTGTGCAGGTGTAGAAAGGTCGTGCTCCACCTCTCTGTCGATACCAGACACATTTACTACCTCAACTGAACTACTCATGGAGTGGGTACTAAGGGTGAATATTTACAAGATAAGGATGCCAGTCTCAAACTATATGGAGATATGAAGAGCTACATGATATGTTGCCTGTGGAGTTTTGTGGAGTTAGTTTCTTGGTTTTGGTTTTTTTTTACATTTTTTATTCAAAAAACTAGAATGCCAGTAACATGCTGCTGAATGAATATTCCTTTTTTTTCATTACACACACACAGCACTGTGCAGTAATGATTGATACATAAGCTTCTTCAGAAGGCATCACACTTAAATGAGTATTTTTTAATTCAGACAGCATTATTACTAGAATAAAAGCTTTTTTTCTGGAAAAGAAGTGCCAAATCTGGTCTTCAGTTGCCCAGTCAGAAGAAAGCAAGCCTGTGCAGGGTAAAAATACGAGGACAATAACATTTCCTGATCACATTCTCAGGTTGGAAATGATTTTGCTATCTTAACCATATCTGCAGTGTCTGAAATACTGCAATTTTTTCAGAAGTCTCTTATGCAATTAGTAATGGTAAGAACATTTTGAATCTGAATAGCATGTCTATGTGAGAGTCTGAAACCATGTAGTTTCCAGCATCTGGGAGTGAACTCTTGCTGTTCAGCAAGCTGCTCTGAAAAGCACAGATAGCTCTGGCAGCAAGCTGGAAACACAAATACAGAAGTGCCAAATAAGTGGCTTATTTGCTTTAATTATACTGTTCTAACCATGATGTTTCACTTACAATCTCTGTCTTTAATACACATAAACAGATACATGTTCTTTCACAGAATCACTGCTGATCTTTCCGACATCAAATCTGCATCTCTGACCAAAACGAACAGAGATTGGTTTTGTGGTGCTCACAGCAGTAAGGAATAGATGCACATATATATAGGTATAGATATATGACTTTTTGAATATATATTTCAGAGCACAATTTGATTTTTTGTTTGGTACACACTTGTGTCTGATTTGCTGTAAACTTTTTTTCAGCTGTGCCTGAAAAAAAGGGGCCTGGCAGAGCAGGGTGCTGGTGGTCCACAGCCAAGGTGCTGGTGGTCCACAGCTGAGCTGCTGGTCTGTGCCTGTGTGCCCGACCACCTCGGCGAGCAATCCAAGGATGATATCCTTTGTTTTGCTGCCTGGGGGGATTCAGCTGGAAAAAGCCCCACATCCAGCACCAGCTCTGCTGGAGGATGCTGTGCTCAGCTCCCAATAGGAGCATGCTGGGAGGATGGGATCCCTTGCCCCCTGGCTCCCAGGAGCATGGGTCCACTGTGGTGTGCTCTCACTTATTGTGTCTCATGTAAGGGGCCACGTTCAGGATGTTTTTCTGTGAGCTGTAAACTCAAGCCATCCGTACCTTCACGTAGTTCAGACATTGCAGTCCACAAAGCGAGATCTCTAGTGCTTTGCTCTACTGAACTTTTCCCTTGTCTGTAATGGATTGTGGATGGAAGAGGGAGGAGGGGAAGGTGATAGGGAAAAGCAAGGGTTTGATTGGCATGCAGTGATTTTGGACTAGCAGAAAGCAGGCGTCTGTGCTCTCCAGCCCCCACATACTTCTTAGTCCATGAGTGTTGAGAGGGGAAAGAAACCGATATTGTTCCCTTTAAAATTAATTCCCAGTTAGCCAGTTACTCCTGGTTTTTAGCTCAGAGCACACTGTAATTGCATTTTTCATTTCAGTAATTATAGAGGATATTAAAGTGGATAGACAGTTGTAGCAATCTGGCTCTTTAGACATATCCACTTGTCCAAGATCAAATGGCTACAGCATATTTAGGGTTACAGTCTCCTTCTTTTCCTTCTTGTTCTCTACTGCAGTGGATTTTTTTTTCGGCGTTACCATGACAACACTATATCTGGCTGCCAGCTCTGTCGTAAGTTATTGAACTGAGACTGGCTTTTGGTTTAGCAGATAATTAGGTTCTGTCTCACAGGTTCATTTTCCTGTGACTGGGACATGAATATGACCTACAGCTGGCCTCAATTTCAGTGTCACAGACAAAACTTTAACCCTTCCTAGTCCCGCCACTACTGTACCCACTGTGGCAGTTGGCGACAATTCCAAACCTTTTCCTGGGGGTGCTGGACACAGCACAGCCTCCCG
Source organism: Monarcha castaneiventris obscurior (assembly GCA_026261815.1). Classification (NCBI taxonomy): domain Eukaryota; kingdom Metazoa; phylum Chordata; class Aves; order Passeriformes; family Monarchidae; genus Monarcha; species Monarcha castaneiventris. The sequence continues at coordinate 11,397,607 of JAMPIT010000575.1, forward strand.
AGTCCTCAGGGCTCGTTGCCCAGGCTGTGCTAATCCCCAGGGAGGAGGAGGACAGTCCGGCTTGCACCCCCACGCTGGGCGGGCGGGGAAAGGGTATTGCTAGCACCAGATGAATATTGATTGTCTGGTATGGAGATTTGTCGGAAAGGTAAGTTCACTGCTTGATTAGTGACCCTTTAAATAATAGAAATGCACAGGGTGGTGACAGGCCTTTTTTGCTTGTCTCAGGAATATGAAATATTTACGAGAGGTCTGTTTTAGCACACAGTGCCCCATCTTAGGCTGGTGCCCACAGCGAGGGAGCAAAGCTACGAGGAACTGACATATTGTTTCTGTAGGTGCCTCCCTGATTTCCCTTTTCTCCTAGTTAAGAAGGGGGGTCCAGCCTGGAGGCACTGGGCATCTGCCACCAGAACACATCAGGGCCCAGCACCCCGGCCCTGTGGTGGGTGCAGGCAGAGCAGCACCTCGCCAGATGGACCTTTGAGTTCACAAAATCAGGCTGGAGAAGGAGGAAGATCCACCATTTTCTTCAGTCCAGTTTTCACACATGCTCTTTCCCAAGATTTATATGCAGTGTAACATGGTCTTGCAATGTTAGTGATTTCAAGCCAGGACATAAACCCCTCTCCTTTCTATGAAAAACTCACAATTAAAGTTACTGATGGAAGGGATAATCAATGAAATTTCACTAACAGATATTTACTTAATTTGTCCATGGGTTTTTCATACCCTTAAAAGAGCAAGGGATGTTTTTCTCCCAATGCTGGCAGGTCCCAGAGGGTGTTCCAGAGAAGCACAGGACTATTGGTGCAGGAGTTGTGTTTCTATTTCTCAGAGGCTGCAGATTCTTGGCATCTGGCAGTGTACACCATAGTGCTGCTGGGACTCATCCCACCTGTGGTACTGATGGACTAGCACCACTATCCATCACAGGGCTCTTGCATACAGCTCTGTGCATGCTGTGGCATTCCTTCTCAGCTTCCCTCCCCTTTCCCCACCCAATTATTTGTGCCGAGGTCTCTTGATTAGAAGGTCAAAATGTAGAAGGTGCATCCATCTCACCGCTATGGAACGTGTCCTTCTGAGCTAATCTCCCAGCCTGTGTTTGTTGATAATGTTTGAAACCTGTCTATGATACTGGACAAAGAAAATGGCATTTCATGAACCAGAGATGGTGACTTCCTACTGAAAATAACGCCGAAAGCTGCAGTTTTAGCATATTTGTATAGCCAAAACCATCAAAAAAAGCCCTTGAGGTATTCCTTGATTGGCATATTTAGTGTGGATTAGACATCCTTGCAACGATAGCATAAAATTTTTGCTGTGGGGTTAAACTCAGAGTGGGAGTGGGCTGGAGGGGAAGGTCCCCCTTGAATTACGGAAGAGGGCTGCGAAACTCTGCATGCTGGTTGGCTGATAAATTATCCAGCTGCTGGGTGTTAATGAACATTGCTCCATCTGGGACCCCGCAGCTCTGGTTGATACCACATCAGCAGCATGTTACAATATAGCAGAGGTATATTGCTGTATAATACATTTATTTCTTTATATAAACAACTTTTATGGAGTTTTTAGGGTTATTCCCATCCCCTCCCCCATTTTTTTTCAGATTTTATAATGAAAATACAGACTACATAGTTTCAGTTTTTGTTTAGAGCTGGTTTCGATGCCTGGCCGTCCCCTCATAGCCTGGCATAGTCCTGTAATGTTTCATCTGTGATCAAAGTTTTTAAAGCCAAATGAAACACTGTTTTCATTGGAACCACTAGAGAAATCAAGCCAATATTGCCAGTGGGATTAAGTTTTATAAAAATAGACAAGAAATCTCATTGTTTGGCCTAAAGCTACCTGACATCGTCCCAACAATATTTGCAAATGAGGGCATGTAAACCAGATCACAAGGAAAGCAGGGAGGGGCAGGGGGAAGATGATGACTAAGAGAAAATGATTTCATGATTACCAGTTTGAGTACTTAAACTGAGAACCTTTATTGTAGGTAATTAAACCCACTACCCAGCCCAGTATATACTGTTTACCACAACTGGCAGCAAATTAGTCTCTTCCCGAGGATGCAAAGCTGTCAAGTCCTTCTGAGTCTCCAAAGTCCTTCCACTGCTGATCCTCTCTAATGTGAAAGACAAACACTTGCAGGATCTTGCCTGCTCTCAGGTGCTGAGACCAATACACTCACTTCCCTTTATTCCCAGAACAATTGCTAAAAATGGAACAACACCAGAAGTTGAGGATAGAAGGAGGAAATTACGGCATTTCTTGCATTCTAGCAATCAGTAAATGCCCTGTAAATTTATCTTGAAGGTAAGACTTTCTTTGCTGTTTAGAACTAAATAATGTTTTTTGCCGTCCTCTGTCAGAACCTGCTTCCACACATTATTGCCTCTGTGGTGGATGTTGGCTGCTAAAATTAGTTACATGGAATCATGCCTGAGTTATGTACCTTGAGTAGGCTGTGAGAATACATCCTCAAGTGTGCCTCATCCTTTTGATTTCTCATCACATTTTACCCTTATGAGGCACTTGAACAGGGGAGCAAAAATAAGTCCCTTAATTTAAATATTTCATTGTGACAGCAAAGTCAAAAGTGCTTCAGATACTCTGATCAGTTCCTCAGAGCCATAACAGACTAACAGGAGTACAAAATGTTCTGATTTAATAGATGGAATGCCTTTTCTTTTCCTCTGGCTCTTTAAATTTTTAACTATTTTTTTTTTCTTTTTTCTTTTTTTTTTTCCTTAGGTTATCAGGCAAATTAAAAAAAATAGTATCATAAAAAATAGTATCATGGACTTAAAGAAACATAAAATGACATAAATAAGGAAGAAAATATCTTACAGTATCATCAAATTACAACATATACCAAGAATGAGAGTAGGAATGTGATCTTTAAAGATGAAACTTTATATTAATGATATAACTTTAAAAATTAGTTACAGCTCAATTCATTTCAAAAGAAAATTTTTTTTTCCAAAACCAAACTGTTGTTTCCATTCAATATTTGATAATTTGCCTAGTAGAACCCGAGATGATGCCTCAGCAAGCAGAGCTGTAGCTTGTTCGCTGTGTAATGAAAGATGATTTCCTTAATTTCTCATTTTTGCAGGTTTTCTGAAACCTTTTTTATTAAAAATGAAATCGGCACAAAGACACTACTTTTTTCAACTGCGAAGAATAGAAGTAATTTTTCACTGCAAAAAACCCAAAATGGTGATAACCAACAAAACTAATAATAAAATTTGAAGTACCTGCTCCTAATCCAAACAGATGTTTGACCCAGAGAGCACTGATGTCTCTTGCCTATACAGTGGTGCAGAACATATATTTACTTCTTTGGCCTTCCTAAACCCTGGAAGGCTGTGGCAGAGGAACCACTCAGAGGAAGGGAAAATGGGCACTTCCCAATGTTGATGCTTGTTTTGGGTTTGGACAAACGTCCCCATGAAGTCTCCTGATGCGGGTACAGAGACTCAAACACTGAGTTTTCCCAGCTGCTGCAGCAGACCTTGGCCAGGGTGGAACTTCACCCGAGCAAGGAGATCCTTTTCAATTTTTAAAATGTACACTTTATTTTTAAAATCACGGTGGGAGAACTTACTTATTTATTAAAAAGTGAATTACAAGCTGTATGGTTGCCACCTTGATCACTCAAATCTAATCAGTCTTACTAGCTCCATGGGTGTGACCTTTTCTAAAATAATTCCCATGCAATAATAGCAATAAGATACTTTAGGTAGTGCATTTCTGGGAATCATTGCACTTCTCAGGTGACTGAAGTCACTTATTCTTCATCCTCATGCTTCACAACACATCTGAGACATGAAATTATTCCCTTCCAATGTGATGCCTTCTCCTACTCTTATTACTTAAATGATTCTTAAGGATTAGTGTGTTAAAAGCATTGTGAAAAATTCGGAGGGGGAGGGGGGGAAGGAGAAGATAATATTTTACATTACAGTTATCAACTTGATCCACATTTCAGTGATTTTTATTCCAATCAGAAGAGTCTGGATCTAATACACATCCATGGTATGGGCTAGCAAAAATATGGAGGAGATAGTAACTTCTTTGACACTGTGCTGTGAACAAAACTGTCACATATAGCAGAAACTACCAGAATTTAGAAGGTTTTTCATTTGGAAGAATAAAGAGAATTTAATTCTCTGTCCACTGATGGGTATTGCCAGCTGTCTCCTGCATGCAGGTACCATTCTTTGTTCCCAGGATTTTATGCATTCAGCTGTGATTTCTCTCTAAATCCTTTTACCATATCTTGATTGGTTTGCAGGCAGAATACAAATTCTCTTGAGACAAATGTACCATTACCATTTTAAATTGTAATCTTTTTCAGAAAATGTTGTTGGATTTTTGTCATTAACATTTGAGAACAAAAGACTGGAGTTTCAACATTTGTTGCCACCCATGGGGCTTTTGCTCATATAAGGTTCTAGCAGCAATATGAGGAAACAACATTAGTTTCATGTCCTTTGCAAAACAATGTGTAGACAATCATAGAAACTTGCCTTCTGTGCATTTATTTTACTGTGAGCAAGGACTGTAAAACACTAGCATGCATTTTAGCTAGAGGACTACAGAAGTAATCTCTGCAGTCAATGTTGGGGAAATGGTGTATTTACTAAGTCATTACTTAGTAAAGTCCTTATTTACAAAGCCCTGGTGAGCACTAATCTCAAGCTTAACATTATAAACGTAGCTGCATGCTCTGATGAATCAAAATTTTAGCTGTTTCCATTTCTGTCTCAGTGACAAACTTCACCTATTGCAAGAAAATGCTAGAGCTATTAATAAAAATAAAAGATCTGTTCGATACCTGAGGCTGCATCACCGAGCTGACTGTCCCCCAGTTTGAAATCACGTATATATGCAATCAAATATTTATCAGTAAAACCTTACAGCATCAAATGCAGCTAAAACGATTTTACACTCTCATACAATCCATCATTCATATACACACAGCAAATGCCATGTGATAGATAATATACAGTATATAATGTATATAGGATGGGTTTAAAATAATTTTTTTTCTAAAAATATATTAGTCCTATTTATTCTCTTCTCCTTCCTGCTGCACCCACACTGAAAACACTTTTATATACTGGTAAAGTGGCAAAAAGCAGTGAGAAAACGTGATTGTTTTTCTGTTTCACTAAGGGCCTTTGTTAAAATTGTCTCCCCTCTTTATATGATGAAATGTGTAAATCTTCATAGCTTATATTTTATATATCGTGTGTGTGTAGGGCATGATCACTGCTTATGGCACTTTTCCACACAAGAGAGATGAAAATGTAATCCTCAATATCAGCAAAAACTGGTCTCTTGCTTCTCACAGGTGGAGGCAGCATCCCATGAAAGGCAGGCTAGCTCCAGTTGCATGTGCTGTAAGTCTCATGCATATGCCATGTCTTATGTAGAGGGTGTGGTAATGATGTCTTGAAGAATAAAATCTTTAGTTAAAGACAGAAGAATTGTCAAAGTTCTTTTAAGCTTGTTCTGCAGGTCATTGCATTACATTCCTTTCTGGAAACTTCACTGAGAAGTTTGTGATGGTTTGTTTGAGACAGCTACTGTGTCAGATCTGTGTCAGTTCTGGTCCCAGTGGGCACATGCATTGCCTTTTACAAATACTGAAGGGACTGGGAAATAAAAAGATTCTCAAGAAGCAGGAAAGAGTCTGTGATAGATCCAGGAAGGGCCACTGTGGTATTTGTAACATAATTTTCACATTTTCTGATTAATTTTTTAAGTAATACGTAAGTTATAGGCATATAAGGCAGCCTGTCAGTGAATAGCAGACTCACTGGATTTCAAGAAAATTTTACTGTTGTGTCTTTCAGAAATTTTCATTCTTTTTATCCCTCTGGTTTTGAAAAGTAATTCATCCTGCTTATGGTTCAGAAAGGGAAAGGAGTTGCTAGCAGAAAATACTCATCTGATGTATTCAGCCTGAATATTGGAAATAGTAAGAAACTTCATAAGCTCTCTTGTCCCACTCTACTGACCTTAACAGTTTAGACAGCTTGGGAAGGACTTTCATCTTCTAGGTCCAAGCTGAGTGGCAATTCTAAACACTATGAATCCAAATTCTTTGCCTCTCGCTGCTCTGAATGACCGTAGTATTTAACATGCTGTGGGTTGCAGTGCTATGAAATGAAAGCAATCCCATGTAACCCAGTGGTTTGATTCTGTGCTCACCTGGGAGGGGTTTGGGAGAGATATACATGTGTTTCACATCTGTTGGTTTCTGTAATTTTGATGCAGTGGTCTTTGACTTGTTCTTTGCCTATTCATATTGTACCTATTTAAACTCCAGATGTGAACAAGAAAAATTAATTTCTTCCTATCCCATCTTTTAATACTGTCAGATGAATATGAATCTCAGCTCCCTGGAATATATTACACGGAATTTTCATTTTGTTTAGCTATTATTAATACTTCTATAGCTGTGAACCCAGGAATATTTCTTTTTGAGGCTTTACACAGCATATTACATCTCCTGGGATGTGAATTTTCTGCATGTCATTTTATAATCAATAGCAGTTATTATTTACATTTTCTTTCTGACCATTTTTGTATAATATGCTTATCCTTTTTATTATTCCTTGCTAGAAAATGCCAGCATAATTTTATTTGCAACAACTGACATTTTGATAGGAAAAAAGTACTTAGTTAAGTATTTTTAAATTATTCTTGGTTTGTTTTTCTTTTCTTTGCAATACCAGATATCACCTTTGATTAATAACAATCATATATAGGCTTTGTTCCTCTTATCTGGGTGTCAGCAGTAATTGGAATCCATATCCATATCCTACCTTGCAATCATGCTGCAAAAGGCCAATAAATTCCCGCTGAGTGTGTTACTTGTTAAATTTAGTGCATTACATTCAGGGTAATGAATAAAAGCACTGGGCCGTTACTGTCTGGTTGGCAGAGGAGGAGTAAGAACAGCCAGACTCCCCTGAGGCCCTGAGCAGGCTTAAAACTGTGACAGGCAGAATCAAGGGACTCCCTAAGCATCACAGTTCAGTTTGTCTCCCTTAATTTCCTCTTCTACCAAGATTTTTAGGGGAAATGGAGGTGAGATAATCTTGCACCGAAGTACAAAATGCACTTTGCTGGTATACCAGGACTCCCTCGTGCAGATGCTCTTCTAGGCAAGTAATGCATCTGCATTAAACGTTCAGCTGATGACAGGTTTGACTTTGCTTTAAGACATGCATGTATCATAAATATATATATATATATATATATATATTCTTTTATAGACAGATAGATAAAATAGACACATAAATGTAGGATTCTAACCAATCTGTGTAAACCCTCTGTTGGACTGCTGACTGATAAAAATAAACTCTCAGACTTTTGGATGTCTGAGCACTGCTTTGGCTGACACAGGAGCAGCTGTGTGTCTCTAACTGCGGGAAGAAACAATATGTACTTCAGTTCTGAACCTGGGCCTGGGAAGTTCATGAATTTCAGTTCCTCCTGGTTGGCAGGCAAATTTACCATGTTAAAATGATGAAACTCTGATAAATAATGTTATGGAAGAACTGAAGTAACAAGACAGAATCTCAGTGAAAGGATACACAAATCTATTTTGAGGAGGCTGGGAAGGAGTTTCGCACTTTGTCTGCAAACTCCTTTTTGGTTTTTCAGTGCCTTTGAACAGAGGGATCCTGTGAGTGAACTCCCTGTCTTGAAAGAGTGGCTTGGGCTCCTCTGGTGCCTCTGCAGACTCCAAAGTTAGGAGTGTGGAGATTCGTATGCCCACACACGGCCCTGCAGGAGAAAAGTGGCATGTCCAGCTACAGCTGGAAAGATGCCATGGAGCCTTTCCCTCTCATTCTCATGCCAGTCCCTATTCCTCTGGGAGACCATGAAAGGGAGACTAGGATGATCACATTCAGACCCAGTATTTTCTGCAGCTATGAAACTATGAATTTTGGCAAGATGTGGATGTTTACGGTAGTTGCACTCCTTTCAGGAGCACCTGTCATGGCCAAAAATCTCCTGAACTGGAACTACTGGGACTGTGTCAGTGTGTATCATGTAGATCCCAATTACATGTTATATTTCAAGTGAATCAAAATCCACCAAATAGAACAAAGTTACAGAGGAGATCTGATCTCCGCTGGAGTCAGAGGCAAAGGTTTTACTTCTTCAGGATATTATCAGTTTGGAGCTCCTTTATTGAGTCCATCTGAAGTAGTACTTTTTTTGTTGCATTTTGTCACTACAGCAAAAATCTTCCTTTTATCCTTCAAGAGTAGATTTTCAAAATTACTGAGGAAGCATAGGTTCTTTGGGCTAAACCCACCACAGGATTCAGGATATCCAGCTCTTCTTCTAACTGTCCCTGGTGGCTTAATGTTTTTTTTTCCTTTTTGTGGTTTTGGTATTAGTATAGTTTAATGTTGGCTGAAATAATTTGCTTGATGGTGCGCAAAACATCTTACAAGAAGAAAACTGGAAGGAAGAGGATAAACCATACAGCCTCCATATCTGCATGTAAGATGTGCTAGGGTATTCCTTTCTTTTAGGGTTTTGAAGCGTCTAGGTTTAAAGTAAGATTAATTTGTTGTATAAAATTACAGGTATGGGATATCTGTACTCTGGGATTGGACTTACTCAATTCCAGAAGTAACTGTGTCTGGCAGTTCAAAACTAAGGAAGGCCTCTGTCAGCAGAGGGAAAAATAAGATCCTTGCAGTACAAGGTACTGCATCAACTGCATCAAAACACTGCTCCAAGTTGTTAGAGTTTAACATAATCATCTCCCAACATGAAAAACAGCCTTTTGTTTTAGAAGAGGGTAATCTTTTGATATGGGGGCTCTCATACAAAATGAACTATTTGGTGTTGTCCTGTTTTAAAGAAGAACGTGGCTCATGCTGCCGCTAGGAGAAGCTCTTTCCTGAAATTGCCCTGTTCATTATCTTAACCTTATGCTGTATCATGGTTCTGTCTGGCAATTGCATTAAAACTTAAAATGATAAATCAACATTTCTAAAACACAAACACACATGCCTATGGAGCATACCCATAGACAGAGGTTTTAAAATCACTTTATGGGGAAGACAGCTCTGGCTTCTGATGGGGTCTTGTGGGAAGTCTCCTAAGTAGTTTACATTTCATTAGGGAATGCAAACAGGTCCTTGATTCTCTCATTGTTGAACTGGAAAATTCTGCATATGAGCCCAGATCCTCCAAAGAAATTCTTCTGAATCATCACAGAAGGGAGGCTGGGAATATTTGCTACATTCTGAAAAGCTCCACATGTCTGAGAGCTCCAATCCCCGATCTCAGGTCAGGCAGTGGTTTTGCTCTGTGCCAACCACTGACATTTGTTGTTGATGGATTTTTATTTCGTCTTCTCATGTTCAGCATTCCTTTCAGCTGGAACATCTAGTTTAAGACTATCTGGGTGCCATGGATAGAATCATCTTTAATCTTCTTACCATCAGAAATTGTGCAGGAGCAGATCCAGGTGCAATGGCTGTTGACTGGCTAGATTTTTTTGTATCAATCCATTAATTTTTGCAGATGGTTTGTGGGTTTTGTTTTTCTTTTAATATGTGCTAGTTCATGCTCTTCTAATCTCTACCTTTTTATTCCCGTTGCTCTGGGGGCAAAATAAACTATGACAACGATGGTGAATGTAACAGCTCTATGAAAACTTCGATTGTTTTAAAGGTCCATTATCTGACATGAAGACTTCATGTTTTTCAAGTATTTACTTGCTTTCTGGACAATGTGTGCCACTTAGGTCATATAAGTAGAGCCAAACCAATATATCTGGAGAAGTAATTAACCACAGTACTGTATTTGTGTCCTTTCCAAAAAAACTAGTCTGTTGCTTCTACTGCCAAGATCTGGCAGGTAGCTTTGAGGAGATTAATGGCCCTGGTGATTGTTACTATTTGTGCCTTTTTTTCCCTTCCTACACTTAAATTATTACATTCCAAATGCTTATTTACTGGATAACATGAATGTGCTGGAAAAAACCCCAGACAGTCTAGCATACGGTATGTTGTGATCTGACCTTGTATTTGTTTATAAATTTTTGTTCTTCAAGGTACTGGACTAACACAGCCCTCTGAAGTGCTCGAGGGATCAAAATCAGCAGTCCTTTCAGAAGCAGTCTATCAGTCATGTAAAGGTTATTCCAGTCCTGCCAGTATGGAAATGGATTTGCTGGACATTGACTCACTCACCACTGACAAAGGTGGAGTTGAAATTACTGGCAAATCTCATGTGTTAGATTTTCATGTCTAACTTGCTTTGATCAACCAACATTGCCGCCAGGATGAGGTCAGATTGTACTTATCATCATCTTTGCTTCTTAGTTTGGTGGTTGGCTACCATTTCTATTTTCAATATGCTTTCTCCTTTGAAAACTTTTGTGTCATAAATTCATCATGTGGGAAAAGAATTAGATAAAGTCATATTATTTGGATCATAGTTGAAAAAATATCCAGTGACCTGTGTCCTGTTTCTTGTCAAAAGTTACCATGAACAAATATGAACTGAACAAGTAAAGAAGTCTGTGCAAGTACTAGGAGTTTCTTTTCTATTTCAGCATACTTTTTTGCATGGCTTTTTGATGTGGTGGAAGAAGACTTTGGTCTTCTGGAAGTCTTTGTGCAAGCATATTTCCTAGCCCACATGAAGATGTGTCTGTGGCTACTGGCTGAATAATTTAAAGGACAGCATACCAAAACAGGTGGAGATACACACACTGTGTTGTTGGGAGTTTATTTTATAATGACTGCTTTTTTCTGGGTGCTTTTCTCTTCCTACAAGCTTTCACTCAAATCATTAAAGGACAGCCTTCAGAGTTTCACTTAATAGTTCCCAAAGCATGGTACTTTACCAAGGAATCTTTTTCAAGCAGTTCTCTTAAAATCCATGCAAAGTGAGTAATATTGGGGTTTTTGTTTGTTTTTGTTACTATTATTTCTGAATCTGGCCAGATTCTCAATTTTCTGACTGTTTACTCTATAATAGGGTCTTGAGTAGGCCCTAATGGCTCTGATCAGCCCTGCCTGAGGCCCTCACCCATATTCCCAGCTGTGGACCCACCAGCTCTGTATGAGCTCATGCTCCTGCTCTGGGGGACTTTTGCAGTCTGGAAAGCTTACTTTTGGTGCTGAGCTTTGGCCCATCAAAGGGGTGTTAAGGGAAGCATTATCTTCCTCAGAGAGTGGTGGGTGCAACTGCACGTAGGAGTTCTTTATCAAGAGGCACTTGCCAACAGCCTGTTCAGAGGCCTTGTCTGAAGAGCCCTTTTTGTCTCTAAAAGATTCTCTGCAGAAAGTAGTTGTTTTCACTGTAGGTGTTTTTGTTAAGATCTGTAGAAGAGCCATGTGTTCTGTTGCATGGCATATTAGTCTTTGAGTCTTGTATGTGGGGAAAAAGCAGAAGGAAAATATTGTCCCATTTTATTTAGATTTTTTCCTCATTCTTCTTTTAAGTGAAAGTTCAGGACAGCATAGGAAACTGATAGTGGGACAGCATGTTTTAAATAGCTTGCTCTTCTGTTCAAGATTTTTTTTTCCATTAAATAAAGACTTTGAGGTATTTCAGAAAACTAAAATAATTATGAACTTTGTTTATGGGACTATCTGATAGAAGTACAACAGAAGGAATCAAAAAGGGAACAAATGAAGAGAGACATCTTAATAACTGGGTGAACTGCTTTTATCTTGGGATAAGTTGAACCCTCCCTTGATAAGTTTAGATACTCTCTGGTGTTGTTGTGGGTTAGATGGCCCTTGCTAAGAAGTCTAAGTTTTGCGGATGAAAATGATAGAGGAAAGGGTTAGGAAATGGCTCTCAATAATAGACCTTCTGGTGGTCATAGTCTGTGATATCAGATGACACGGAAAGATTCCCTCTAAAGAAGTAGTAATTGGAGGAACCAAAGAATCCTGCATGAGTACACAGGGGAAGAAAAACAGCACATGAGAGTCTTGTGAAAACTTGTACTTGGAAGAGCACTGAAATATACCTCTGCACATTAATTCAGTCTATAGATGTAGAGGGTGAGCCAGACAGTTCTGATACTGGTTTCACTAGACTGGAAAACTTGAGGTGCTGAATGATTTCTGGCCTAGCTGAGAAAGCACAAATATGGTCATTGGTTACCTGTAAAATTATTATCTAATGATTCCTCTTCGAGCTTCTGAGGATGAGCAAGAACACAGCACAGTAAGAGATTGTTGTTTTTTATGCCTACCTCAAAAGGAAGCAGGATGCTTTAGCAAGACAAGGAAAAGAACTGAATCAGCTTTTCTGAAAAAAATGTAAGTACAGAATAATAAAAAAGAATGACTATGGAGATACTTTGTGTGACAGAGTCTTGTTAAAAGATGGATTAATCTAAGCTCAGGTCTCATACTAGGCTTACTTTCAAAATAGTTATGCAAATCCAAAAGGAGGAGCAAGTGTCACAGAGACTTCATTTCCCTTGGGTGTGCCAGGCATCATCCCTCTGTGTAGGTGAGTGGTATTTTGATTAGTTGTTAGGTTTTGTCAGCAATGTCCCTGCCACAATGCTACAAGCAAATGGACATCGGTACAAGCCTAGATGGAATGTGTGCTTACAGCTTATTTATATTATCAGTCACTGCAACGATGGTTTGTGTACATATAAAGGAAAATACCCCTCAAAGATAATTGTATGAAGTGAGTTTGGAGGATAAGAACAAGGTTAACTTGGGGAGAAAAAGAACAATATAGATACCAAGTTTTGATTTGTGATTCCAAAGGTTTGTTTGTAATAGGAAATACCATGATAGTGTTGCCTTGGCCTGGGACAGCTTTTTGGCTTCTTTTTTTTTCATACTTTTGGCTGTAGAGCTTGCTCAAAGAAGGAAACAGTATTGAACTGAAAAACAGTGTTGGAACAGTAAGCTTAGAGTTTTTGCAAGAGCTCTACAAACTTTCTTCCTAACAGATGAGGAGCTGAGTTGTTTGATTACTTGGTTGTTAGTGCGGTTGATTTACATTTGCTTCTTAAGCTATGACTGGCCTTGTTATGGAAATCCTTGAGTGAGGCTACCTACCAACTTGAAATGTGGAGATTATGCCTTCAGAAATATCAAACACTTACATCAAAAACACCTGGCAGAAATAATCTGCCAAAAATGATTCTATTATTCTGACACTTTAAATTATCATGGAATTGTTTAGTTTGGAACAGTTTTTTCAAGTCATTGAGTCCAACCATTAACAGAGCACTGCCAAGTCCAGCACTAAACCATGTCCCCAAGTGCTACATCTACATGACTTTTAAATCCTTGCAGGGATGGTGACTCCACTGCTTCCCTGGGCAGCCTGTTCCAAAGCTTGACAACCATTGCCACTAAGAATTTCTTTTAATTTCTAAATCTGAGACTGCTTTATTATCCTATCAATTACTGCCTAGGAAAAGAAACTGACCCCCACCTGGCTACAACCTCCTTTCAGGCAGTTGTCCAGAGTGATATAAAGTTCCCCCAGGCCTCCTTTTCTCCAGGCTAAACACTCCCAGCTCCCTCTGCTGCTCCTCATCAGACTTGTGCTCTAGACCCTTCCCCAGCTCTGTTGCCCTTCTCTGGACTCACTCCAGCACCTCAACGTCCTCCTTTTAGGGAGAGGCCCAACACTTAACACAAAATTTGAGGTGCACCAAATTCTGTGCCAAGTACAGGGGAACAATCACCAAATGTGCTCAGCTACAGATCTGTATGCATAAAACGGAAAGTTCAAATGTCTTCCAATACTTTTTTGTGATGAAAATATCTAAAGCTATGGGTGAGGGTACTGGTGAAACTTAGATGACATCTCAGACTTGTGTGGTAGTGGCTGTTCACTACCAAAACCATCAGTGTGGCATTGCAAATATAACTGAAAGCTTTGCTCCGATGGGGCATGAAGGAGGGGATGGATCTTGTTCCCAGGGTTATGCTGAAATCCAGAGACACAAATGTCTTCTGTGCAATTGTTGTAGATACAGATAGAGCTATGTGATCATGCAGTGAAGGTTTACTTCCATTTTCCAGATCCCGGGGAGCATTAAAGCACAGCTAAAACCATACAGAATGTGTTGCTCAAGTCCTTGTTGAGGTATGTGGTCTCATTTGGGAAAGTATCTCATTCATGAGAATATTCCCTTGAAGCTGTGCTGCCTACTGCCAGTGTTTGAGGATCCTTCTCCGTTAGAAGTGGTGACCAATCATGAAGACTATCCATATGGAAATAAAAGATTCTTGTTCAAGTACGATTTGTGACTTGATGAAAGGCAGGAAGGGCATGTTTAAAACTCTTAGAAGCCACACTGAAGTGAGAAACAATATTTCAGCTGGGATCTATTCATCTGGCAATGGATTTATAAGGTAGTTTGGCTGATGTAGTCCTGACTCTACAGCAATTGTGAGAAATATCAAGAGAATGGTCCTGAATCCGAAGTTTACTGTCAATATATTGCATTGTCGGCAAAAAACAGAGTCACAAGACAAAACCTGAGACAATTTGAGTTAAATAAGAGTAGTAGAAGGGTTTAACCAACCATCACAGTGTTGTATTTTCAAAATTGGTGAATGAGTTGATGAAAACAGTTTATAATGACCCTGTGGGTGTGGTGAGTGGAAGGGACAGCAAAAGTGAGCATGTTTTAAAGGAGATATAATCAGGTTGATATTGAAGGGGAGTAATGGAGAGCTTAAGAAAATGAAAGAAGAGGAAAGAATTAAAGAACAAAACATTAGGAATGGACTTCCATTTGCTGACTATTACAGCAAAGCTAAAAGCATATCTGAAACATGTAACCACAGTATATGCCAATAAGGGGAATTAAGTATGAAAAAGTAAATGTTAAGGCTCTGATGAGGATACAATTGTAATTTTTTGCATTTGCAGATGGAAACCACCTTTCCTGTACAGAGCTGCTTCCCATCCCACAAGTTAGCACTCCAGAATTGTAAATGCCTTCCACAGGCCATATGCGAGCAGGAGACACTCCTTTTGAAGTACTTCAGAAACACAAGCATATGGAAATATGTGTGAGGACCACTTCCATTGCTGGTTTGAACTTGGCGACACTCTAGCAAATGGGATTTACAAATGTTACCACATAATTTTATAGCTTTGACAAGTTCTTTAGAGGAATACCACCCCCCAGCATGTGTTGGGTACTTTTAAAGTTCACTGGGGAAAACCTCCACGTCAGATTTCAAGCTTTACTCTCCTGTTTCAGCAACTACTTCACATTTTCAAGGAATATGACAGAATGTGATAGGACAAAGTGTTCTGATGATGGTTAAGTCAGGGGCGTGACACAGGTGTAAACAAAATGTAATCAAATATTTCAAGCAAGTTAAATTGAAAGACAAGTCTGGTCAAGGCCAGGCTGATGTTACAAAGGTCTTACAAAGGTTCCCCAGTAACCATTTTCTTGTTTCTTCTCTTTTGCTCTTTTTTTTCCTTTGTACCTTCTTTCACAATGATTCATAAAATATATGTAACTGACTTAGTATTATAGATACTATTATTTATTTATTTATTTTATCTTGTGATTTCTTGAGAAAAGTTTAATTGTTGGGGCTTTAATTGCTTAACCTGTTCTGCTCTTTTCCATAGAATCCCTGTAGCTGTTTGCATTGATTACAGGTTTTTGAGATGACAGCTTACCTTGTGTCAAGGTCTAGACAAGAGTGACACTTCACTCAAGTTTATGGAAAAAAAAAATCTTACAAAAAAAGTGGCACTAAACTCCATAAATCTTCATTTCATATTAATGTTTGTGGAGTGAGTATGGTACAGGAAAATTTAACAGGATTTTTTTTTTCCCAACCAATAATGCACTTCTTATGTGCTTATTTCTTCTGAGGAGTTAAAGGCTGCATGGGACAGCTGGTGAAATTAAAGAGGAGTTAAAAGCATATGTTGCATCTTCATTTACTTCTACGAGCAGAACAATGAACTCTGAAACTTCTTAGGTTTTTTCATACATATAATCTTTACTACCCTGGATGCTACCTGTTTGGGATTTATTAATCACACCATTTTCTAAATTATACTTTCCTCTGCCCAGGGACAGTGATTCATAAATAACACCTTAGCACTTATAGAAATTTTTTTTGTCTTTCAGGCTGTTAAAGCACATTTCAAAAAGGATGGTGAGCATCATTATGTCCATCATATAGGCAGAAAATCTGCAGCAGGAAAAGGTTAAATTACTTGCCAGAAGGCACACAGAGAAGCAGAAGTAGCAGACAACCACCCACAAGTCCAAGGATAATTCTGTTGCTTAGTACTATAGTTCTGGAAGGTAGAAGTACTACACAGCCTCTTCTCTGCAAGATGTCTTTTCACAACATGGCTAAGTTTGGCTCTCACTGCTCTTTCCTGCTTAGCTGATACTGTTTCAGCTTTTACAGCCATATGTGGTTAAGAGCGAACCTTAACATCTATAGAAATTGGTACTTAAAGGACTTTGTACGGATGTTATTAATAGAAGAAGAATTTGGAAGATCCCACTGTTGAGTGTCATCTTTGCTAGATAAAGTTTCTTCCTGAACTTAACTGCCATGGAAGTGAATAAAAAGACTGGAAAAAAAACTATTTTGCCTCACACTTAATGATTTAAATGAATTTTTGCAGGCAGCTAGAAGACAGCAGCAAAACAAAACAGTAAACAGAGTTTTTCATTTTGAAGAAATTTAACCAATATATGTAACAGAGTAACAGCAGATGTTATGTACTGACTTTCAAGAAGGTTTTAGTAGCATTTTATGTGCTACTAAACTGTAGCACATTACAAATTAAAGAACAGGGGCCTACCTGAAAAAATGAAAAGGCAAAGAAACTACTTGGGAAGCCACAGTTCATAACACCATCAAGATGGAAAGATCTTTCAAAGTTTCTGCAATTGCCTGTTCAGCTCCAGATAGGGAGGGATTGCCAGAGTGGTGAAGGACAGTTTTGGACCTTAAAATTATTTCAAAAATGGGAGAAATTATCTTGGAGCTGGGTGGGGATAGAATGAATGTCAGTAAGAACAACTGCAGAATACAAAGTTTAGGTAGGAATAATCTACCATACTAAGACAGGTGGGGAACAGCCAGGTAAATTGTTTATGGAAAGGGACCTGCAAATTGTTGAGACTAAAACCAGATGTAAATATAATTATACTGATGAAAGCCAGGAAAATATATACCAGGGTGTACTAACAGGTTTGGTTTATAAGATACACTCATCTTACAGAACAGGAAGAAGCACAACTGACTGAATCATTGTGTTCAGTCTTGGCCACTGCTCTTCCAGACTCAGTGAAGAGAATCTGGAGTGAAGTAAGGGAATTGGGAAGTCCATATAACTTCATTCGCAGGGTAAAATTATTAAGTTTAAATATGAGAAGTCTGATGAGAAACATGACATTAATCTTTAAGAATGCACAGAAGAAAGGAATGATCTGTTCCCTATCTTCATGACAGATATGCCAAGAAGGAAGTAATAGACTTCATTTTCAGTAAAGAACCTAAAATTTAAACAGTAGATAATCTTTTTCTCAGGAAGGAAAGTAAAACACTGCAGCAGCGAGTTTAAGGATGCTCTATTGCTGAATATGTCTTGGGAAATGTTAGTCATACACTGTGACCCTTTCTGAGGCTGAGGGGTGCCTGGGTAAATCCTAGGATTCTTCTCTGTCCCTAGCCAGTGGTTTTGGCATGAGACATTCCAAACAAAAGCCTTAAGGCCCAAATAGTGCAATCCCCCACAGAGCATAACGTCCTGAGTTTCAAGATTTCTATAATCTCATTAAAGTACAAAATATTTACAGCTGTCACAAACTTAACAAAAAGCATAAACCTTCCAGCTGCTTTTATTAGTACTTCAGCAGACATCATGAAACAGCAATGCAGAGGTGTGACCAGCACATTTCATCCTGAGGATGGAAATCTGTGGTCACACGGGGTAAAAATCATGGGAGTATCATCTGAGGCATGCTTAGGTCTTGCCTGTGCAAATAACAGAAGCGGGTGAACAGGTTCTTTCTGCACCTGTTTATGGTTAGCTTTGCTACAGTGTTTATTTTGTACACCTTTAGCTTAGTTAAAATTTAGCAAATGCATGTTAGAATCAAGGGCAGGTAAATCAAAGCATTTCTGGTGGAAAGCCTACTGAAGCAAGTATACATTCCCTGTTCTCTCTCTGTGTTGCCATGTGTCTGTATGGGTACACACTGAAGCAGGTACATGGGTAACTTTCAGGAGCTTCTGTGAGCTGGATTTGGTATGCTGGGTTATTCCCTGCTTTCTTGGGGCTTCAGTGTAATCAGGCTGATTTATGTCAACTGAAAATCTGATGCTTTATTTTTAGCATTTAAACACACAGAAAGAATTCATGTTCTTGGTTTAATCCGCTGGAACACTGGGATTTAGTGAAAAGCTTGTGTAGAGATGACAGGACTACTGGCTACATAAGCAGTGGAAGGTGAGGGGGAGGAACGTGCAAAGAATGCTTTTGAGAAGTAAATTAACTTTGGAATTTTAACATGCAGTTATTATTGAACAAATAAACGAGGAAGTTCTTTCTGTTCAGAAGGGAAGATTTTGTTCATTTTCACAGATAATCAGTCTGTTTCTGTAAAATTAATAGGGTACTGTCAGGACTTTCTTGCATGGTTTGTTGGTATGCTTTAATTTCTTCAGTGAAACAGGGGAATTATCTAAGGGAGGATGGAAAGGAAGCTGGTTCTGAATAAAGTTTCTCAAATGAGCTTAGTGAGCTAAGCTTCATTGCCAAAATACAATTTATAGTACATATACCTCTTGGGTAAATATTACCTGTATGGTAATAGAATATTGTTTGTTCCATACTTCTGTTTCAAAGAGTAGTAAATTAGACAGCATGGAGCTAATAATGAACAAAATTAGCCTATTCTACATTTTGGTATCTCTATGCTGTTCCTTCACACTGGTTTATTTCCCCACTAGGACAGCCAGAGTCTTATTTCTTACTTAGCTGTCTTCTTGCTGTTTAAGTTCAACCAGGACCAGTCTACTCTCAGCTAGGCTCGGATGCAAGGACAGCAAAATCAGACTGTTGGAAGCGTTGAATTTCCTTAGGCCAGCCTATTTTCAGTGAGATAGGAGCTCAGGAACCTCTTACAGCAGAAACATTTGTTACATGAGTGTGGGCAGGTGACTATACCTGTCTGTGGCCCCACACTGGCCACTGCACTCAGGCTGACCACTGGTTTCAGAACAATAGCAAGATCTGAGAATTCAGCTTGCAAGGATTGCTGAGAAGCAGCACTCTCCTGTATATTTATAGAGAACCCATTTCAGGAAAACAACATGGTTTGTAAGTAAGAACAAGTAAGTAAGTAAGAACAGCTTCCTCTAAGGGGTATTTGGTCCTGTGACACCAATCCTGGACTATGGTTCATGCAAGGGCAGCGAGGTGGCTGCAGATGGCCTGGGTTATCTCTCAGAGCAGGAGAAACAATACTTGCAGCAAAAGCCTGAGCTGAGGCAATAGGAGTCTGAGAGGGCTGAAAAGAAACAGCTTTCTAAAAGCCCTTTTTTTGGTTCTACAAATATCATAGCATGTTAAGAAGTGCATTTCAGAGCACCAGCAAGGCAACATGCAAGGTATTCCCTGGAGCATTTACTCACATGTAGATTAGATCATTACAACTGTACAAAGGCATTCCAGTTTTTGCCCCTAAATAAAACCTAGTGCTGCTCTGAGGCAATGAACTCTAAGGAAGAAAAAAAATATTTTGTGGAATAATTCCATGAAAATACCTGTCGGTATGAAGACATTGTCAGCAATCATTTCAAAACTCCATTTACTTCACAGTGAACTTTGTGCATGACTTCAGGGGGTATGAAATGGAAAGATAGGGAAAGCAATTTACTAAATCCAAACTGTGCCAAGCATAGAGGCCTTGTCACCCATCCCTCAGTGGGGAGCTTTGCCCTTCCACTAACACCAAATGTCACCGTCCTGGTGAATGACATAATATATACAGTGCTGAGCTGACTCCAGTCTGCCTAAAGAAACTTTCTCTGCTCCCTGTTCTCATTTCTTCTGCTAAAAGAGATGCTTGCACCAGTGCAGATATAACTGCCAAGTGGCCTGATAATTGGTCCTGCTTCTCCCACAGCCCGAAGTGAACACACCCCATTACTCGTAAGAGTTTGGGGTGTTTTCTCAGACCTGCAAGGTGCTTACAGACAGTCAGGGTCAGTGGATCCTCAGGAATGCTGGAATGAGACAGCACAGATGGGATCCATCTCACCTAGTTTAGTTTAATCAGTATTTTCATAGTGGGATTTCTGTGCAGTAGTTTCTAATTCTGTATGTTAACTCATACTTAATTTTCCTCCTTTTTCAGTATAAAAAGCTTTTAAAAAGGAGTAACAAGAAAATTTTCATACTCAAATAAAAGAGAACTTTCCCTAGCATTCTGGGGAAAAAAAGCCTTGAAATATTCATGTTGTGTTGCGTAGACTGCCCATGAAATATGCATGAAAAACTATACAAGGTACTGGAAAAAAACGTATCACTGGAAATTGGACTCTGTAATTTAAAAGACAAGTCTTTATATAGCAAGAAAAGCTAGAAAGAATATAGTAAGAGCTGGACATGTCCCTTGCAAGTGTCATCTTGGAGAAGGCTGACTGCTGGCTCTGTAAGGCTGACTGAACTTGTGCCTTCCAGCCACCAGAGAGCTGCTTTCTCATGCTTCCACAGGTGTTATGTAACACATAACATGCTCTGAAAATACCAGGTGGAGACACTGTTTAGCAGGCACTAACCTAGTTGTGAAAAAGCATCAGCTTCACTCCCTTCAGCCAAATGTAATTGCTCTGATGGTGGTTAAACCATTTTGCTGAATATCCAGTTGTCCAATAAAAGTCATTATCAGTCAGGATAGCATCTGACAGGTTCCTCCCAGAGCTGCAGGAACAACAGCAGGTTGAGAGCGCAAGTGATCCCTTGCTCATTGGAAATCATGTAGGTGCTTTCACCCCAAATTCCACCCTAGTTATTAGTCATTAGTCTAAAAATGTGATGAGGGCAGATCCATTGATAAGAGAGATGTGTTTTCATTAAGAAAGTCTTATCAGCCAGATGGTAAAACCTGCCAGTCTCTAGGACACTATTAGGGTGTCTGCACAGAAAGTGGTTCCCAAACTGCACTGAGGCAACAAATGGTACCTATGATCATGTTCTTTGTACAGTTGTCCTCCGTCCTCTGAGCTCACACATTTTCTTACATAGTGGTTGATCTGGAAAGGCCCACATTGACAGAGTGGTTTCAACACTCTTTTGTTTCATTAAGAAAGCCCAAATTTTCTCACCTGTGTACTATCATCAACAATAGTGATGATCTCATTACAGATGTCTCATGCTGACATGTCCTGATCTTTCCTCACTTCTACTACTCTGGCTGATAGATGAGTCTCTGTGTTTTGTTAAATGCTGCCAAGCAGAGCAGCTTAGCTGACCATCTGCATCTGGCCCTGAATTTTGGGCAGTGGCTTGGGGAGACATTATCCCAAGGAACTTCCTTCCAGCCATGCTTGTGCCTTGTCCCCTTGTTGTGGCTGCAGATGGGCCGATCACTGCTCTGTGACCAGTCTCTAGCTTGGCTTTGGCAGGCTGGCATTCTGCAGCTGCCCTGGGCCCTGGCAAAGCCCCAAATATACCTCCAGATGCCTTTTTTCTGGTAACCACAAAAGCTGCACCAGTTCCACTTGGGTGGCTGGTCTGGGTGGGGGTACTGCCAGAGTGGGAGGAGGAGATGGATTATTGCATGGCAGGAGAGGGATCAGGGGACTGGTAAATGTGCTTTGTTTGTTTGTTGCTGTGGTTTGAAGTGGACAGCAGGTGAAATTCTGCAATGCTGATGGGCTGGTAGGGGGGAAAGGAACATGGAATATGGTCATGTAATGCTTAATGTCAAGAAAATCTCCCCAACTATGAAAGCAGTTATTTGCACTGTAGCTGTGAGCCAGCTGGCTGCGTGGCCATGGCTGCAGTGTAACATTAAATATGCAGCAGTTACTGAACTGCAGCTCGCTGGGAATGATACACCTCCCCATTATCCCTTCTTGTGTCGACAAGCCCAGAAAGAGGAAAAAAGAAAACAAAAAGGAAAGATAAAAAAAGCTGAGCTGAGTGTTCAGTCTGCTTAAATGCTTTCAAAAGAGTGCATGCCAGTCTGTTTTGGGCTTCAAAAATTTTCAGTTTAAAGGTTAGATTTTTTTTTTCCCTCTTACGTTTCAATCAAGAAAAATTATATTAGGGCTATTCGGATGCAGGCAATTACAGGCTCCCTTCTAGATGTCTTGAGATACATGCATACATACCACAGAATACAAAAGTTTACCATGTTTAGGTGTAAGTTACAGTCCTTTGTACATAATAAAAGTATTTTCCTTATGAGAAAGAAAATTGAGTACTGAATATGCCGCTCATTTTACTTAATTGCTTTCTTTGCGGACCAAGACATCACTTAGATTAAGAAAATGATGTACAAAATTTATCTTACAATCTGTTTGTGGGAAAAAATAATTTTCAAAAATATTTTATGGTGCAATGGCATAGTTTTATATAGTGGTATTATACTTATACTCACTGAATATAGAGTTGTAGTCATGGGAGAAAAGAGTAAGACAAAGTGAGGACAAAATGATATGAGTTTGGTGGGAAATCCTGCGCATTTCATGGTTTTGTTTTCACTCTTTGTAATACGTTTAACTGTTACAATGTATCATGGTGATGGTACTTAATGAAATTTCTAAAATTTTAGTGAATTTTAAGATCACAACAGACTTCATGTCACATATCTGTTTGAAATGCTTTACTTCTCTGTTGATAAAGGTAATGGTTAAATTTAAGAAGGGCAGAAATTCAATTTTTCGTATTTTTCTAATAGTTTCTATATAACCAATTTCAATGGTTTCCTACCTTGTTTTGCTCTGAATTTTTTTAGCGTCTCTTGTTTTTTGTTTGAGGATTTTTAAAAATTTTAAATTAGTACTACTATTACTTTTTAGGTTCTAATAGGGAATATATATTCCTATACCAATGTCTTTATTAACACAAAAAAATTACAGAACTCAAAAGCATATGTCATCATTGAAACTGCAGAGAATGTTTCAGTTTGAAATAAGTAAATGTTTGTAGAGGGACTTCCATATCAGCTGATAGTTATCTTCCTCTTACACTGAAATTTTAAAAATGTATTTAAATATTTTTAAATTTCATAAGGGCAGGGATATTAATAACCTGTTTATTAATATTAATAACCTGATATTAATAACCTTTCTGCTCCATGCAGACCCAGGGAAGTGCCTTTCCTGTGGCCAAACTGAGTGACTTATTTTGGGACACGGGATGAGTCAAGTTTCCAGTCAGAAATTAAACACTACTTAATTAAAAAGTAGGTTTTCTAAAATGCAATATGTGCTCATACAGTATATGCTGCTCTTACAATGTGACAGTGAGTTTACTCAGTGTTTGGTACTTTCTTGCTATTATTGCTATGTAATATCTGAGTTATGGCAGGGCAAGTGCTGGCAACAAAATTTTGTTTCCACTTGCACAATTCTAAGAGTCATAAATTGGTGGAAAGGCCTTTTTTTTTGTTTTTCTCTCAAAGGAGGTTATTTCCTAATGTCCCTTATAAAAAAGCTATGGCAAGGATCTTAATGATTTCAGAGGAAACTAGATGGAGTCCTCATGAGCCTCTTGAAAAATTCCTTTAAAATATTTTTAATGTGACTCTGTTTCAGTAATGCCTCCTCTGTTAGCTTTTGTCATGACTGGAAATAAATATTTTAAATTACTCTGCAGGAACTTAAGGTTAGACAAATAGAAATTGGATCATCTTTCTTTTGTCAGTTGGTATGTCCTTTTCATAGGTGCATAATTTTTTTAAAAAAATCTACCCCTCTGTCCCTCCTAGCTCACACCTTTTTCTATTTCTTCTGTTGCATTGAACACTTACTGGCTCACAATTTTTTAATGCATGTGCCCTATGAAAATTCACCACTTCGCAAAACTGCAAGTAAGAAAAACAACTGAATCTGTGACTTTAATGTTGGATCAATAGACAGAGATGTATAATCTGAAGGCTGAAATTGCACCTCCATTCTGCAGTTTAACATTGAGGCAATAATTTGGTCAGGAGCTGGCTGTGGTCTGGGATATTGTGAGGCATGGCTGTATATTCCATGTACCTGAAACACGTAAAGGCTTAATGGAGCCCCTAATTACTCTCCCATCTCTTGCTGCACACTAAAGGCAGCAGTTTTAAAAGGCTACAACTATGACTGTAAGAAAGGAAAGTCTGGAAATAAACAACAATGTAGGTAAGTAAGAAGAAGAGGCTAATTCCAGGCAGTTTAACATGGGTCTTGTGGTCTGCTGAAAAAAATGGGACTTGTTCTCCTATCTTTCCTTGTATGAAGTAGTTACAAAAAGAGCTGTAAAGGTCATTTCTTCCAGCCTGGGATTTACAAAGACATATATATATATATATATATATATCATTTTCTGGGCTTTGAGTATGAGTATAAAGAGTTTTTGTTAACCTGAGACAGGTAAACCCACTAACTACATAGAAAGGAGAAAATTGTAGGCAGTGAAAGATGAAATGCAAAAAACTGATTTGTAGGTTGGACTAAAAGATAGTTGGATACTCTTTGAAACACATCTATCTGGTGCTATGTTAAAGGCATTAAACTGGATGCTGTAACTGGATGGATTGATCATTTTCTGTATGTTAAAATGAGTCAGAAGAGGGCATTTGCTCTGCTGCAGCCCTGGGCCACTTGCCAGGCAAGTCTTGTGCTGTCTTGTGCCGATTGTGTCTGACCAGGGGAGCCTTTACTGAGTTCAAGGCAGCAAGTGCTTCCTCTGATGGTGCCTGTGCTATGGGCAAAGGACACATGTAGAATGCTGGAATGTTGGATTTTGGGGACTGGTTCTCTCAAAGAGATCTGAAGGAACCTAGCCAGGCTTGATATTCCATAACTAGGCAACTGAGGGTCAAGCCCTGTTTTTGCTTCCAATAAAAAAATTCAGTCCAAAACCACTGCAATGTAAACACTAATTGTATTCTTGCTCTCTGATACTTCCTGTAAATTATTTAGGTCCTTATCTCCTTCTTTTGTTGCTTTCTGACTGAATTTTTATTGTCTTTGCTTTACTTGGATGTGTCATACACTAGGACAGGGAAATTATTTATAGAATTAGGTACTGGATCTGCATGGTTGTAGTTCTTTCTAATTTGTTTGGTTGGTTTTCCAGTACTGAAGTGTCCAGACATGAATTCAGTGTTCTGCAGTGAGCTGCAGCTCTGAAGTGATGAACTTCAAACACCTTTCCACAGTTCAAGTCAAATTAATGTTATGTTTGCCTGACTACTAAAACAAAATTTTAGTGTGATATTTAGTGGTTATAGATCTGCTGATGTTGAAGTCTTTACTGTATGACTCCACAGGAAATCTCTATTAGAGTTTAGTAAGCATCACTTCTAATTTTGTTTTAATACATTGTAAATAAAAATTGGAGCAGCTCATATCGCAATTCATGGTTTCCCATTGTATTCCATAGTGCCATGGGTAAAGGACCAGCTTAGAGGAGAAGTGAAATTTGTTGATGGTGAGAATAAAAACTTGGTTATAAATTATTTTTAAAAAAAGACAAAGAAGAGTGCCAAAGTCTGTACTGAGGTGATTAAGTAGATGCTCGTGTGCTGTTTAGAGGGTTTAAGGGAGGGTGATTGACCCATACAGCTCAACGGGACTTCATGCAAGTACAACTGTGCCCCCACGTGGAGATAACAGAGCTCAGGGCTCACACCGCCCCTCCCAGAGGTGCCCACACCCCAAAAGTCGTGCTGGTTTCAGTGAAGGTGGAACTATGTGTGGCAATTCTTGCTTTGAAGAGCCCTTCAGACATGGATTTTGCTGTGTGCTCTGGTTGCAGATAAAAGACAGAAGATTGTTATACAATAAGAAATAGGGGGTTGCTGCATTCCTTGGTTTTGTTTTGGGTTTTTTGGGGTTTTTTTTTGTTTGTTTGTTGGGTTTTTCTTTTCGTTTTTTGTTGGGTTTCTTTTTTGATGGCTGTTCTTGATTTCCAGTGTAGATGCAGATGCTGGTTCTCTTTTTATTTAACCGAATTGCCTTTTTCCTCTAGCTTGCACCCTGTATTTTCAACTACTTCTGCTTCATTTCTTAATAATAGCCCAGCTGCCTCTTGTTTTTCTGTGTCTTTGTTGATGCATTACCTAGTTTTGCCTCCTGAGAGTTTGCTTGCTGAGCCTTTATAATACCCAATGGAAACAGTTTTAGGGAATATATCATTTTACATAGCAACACCTATTTAGCTTCCCTTCCATATCATTGAAAGTGCCTTTTGAACAACTTCAGCTTAAGAATAAATTTAGAAGCAGAGGGTGTGACATTAAGTTAAAGAGTGAAACAAGATCGTGGCCTGGAATTTAAAAATATGCACAAAGAAAAATTCAGTGGGTGCTGTGACAGTCTCTGTTAACAACACAGTGAGGATGAGATGACCCCTCTTACATCCTTGATGATGTGCATGACTCCCGTATCAAGTACCAGAGTGTGCTCTGCTTATCTTGACATCTATGGCTGGATGAAAATAGCAGCTGAGGTTTTGACCAAAAACCCCTCAAAACTGGAGCAGTGTAGGAATGTTAGAAAAATCTCAAATCAATGACGAACCATCCTACACTGTTGTCTCTTGAAGGCCTTTTATATAAGAGCAAAGTTGTGGCCATTTGGAAAAATCTGCCTGGAGAGCAACTTCTGTTTGTACTACAAAGAAGGGGAGGAAGAAACCCCCTTCCTTTCAGCCTTGTGAACCTAAAGGGAGCTTATTTAAAGTAAATCAAAAGGAGAAATATGAAAAAATGGTAAGAGAAATTCAATATTTTACTACTCCCAAGAGAACAAGCATCTTCATTTTTGGTTTGCAAGCTTTCCCCCTGAATTGATTTGCGTTCCTATGAAACTATGGAATTTCCAAATATAAATAGATAACTCTTGGCAGGGTTCTGGTATGATTTTTTTTTAACCTGGGCCAAGCAAGCGAGTGGCACTGAATATGTGAGCTTTTCTCAGCGAGCCCAGAGGAACTCCTTTGCCAAGGTTTCAAACTCGGCAGCTCTGTTGACATTCCTCCAAAGACGGCCATCTAAAGTACCAAAGGACCCACAGATTCAGCTTAGGATAGAATTGATAATATCTTATATTTCCACCTTCCAGTTTCAAAAAGAGTATTTTTGAGGTACTTGAAACTAAACCCAGTAGCTATTTAAAATTCTAAGACAGAAGCCTCTTTACCCTGTGAAGGCTAGGAACAGCGGTGAAATGATGTAAAAAAACACTTGAGCTCTGGCTTGAGGGGAAATTGGGTTTTTTTCAGCCCAAAAATCAGTACAAGTGGAATTGTGAACATGCCAGCTAGATGACTACATTTAAGTGTGTAGGCTTATTTCTACTTAGGTCTCCCTTGATGGTCAGATAGTTACTCAACTATTTTTTCTCATCTAGAGCAAGACAAAGGACTCTACCAGTCCTTCTCAAATCAGCAGGTGAAACTGTGACAAAAATGGTTAAAAATCAATGTATATGTACCATCTATTTTTTCCATTTCCTTCAGTTGTTGCTAACTACCCCAGAAAACAATTTGAACTGATGATCTGCAGTAGCATTTGGAATGCAATGAGAATTTCTTTGCTGCTAAACTTTTGGTAACATTTGTGTAATGACTGGTTGAAATTATTTAGACTGTAAGGGTAGATGACTTCAGCAGTGGGGGCTGCTTAATGAAAGCAAGCCTGAGATAAGGAGTGAGCCCTGCAGGATCATGATGACTACGCAGATCTCTTAAAATTCTTTTATTGCAATTTCTTATGTCATAGACTAGAAAATATAAAGATTGTAGCTTGAGTTTTGAGTTTATTTTAGAATAGAAAATGGAAGCATCCTCTTCTGGTTGTCCCATGATCCCATCATGAAAATTATCAATTTCCTCCCACTACTTTCTGTTATACTGGGGAATTTTAATTGTAAGTCTTGTCCTCAGAGGTCATACTGGAGTCCAGTTGTTGCTCAGCAGATATGGTTTGTGTAAACTGCACCAGAGTTTTGAGCCTTTGGTAGCTTCTGTCTGAGTATCCTCAGTTCTGGGATTCACCTGTTTCATTGCCACACTTGAATCTTCTCCGAGAATCACACAACAACCCTCCCTTTCTGTAAAGGTATCATCTGTTTATTCACAGAGAACTTCTGGTTGTCCAAGGAAAGCTTCTCATTGTGACAGCAGGGTTTCTTTTGTGGCATCTCTGTATTTTTTTGTTTCTTGATGCAAATGTAAGCTTAATTTAGGAAGAATAAAGTAAATCCTAAGACACTGGATTCTTCAATATCTTCTTGTTTTCTGCAAAAAAAAGAAAAGTCAGCAAAACCTTCAATAGTGCCACTCTGGAATTCAACAGAGTATAGCAAAATCTGTAGCTCTTTTAAATCTATATGTTTTATTATTTTAAAAGTATCTTCTGATTGTCTTATGGGTTAAAGATGATGATGTCTAGCTGTGGCATGCATGATCTGTATTTTACTGCTAAGTGCCCAATAAAATGCTCATCAAGCGAGAGTCACTGTGAAATGCATCTTAACAAGATGCATTCAGTGAAAGAAGGCTCTGTCTAGCTGCAGTAACTCCCATTAAGGCTACTTTGGAAAAGTGAGAACACTAATCTAGGATAGTCACAGCTATATTTTTTCCAGGCATTGTAATCCAACTGTTAGCATACTTTGTGTCAGGGCAGCCTTTCCTTCACTATTTTCACATGAAGTTCTTTCTCCTTTTGGCTCATACTTTAACAAATACACCAGTTTCACAGTAGCACTGTTCCTTTATCTCACCTCTCCTCCTTGATTTTCTTTCCATTACTCTGTGACTTGTGTTCTTCATAAAGGAGCAGAATTACCCAGTCTTCATGTGGTTACAAAAAATGCTTTTAACAATGAAAGCTTCTCTTTTAAGTTCCTAACAAAAGCAAGAAATATGCTGATCCAACCACCTTATTTGAATAACCATGTTCAGTTCCTGGAAGTGATTTGGCAGAAGCTTTGATAATCTATCTTTGACTGGGCATGCCCTTCCTCTACCTCTCACATATTTTGTTTCACCCTCTTTTCGTCTGTACCATCAGAAGCTGTAGCTGCATGTGCATCCTGTGTAGCACAGAACAAGTGTTATTTGGAGGAAACAGCATATCCCAGTTCAGGGGTCTGCTAAGATTACAGCAAACCTCTCTGAGTTTTGAGGGCCTTCCAGGCTTTTAGTGCAGCCAACCATTCCAAACTCTTTTTAAACTTATCGATACCAAAACACCATCTTTGTTACATATTCCTTTACTATTTACAAATTATTTTGCTTAAGTATATAATACTTCCGATGTGTTAGATTTTTGTATTGTGTAAATTTGCATGAAGAGTATGTCAGCATCATATGAATCACAAGATGGCTGGGTTTCTAAAGCCCTTCTGTCTTGTAAGTTTCTGTTTTTCAAGGATGACATCTGCAAACGCCTTAGTTCTAGCCTGCTACCTCTTTTTGAATGCAGTCTTGTTGCAGTTGAGAATATTGTTATTGATTCATAATTGTGAACTAAATGGTTTATCAGTGTAATTGATGAATTGTTCTCTTCTGATAAAATTATCTCTCTGTCTGGTTATCTATGCACTGAATTTCAGACTTAAATCCAGAGGAGAAAAATGGCTAAATTGTAAGTCCTGAATTTTATCTATTTATTTGATTGAACCACAAGATAATATTAACAGCAGATTTACTTGGGAACTTGTGTTCAGCCTAAAATCCATAAATAATCTCTGCCTTTCTTTGGCTAATGACCAGTCCACCTTACCTGGTGTGCCCTCATAAGCCTTTACCATGCACATGATGGCCCTTTCAGCTCTCACTTACTGTATCTTGCCTTCTGGTATTGCCTTGGCATGTGCTGCTCCATGTGGTACTGCTTGGGCTTTGAAATGTAGAACCTTGTGTGCTTTGTGCTTTTGATTTATTTCACTGAAACTGTGGGGGAGGCAAAATTCAGGAAGGAGTATTTCTAAAACACATTGTTTATTTTCCGTGAATGCTGGTCTGAGTGCATGGGTTGCTTCGAGGAATGGTTAAATATGGCTCTTAGAGTAGTTTCCAGTAGCCTTTTCCTGTCTTGTAGGCATAACATCAAATATTGTTGACAGTATCACCCTTTGCCAGGACATGCTCTTACAGGTCCAAATCTTGACTTATTTGGACTTCATAACTGTGTGATAATATTCTAGATAGATCATTTCACTAATTTTAATTGTTGCTTACCCTATTTTTTACTCTATTGTCTCTGCAGGGATCACCCAGTGTCTAAAATGCGTGGCAAAACCATCTTACAGCGTAAGGCTAAAATGATGCAGCTTTCAGTGATTTAACTGTTTTTGTACTGTATGTTGTGCAGACTGACATACCAGCATTGGCAGTTACATAAAGGCACCGTATTGATTTGTTAACAAGGGATTTAAGCAGAAGAATAGCTTTCTCACTTTTGGTTGAAAAATGGGTCTTTATCCTGATACTTTTAGTTTTGGGGTTTGCTGGTTTTTTATGTGGGTTTTTCTGTTTGTTTGGGTTTTGTTCATTTTTTTTGTTTGGTTGGGTTTTTTTAAGAAAGTGGAATTGTTATCTTTTTGTAAGACGGTTTGCACTACATATTGGAAGCTCTGAGGTTGGTCTGTCTGATTTCGCTGGTAGCAATTATTGATGAGGCTTCACTGGCAGCATCTCTGACCTCTGATAGAGCACAGAGACCTTCAGTGTATTTTTGAAAATACACAGCCTCCTTAGGGTCTCCTGCAGTGGTTTGATGTTGTCCTGTCAGAAGTACATCATCCAAGATTTAAGACAATGGTAGAAAAGTGAGTTGGGAACAGGAAGAAATGAGGTGTACCTGGGGCGTTTCTAATTCCCCTAGCAAATCTTGTTCATCTTTCAATTTTTCTTTTCTTTGCTGACATATTGATTTTGAATGAAGAGGAAGAAAATGGAGAGTAGTGCCAAATAAGCCTTAGTAATTATTTAGGGCCACCTTTGCCCCGCCCCTAATCCTAATAGTACTGGTAAACAGTAAAACTCTTTTTTTGCCTAATTATCTTTTCTTTATTTTGGGGTGGATTAGAATTATTATTTCAATCACCAAATTCCTACATTTTTTTTGTGACATGCTTTTTTTTTCGTTTTTTTAAGTATCCAATCTTTGCCCTTGACTTGAATGTTTACTCAAAGGAAAAAACTCTTCTGTCTGTGAGAATCTTCATTTCAGCTTTGAGAGTTCCTCCTTGGGTTTGGCTGATCAGGTTCATGACTTATCAGCATCTTGTAAAGAAATGCAGGTCTGGGGCATTGGCTGCTTACAGAAGGACTTGAGAGATCCACTTAAGTAAAAACCACAATTTCTCACACTTTATATTATCAGTGGTTTTCTTGTTTTCTGATTTTTTTTCTCTATCCCAAGGTATATTTTACCGGTTTCCTATGCAACAAAGATTTCTCTTATATTGACCCTGTTTATGTCTATATTTCATTTGTTCCAGCCTACATTTTTTCTACTGCTTCATTGGGAACTGTAGCCATTTCAGTGCTGTAATTATGCAATGTTTTTTCTACTGCTGTTAACAGCCACAGAAATGAGGTGGTAAAGTTGAGTTAAAGATGGGAGAGAAAGGAAAGAGACCAAAAAATTGTGATCCATATGGTTTCCCAGAATCCCAATTTCTCTTCAGAGTGTTTTCCTTGTGCTAAGAGGAGCTTTGTCTCGTTTTAGTTAATTTTCATCTTGTATGTTAGTTTACATCTTTGATCCCATTTTCAGTCTTGTATAACAAATAGATGGGACTTTCATCTGTAGTACCTAATCTTATGAAGGATCCATAAATCAAAACTTTCCCGTGGAGAAACAGGTTTCCTTCAGTAATTTTATTTTACTGAATATAGGCTTGCTCTCTTAGTTCTTGCAGGCAGGTGTAATCTGCTGGCTTCTGGGAGCTCATAGCTGGGACCTAAGAACTACTTGTCATTCACCATCTAATGCTGTGGAGTAGTAAACAGTAAATTTGTGCACATCTTCAAATTCAGGTGCCTATGTTTATAGGTAATCTAGGCATATTCGTCCCATATTTTCATACATCCAGCATTTGGAGTGCACTATGTGTTCATCTTCTCCTTGAGAGGTTCTCCTGCTCCTGTGAAAATCAATACAGAGGCAGTAAACAGCGTCAGGTCTGCCATTTTCCACATCAGTATGCCTGGGAATTGTATATCTAAAGTACTCTTTAGCTGTGTGGTCAGAGATACAAAATCTTCAAGTACTGTAGTCTGAAAACATGGAATTTTATCTCTGTTCTGTGACAGCAGGCCTGTTTGAAGATAGATATTATAATTTCTCTTGTTTATTGGAAGCATTTCTATTGTTCTGTA
The DNA here is from genome assembly GCA_026261815.1 of Monarcha castaneiventris obscurior. Classification (NCBI taxonomy): domain Eukaryota; kingdom Metazoa; phylum Chordata; class Aves; order Passeriformes; family Monarchidae; genus Monarcha; species Monarcha castaneiventris. The sequence goes on from JAMPIT010000575.1 coordinate 11,430,220, forward strand.
CAGTGCATGAAGGATTGAAAAATACTTACTTTTAAATTTATTTTTAAAGATGGCATTTTTGTACTTTGTCCTTGACATTTTCTTGAATTTTTTACTAAGCAAAATTTGCTGGTGCTGAGCAGTTCATTCCCTAAGCTTGCAAATCAGGTCTATGAACCTTTAATTTTATTTATGATCAAGAATATAATCCAAAGGTAGATAATATTATTTATCAAAAGATCATTTAGAAACCTCACCCTAAACTAAAATAGAAAGAACAGTACATAAACCCCATGTAACATTGTAATAAACTTTCTTGCATATCAAGTATATATTGAATTAACTTGAGATGATCATCAAGATGTATTGAACCAAGTGGTAAATATTGACTGAGTCAAGGCTGAGATTAATATTTACCTCAAGGGTCAATAAATTTTGATGTTGACTGAAATGTGAAGTCAATATATATATATTGTTAATACATTCTGAATGCATTCAGCAGAAATATCTTGAAATCTGTTCTATAACCCTGGAGAACCCCAGGGACACCTTCCTTCCAGCTAGTACTGCAAAGGAAAAACAAAAAATGGAAGAATATGACCCAGTTTTAATTACTAAGTCAAATATATATGCACACACACACACTCCATATCTAGTGATCAGACAGGTGAAGCAAGAACTTTCTAGACGATAGGTGCTAACAAATTCAACATCTCTGCAAACCCCTAGGGAGTCACCAACCCCCTCTCTGCTTTGGTTTCATGGATAAAATATGTTTATCTGTCTGTGCTTTATGTATCATAAACATAAATTAATAAATGTTTAAAAAACCCAGCAATCTCCTGTCCTTCCTCCTGAATACTATGGTATATATTGGTGTCTCTGGAGAGAGAAGAATGGGACAGGTTTATATCAGGAAGAGCTGCTTTTGAGAAGGGCCAGAAGAGGGCCACAAAGATGCTCTTAGTGCTGGAGCTCCTTTTCTGCAAAGACAGATTGAGACAACAGGGGTCATTCAGAGGAAGAGAGACAAAGGTCTCGAGACAGCTCATTGTGGCCTTCCAGAAATGAGAGGGGGCTTCTAAAAAATAGGGAGAGTGACTTTTTACACAGGCAGATAATGGATAAGAGGCAGAGTGGTATTAAACTAAGAGAGATTTAGATTAGAGGTTAGGAAGGCATTCTTTGCTCAGAAGGTAGTGAGGCACTGGAACAGCTCGCCCAGAGAAGTTCTGGTTGCCTCATCCTTGGAAATGTTCAAGGCTGGATTGGGTGGGACCTTGAGCAATCTGGTTTAGTAGAAGAGGTGTGTTGGGACTCAGTGAGCTTTGAGGTCCCTTCCAACTCAATCCATTCTATGATTTTTATGATATTGAGTGTATTATTGGAAGTTGAACAAACAAAACTACTATGTATGCTATTCTTGCCAAACTCTGATTCAGCCAATCAAGACAGTTTTAGCCCTTTGTTTCACATAAATAACTAGGGGTAGGCCTTCATGAGGCTGATTTGAATGACACTGAGACATATTCATGTGGAAAGAGAGAAGAAGAGCTATACCTTCTCTCCCCATCTGTAAAATGAGTTGTCAGGTCGGGGTTTTTCTGAGTCTGTTTGTGTGTGAGAAACCTTTGTGTGCCATTTTTTTTCTCCATGCATCTGTTTAGCTGTTACTAAACTAGAAAAAAAATCACCTTTCATAAAACCTGTTCAATCTTCTGTTGGAATTGGGTATCTGTCTTATGCATAGCTTTGGAAAACTCCCTGTCCGTTACACAGAGTGGCTGGGTTTTTTTCCTGGACTCACGGTTTTTACCAAGTTGTGGTACTAAGAAAATTTTAAAAAAAATTATAGAACAACATTTCTTATTGAGGTTTAAGATAGTGATGGAAAGAAATTGAGGCTAAGTCTTTGCTGACCCATCTGTCTAGTTCTTGCAAATCATTTGCCTCTGTTTACCAATGGGGTGTGACAGTTGCAGCATGCAGGCACAAATGGAAGAAAAACTCAGCTTTGGCTTTGAATTGCCCTCTTTCTAAGGTTAAGTCTCACACAAATGGTATTTTAATGAACAGTTTGTATCTAATACAGTTTCATTTGAATAAGCAATGTAGCGATGTTATTGCAACATTGCTGAACATTCCTGCTATTTCCATCACTCATTAAAGTAATAAAATATAGTGATGAACTGTTGCTAAGGATAGAACGTTGCTCAGAATGAGATACTCATTCAGTATCTCATGAGTTATACTGGACCAGAATGGCATCACATTCCTTGCAAAACCCAGAAGAATAGGCAAAGGAAACCTTTGAATCTTGCTAGTTTTGTGGAAGGAGTAACATGAGAAATAAGTGCAGTTCAAAGATTCAGTGGGAGACAAAGCCCAGCCTGCTTTAGCACAGTGAAGAGCTAGAAAATATTTCAATGACAGTAGTCTTGTTCAATTTTTACTTTGTGTCCATAAGCCTTCTTGAAATAGATTTAAAGGAGCTGGAGCTCCCAATTTTCATTTTGTTATTTTTTAAGGCCTTTTTGCTTAATTTTCATCGGCTGTTGTTTGCTGTCCTCTTAATGTATGCACTCACATTAACTCTTAAAAGATACTTCATGCTTTTTGCAGGCTGTGTCCTGAGCTATGCAGCCAAACCTCCTTCTATTAAAACAGCCAAGGTTTTCTTTACAGACTTAGCTGAAGATATCAGAATTACAGAAGCTGTTTCTTCCACTTCCTGTTTCATGCTTATTCAGGCACTTTACTGGAGGTTCAAGTGCAGGACCGATGAAAATTTGACCGAAGAGTTTGACCAGTAGGAACAAAGTGAAACCCATTTGAGTGATATATTTTAAACTTTTCCTCCTGTGGTGAAGTTGTTTGATTAAGTTACCATTCCTAAGATAGTAAGTTTAGTAACCCAAGAACTTCATGGCACAAAGGTGAATAAGTGAACTTGTCAGCACATTTGCAGGACTTTTGGGTGTTCCTCCTGCTTTGTCATCTTGCTGTGTTATTTTCCTTCTACAAAGCATTCCTTTGTTTTATGGAAGAGATGGTATTATGGCTACTTACTACATCTAGAAAGTATTTTTTTTTTCTGCTCTCCCTCCTTAATTTTTGGTTGTTTGTTTCTAAGTTAATGGGAGTATTGTATTTCAGCAGGAACTTATCATTTTGTACATCTTTTTTAAAGGAAGCCTGTTAAGATACCACTGCTCTAAGTCAGAAATATTTTTGGTTATGGTCAAAAATAACTGGTAACTAGAGAGACTGAATTTCACCTGTTATGCAGAGAGCAGTCAGTTGTTTGAACCCTAGTTCTGCGTTGCTGAGCAATCTGTTTAAGGTTTTTCTGGTTATGATGAGTTGTTAGATGTAGATTACACTGTCAGGTTGTCATGGTTTACTTGAAGTCAGAGCTCATAGGAATGAGCAGTAAGATAAAACAATCTATGAACAGAAAGAGCTGTGTTTTTCCCTTGTTCTTGTTGGATAAAGTCCTGCAAGCTTTCCTTCCATAGTTCATATTTTGAAGGGGGGAAGTGGACCTGCTCTGTTCATATACAGTCTGTTCAGTATGTACCCTCTATGTGACCAGTAACCCCTTTCCTTTCATGCAGTTTTTAAGTATTTTTGTCTTTTTTAATTCTTGCTCTTTGCCTGTTATTTGACTGATGGCAACATAGCTCAGTCAGCAGCCTCTGGACACGCGTTGCCAACCCGTGAGGTTAGCGTGATTTTGAAGAGTAATATTGTTAATGCAAATTTGATTCAACAAATGCATCTTAGATCAGAACCTGATTTTTGTTTCATTCTGTTTCTTAAGTAGCCAGATTGACAATTCCCAGAGATTATGGTAGTGTGTTTTTAGCTCAGATATAAAGGGAAGATGAAAAGTTTGAATCTTGAAAGCAATTTTCTTCCTAATTCCCAGGGGCTGAATCTGTTGATATAACTTTTCCAAGGGAGAAATCAGGGGGAAGGGGGGATACTAAGACATCCTTATGATAGTTAAAATCTTCTAAAGGCTTACCAATGTAAGATACCAAACAGATATCATTTTCTATAGGTGAATTTCACTAGTTACTGTCTGCTTTAGTTGGTCCTCTGTTTTAAATCTAAACAATGATTTTGTGAAAAATTGAAGCTACAGAGAAGCAACCAGACCATCTGTCAGACATTGTTTATAATGCAGTTTTCTTACTGTAAGTGACGAAGTTCATGAAGAAATTCTAGATGAAAAATCCAAAAGCTTTTATTGAAGACCTTGAGGTGCTATCCCTGGCATCAGTTTGAAGGAAAAGAATAAAATCAGGTCCTATAATAAAATAATAGAGGTAACATTCCATTTTCAAGACTTAAGTTTTAGCAATTTTAGTGCAACTTTTTTCTTACTCTTTGCCCTCAAATAGTGAAGAATTACACAGAATTATGGTACTTATTTTAGACTGGCTGGGCAAGTTTCAACCTTCTACAGATGTATTGTTGCTGTGCAGTAGGTCTGTGTTTGTGAGCAAATGTATTTTGATTGATTGAAGAGAAGGAGGAGAGAATGGCATGTATTTATGCATACAAAAGTCTTCTGCATTTGCACCTGACAATGTGGATATGATCTACTGGTGCTCAGTTGTCCATACTCTAATTTCTCCTTCTAGTTAAACAAAAACTCATAAGAAATTGCTTGTGCAGAACTTCCCAAGGTGAGCATGAATCTCAATACAAAGCCATTGCTGCTGGTTTCGAAAGACATCACTCCAAAGGCATTATCAATATTGTTAGGTCCAGAAGCACCAGACAGTATTAAATGCCTTTGGGATCCATGGTGAAATTACAGAACATCAACAGTGTTTACATAACAGAAGTAACTGTATTAACTGCTAATGCAATGTATACCCTGAGGCAATATAGTCAGACTTGGAATGACTTGTAGAAGCAGCTTTTCATACCATTCAGAGGACGGGGGCAGCCAAAAATAATCTCAGTGACAGTGTGAGTCTGTCACTGATCTTCAAATGTATCAAGTTGTCTGTACTGTTCAAGCCTGTCTCTAAAATAAGGTCACTGAAGACTTTTGAATGTGTCGTTCTGGTTATTGCTTTCCAAGATATGCAGAATCTGCAGCCATGAGAAATATAGTGGGTTGTGCAATATGTCCATATGTAGCTAGAGCTTGGTCTCCATCAGGAAGAAGGAAAAGGAGCTACAGAAACAAGGACAATTTGAAAACTAAATTATTATATTGGTGCTGAAATGCAAAATAAGGTGATCAATGAAACCACTGTATTGTCTGAGCATGAGAAAGCTCCTGAGCTCTGCCTCAGTTGGGATGAGCCAGGAATTACAATTTAGAGCATGAGGCCATTTCTACAAATCTTTTGGAGTGTTTCTTTATTGCACTGACTCGATTCTCTATTTTCAAATGTGATGATTCAGGATGGATAAACATTATTTGCAAACCAAGCTTAAGGGTAAAAACTGAAATATTTTATGAGCTATATCTCTGATAAATCATATATAGGTGTTTCTCTTCCTAACAACTTTTTCTGATATAGGGAATTATATAAGGTTAGCATGAAATGAACATTCAGAGAGATATATATATATATAGCACTGTGGTCCCAGTCTATTGTATTATTTAGATTTTCTGTAATACTATTTTCTCTGACTCAGGACTATGAAAGGGAAGAACTGGTGTAGAACGAGGGAGTTATTTTGTTCTTATTTTAAAAAGGTAGCCTTTCAAGTGCAGGTATTGAGATTAATTAAACAGTCCTAAAATCCCTTGTGCTACTCCAACCTTTTCAGTTGCATTGTAGTCACCAGAGCCCTGTACTCTTCCAGATGGTACTTTAAACCCCAAACCCCATCTGGGTTTAAGGATGGGTGAAAAGTGCTCCCAATGCATCACTGTAGCCATCTCTCAGAAAAAGTCACATTGCAGCTTTTAACAACCGCTGGTGCAGTAAGTCCTGCTAATTGTGATTTTACAGAGGAGAAAATAGAGGTAAAACAAACTTACCTGTAAAGATTTTAGCTTGATGTTTCCATTCTGAAATCTGTCCAATGCCCAGTATTGTGAGCAGTAGGAGATATCCAGCTGCAGGTGTGTGCTATCAGATTTAATTACGTTTTTCTTTTCATCTGCATTCACTGTTCTACTCAAGGTAACACACATATTATAGTGTTTAAATTTCCAAAAGATAAATTTTAGGTCATAACTTAAAAGGACCAAATTAACCTCAAATGGCCAAAGTTGTTTCCCATATGACTGCCTTCAAGAATTACAAAGTATGAAGCCTACATGTTTAGTATCTTTCTGGTTTTGCCCAGATCTCAATTTATAGCAGGGAAGGTCCAAGTTTAGCAATTTTTCATGGGAAACTTTTTCATGGAAAAAATAGTGTGCAGCTCCTGTTGGTGTGATTTTTTTTCTGCTTCATCCTGGTATTGCTTACTCTGAAATTTTCCAGGTATTTCATTGTTTAATACATACCATGTATAAACTTCAGCTAAGCTGTGAGCTGCAGCACCATTGTTTTTTAATGAGACAGAAGGAGATGAGATTAATCAATTTATTTCATTATGGGGTTTTTTTGGCATTGGTGCTCACACCTCAGTTAGTGGAAAAGAGTATACTAATCCATTTATTTCTAGTTTCTATGTGATCTGCCTAAAGACCCTGAAAAGGAATTAATAATATTTTCTTTTTTTTTTTTTAAATTTCCAGCACCTAAAGCAAACCACCCCAAAAATTACTATTGCATTCTTCTTGCAGTATTTTGATCTTTATAGTTCAAAATAAAGAGTAAACATGCTATTTGCCAAATGTGTAAAAAGGATATGGTTTTCTTTAATTTTTTTTATCTCACACTACTAAATGTTTGCAATGTGCCATCATAAGGGCACACAAAAATATATGTATTTGCTGTTCTAATTCAATGACACAAAATTCAAGATCCCCGAGGTAAGGTTCAGCAGGAGCTAGTGTAGTCAGGGTTGAAATTCAGACACTGCAGATATAATCCATCTCCCTGACACATGCAGTGCCTCATTGTGAGACTGCCAGACACAGTCTGCTGAGATGGGAATGTCACAGAATACCAAAACAGGGGGAGACGCAGTTTTGTTCATCATTGCTTTTATCTGCGAATATCCATCTAGCAGTCTACATGCATAGCTATTGCCAGACAGAGAAATATGAATGCAGCATGGAGATGCAGCAGCTAACATTCAGAGAAGTATATGGAGCATATGCTAGGAGCTCAGAATTACCTGAAGATAATTTGGGCAGTTAATCAGGTTAATTGCTTATCGCTAAGGCAGTATTTTGGTACAGACGCTGAGTCACCACCTCAGTTGTCTAGCAGAGATCAATGAAGGGCCTGGTTGTCTACATCTTCTGGTGAATTCTGAGCCTAAATGACAAAAGGGACCCTGAAGGCAAAGAAACTGCACTGTCATCACTGGGAATGCAGGCAGACAGGCAGAAAGAGCTGCAGTGGCAGAAAGAAAAAAAAAGCTTTTTCAAAAATATCAAGCACTGCTGGTTTTACAATTATTTCTCAGTTATTCCCACTCCATTATACATTTGAAATTTCCATTCTGGGGACAAATGAGGGAAACCTCTGAACCAGTATAGAGGAATTAAGGTTCCACAATGAGAGATAAAGGTGTATGTCTATCATATGCATAAGTTGGTCTTATGCAAAAATAAAATAAACTTGGTTGTATTTTGCAGTCATACAGATTTCAGTGGATATTCAAATGCACATCAGGCAGCAAAATACTAAGTGTTTGAGTGCCTGGCCTGTAGTGGTTTCTACCTGGCATGAGCACAGGCAGTTCTTCTGTAAACTGTTGGGATCCCTGAATAATTATGGCTCTAATCCGAAAGGAGGAAAGCTTCCAGGGCCTTGAAAAAATACACCCTTGCCACAGACTTGGCAGAAACCAGGTTGACCATATGACCAGCAGGGCTGGAGGGACATGACTGTCTGGGTTTATGTCTGGACATATGGCAAGATTTGCATAGTGATTAAATATTGTTGACTCTAGCTTTAAAAGCGTGTTTTTATTTGAAATAGTGCATCCTGTTCTAGGTGTACTGAGCAACGTCTCTGTATAGGCATTTTTCTGCCCAGTTGTAAAAGGCAGCCTTTAGCTAAAAGCACCATCTGTGACATGAATCAGCAGTTCAATGACGCAGCTGAGGAGCTTGGAGCAGTGGGATGGGTGGAAGTAAAGGGCATGTTTCAAAGTTAGAATATAACTATTGTAGGGATGCTAATAGCTCCCAGGCTTGTGGCAGAAGTGTCGTGAGGAACCTGCAAGCAATTAAAGGTTTTGGAGAAGTTGCAGCAGGTGGGCTGTCTGTGCGGGAAGAGGGAGCTAAAAGTTAGGTTAGAAATTCTGGCATTTGTTTAGTGACACACACATATATCCCCTCCAGCTCAGCTCCTGTAATCAGTCATTTAACTCTGTTTGCATTGTGATGGTTTTCAGTGCCCCCACTGAATTCCCTCCCTCCAGCCCAGTACAAAGCCCTGGCCTTTGCAAAGTGCTCTACACCACCATGGAGCAAACCCAGGGCAGGAAAACTTGCTATTTCAATTTTTTTTTGTCATTTCTACTTTTACTTGGGTATGATTTCTCTTTACATGATCTTGCTCTGGACCCCTTGCTTACCTATTAAAACTGCAAGTTTCAGGGCTGGAGGGAAACATCATCACCCCACCTCAGTTTCCTTTATCACTTCTGAGGAGAATCCTGACAATCACACCAACAGTGTAAAGTTGTTTGTCTTGATTCTTCCACCTGCACTTATCTCACACGGGCCTGGGATCTCCAGTGATAACAAGTTCCCAGCAGCCTCATTTTATATCTCTTCAGTTTCCTACCGGTGCACATTTTCCCCCAAAACCTAGTGGTACATTGAATTGCTGGGCATAAAATCAAAGGCTAACCTGCTACTGTCACTTAGAAATGGATTATCATAAGACCTATCCGTGGTCTTATGAAACAAAGTTGAATATACCATTTGGTCTTCATCTCACATCTGTACATTTTGGGAAAGTCCGAATTTTGTTAGGTGTGGAAGAAATAATATATTTCTGCATATCTTGGTTTTGTATTTCCATATCTAGTAAAAAGTGCAGAAAAAGTCTGCATGATATTTCTGAGCAGCTGACAGTGAGAAACAGAGGTATCATAAGAGTTTTACCTTTTTTCTTTTTTTATTAATTTCAGGGAATCAGATAAAAAGGTTTTAATCCAAATTCTATAGAAACAAGCCTTTTGATCAGTTCCTCATATTTAGCATTATCATCAGTTTTTACTTATGTGATCTATGAAAGGTTCTTTTTGTAGTTTTGTCTCTTGGAAGAGAGTGAAGATGTGGCAAAGATAATACAAATTTTTTACATATCACACAGGAAAAAAGAATTCTCCATTTTGAAAACTTCCAGTAAAAAAAGGGATATATTTTTTTCACAAATAAATGGGTAAGAGTTCCTGTTCTACCAGTTCTGTTAAGCAATTGTTTTTTAACCACTAAAACTCAAATAAGATCCCACTGCAGTTTTTCAAACTTAAATTCAGCTTTTTTTTTCATTCTATTCTAAAACAAGACTGAAAGCCCAGTTTTACAATACAAAAAGGAGTTTTATGTTTATAAATAAGAGTTAAATTGATATTAAAGTTGCCCTCTAGGGATTTAAATTTTTTATACTTCAGCTGCTTCATTAATACAGGGTATGATGCGCAGGATGTTTTGAGTTTTCATTCTTTAACCATCCTGTCTACCTGTAACACTTTTGACAGAAAGTAAGTACTTACTGCCTTGTTTTGCTTCAATATCTTTAAAGAATAACCTTTCTGTAGTAGCAATGCCTTTTCCCATGTTCCTTGATTGTCTGGTAGAAGGGAACCAGAGTTACCTACATATTGATGCACATAAAATCATACATATGAACCCATAATGAAGTCCAGTTAACATTGGTTCAGTGTGACTTCTTATATTTGAACATGCATTCTAGGAACCCACAGAGATTAGAAGTTCTTAAGGAAAAATCAGGAAGTAAAGATATTGGCCAAGTGATATCTTACACCGGGCTGGAACCAGCAGATCCAGTGAACATTCAATAATTTATGCAACTGCTCTGTCAAAGGTCTATAGTAATTCTTGGTTCTCACTGTCTAAAGTGTTTTGAAAGTTTAGTTGTCAAAACTTTGTTTTTTCTGCTCTATGATCCACATCTCCTAGAAATGGCCTTTAGGAGACACAGAGATTTCAAGTGGCTTTGAATTTGAGGGAGCTAAATGCACTTGTGGCGTTATACTTTGTCTTGGTTTTTTTTGTCTCACAGTATTGCTGTTAAACCCAAATGGACATCAAAAAATTCAAAATCCTCCTTTTTGTTATTAAGTTCTCTGATGAGAATATATATTAAGAAAAACTCAAATTCATCAAAAAGAGAATGTGATGGTGGGTCACTGGTTGGTTTGGAAAGTTGGGGCCTAAATGTGGTGTGTCAGCCTTCTGAAAAAAACCACATTTGAAGCACCATCTTACTGCTTGTTTAAGGCTCCTGTATAGTTGCCATAAAGCTGTGGAAAAGCCAAGAAATTGAAACTGTCATGGATTATGTTTCACTCTAATTATCACGGTTCATGAAATGTTGGCTGTTTCTAGTATATCTTTACAAATATTTTAATCTGCGCATTTTTGTCTTCTCTGTCATGTGCAGGTTGTTTGTTGAAGAAGCTTTTACATAAAGAGAGAGAGACTGAAAATAGCAGCAGTAAAACAATTAATAGTACTCTAAAAATGCTCTTTAAAATAGTCTTGTCTGGAAGTTGTACCTGACAGAGAGAATTGGGAAGGCACAGTAGAACCGCATTTGTGTTTGTCTTGACTGGCAGTCGATGTGGTTATTTTTGGTATGAATATTGACATGCTTTAATAGTAGGGTGTTGTCTAGGTTTTGTCAGCTGCTGTGCTGCTGCTTTGCAGGTAACATGAATATGTACCTGTCTTTTGGGGTGACCCCACATTGCTGGAGTTTTCATACAGGCAAGAACTTGTATGTAAATTAAAATACTCACAGGCTTGACTTTTTTCTGCTAATTGTTTTTCTTCTGATTTCCTCTTGACATTAATAGCTCCATGAAACTACGCTGGACAGTATATTTAAAACTAGTAATAAAACAAGGAAAACTACCTGGAGAGACTCCTTAATAGAAATAAAGTTTGGAAAACAGTGGAAAGTCAAAGACAAAGCATCAGTCCACTTATTCTGAAGCAGCTGCTGTGTCACATGAGCCAGCAGCTGCCAAGGTCTTCAACTTGGAGGAATTCTGCCATAATTATCCTGACTCATTACAAACTTCACCTGGCTTTAATTCACTAACGTAACCTAACGAACAATTTTCCATTGAGATGTCCTGAGAATGTAAGCACAGCAGGGATTCATTTGGGGACATCTGACTTTTTTTCCTCCTTTCCTACACTTTTTCCTCTTTTCTTACACTAAAGGGCAACAAAGTTCCTGCCACATGTGAGCGTAACCATCACATGAACATCAAAAGAATGCAGCACATTGTTTTAAAAACAAATGCTGAGTAAAGCAGTAATGATTTGCTGGTTATTGTAAAGCTTTGCCAATTTAGCTATTTGCTATGCTCTGAAGATTTACATGGGCTCCTCACCTAGGCTTTAGAAAGACTATCAGCAGTATGTCATGTTGATCCCTTCCTCTCTCTGGTTTGTCTATGCATTGAGAGTTGCACCTGGTTTCCATATGCAGTTGCCTAAAGTACACTATTTGTGAGGATCTCAGCTGGTCAGAGCAACTGTAGCTAGACTCTAATGCTGGTTTCGGAACATGATATAAAACTGTGAGGTGTTTTATGCTGAAACATCACTGTTATATTAATTTTTAAAGAAGGTGCTAACTGTCTCATAGTCAAACATCTTTATTTCTTATTTCTCTTTTCCATCACTTCTGGAAGCTTATTTTGATTTCAGACCCGCATTTTGTGGATGTGAAGAAGGGTTGTTTTGTTTTCCTTGAAGTATATCTCAACACAAAGTTTTATTTATTTCATAGTCACAGTGTAAACAAAATTGAAGTTTGAATTGACATTTTGGATTTAAATTCTCCTGCAGAGGACTTGGGATATAGGTATTTGGCACAACAATTTATGAGAGAGATTTTAAGGGAGATGTTACTTATATTAACGGATGTTGTTGTTGTTTTAAGAGGTCTGAAGGGTTTTAGTTGTTGAATTTAGTGGAGGGTTTTTTTGTTTGGTTTGGTTTTGGACTGCATTTTTTGTTGGTTTAGATGTTCTATTTTTTGTTTGTTTGTTTTGTTTGTTTTTTTAAGCCAGCTGAGGATAAATGTGTATGGGTGCCTAAGGAAACAACAACATAAAAAGTATACTGTTTACTACTGACAACTATCTTGAAATATGCTGTACCTCTCAAATTAGAAATATCTGCATTGATCCTTCCAGCTGGCACTAAAAGCCAATGGTAGCTCACAGAATGGTAGTGCAGAGAGATTAACTGTCTTCATATTTGGATCTCTACTATTTCTATTTGTGGCTCTTCATTGCGTGTATCAGAGCAATTATATTTTATTTTGCACAGTAACATTAGATTCTTTTAATTAGTTATTTAGTAGTTTTAAAAATTTAAGCGTTGCGTCTATTTCTTTCACACATTTGTGGTCCTGATTCATAGAATCACAGGATCATTTAGGCTGGAAAATATCTCTGAGATTACTGAGTCCAACCTTTGACCAAACACCACCTGGTCAGCCAGACCACGGCCACCAACTGCCACACCCAGGTGTTTCTTGGAGACACCATCCCTAGAGATGTTTACCACCTCCCTGGACAGTCCATTCCAAAGTTTAACAGCCCCTTCCATGCAGAAATTCTTCCTGATGTCCAACCTGACCCTCTCCTGGTGAGACATGAGGCCATTTCCTCTCGTCCTGTCTCTGGCTGCCTGGGAGAAGAGGCTGACCCCTAGAGCTCACTGAAGTCAGAGGAAAGACTTCACAGATCTTTCTTTCCTTCATTGTTTTGTTGTTTGATTTTTTTTTTCTCTCTGCACTGAGTGTATTGTGAAGGCAGCAAGGTTTTGGTGGCAAGTAATGGGATGATTCATGCAGAATTGACAGAAATAAGAGACTGGCCCTTGTACTTTGTACCTTATGTTTGAGGCTGTAAAAGCAGGCAAGAATTGAGCCATAAGCAGAAATATGCAAGCAAAATCTGATGACAAGCTGCAGAACAGGTCTGAGGAGCTGTACAGGAGCTGCAGGTCCTTAGCACCTCTCCAGCCAGGTCCCAAAAATGGGAGTCCTTTTGTTGGGCTGGCACACTTGGCTGCTCAGGAAGGGTTTGTTAACTCACTGAGTACCAAACCAAAAGTGCCCAAATGAGAGAATGCCAAAGGTGATCAGCTTGCCAAAAGGTTTCAATTTCAGACATACGTCTCTAGAATGGTGTGGACTTTAACAGGAGGTTTGTATAGCTGAGACACCAGCACCAGGCCTGTATCTGCTTCTTGTTCTTGCTCTCTATTCCCCTTGTTTTGTTTTATGCTCAGCAGTAGCCATTAAAATCTTTCCTGTTGCTGTCAACCTTGTACTGATTCACTGTGCACTGTGACATTAAAGCTGGAGAACTGAAATACAATAATTAGGCTGAAGAAAGAATAGTGAATATTTTTGTAGTTGCTATTGCAGATGACTGCTGCAGATAGAAGCAGTCTTAAAGTTGCAAAAAATTGCTAAGGCATATTCTCACCCCTTTCTACTCCCTCTCCTAATGTGAAAATTGCCATTTTTTTACTCACACTTTACATGAAGCAGTTTGTTTTAAATATGGTTATACTTATCCAACAAATATATGTATAAATGTATGTATAAAATGTTCACAATTATTTCAAATTATCCCCTAATAGAAATCTGGGGTTACCTGAAAAAACTATGAACACTGTTATTTTGAGTGCATTTCTTGAAAGTTTTTTAACAATAATCTGCTAAGAGAAGTGAGAGATTTAAAAAGTTAAAAAAATATAAAAATATTTTAGCACTGATTTTTTTCTAAATTTCTATTTTCAAAGCCAGACAATCATTTGTAGAGACTGATGGTGGTCTCTTATCAGGAGGGTAGCTGTGGGGCAAAATGTATTTGCATACAGGTTAAAATTTATGCTGAAAGGAGTTTTGAAAGGTATTTCTATGTATATTTTGGTGCCTTATTCCTAAAATTTACTAGATGCTAAAATGTCATATATATTCCTGTTATTTTCCAAATTAAAATAAGTATTAATTTTAAAAAATCATGTTCTCTTTGTTTCTATGACTAACTTTATTTGACAAAATACTATTTGTGTATCATGATGCAGCACAAGTTCCTCAGAGGCAATGCTCTGTTTCTGCTGAAGAACTGGTAAAGGCAAATGCTGCTCTTTATCTCCAAATTTAACAGACCTTTGGCTGGTTCCTTCTGTTCTATGGGACAGAGACACCTTGGAAAGATTGAAGAGGCATCATGGGGGTGAGCATGATGACTTAATAAATCTTTTCTGGTTCCTCTTCATTCAAGGTTGTTTGTAAGAAGCAGGAGCATGAGAGACTGTTCAGGGCTGTCTGCACAAGATGCTGAAAATTAGGTAGAGACTGACCCTGCAGAAAATGTAGAAAAGGTGGGAAGAGAGTCATGTGAAAAGGCTACTTGCAAAAGTAAGCATGTGGCTTGGCTACATTTCATTCCATGTCCTAATTATTGCTGGATCATCTTGGAAAACCATCAGGTCACAGAAATAAGTCAATGGTGAGTTACAATATACTCCAAGCTCCATCAGCAAAAATAAATAAATAAATAAATATTTTTAAAGAAATTTTGGGTTTTTTAGGCATTTAGTTTGTTTTGCTGAGGGAAAGAAGGCAACCAGGACCAAAGGCACTGCAGATTAGTGGCAAAAGCTTACTTTGTGGAAGTGTACAGCTATAAAAGTGACAATTGGGAAAGCCATTTGAAGAGGGAGAGGAACTGAAACTGCTTAGGAAATAAATATGTCTATAGCAGGTAGAGACTGTGCTTGTGACATCCCAGCTGTTAGTTATATCCAGGAGCAGAAATAAACACACATTTTATGGATTAATTAAAAGGTTTAGTAAACAGCACTGGGGTTCTTTTATTTAATCTTTTGTGCACCAGCTAGATGCAGTTCCCAAATAGTCTTAAGAGAATACAAACCATCTTGCAAATTCCCTTTTGATACTTGTGGGTTTCAGGACACTTAAGCAGAGGACACATACCCCGGGGTCTGTCAAGACTCTGAAGGTACTTTTTGTGCTTTTTCCTGTGTGTAATGGCACATGCTCTCAGACATTTATTTTCCTTTCCTCTAATGAATGTTTCTTTCAGAATAATGTTTGAATAAGGATAGAAGTAATCGCTTTTCCTTTTTTCTTTTGTTTCTAAGGGTTTTTCTTTCTTCTCATCAGAGATTCTTTTCTTCCTTTATTATTTATATATTTAACAAGCAGGCACCACAGTAGACCAAAATGTCTCTTAACATCATGAATTCAGAAATTCACCACCAGCTTATATAGTTTCTACTCATTCTGTTGGCTATTTGTTTTATTTCTGAATTACTTTTCAGTTTTTAGGACCAGCAACATGGACAAGTTCTTGTAATTATGCAGGAAGATCCCAATTTTTTTCCATAAGAATTTTTTTCCCCTGTCCCAATTCATACTTTCCCGGAAGTTAATGAAAGTTACATACAGAGTATATCCCCAAAGGATTAACTGGAAAATTTGACAATGCTAAAATAAACAGAGGGTGAAAATAAATGCTGTCTCTGTTAGCTCAGCTGCTCGGGTGCAGGAAAGCAGTTCTCTTTCAGAGGCTCTTGTCAGATGCCTGTAGGACTTTGGCTCATTTTCCATTTAACCTTTCCACTGTGCTTGGCAAAATATCCACACCACTGCCAAAATGTGATCAGATATTGAGGAAATCCAGGTCCCCTCCAGTCTGTTGCCTTCGCTTGAGGGATCTGAATTAGGGAAACCCAATGTGGATTTAAGGCACATGCAGAGAACAGAACCACAGGGACTGTGGTTATGTATAGAAGATACATTTGTCTTATTTTTTCTGATCATTTATAGTGACTTTGCTTTCCTCCAGAGACCAGCAATTGTAAACTGTAATCTGTAAGATCTTGGGGAGGGAAGCAGAGATTGAACCTTCCTGGTTTTCATTCAGATGCACTTGGGTTGCTCAGTGTTCCCAAGGAGTAGCTGAATGATGTAGTGGAACTGGGCATTTGCTCTGAACTGTGATTTTCTGTACAGATGGCATGTACGTGCCTCACAAAGTTACCTCTTTATCCTAATCCAGTCCTTCCAGACTGAAAGGCTGAGATTGTTTTATTTTATATATTTATGTTATATAAAAAAGGTCGGTGTTGGAGGCTGAAACAATGAAAAGTGAAAAAAGAAAAAAAGAAATAATGAAAAATATTATAGCGTCATTTTCAAAGATATTCTTCTTTATTTCCTTTCTGCCTGCAACACTAATGTGTAATGAATATACTATTTAGATGAAATAGATTTTCTGTACCTACTCAAATATACCGAATAAGTCAGAGTTGAAGTTGATACAGCCAGGCTGGGGTTTTTTGTTTGGGTTTTTTTTTTTTTAATCTGAGATACACAGCAACACTATCCTTGGAATCTTGTTGGCAAATTTTTAGTATTTACAGAAAAAATGGATCCTTTTCTGTTTTAGCAGTGTTGCTTGGGGCTTTGCTGTAGTTCTGCTGCCACAGTACTACGTGCTGATATCTAGCTCAGTAGACAGCAGCAGAAAAGCCAGTGTATTCATGGAAACAGTGCTTCCTCAGACAAGTGATAATCAGCCTAATGTCAGTGTCATGCTGCAATCAGACTCTGACAAGGTTTGCAAATATCTTGAAAGGAACTGCTCATCTTCAAATGCTGTAGCTCAAAGCCCAAGTGGAGCAAACCCCGAGTTTGCTGCGTGTCAGCAGCAGAGTTCTGTTGATGAGCACAGCATGTATAAACAGAGGCCACCGCTATCATCGCCGGCAGGAACAGCCAGATGCACTGGGCTGGTCGACTACTTAAAATCTTGCTGCATAACCACAGAAACTAAAAATGGAGCTTAAAAACCCATTACACATCTCCAGAGCCATAGACTGTCTTTTTAAAGCTTCATGGCCATTTTTAATCAGTGCCAAAGACTTTTTTTAGACATGTCTGTTCTCAGGAACTTCTGTCTGGTTTTTACCATTCATGAGAACAGAATGAGTCCTGGGGAGGGACAGGGCGTAGGACGGTGGTTCAAGCAGAGGGATAGTCCATGAACCCTCCCAGCTCTGCCACGGATGTGCATGCTCTGCAACTGGGAAAGTCATTTGCTCTCTTTGTGCACTTATTTTTCCAACTGTGAAATGGGGGCAATACCTCATCTATAACTGTAACACAAGGTCTTGTTCATTAATGGGCTCCCAGTGCATTTTAAGCTCTCTGGGATGAATAGCGAGCACCCTGGAGGAAAAAAACCAGCCAGAAGAATAAAATATAGTTTGTTAAGCACTGGGCTGTCTTTCTGGATAGTGCGGTTTTGAGGCAAAGCAATTTGCTTTTTTCTGCTGTAGTCACTCGTATCTTTGAGGATTAAGGGTTTGGGGAAGGCTAAAGCAGGATTCTCCATGCATTGGCAGCTCTGCCACTGTTGTGGTATGGTGAAGCCAGCCTGCAGTGGAAGGGCCATGTCATGTGCATTACACCTTCCTTCTGTGGGTCTAAAATGACTTTCATAATGGGCCATACTGGAATTAAAACGTGTCATAGCCAGAAAGGACCTAATCTGGTGTTGTCTGCACCTAGGGCTACAGAATTTCTCCCAGTGGTGTTCTGCAGAGCCCCAAAAGCCTGTACATTTAATTCCCTGGTTTGGAGGGAGGCAGTGGCAGCCTGGCTGGCACATAGGGCAGGGAAGCCTTTGTTTTCATCTATGAAACACAATCAGTATTGCAGTTTGAAATGACAGACTGAAATGCCACTATTTGACAATTTCAGGCAATTAGTTTATTCAAGTCAAATAGACAAAAAAAAGAGCCCAACAAGTAAAATTTTACATGAGGTTTGATGTTCTGTGCTTTTTTTTTTCTGTAAGACAGTGTTTTCCCTTTGCTCTATACTTCCCTTGCAATGTTAAATATGGAAGTTACACAGTGAAAACATTTCTTTCTCAGAAAAACATAAATCCCCTAAGAATCACATAGAGGGAAGCCTCTAAAAGTTTTTTTGTTCTGCAAGCTAATTTGTAGCTTTTTATATTATAATGAGCCCTGTGGGGCTGCAGTTGGTGGGTATTTCCATTTGGGCATGTTCGCAGGTGGAAGACCTTCTTGGAGCTTGCCAGATTCCCAGCTGAGTCCCCTAGGTCCTTGCTCTTGTAGAGCAGTATGATGAGAGAGTGAGTGAATTTATTACCTCATTTATAGCTGTGCTCTCACATTCCATCAGTTCTTAGAGTCTAAAAGGACCAGAGATTCCACCAAGGCTTCCAAGCCACACAGAGAAGGGAAGCACCCTCCAAGAGCAGTGGGGATGTCCAAAGCCCCATGGTCACTCACAGAGATTGCAACAGGTGCAGATCCATCCTTCTGTTCTGCTTTGCAAGTTTGCAGGTTTAAAAGCCTGTATTTAAAATTTTGCTTGGTACTTTCTGTTAGCTACAGAGCCAATAACACTCAGTGTCAGGTGGTCTTGGAAAGAGCTTAACAGACCATATCCCAGGACTTCACTGCCAGATCCTGGAAAGTCTGAATTTTCATGCCCTTGCAGGTCACACAAATTTTTAGTAATTGTGAGGATTTTGGTATTGTTATGAAAACTTTACATATAGGAATAGAAAGCAAAAACTGACATATGGAGTCTGGTTCAAATAAATTAGAAATTTGCTCCTGGAGACCTCTCTCTGAAATAATTGCATGACATAATTTTCCACTTTACAATTTCCAGCTTTTGTTTGCATTCATGAATTATGGTGAGACTGCAGCTCCAGGTCTTTATAGCAAAACAGATCAAATTTGATTCTAAAATAAGGAACGACATAAAGATCTGGAATAAAATTCATTTAAAGGAAAGAAGTAGTACCCTAGAAAAATTAAAAGGCATAGTTAAAGTAAATTTAAACAAGCTTTACCAATGTTCTTCTGTGATTACTGGTGTATTTTGCTTTTTATATGTTTATGCTGAAAAATACGAAGTTTTTTTTCTGAAGAATTGAATGGCATTGAATGTTGGCCGTGAATAAATTAATCCTTTTTCAATCATCTAGCCCTGCTAGGACAGTACCATAACATGACACCTCAGCTTTTGTGTATGCTATGAATCTTGTCTGGCTCAGGAGAGCAGGTTAAACATCTTTGTTTTACCTGTGGTATCTTCCTGAAGCCTGAAGGACTACCTAGTTATAAATATGCAGGGAAAATCTGTTCCAGTACATATATACCTTCTCTGCATTATATCTCTAATAGAAAATGATTGGGAACTGACATACACTGACCTCCAGCAGATAATTATCTGATAAAATTGATACTTCACTTCAAAATGCCTAAAAAATTATACTGTCAGATTGATGTTTATTCCTAAAAGCATTCTGGAGAACTTCCCCTTGATCTTAGATCAGTCCATTGTCAGATTCCTTAAAGGCCACGTCATTTATAAATGATATGAACTGCAGATGTATAATTCATGTGGAACATAAAATAAGGTTTAAAACATTTGTATTAAAAAGGTAAGGTGATCCTATATTAAATCATATTTATGGCCTAATTTTAAAGTATGGAATCCTTCTGACTGAAGTTTAGTGCTTTTTACTTTTTATTTTTTAGAATTTATTTGAAAAAGAGGTAACTGTGACAATGATGTTGGCAGACAAGTGGTCTCTTTCTAAAGTCCTTGTGTTGATCTGTCATATTATTTTCCATTAGCTCCCCTTTTCTTTCTGCAGATTGCTTTCAGCCATATTTTTACTAACTGTTTTTGGAAGTGCAAACTGCAGATTTCACCATCATTGTTTTGACATTGCAAGCTCAAGGTTAATGGAATTTCTTAGTGGATAAAAAGAAAAATAACTACATTTTAAGTTAAATCATCTTGTGGGTATAGCCAGATTGCAGGAATCCTAGAAAACATTGCCATTAAAAAACATATTTAAAAAAAATGTTCTGGATACATCTTGCTATTTTTTCTTCCCTCTTATTAAGGTCTAAAAAACTCTGAAAAGTTAAATTTCTTTTCCGACTGCATAAGCCCAACTTTTTTGCTATTATCTCTTCTCAAACATCTTTTAATAAATTCTGAGAAGTATAATAATGTTATTTGATAGGATTATAATATTCTTATTTTTAAAACCTTGTCCTTGATCTCATTATTACACTTTTACCAATAGAAACAGAAAGTAAAATTTGACATGTAGAGCTTGATTCAAACGAATTTGAAGTTTGCTCCTGGAGACCTCTCTCTAGCAAAATATAAAGATTTGCCACTGTCTAAGTTCATAAATGACCTTAATTGTTTAAAAGCCATGTCTTTAATTACACCTTTGAAGATCTGCCTTTACTACTATGATACTGAGCAGTGTTCTGGCTGTATTCTCTCTGAGATTTGTTTTCTTTGAAGTTTTAGCTACAGTTATATTTGCTTTCCTTTAATAGTGAAGAAAAACAGCAACAGTAATTGTTTCCTTGTAATACATGATGGACTTCTCTTTCCAATTTGCCTCAGTAATGGGAACTGTCCTGAAGTTTGTTTTGGTAGTTCATGGGTGCTAGAAGTCAATGAACTTAAGTGAAAGCAGGCAAACTTTTGGGTGCTTCAGAAATGTCTTACCTGATAAACTTTTGATGCCATTATTTCACCCCCCTTTAGGCACTTGCTCTCAGCACACACAAGTGGGCACAGAGCAGCCACATCGCTGGCACACAGCTCTCACAGCAGGGGAAAAGCCAGGCTGCTGCTGCAACTCCCAAACTGACCGTACAATTCCTTTAGTGCAGGAAGAATTTTGCCCCCCAGAAAAATTTGCTTTCCTTCTTTTCCTCTTTACTCTGCTGTAAATCTTGCTTTTCCTTTTTCCCAGAACAAGGAAACAACCTTATTGTCATATCTTGCTCTTCCACACCACGCCCAGTGTGCTGTTTTCTTGCTTCCCTCCTTCTTTACTCCTCTGCCTCCTGTTGCCTTTCCTCACCATAAGCAGTGGCTATGGAGTGCTGTTTTGTCATTAAGGTGCTTTGCAAAAGTGCTTCCCAGGTGACAATGCCAATAATAAGAACACTCATTTTAAGGCTGAATGTTTAGTATTTTAACAATGTATCTCTCTTTTCTTAAGTGTCACTACTGCATTCATAATTTGACTGTGATACCCAGCAATAATACTTGAGTTAGAAAAATATGCAATACGTAGAAAACCCAACAATAGACTTGCCATGACCTAGCTTTTATAGGTGTGGGGTTTCTACCACTCCTCTTTAGAAGACTCTTCTTTTCCCATCCATAGTCCCTAGTTTATGATGGGAAGCCAAAAGATTTGAAGTTACTTTGTTCAGCTTCACCTATCAAATTCTTAATCTGCCTCTGTAATTTCCCTCAATATGATTATTTCTTGTAACAGTAACTGAAACACAATGGCAAATAAAAAAAGGGGATATAGCACTGCATGTGTTTGTTAAAGTACGATCACATCAGATAACCTGATATTTTCATTAAATTAGGATTTTAAGTAACTGATTTCATAGACAAGGAAAATACTAGATTTTAGTCTGTGGGGACTTTTGAAATGAATTTGAGATGGTACTATGCAGAAAATTAGCTTTGTTTAAGAAGATGGAGATAATAAGCAGAAATTTGAGATCAATAACAAATTGTCAAAAGTTTTGGTCTTAGAGCTGAAGAAGTTTGCCAAAGAAGTTCCCTTAGGATCACTCCTGAGTTTTTTCTTACTCACAATTTCATTAATATTTTTCACATAGGGAGCATGCTAGTGACACCTGCTCATGATGTTAAGTGGTGTTGGCAGTATACAGGAGAGCAAAGATTTCCTACTGGAAGAAAATTCATACTGGAAGAACTGGATAATCCCATGGAATGGCAATACACGGGAAGAGTGGACTTTTTTATTGCAACAAGAAGGTTGTGTTTTTGGGACCATTATAAAAAGAATTCCCATTTTCAGGTACGAGTGAGCTATTTGGAAGTGATGAAAATACGTGTGCATATAATTTTGGGGACAATTATGTGCTGACCTTGTAGTACAACTACAAAAAAAGGGAAATGGTTACAAGGATTAAAAAGTGACGGTCTTGCTGTTGTGCCTGGAAGAGTTTAACTCCATTGTTCAAAGACCTGTGAGATTTAACATGAAGTGGCATTGAAGAGTCTAAAATAGTTAGAGTTTTAGCTGTGTAAGTGACAGAGAGGACACAAGCACCAGAAGTCTTTTTATTTTTGGAAAACAGTGGGAAAAAAAAAAAGAATGTGATTTACAAGAAGCAAAACTGGTAGTTTTCTGTGATGCTTGTGAAAGGCACCAGATGAGCTGAGCAGGTTTCTGTGGAATTGCACTGTCAGGACAGACATGAAGTGGCACATGCTGGTTTGGTGTTGCTCACCACAGAGCCTTCGCTCACCTCTGTTACCATGCCCCAACCATTCCTGCTCTCAGAGAACAGGAATGTTCTGCTTCAGCCTGCTGAGCCCAGGCCTTGCCACAGGGCTTTATGAACCTCTTTCTAAACTGTTACCTCATGCCTGCAGAACTAGACTATTTTTAATAAAGGGTTTAATTACAGAGATGTGATAATATTATTTTTCCATGTAAAACAAGTAAATACAGACTTATATTTTGGTGCTCCTACAAAGGTGTTCTTTGTTTCTGCCTTTATACAGGTGACTACACAGACTGTAGGAATCTGAAAATAATTCCATTTTCAGGGCCATTCTTCTTCTGATCGCTACTTCAAGAATTGTGATCAGGGCTGCTTTTTGTAGTAATTTTCTACTGGGAGAGAAAAACAGGTGACCAAGGAGATAATTTTGTACTAGAGCCTGTTTCAACACTTCAAATTCATTTATTTTTAGGCTGCCAATCACTATGATCTTACAACTTTCATGTGGTTGGAACAAAAATATTGCTCTCTGCAGCCACAAATCTCTCATAAACGGCTCTGTGCCATCTAGCGTGTTTTAAGAAAAAAATATTGTGCATATAGAGAGAATAAATACAGGTGTTTTCCCAGTTCAAATGAAGTTAACATAAGTTACATTAGGTACTTAAACCTACTGTAGTTTGTACTTTCTTAAATGATACTTTTTACATTGTAGGAGATGTTGCATCACAAGCAGTCTTAGGCATCTTACCCCTCACTGATGAAGCTGAGCAAAATGCAAACCATGAGGGCAAAGTGAGCAGCTGGTGTTTGAGCACCTCTTGCAGGCATCTTTGTGAAACAATTTTAGAGTCAGTTCACAAGGGGGTCACTGACTGTTCTGCTCTTTTGAATGTGCAAGGGTGATGTAAACCTGAAAGAGGAAAAGTTGAAGAAAAGCAGTGTACTCTCCTCCCCCTGCCCCAGCTCTCTTTCAAATGGTAAGAGAGGAATCATCAGCTTCTCTGGAACTAGCCTTACTTCAGTATTAAATCAGACAGAAATTTTGGCTGTTTACCCTGGAGTGGGCAGGGAGACAGTCTGGTTCTGCCAAGAATAAATCATAGATGGTGATAATAAGATTAACATTAATATTAAAGAGTGCATTCCAAAGAGCAGCAGCATTTGGGTTTGCATCACCACCAAGAGACAACATGTCAAGCTGGCTATTATGGAACGTTCCTCCGAAGGAAACTGTATCAGGAAATACTCCATGGGTGTGGGAAAGACCACACTGGATGAAGTGAGGTAAATAAAGCTATTTTGTTGAAGTCTTCATGACTTGAATAAGCATGTGTTTGGAAGAGACAAACAGATGGGCAAAGTAACAATTGTTTTCAATGCAGGTTTGAATCTGCTTATGGTTTACGCTTCTTGGATTAGCTTTAAATGAGCAAAGACTCTATCATCATAATTATTTTCCTTTTTCATCATTCCGCACTTCCTACTCCGTATCTAACAAGACCTAATTATAGTTTAAGAGGGAACGGGACCTTTCCCCTATCTATATGGGGAGGAAAATCTGCCAAATTCTCCTAAGTGTAGCTTAAAGGAAAGGAATTTTGATGGAATGGGAATGGGTAAGAACATTAACATAAAAATAACCTTCTTTGCAGGAACCCCTGTAATAATAAAAAAAGAAAAGACACAGATAAAATGCTTTGATAGTGCAGGACCCAGGCTAACACCAAACTGACATTATCATCATCATCATCATCAAGAAGAGTTCATCCTGCTGTTTTTGTACAGTACAATGAAAGTTAGGAATGATAAACATACCCTATGTTTACAAATCAATTACTTAAATTCATTTTTATCTCTTCAATTTAGTTCCCTCCTCTTTTTATTCACCAACTGTCTTCCATATGTGTGTTAGCAGAGGCATGTGAATCTGGTTTTTTTCCCAATAAGGCTTGTTTTCAGTGGAGAAGCTGTCCCCTGGGTGGATTCAGCATTCTTAAACTTAATATTCCCATAACTGATAACAGATTAACAGGAGCTAAAGTGCTTTCTTCCCCATTCTCTCAAACACACACATGACAGGACATTTTTTAAAATTATTTTAAATATTGCTTTCATAATTTAAGGTCTTAATTATCCTAACTTTATCTGTGCCCAGAAAAAGCCACTTCTCTGAACCTCTGGATAAACCAACAGTGATTCTTGTCCCTCTCCTTTTCTTTCTCTTCCTCCTTCTACGTGTTCTGGGCTGCAGAATCCATTCAAGAAAGAAAGAGAAGACAAAGAGAAGAGAGGCTTTGAGGAAAAGTTGGCTTGTATCAGGATATACTAGGACCGTTCCTTAATTTAATTGATGAAGCAAGAGCTGATTTCATTAGGACATTTAGCCTCTACCATATGTGGAATAAAAATCATTTTCCCCACTCTTTTAAATTATAATTTTCTACTTCATGTATACATGCAGTGTGTATTCTTATGAGGATAGACACTTTCTTTTTTTTTATTTTTCACCCTGTTAGATTGGGTTTATATTTTCTCTGCTCAAACATTCCTTTGAAGCTTCTGCAATCAACATGAAATTGCTTTCTACTAACTGAAACAATATATATATATGAAGTAAGTACAATCTGAGCACAATACATTGTTCTAAGCAGCAGCAGCAAAAAAGCAAAGTATTGTTTACTGCAGCACAATGGAAGTGGTTAGTGCCTGTGGTATCCATTCAGCTGGTATTTACTCAAATAGTGTTGAGAACACTTTAGTCAAAACCAAATTTGAAA
This sequence comes from Monarcha castaneiventris obscurior, assembly GCA_026261815.1. Classification (NCBI taxonomy): domain Eukaryota; kingdom Metazoa; phylum Chordata; class Aves; order Passeriformes; family Monarchidae; genus Monarcha; species Monarcha castaneiventris. The sequence continues at coordinate 11,455,711 of JAMPIT010000575.1, forward strand.
GGCCAAACAGGAGAGTGAGAGTGAATAAAAGACATGAGGCAGGGAGGGAAGAGGAAAAGCTGACAAACTAGAGAAGTGAAATGGATAGACTTGTGAAAAGAGGAGGCAGGCTAAAGAAGATGGCTGGCTAGGAAAAGGAAGGTGAATAAGAAGAAAGAAGAGAGTTTTTATGTGCATGTTTGAAATAATGTTTGATGCCATGTTTATTTCTGATACTACTCCCTTTACATACACATAGACAGGCTTATACTCCACAGAATTGAAGTGATACAGTGAATACCTAAAAACATCAGTTAATATAACTTTTTTTATAAATTTTCAGAATCCTGAATTCTTACATAGAGAAAATGAGTTGACACAGACCTGTGAGAATTAATTGGAAGGAATTAATTTGGAGTCTGTATTTTCTGAGAGATTTTTATATCAAGATGCCAAATCATTCTCATAATGTACATTTCTCCTCCATCACTTCGCTCTCCCAGTCCTAGCGTTTTCCTACTGTTTCACTGCCTTCTCACAGGCTGCTGTTTCCTCTTTGCTTCTGACAGCTGGACCCAGTGGTGGGATCCCATGGCCTCCCTTAGAATGCTGGAGAGAGAGAATCCACATTCTCTGCTTTCATAGTTATGGAAGCTTGCACTTTATGTGAAGATTTAAAGAGCCCTTTGTACATTAATTCAACCCATCAGAAAATACATGTATGTGAACTCTATCCTATTACATTCTGTGGGGATTTTAATCTGGAATATGTTGGTTGGAATATGAAAATCTATTTGTATCTTTGAAATTACAGTAAAAATTCTCTCTCCTGAATAACTGGTAATACCAGTTACCAATTATTTAAGGAAATAGGTACTTAAATCATAACAGCTAACTAATTTTGTGACTTTTGTAAGGTCTATCCTAGTTATGTCCTTTTTGAAGATACGAAGTAGGGCTTATACCAGCCCAAAAATCCTGGAAATTAATTTTGTGAAAGATCTCCCATAGATACACTGAATTTTTTTGAACAACATGTTTAGAAACTGCCAGCATTCTAGGCATTATATAGCATTCTGGTCATCAATAAAGCTTCCACTTATAATTGTAGAAGGTATACATGCTAATAAATAACAGCTGTAGCCATGTGTAAGCCTTTTAAAAACACTAACCCATCCGTGTGAATTGGGGCTTTGTGCAGAATTGTCTCATAACATGACGTGCCACCTATTTTTATCCTCACCTCCATAAGCAACATTCAGCCAAGGTCTAACAAGGTGGTTTTTGTTAGGTGTTGTCTTGCTATTTGTATTGGGGGTTGTGGGTAGTTTTTAACTGTCCTGCAAAGTGATGATCCCATGGTGATTGGTCATGGGAATCTTGTTTGTGCTGGGCTGGGAGAAACCAGCGGGTGATTTGTAAAACACCCACAGAAGTTCAGTTATCAGACAGATTCAGTTGCTAAGACAGCAGAGAGAAAAAAAACCTGGTTTGGACCTCCTGGAAAGCTTGACTTATTTGTATTTTAGTTAGTTTTTGCGGCCATGTAAACCCTCAGGCAAAACAGTGAAAGAAAAGGAGAGAGTATCTGAAATTTACCCTTAAAAAAGCATTTTACATGGAATAATGGTTAATTCAGTGCCAGAACTAAGGTTCAGAGACGGAAGCAATCAGCCTCCGTGTGTATGTGTAAAATTTGGGGGTTTGGGGATGTAATTTTCTTTCTTAATGGATCCACATTCAGTAAAATGCCAGTTTAATGAAGCGAGAATTGTAAATAATTATATGTTTAGAGCTTCTCAAAGTTTTTTTTAGGTTGAGTCTGTGGGTCAGAATTAATTGTGATGGCTAGGAACAGGTTAGATTTCTTTTTTTGCCTTGCCAGTGTTGCTTCTTGGGCTTGCCTAAATATTCCCAGGCTGACTCTTACCCTGTTCTCAACTGAACAAAAACTGCTTGTAAACCAAGTATGTCAAGTACATCAGATTTTAACTGTCTATCTTTATCTCTGCTTAATACTCAAGGAAAAAGAATGGTATTGTTTCTGAAACGTGAATTTATTTCTTTGGAAAGATTGGTATTTGAAGCTGCTCTGGATTTGTAGAATTTAGGAATCAGTTAGTGGCCAGAGTGAGGCTAAATGGAGCAATAAATTTGAAATTATGATTAGGCATGCAGACTGAGTTTCTTCAGAGCAACTTATGCAACACAAATATACAGCCTGTATAAAATGGAATGGGAACTGCATAGCCACAACTCCAGAACAGTTTTGAAGGTTTATGGCACTATTTTAAATCAATCTTGCAATCTTTCTGTTTCTTTTTGCTACAGTTGATCACAGGCTTATTTTCCTTTGCAAGTTGTGATTGGCTTCAACCCTTCCAGAGCGTTCCACATTCTGGATCAAATTTAAGATGTAAAAATACGTAAATTTTGAAGTGCTGTGGCTTTAAGAATAGTAAAGGACAGAGGGTGGGAATGAAAACAAGGTCATAATCTGGATTAGCCATGCTTTTGATAGATGAAGTTTGTTTTTGTAGTTTGGGCCTCTCTGGAATGGAGACCAGAGAAATTCACTGTTTTTTTTTCAAAAGGTCCCATTTTCTGCAACTTCATTCTGGTCTGCTTTCTTCCTGTTATCGTCTCCTTGGTCTCAAGAAAGACTACCTGACTTGTTTATGTAAACCTGATGACAGAATTTGGACAAACAGGAAAGTAAGGAAATCACTATGTTCTCAATTCTAGGAGCAAGGCAAATATATTCCATATTTCAAGCAACATTTGGCTTTAATAATCATTCTACAAAGGGAAGAGACGTTGCCCAGACAGAAAGAAGCATTCATGGGGAGAGAATCAGAAAAGTGGAGAAGGTATATTCAATCCTTTGAGATTTATTTTTGCAAAAGTTAGCTTAAATGGAAAACAGAAACTACATATTGCTGTATAATTTTTAATAGTCGTAGCTTACCAAATCCCTAAGGTTAAAATGTTTAAAGAAAATAAGCAACAAAAGAAATAAAATTAAAACAAAATAGTCTCAAGTGCTCTGTAAAACAATCTTGAAGACTATCCAGAAAGTACATCTGTTGTTGGATGATGGAAAAGTACATGATAAACAACCAAAGAGCAGTGCCACTGGCATGGAAGGATACATTTTCAGATAGTAAAGATAAAGTTGTGGAACAGTAATACCTTCCTCTCATGTCTGCAGAATTTAGTGCTTTAAAGGATAAAACCAAGAAAAAAATAAGATCCCTTTCAAGGTGGAGAAAGCCAATGCACAGGCACAATTTACTCAAGATTGTGTATGAGAGCCCTAACACAGCTGGAAATTGAACCAAAGTCCCCTGTGCCCGGACTGGTGCCTCATTTGATACGTCATATCTCTCCACAGCATATTGGGGCAAATCTCTGTCAATTTTTTTTCCTAAGTGTGTTTACTTATCTTCCTTTTCTTGAAGATCAGAGAGCTCCTGGAGAGAGAAGGCAAAAGTGGTTTTTTTCTGCCATCATGTGCAAAATTACTAGGGTTATAGTTGTACTCAGCTGGTTATTATCAGTTTAGTCTTTCCTAGGTATTTACAAAGAGTCCAATACCTGTTTCAGTTATTTTTTCACAGTGGCACTGAGTCCCTTCTGGTTCTGTGGGCTCATATGCATGAATGCACAGATGCAGGGATGACTTCAGTAATATGAATCTGACGGCAAGGGGCTGAGAAGGGTCCTTGCATAGAGTTCCACAGAAAGCAGTTTATTGCTGCAACTTGTGAAGGTTTCCAGAGGCAAAAGACCCCGAACACGTGACGGGTCGATCTTAAGTACAGGGGAGTGGCTAACAGCAAGAGCCAACCAGGGAATCAGAACTGGGGTACATCACCACATCGAACAGGCATCCTGGGAGAGGCTTCTCTCCATCAGAACCAATAGATCTTTGGCACCTGAGACTGTCTTACCAAGAACACTCTCTGTGTCTTATACCACAGGTTAATTGGCCACCACATGGCAGCAAGATTAGCCCAACGTGTGAGTGTAGGATGTTTAAACCTTGGAGTTCAGCTGGTGAAACAGGATCATGGGAAGCAAAGAGCTAGAATGGCTAACGAGTGTGGGTCCCTATCCCAGCCCATTGTCTCAGAGGACAGTGAGGAGGTGGATGGACATATGGAGATGGTGTTACAGCATTGGAATGTGCTGCATCCCTCAGGGTGATTCCAATCTGCCCAGGGGGCCAAACCCCTACAGAGGCTCAGATAAAATAAGCCCACATCAACCCTTGTACTCCTTCCTTGTACTTTCCTTTTTAAACCACTCATGCAAACTCTTGAGTCTTTTGACTCTTCAGTCAGGACTAGGGGCATAGGACAAGGATGAAGGATGAATCATTCTCTTCAAATTTAAGATTATTTATACAATTCAGGTGAGGTGTTAGTGTAAATATCTGAAAAGCAGGCACCCGAATAAAGAGTGCGCAAACATCAAAATTAAAATTTTGTATGTTTTAGTAATGCTAATATATTTTGTTTCTTTCAAAGAACAAGGGGGAAATATTTTTTAGCTGGAAATAATGGGCTCTCCATGTGGATAAGTTGCTGCAGAACAACCTGCAGTCCAGGGAACCTGCACTGTGAGCATCCCAGTACCTAGATCAGCCCAAGTATGTTCATGATCAGGATGTGTTAGGATCACTACCACTGAAGCAAATACATTTTAAACAGGTTTCCTCTAATTTAATACTGTCATAGACCTTCATGTGTGCTATAAGCCAAGATTAGGCACCAGCCTTATTTTCACCATTTTCACCATTTCACTAAGTCGGTGTTTGCTTTTGAAAAGGGGGTAGGAGAGAGCTGCATTTCAGTAGCATGTAACTGTTTAATATTCAGACAGGCATAGTTAACTGGCAAGGCCAGAATGTTGCATGTCAAGGTTTAATCCTCTGCTGTACAATAAAATTTCTAGACAGCTTGCCAAAAATCACAGAGGAATAGAGCCATAAAGCTTCTCTAGTCAACAGTTTAGATCTGGAGTGACAATGCCAGGAGTCTGCTAAGTGTTAAGGTTTCCTGTGAGATGCATGGATTCAGCAACCATTGTCTTCAGTTCCCTACTTCAGCCAGGCTTTTGTAGTTGTCTGTGGAGAGAAGATACAAGTAGTCTATTTCTGTCTCATAGTTTGGATTCAACTTATAACCTACCCAACAGGTAGAGAAGGAAGGATCCAGATTTAAGCCCTTTCTTCCCTGGATCCATTTTTATCCCCTGTGAGAGGGTGATGGTGTCTGCCAGCAGTAACTATTTGATCTCCCACTTTGAAGCTGTTCCTTTGCATGCACTCACTAAAACAGGACTAGATGCTGGCCTTCTGGGAGAATGCCTTCAGCAGTGGTCAGGCAGACTCCTTTTTACTTTTCCTTCAGAAATTTCTGTGTTTTAGGCAGAGCTGAACAAGAAAGATTAGGAACAAATGTGAAAGTTGTTGAGGTATGTGCACTGAGCATCAGGAGCAAGGTACCTCTGTGTGCACATTACAAAGAAAATTTGAACACATCAGCCCTGTTAATGGAGGCTTAATTCTGCAGGGACTTTATGTGCCTATGGATTAGGAAATGTCTGAACCAGAATATAAAGTTTTGTGTACATAAAGGTTCAGGCCTCAAATTGAGAGTCTTCAGTTTTTGGTTTTTTCCCCTCCACAGGTGAAATTGTTAGATAAATATATCTCCAAAGGTCAGATTATTTTACTTTAATAAGTCATAAATATATTGTAACTATCTTCTGCCTGCAATCCTACTTGTCTGTTCTTTTAGTACTACTTTTAATGTGTTGCACACTGGGTAGCACATCTTTCTGATTCAAAGGAGGGAAGTTATGCAGCTGGGAATTTATGCAGCTTGTGACTGCAGAGACCTATGTTTCCAAAATTCCTTGGAAAGTATTTACTTTTTGCCAGTAATGATGTGCTAATATTCAATGGTGGTGTATCCTCACATATTAACTGATTCAATGCTGCAAAACATGTGCTACAGAAAAAAAATAAAGAAACTGCCTGTTGGGTTTGGAGGCAGGCAATGATCAAGTCATATTGCTATGAGTAATGAAAGCTGTGTGACCTGGTTCACTGGTCATCCAGAATTTTTAGCATGTTGGTAGCAATTAGTGGGTATTTCTCTGTATTTAAAATGAGAAGAATAATACCTCCATGTTCAGTGAAGTTAGTCACTCAGGGGATTATGCAGGAGTAAATTGAGATAGCAAGGAAAACAGTCATAGTCAAATTCTGCTGCTTCATTAGAGACTTGAGGTCAATAAAACAGGTAAAGTAAACTTAGTTAAGAGGAAATCCAATGCTGAATTGCAAATACATATCTTGGAATTAGTTTTTTTTGTTCTTAATATGCCCGTGAATGCTTTATTTCCTGTTATTCAGCTGGGTTTTTTGTTTTATGGAAGAAGACCAATCCCTTCTTCAAGGACATGAGGGAAATGACAAGGACCCTGTCATCTTGAGTACAGTCAAGGCTATGACCCAGAAAACTGCATGTGTAGATTTACAGTTTTACTTAGAGATATTAAATCTGGGGTATGAAAAGGGATTTGTAAATTATTTGGTAGAGGAGATGATGCTATTTAAATAATTGCTTAGCACTTGGAGATAAAAATTAAAGATATAAAAAGTATCTAGCAGAAAGAGCAGGCGATGAAGCAGATGTGATGGTCTTGAGGTTATGACCCTGTTTTCTGAAGGTCTGAGTTGAATGGGTGATCTATCATATACATTTAAAACTGAAAAAGAGAAAAGTTGGTGTGTCTTCTAATTTTATTGTGGTCTTTATGTACTATGATAGGTTCTCTGTTTTGTTAGCATGAAGACCACTTAATTTTGTTAGGATATTGCTGTTACTGAGACATAAGTGCTGATGGATAATAGCAAAGCAAAAAAGGAGCTATATTTGGAACATCTTTTCATGGTTTCTAGAGCTCTTGCACTTCCCCTCTATTGTCCTGTGTCTCTCTGGAGCTGTCAATAACTGAAGGGAAAAGCTCAAGAGCTGCTTATGAGCTACTTCAAAAAGAGCAGCAGTAGAAATCAACAAGCTGAAACTTCCACCAGATAAATGAACTGTTTATAGGTTAAATAATAATGAGATTCTTTTTCCTTTGATATTTCCAAATACCATCAGACACCCTGCCCCTTCCAAAAAAAGCCCCAAAACCCAGCATTGGGTTATTGTACTCTGATATCACTTTTATTCATGTGTTCTGTAATTTGCTTACAGGAAGTTTTATACATAAACGTGGAAATTGCCATGATTTATCCTGAACTGACACTATTCCCTGCTTTTACAGAGTTGCTGCAGGTATTCCAGAATAAGATTTTTGGGAAGGGTGAAAAAGGACCGTTTGCAGCTATTTCTGATCTCTCTGCATAACAAAACTGGGAGAGTAAAAAGGCGAATAAAAAGGCAACCAGGATGGAATTCTTGGATTTATGCTTTAGTGGCAGTGTAGACTTTTCACTCTTATGTACAAGTTCAAAAGATGTGTCAGTGTCAAAAGGAAGGAAATTCCAGTAGACACGTCACTGCAGCTGTGTTTTCAAGAAACTAACAGTTAAAATTGTTGTATTCTAAGTTGCATTGCATAGGAAATAGGCTTTTAGACAAGGGAAATCCTTACCTAGAGCTAGAGCTATTAAGAAACAGGTTTTGGAGAAATAATTGCTTGTAAGGAGAGATCCATGAGGTTGAGATTTGCAACAAATACTTAAGAAAAAGCAGAAACAGATTATAAAAAAATATTGGAGTTTGGTTTGTCTGTGATGTCACAGACCTGCTGAAGTTGAGGGGTCCTTGACAGTGAGTATCTAACCCTCAAAACAAAACAAATCTGAATTTGAATTCAAGACATTAGGAAAACCAGTAAAATTGAGACAAATGAGAAGTTTTTATTTGTCTGAGAGAGCATCAGTTAGGAATCTTAAAAGGAGGTAATAATTTAAGGCATCTTTTGAAAGTACAAAACAAATCAATCTCTTTGTAGAAAAGCAAGTTTGTGGAGCTGAAAAAAAATAAGAAAAAAGGGGAAAAGCAGTAAGGGAAACATCTATAAAGGAGAATAAAAATGGAAGTAAAGGGTCAATAGAAGCATGGTGTACAGTGTTATGGGCTTGTCAGCAACAGTTAACATGACAGATACAGCCATGGTCATGCCACGCAGGACAGTGCCTTCTTCTAGAGGAGGAAGCCTTTAATGCCAACAGTAAACTGGCCTGGCAAGTATGGAATTTCTATAAAAACAAATACTCTTTTAAGAGAAAGCTGGGTTCCTTGGGGTTTATGTTGTTTGGTTGTGGTTTTTTGTTGGTGGTGGTTTTGTTTTTTGAATTTTGATTCCTTTTAAGTGTCTAGAACTGGCAAAAATTATTGCCAGTAATGATAATGGCAATCATTAAAAATGTATAATTAACAATGCTTCTGGATAATAAAAGTGTGAGTGGGGGTAAATTTTTCAACTGCATGAACCAGTTCCTTTTCAAGTAAAAATGTTTATCAAAACAACTGACCCTTTTTGTCTAGAATTGACTTGTTACCATTGCTTTAAATACTTTTCTTTCTGCAATGATTTTCTTTAAATCCTGAGTTCTCTTTCAATCCTGAGTGAACAGCAAGAAAACAATATATTCTTGTTCTCTGCTTGTACTCATCATTCTTTTGCGTGTCTTAGCTCCAGTGCACGAGAGATCTTATTTACAGAAAGTACATAGACATTTGATTTCGCAGTCAATGTTGTATGTCAATATGAAGGCAAGACACTTAAATTCAGTTCTCAGCTATTCAGATTGTAATTTTAATGCCCTAGTTTTAAGTTATATGCATAATATTAAAGTAATTTTCTTGACATTTATTTATGAACAAATTATTGGTGTTTATATAATCTGTAACTGGAGAAATGTAAATTAGTCAGTCAGGAACATTGTTCAGTTTTGGTTTCAATTATTCAACCATAATGTTTTTATTTGGTAGAGGTTTAATTTTAACATGCATGTTAGCTATAGCTTGAGAAGTGCATCCATATGACAGTCTTGCATCTACACTCTAGTCCCACTATTGTTTGTTTGATCAACATTAGTAATATTACAAGCATATTATGCTTAAGAGCTGTATTTGTAATAATTGAAATATATGATGTATAGCTGTATCTATGGAGCTCTAAATACAGAACAAGCAGAAATGAAAGTAATGTATTTTTGTTGTCAGTCAGATGTAGATTCTCCTGAGGAAATTATCAAAATCCTATTTCAAACTCTCTACGTATCCACAAGACATTTTTCAGTCCTTCTCAATCCTTAGGTTTCTATCTCTGTTTGCTCTGGGGAGTGGTGAAGGAGAGAAGTCAGAGAAAGGTAAGGAAGGACACTTGTCTTCTTAACTGAAGACAGTTCATTGGAATTACCTGAGTGGAATGCAATATTCTGTTAATATAACTTGCAGATGTGATAACTGCTTAAGGAGTAGTAAGTTCTTCGTGACATCATCAGTGTCAGGCAAAGCATTTCTAGAGAGCCTTTGGTGTTCAAGCTTGATGCAAAAATGTATGAAGGGCTTTTATCTGCCTTTTCATGCATATATCTTCATGTAACCTTGTATAATCTGTGGCTCCAGATGTGCTGCATTTGCTGTTTTGTCATGACATGAGATGCAAAGTGATTTCAAATTAACTGGTCAATACTAGTGCATTAATGCATGAAAAATAACCACACACTTCCTGGATTCTAAAGACTGCAGATCAAGGCTCCACGTCTTCTTTAAGCTGCACTAGCTAAAAAAGTGCCAACTCAAAATATTCTTGCCTTAGGGACAGGCTCCTGTGGCAAAAGCAAAACAAAACCCCCAAATCCCAACAACCAAAAAACCCCACAAAATCCAAACAAGATAATCAGAGCTAACCAAACATTAAAAAAATATTCACATCAGGTTTACAGTCTGAATAAGAACTCAAAGCCATCATAGTGTAGTCTTTCATGCAAACCTTAAATTTTTTGGTCTTGCTGTGGTCTGGGATTTTTCAGATTTTTTAGAGAGTGGATCTTTTTTAGTCGTGTATCTCCCTGAAAGAAGTACCACCTGATCAACAGCTCTATTATACAGAATTTCTGTGTCTGTAGATTTCAATGCAGCAGACATGAGACAGAAAGAAATGCACAGTCTAGTAATTTTGGAGCAGCAGTAACAAGTAGAGAGGGTGGGATGGGATGGAAGCAGGTGGTTGCTGCAGCAGTTTCTTGCCTCTAAAGGTTTTGTGTGTCACCTCTGCTTTGCACAGCAGCTTCAGAGTTGCTGATTTAGGGCTACAGGGCATGTGAGTTTCCAAACGGGGACGGGATGAAGAGGTCAACCTAAAGTGTTGAGGTGTTCAGTGAATCCCACTGTACCTGCCAGCCATGGCTAGTGCCATGTCCTGCACCACTTTTCCTGCGCAGATCTGGCCTTCACAAGGTGTCTTCAGGATCTCCCACAGCCTGTCTCACCATCCCAACCCCTGCAGTGAAACTGCAGCAGTCCAGCTCTGAAAGCAATGTAGGAAACTGCATCTAAACAGCAGCATTCAGACAACTAAATGACTGCTCATTTAAATACCCTCTGTCATCCTGGGGGCTGATTCTTTTTACAGAGCAGCTCCACTCAAGACAATAGCATGGACTACATGCTTGTAAAATCGGTGCAAATGGGATCAGAAGCAGATCCATTAACTCTAATTAGGGAATGTGGTGTTATCTTATTTCGGTGCGCTATATACAGCCTCTGTGGCTGTTATTTCAAGTGACAGACGTTTGTTTTCCAGCACTTAATTTGCACATAGAATTAATGGTAATGCATCCAAGAACTGGTATTGCTAATATGCAGCATTAGCATAGCTCTCTCTGTCCCAAGCTTCTGCTGAGAAAAGGATTCCAAAAAGAGAGAAAAAGAGCTCAGGCCCACTGGAATAATTACATTTTCTGTCTTCTATAGTGAAGCATTTCAGCCCAATGAGTGTTGAAAATAGAGACTATTATTTACTTTTCATGGTAGTGCAAACCATTTTCAATGGATTGCACATTTCTATCAGGGCGTAACATTTGCTCCTCCTAGAAGCAGTAAAATTCTGCAGACAGATTTTTGCCTGTCTTTAAACCCCTGACCAGATGACTAACCCCCAAGGTTTAATAGCTGGTAGGAGTCTGTAGGCAAAAGTAAAAGAAATGAGTTCATCAAGGAACTATATCATGCTTCCAACATGTGGCAACATGAGTGCCTCTTCACCATCTGTTATTTGTGTGAGGATTTTATTATGTAAATGACGGTACACACTGCACTCTAAACAAAGGAAGATGATTCTCCTTACAGTATGTTGCGACTGCCAGGCTTCTGTGTCAGCCCCGAAACAAATAATGAAAGCAGCAGAGCCATGGCAGGCAGAATATCTTGGGTTCTTCTACTTCTCCTCTCGAAAGGGAGCAAATATCTTGATGAATAATTTGATTTTTGCATGTATTGTGACTCATAAGGCAGGTAGTCAATGAAACAGCAAACAGTAAACAGATGAAACTAAAGTGAGGTGAGATCTGAAGACTTAAAATAGATTAAAGAGACAATCCTGCAAAACTGTGGAGATTTCTAAACTCTCTGGTCTTGCTGAGAGCCAAAAATAAGAAACTGGCCTCCTAAATCATCTGCAACAGACAAAAGGTGTTGTGGGATAGGGTTGGAAGTAAAATCCTGCGCTACATCCTGGTTTAAAAATTTTCCATTAAATTACCAATTTAAATTGAAATGTAATTATCTTAACTGGCATATTTTTGGCAGCTGTAATGAGATGAAAAAAAAAAAAGAAAAAAATCCCTATGCTACACTGGATCAAGTAAAAGCCCATAGGAGTTCTAGCACTGGCCCTTAATCAAAGTCTGCAAAGACACAAAAGCTTTGAGCTAATCTATGCCAAACCATGTTGGACAGTATGGCACTGCCTAGAGCATCCTTCTGGTGGCATTTAAAGCACCTGGTGCCCTAGGAAAATAAATCATACCCAAAGCTGTAAATTCTCTGTTTTCCTTATACCCACCTACCCACCAACAGGGGTTGCTGTGTTAGCAGCACAATATTGCATGGGAAAGAAAACACACCACCATTTTTTTTACATTAATTTATATAATGTGTGGCACACAAGTAGTTATCTGCACACACACTTTTCCTTACTGGGTGTTTCATGTGGTTTAATATAATTAAAACACTGCTGCATTTATTGGTTTAACTCCAGTCTTAATTCGATTATTGGAAAAGATATGCATTAGCAATTAATTTTTATTCCAGATTAATTTAGAAGTAACTGAAAGCAGTGTCAGAATTGACCAAATTCGTGGTTTTAGGGTGCTTGGTTACTTCTCTTGCATTGTTTTTGTGTGATTTCTTACACTTGTATTTGTCAGCTTTTCCTGACTTAATTATGATTAAGTGTTGAACTTTACAGATAGCCAACTGCTGGTACTGCTGTATTGATCAGTTGGTTTTATTAATGTGTTAAATTTTGTGGTTGCAGCAAGATGATATTTTGTGATAGAACAGCTAATAGCTGGAGAGCTCTGCCATGAAAATCCCAAGCAGCCCAGCCTTAGCAGGTATTCATTTTTCTTCAGTTTATCTTTTTTAAACTTTATTTATTCATTAACATCTAACTTAATTAAAGATATGCCTGGAATGTTTTCATGCTAAAAGACAAACCTGTGTTACTTTTTAACAGATAGCAGCGAAATAACAGAACGTGTACAGAAAGGACACAGCTACCACTGACACCTGGAAGCACAACTAGCTTTTTTTTTCCTGAGGTCCTCAAAATCAAAATCTATACTTTCTGTGAGAACTGGTGTCATGGGGCTTTTTTCAGAATTATAAATCAATGGCAACTGTAATCTAATTCCTCAAGTCAAACAATTTGGCTCAAGTTTGCAAATGTGAAATAAGCTTGCTTTCATCATTGCAGGTGTCAGAACCAGTTCAAAATAAATTAGAATATTGATGAATATTTCTGTGTCCTCATCTTTTCCTCTCATAATGTATGTCTAAAATTCAGACATCATTTGAAAATAAATACATAGATGGTATTCAAAACAGCCTAAAAGATCTTCGTGATGCAGAATGGTACTGAAAGTTAGGAAGAAATGTGAAATATATACAGATTTTTTCATTACACTTTTTAAATCACTACTTACTTCCTACACATTTCTGAGCCTGTTCTTCTCTGATTCTATGAGCAGTAATATTTTTGTAAGTATCATGGATAAAAATTTTAATTTTGTGTCCAATTTGCTGCCATTTGAAGTTATGCTTTCCACAGTGTCCTGTGCAGACAGACTCCTTCCTTATAGCACAAAATTGAATTAAACTGTAACTGTAGAATTTCTGTCTTTTATCCATCAAATGTTATTTTATACATCCCATATACATATATGAAATTGGTAATTATTTTATATTCTGAAACTTTATAACAGGAATGCCAATATTATTTTTCTTGAGATACAACATGTTGCATTGCAACTATAATTATTCATTCCTATGTAAATGTTTTTTCTCTACCAGTTTGTATATATATATATAAACTAATGGGGAGCAGTTACATAATAAACACTCTGTAGGGCTGAAGTCTGCGTAGCCTTAGGAGCCTGGAAGTGACATTAGTAATATCCCATACAATGTTTTACCCAGGCATCTGTTTTCTGTTTCTCAGAGCTCTTCAGCGCAGGCAAAGGAGCCCAACGTGTGCACTACTCCCTGATTCGAACAGGAGCTGAAAAACTTGGGAGAAAAATCATCCCACTCTGCCCGTGGTCACAGCAACAGGACTTCAGTCCAAGGCAGGCTGTGCCCTGCAGCTGCCCCTGAAGGTCAGCGGAGAGAGGGCACAGCCACCACTCTGTGAGAGTGAAGGGTTTGCCACAGCCCCCAGCACCACTGGGATGGTGCGGGTGGGATGCCAGTGGATGTCTCTGCAGGGTGCTAAGCTCAACCCCAGCTGCCAGAAATGCCTTCCAAGCCCTTTGGTCAAACAACAGGGGGTCTTAGGAGGTGTTAAAAGCATTGGCCAGCCTTCTGGCCTACAGCTGTGGAAAAGCATCTCCGAAGAAATATTCCGGTCCTGGTTTTTGGACTCCAGGGAAATGAAGCTGTGGCTCAAATTTAGTAGTTGGTTATGCTATTTGCACATGCAAAACTCCAGAGAAAAAACCACGAGCAAAATGAAAACAGAGAGCTGTAAAGGCAAGACCTTTCCATTAAAATTTTTCCTCCAGAATGCCAAGCGAAGGTATAACAACAACAATTACACAACTTGAATAATTTTCTATCTTTAGTTACTGTAAATTCAAGCTGACGCTCACACCTCACCTAAATTCTGATACATGCCTCCTCTTGATTTACATGTGCTAGGTTTTGCAAAACAAATTTAATTCCTGATTACTGCTTGATGGTGCAATCTGTTGGTGTTTCTTTTCTTACTTTCTGATATCTGTTCATTTTTATGTTGCTGCCCAGATTTCCCTTTTCCCATGTCACCAATCATTTCAATCCTTGTTTTAACACTGTCTAATTTATTATTTCTTTCATAGTGCTTTCTTTCTTTTTGTTTTATTAGTGTACAATCTCCAAGGTATCTAGCAACTCTTGGGATAGATTGAATAGATAGAGTGTGGTGGACTGGATGTCTGAGAGTTAATATTCTTTGTAACTGCCAGTAGCTTTGAGCATGTCAGTTTGTCATTTAATATTTTTCTTTTTTCTCTCCCCATTTCTAGTAATGCAGATAGAGCGATCCCCCTTCAGAGCAAAATGCCATGATGTTCATTAGAGCTATATAGATAGAAAATGGTGCTGGTAGCAGCAAAAGAGGAAAGCTTTCATCATCAGAACAATGTGGACCTAAAAGTGTTATAAACTAAAGGCCAATTATTCCCTGAGTTGCATGGGGGGGTCACTTCCACTATAATCAGTCTTGTGAATGTGAAGGCAGAAGAGGACCTTGACTGTCTGTATCTGGACTTTGTCAGCCCATTTGTTTGTGGCCAGAGTTGTGTCATTACTGTGGTTTCCAATAAAGAGATGTTCACTGAGGCATCACATTGATATTTTTGAAGTATGTTCCACATTTTCAGAGGAGCAAATTTATCAGCATAGAATTGAAATGTCTAGCTGCTTCAGTATGCTATTGAGATTCCACCTCACTGATGTGCAAGAGTGTTCATTTTTCACCGACTGGATTTAAGGGGAATGGACCCCCACCCAGATTGCTGCATCCAGCCCTGGAGGGCCAGCACAGGAAGGACATGGACCTGTTGGACCAAGGCCACTAAAATGATCAGAGGGATGAGCACCTCTCCTATGAGGAACAGCTGAGAGATTTCAGATTCTTCAGCCTGGAAAAGAGAAGTCTTTGGGGTGACCTTCCAGTGCCTGAAAGGGCCCATAAGAAGGATGGGAAGAGACTATTTACAACAGCCTGGAGTGACAGGACAAGGGGCAATGGCTTCACACTGACAGAGAGTAGGTTTAGATTAGGTATTAGGAGGGGTGATGAGGCCCTGGTACAGGCTGTCCAGAGAAGCTGTGGCTGCCCCATCCCTGGAAGTCTTCCTGGACAGGCTGGATTGGGCACTGAGCAACCTGGTCTAGTGGAAGATGGCCCTGTCCCCGGCTGGGGATTTGGAACTAGATGATCTTTGAGTCCCTTAAATCATTCTGTGATTCTATGATTTTCAACAAGTGACAGCATGTTAAAAAGGAGATTATTTGGCCAAACCTTGTTCTTTTTACCAAAGAAATTTTGTGAGAAATCTTCTTAGGCTTTCATCTCTGAGTCCTGTACTAAGCCAACCCTTTGCAAGTGTTTTAAGTCTTCTGGTGTTTCTGCAAAATGTGGCCTTTAGTAAAAACCTCTGGACCTTCCATTGAGTCTGTTCACAAAATCTGAAGGGGGATCCTGTTCTGGCTGACACGTGTGACTCACGAGCCTGAGAGCTGAAGTGGTTCCTGCAGGACCATGCAGCCAAGCAAGATGATTCCTTGGGCACTGAATCTCTGGCATCACTTGCTAAATATGCTACAGAAAGCAATAGTTGAAGCTGTGTAGTTACTCTGCAACATCAATTCTTCTGGGATCTATGGAAAATGGGTGAGTGAGCCCAGTCTGGCTCTTTGCTGACAGGCCAATTGGAATAATTGGTGTCTTTTTGCAGCATTTCTCAGAAAAAAAAAGCAAGGCTGGAGCTGAAAGGAGGAAAAATCTCTTCATGGAGTGTTTTATGTCTAGAATCAAGACTTTTTGAAGGATTTAAGTCCCAAATAGAAACGAAATATCTGACCAGCTATTATAGCTATTGGGAGATGGAGGAAAAAAAAAAGGAGAGAAGAGGGAAAGGGAAACACTTCCAGGGAAGGTGACGCTGTTTGGAAAAAATGTCTCTTACAGTTTGGCATCTAGCTGTTAACATGCTCTTGCCAACCTGCGAGTTCATTTGAGGTTTATAGCAAGTTACAGGAAGAATAAAAAGTTAATCATGTGCAGAGCCTTGGTGTTGTATTCCTGCCATCAATTTCAATAGCAGTAATAACATACAGACTGCAAAGCAATTAAAGAATGGCACAAGCCGCTTTCTACTTGAGTTTGCAAATGGATTTCCATTAAAAGTTCAATTTGTGTGGTTTTCATCCAAATTTTAAAAGATGATGTGAGGTCTAAGAACACTATATATGGGTTGGGTCTGGGGTCAGAGTCTTCTATCAGTTTTTACCTGCGATAGACATGGGGACTTTGCTCCCTCTATCTAAAAACAAAACAATGTTTTACTGAGGTTCAAACACACAAAAAGAAATAAAAGGAAAAGTGGGAGAACTCAATGATGAAGATGGTTGCTCAGCAGAAGACTTAACTACATGTTGTAGCCTGTATCTTTTTAACACATCCCAAAAATTCCTGTTAAATATTTTGAGGATTTGCAGCTGAGGAAACCTATTGAAATACTGTCTGGACCTGGATTAGCACTCCAGACTAAAGATTAATTTAATTTCTTTTAAAGGTTCATATCTTTTTTTCTTTCAAATTTGTAACTATGAACTTACTGTCATCAGCTGAGATAAAAGTTCTTAATGCATCTAAAATTATCATTGCTACTTAAAATGAAGAAATAAGCTTCTCAACAATAAAACATGGAATAGGAAGTCTTTTTAGTGGATTAAACTTTCCTTTCCTGTGGTAATCACTTCCCTGAAAATCTGCTCCTTTTTTGTTGTATATTGCTGCAAACTGGACAGAAGCTTTTTTGTTCTTTGCTCTCACACTACACAAATGGAGTGGCAAATTTTACCCATGGCATATAAGTGCCTTTAACTACATTAACATCTTTATTAGCATATTAGCATGCATCTGAGTTATCCTGATACATTGTAACCACACTGGACCTGAGGTATATAGCAGCATATAAAGATTTATTATTTTATTTAAAGGACTTAAAATTCAGCAAGAACATGCTGTGATGGTGAGTGATCCTACTTATTAGGCATGACTTTTAACAACTTTAGTCCACAAATTTCTACTGTCATTTGGGGAAAACAAGGAAATTGATTTTAGAAAAAATGTCTTTTCATTCTTTTATTTCTTGTCATTTTTCTTTTTTTGATATATCAGTTTCTTGTACAATGCTTTCTCTCATTGTTTATCAAAGTTATTAATTTATGGTCTATTGATGCAAAACAGTTGTTTAAGCTTAGACTTAACACTTGGCTGTCAGTAAGAAAGATGAGAAGCAAAAGTGTGAAGGATTTTCCCAGGGTAGAGCAAGAGTTACAGCCATGTCTCTAAGTGGAAAACTTAGGCAGGTGTAAAAAGTTGGATTGCAGAAAAGTAGGACAAGGCCATCACTTTTTCTTGGGAGATAATATAGTTAGATTTATGTGTTTAAAATAGTTACTAAGATTGGTTTATATTCAACTACTTTGAATTGTCCAACACTTGCACTACAAATAATAGTGAGACTTTGTGATTTATTAGGGTTTTGTCTTTCCAACTGGCCTGCCTCCTTCCCTTCCATCTTCTTCTTCTTGCCTCTTTTGCACTGTTATGCTAGATATGGGAGTGAAAGTTTTCCACTTATCCTGATTAGAACTTTTCTCTAAATGCTAGTTCTTTGTCTTTTAACCTTGAATTATTTGTTCAGTAATGATTGAATCTTTTTTTTTTTTTGAAAGAGGGCATAATATTCGTGCAACGGTGCTAATGTCTGGTCTAACCTAAGTTTACCAAGATTTCTGGACACAATCTGATATTATCTGTGTGTATGTACCCTTCTTATCTGCCTGGAGATTAGACTGGCCTTGCCACAGTACTGATTTCCCTAGAAATATGTTGCCTGTAGGTACCAGCATGCTCAGGTTCTAAAAAGAGTTGGTTAATAATTTGAATTTCAACAGGAAAGACAAGGGAGGGAGAACATTAAAACTTTGTGGAATAAATTCTTTTCTTCAGTGTTGTAACTTAAAAAATTAAAACTTGAATATTGATGCTTCTTTCCACTCCCCCAAGAAAATTTTATACTTCAGGAAGGGCCTGAAGGCTTAGTAGGAGTTTAGTAAGAATGCAGGAAGGTCACCATCTTTCTTGATGAAGGTTTATCTCATAAATTTCTGCCTTGTTCTTTAAAATGAGAGGAAGTTTCTCTCTCTAGGTCTGTGATTTACACATGCATTGATTTTACATTCATTGAAACTACAATGCTATGCCTGTCAGTTGGTTCCTTGATGCCAGTGTGGTTATATTCCTGTCCTGAAGGGAAGGCATGTGGATTCCTTGTAGCCCCAGCACTGCAGGTAGGAATATCAAGGGTATGATTTCTCTTATTTGAAGTTACCAGAATGCTGGAAGAAGAGGTCAATGCCAAATAAATAGACCGATTAATTATGTTTATTTTCTCTCCTAGAAGATTGGTTATATCAACCAAGAAATGCTGAAAACCTGTCTTTAAAAGGAGCAATTTTTATGGAGCCAGACAAATGTAAAGTACAGATTGTCTGGTTCTCTGAAGTCTTGACTGATAGATAAATATGAGGTGAGCTGCATTGACTGTGGTGAGAAAGCTGAGTTTCAGAAGTAAAACACACTGGATTATTGTTTTGGTGGTAGAGGAATGTCTACATTTTTCTCATCAATTTCTAGGGAGGAAAAAAGCATCTTGTTCATGCTGTCTTCAGTTTCAAATTATACAACTAAATTTGAAAAATAAATAAATTTTAAAAAAGTATTTCTATGCTAGGATGTTACCATGACAGTATTTCTCCTGATATATACTTGAATATTATAGTCATAATACTGTTCAGTGCTGTATATTTATGTATTATACATATTCATTTTTTCTACATTGACTGTCTAGAATAATTCAGCTTTTGTAATTTATTTTGCTAAAAGATAAACTTTTTTTATATCTATTAATGGATGTACATACAATTTATAAATTTAAAACACTAAAATGATTTATTTCTGATTTTTAACTTCTGCTGAAACCATAGTGTAATGATGGTTTGTAGAGAGTAATATCGTTGCACTTCCTGAGGCCTTAGCTGGCAGAGTTGTCAAATTAAACTGGAACGTTTTGCAAGTGTATCTTTAATAAATACATATGTCTGTCATGCTTCCCTACTCAGTCTTATAAATCAGACTGTATCTAGCTGTCAGATACTCTCAACCCGGTTGTCCTAATCTGTCAAGTAAAAATTATAGCATGTAGGCTCCCATCCTTCTCTGAAAATATTTATTTATACCAGTGACATGTCAAGGACACACCATTTTATGAATTTATTTTTTTCCCCAGCAACAAAACCATTAACAGCTGGCTCAAGTCCCTGCCGGGAGGGCAGTGGTTAATACCTAAAGGGAACTTATAATGTAGGAACACCCCAGCCAAGCAAAATAAATGCTGCATAGCATTTTAAAAAATCTTGCTACGTGCCAGATATGGAGCATTCAGCCTTGTTTTACTCAGAGTACAACAGTAATTTTATGCCATTGATCATCCTCACCCCCATTCATCTACAGATGAGCCTCCACTCCTCTGTTGCAAAGAGGCTGTCTCCAGGTTTTGTGTCTCTGCAGTGTCTGGTGATTAACCATTACAGTTCTAATGACATGTCAGACACATCATAAACTATTGCTACGGCTTGAGAAAAGGATTTAAACAAGCCACGGAGAGTAACAAAGCTATTGATTATTCTGCTTCCATCAGCTCTCCCTGAACAGAGAGTATGACATCAGAAGTTGAGAGCTGGGGGAGATGGAGGTGTAGGAAAGGGATGAAGGAATCCTTGGTATTTTTAAAAGAATAAGACTTTTTATTCCATATGCATGAACAGATGTTGGAGAACATTGCTTTTCACTTGTCTTTTTTAGAAATTTTAGGCTGCATTCCACTTAAAATAACTATTGAACCTCACCTGCCTTCAGTCTGACAGGAAGAAAATTAACCTTAACTCTTTGAAATCTTATGCCCAAATAATTAAAGAAAAAAAAAATCCCCGTTTATTTACTTGCGACTCATTCTAGTAATCCTAACAATGCTTCTTCATTTTTCTTTTAATTTTTTTATCTCTGAGTAAATTATAAATACTTCTTTTTTGAAGTGTGATTCATTCACCTTTATTTTGAGCCTGTGTATTCAAGTTATCTAGCTTCTGTGGTAATCTGAATTGTTTTGACTAAAGGATTGCAATGTCCCACAAAATAAGAACATGTAATTTCCTCCCTTTTTGCTATACTAAAATAGAGACACTTGCCAATTGCTCAAAATAAAGTAATAAAAATCTATAGATAAAAAGTTGTATTCCAGCTTGATATAGTATGTGAAGTTACTGAAGTTTCAGACTTCTTATTCTGGATATGCTGTAGGAAGTATTGACAGGAGAGAAGAAGGCCTTCTCCAGAAATCAGGAGCTCTGTTCTTTCATGAGCCAAGGGTGAGCAGAACAGGACACAACATGAGGGACATGAGTATTGGGACCTTCTCTGGAAATCTGCCACACCTTGTCTTGATCTCTGTGTAAACACGGCCACAACTCTGCTTTCTAAAGGACTAATTGCTGAAGGAATTGCTTTCAGAAGAAGAGTGATGCTTTCTCAGTAATAATGACTGTTTCCTCAGTGCCAGAAGTGAGTGGAACTTGAGTCAATGTGAGCTGCACAAGGGAAAACAGTGGGAATAGCCTGGGGAGGAAGCACATTGCCTTGCGATCGTGAGAAGGAGTTAATCACTTTGGAATTCCCCCAGGTGTATGACAGGGAATTACACTTATCACAAATTAAATCTTTCATCAGTGGCACTTAACTAGTTATCTCCTTCTCTGACAGGCTGTCTTGTTCAACAGAAAATAGAGTCCCTTTTTTAAACTCCATTATAGTTGTTTTAATAATATTATTTATAATGAGCTTTTGGAGAATTGAAATATGATAGATGAAGTGAAAAAAATCATTCTGAAAGTAAAATGTTTTGAAAAACCACAGCCCAGAAACTATATAATGAAGGTTGGTTTGGCTTCCCTAGTGTGGGTAACCTTTAAACTGATATAGCTGTTTGTTTGCTTTTCCTGAAAGCCCCAGGCTAGCTCAAGCATAACCATTCAATTTAAGCAGAGTCTGATGAAGAGCAGTCCTATGGACTGTGCTAGACTGTGATGGATGTTCACTGTGATCCTTTCTGCCCTTGAGATCCGTATGTATCTGAATGAGCCACAGACAGCCCATGAGAGTTTTGAAACCAGATAATTAAATGACTGCAGTGCTGTTAGGTAACAAGTAGCAAAAATATGGATGTGAAGCTAACGGATGTGGGTGAAAAACGTCTTCAATCTCTCAAGCCAAAAGTTTGAGAAATTTAAATAAAAAATATGTGTGACTGATAAGGGAAAGAAACCTTGGATTTCAATCTGATGAAATCGGTATGAAAAACAACAGCAACAGCAATGAAGTTTGGATTACTTTTATGTTCAGAAAACGACAGATAAGAGCCACTTTCTTTCTTGAAATCTGGATAGTAGTAAAGCATAAAAGTACTTTAATTCAAAATGGTATAGGTCAAATGTTACTTGATTTGTCCCCGCGTGTGAACTTTCTTTACAATTTTACAAGGAAACACATCAAAAGTGGGCTGAAGAAAGACTTATTGTAGATCCAGACTTATAAGGAAGCAGGAAGAGAATGATTGACTTGGGGAATTCTACTGTTATTCTTGTGGTAACAGCATTCCTCCTCTGGTTTTAAGAAATCTAATTCCTTTTTTTTATACTCTCATAAATGTGTGGTAATAGTAACTTTAAAGGGCACTATATGGATTTACACTCTTGAACCTTTTTCATAATGTTTCATACAAGTATTTTTGCCAAATAAACCATTGACGTTCTTACATAAATTTACTTGGTGATTAAATTGAAGGTATTAGTTGCAGCAAATTCACCATTAACCTTCTCTAGAGAAGGGTGCAGTTCTTAAATGCACATAGTGAATTAATCATGTGCTTGTTTCTCCGAACAAAAGCAGTATTTAAAAGAATTTATTGTGAAAGAAGTTTTATCATCCATAATGAAGTGTTATGAAAGTCCTGAATGATTTCAAGTGACTAACCCCACATTAGGCTCTGGGAAATGTGTGCTTGGAACAGCTAGAAGTACAGAGGGCCTGATATAAAGCATGTTGAAGTCGATGACTATTTTCCATTGTCTGCAGTGGACATAAGGTTGTTCAATTTCATGGGATGGAAAAAATTTATTTTATGGAACACACATGCACAAAGAAACAGAACTTGTTCCCTAAATACATGTGCTTGCTTCCTGATGGTTTTTAATGGGAAACACGTGTGCAGTGTGAGGTGAGCACATTGAATTACCCAGCTTTTTTGTAGGGAATTAGTCACTTTTGCAGGGGAATCAATATCCAATAACAGGAGCTGATCAACAGTGTTTCAGTTCAGTTGAACATGCCAAAAAGGTGCTGTGAGATATGAGCTTTCATCGGTTTTCTGACTCTTTAAAAACTAGGGGCTGAGGGAGTTAGACTGTTTAAGAATCAAGCATTGAATTGATGTCTTATTTTTCTAAATTGGGAAATGGGACAGTGAAAAGCATTTCTGTATAGTTAATGTATATTCCTTCAGCTGCTGACATAGCAGGAAAAAAATTAAAATATGGTTGCAACCTGCATAAGACTTAAGCAATGAGAAAGATCTCTAGCAAACTGATGACTGTATACAATGAAATATTAAAATTCACTAACTTTTGCATCCTGAGGAACTGTTTATTCCTCCAGACTACAAATCCCATTATGGAGATCAATTGCAGTAAGATAAATAATTGTCATTCAATATAAAGAAGGAATTTCAATATTTAATATTCACTTCTTAGGTTTAATGGTTGTTTCAAGTATTTTCTTTATGATGGGCAGAGCCCATGCCTCATCATAGTGTGTTGTCCACAAAGGGAGCATCTTTAACAACCAGCTAATCCTCCAGTTCTCTTTAATGAATTATTGAAAAACTGCTGTTGCAATTATCCTCTTACACAGATTGCAGTTGTCCAAGGTTTTTTTAAATGTGTATCTAGAAGCACAACTGCTAAATATAAATATAATCTTGCATATATTTCTAGCTAATGAAAAGTGTTATTTAGAATAGAGACATTTCTGTCCATACAATTAGTGTCCACACATGTTGGGGTTTTTTTATGAGTCTTCGATGTCCACACTGGATTCTCCCATTTTTAGTGTCTTTGCCAATATGTTAACAGGTTCTGGAGTCACTTCGACTGGAGTACTGATTTTGGCTGGCCCAGAGTTAATTTTCTTCATAGTAGCTACGTTTTGTATTTGTGCTGAAAGCAGTGTTGATAACACAGGGATGTTTAAGCTGTTTCTGAGCAGTGTTTGCACAGAGCCAAAGCCTTTTCTGCTTCTCACTGAGGAGGCTGGGGGTGTGCAAGGAGCTGGGTGGGGACACAGCTGGGACAAAGGGATGTGTCATACCACTTTGTTGTCGTGCTCAGCAATAAAAGTTGGAAGAAAGGAAGGGGGGCTGTTTGGAAGGATGGCATTTATCTTTCCAAGTCACAATTATATGTTACAAAGCCCTGCCTTCCGGGAAATGGCTGAACACCTGCCCATAGGAAGTGGGGACTTACTTCCTTGTTTTGCTCTGCTTACACGAGTGGCTACTGCTTTACCTTCTAAACTCTCTTTTACTCAGCCTCAAACCACGACACCTGGCCACAGTACAACCCTCGAGGATCTCTGATATAGATGTCTTCTCACATTACCAGCACGACATGCTGACTCTGGGTTGTGACATACAGTTTTAACACTATCACCTCAGTGGAAGAAAGAAACAAACTGATAAGTTTTGCAGAGAACTAAGCAGCCAAGGGGTACAACATATTTTCTCTTAAAGTAAAATTATTTTTAAATGAACAGTGTAACTAATAATCAGCTGCTATTTCAGGCTATTTAATATTATTACAAAGCAAAATGAATACGTTAAAATCAAGGAAGAGAGTACAAGTGGAACAAGCAAGAAAGAGCAAGAGAAAGCAAAAGGCAACACTGAATTGGAAATAGGGTGAAGAAAAAAATCATAGACATTCTTTTCTCTCTTGTATTGCTTCTCTTACAGCATTTAAACAGTCCTATAATGTAGCCTTCTTTTACAATGAATCTTACAAATTGAGAGGATTTGCTTTTAATTCTTCTAGATGGTGTGGGAGAAGAGTAGCAACTTTAGTGCTTCATTTCCTGACCCTATAAACACTTAAGGATTTTGCTTGCTTTCAAGTGCAAAGGCCCACTGACACGCAGAGGGAATACTCAGAGGCTTAAATTTAAGCAGGTATGTAAGTGCTTGTGGAACTAGGTCTTTTTTTATATTTATTGACTGACAGGTTCATTGCCCTACAGGGAGTACTTCACCAGAGTACTTGCAGTGACTTTTTTTCTTTTGGAAACTCACTTTTAGTCTAGCCCTAGTTACAGCTCCACAGATATCCACTGTGGGAAGACCTGGAGCAGTGCCACCAAAGGTAGGCTTTGGGCAAGGCTGTTGGATCAGCTGTGGCCTCGGTGAGGGCTGCAGGGAGGGATTCCTTGTGCTGCCAAAATGTGTGTTGCATGTATTGCACGGCATCTGCAGCCCACCCTGAGAAATACGCTCCAGTCTGTGGTAGGAGACGAGCTTCTGGGACAGCTTTGAAAACACCAGATAAAAGAGAAGTATGAGAATGGGTTAGAGCAGATGGTGCTGATAATGGCACTGTTTATAGTTCTTTGGGGAGAGGACTTTAGGGCCACAAGAGGTTGCTTTGGAGAGAAGCTGACCTGCGTGCTGGGTCTAGGGGGATCATCACCACCACCACCACCCATTCTACAGAGCTACATTTTCTGGCTTTAGGCTGATACATGTGAGGAGGGAAACACATCCTGGTTTTTACACAGGGTTTGCTTGTGTGATCTGTGGAAAAATCCCAGATTTCTTAAGATTACTTTATCTTTTGAGGGGATTTTCCCTCTCTTTTTTGAAATCAGAATTTGTCCTCTTTTTAATAGCTCCTAGAAGGCCATCTTCATACTGTGCTCTGAGTGACATGCATTAAAAAACCTGTAGTTTATTGAATTAGCATGTACACTTCCTCTTACTAATATTATGCCCTTAGTCCACTCACTACCATTGATGGAATTTATTAATCCATTGAATTCTGTTCCTAAACTTCTTTGGAGTTAAAATGACTCTATCCAAAACATCAGCTATTAAAATTAATGAAGACTTAAACAAGTATGATTTACGGAAGAAGTTGTTGTATTTCTCTTTGGTAAAAATCTAAAATCAGACGGTCTATGAGAAATTGTATGCTAAATAGACTGCTCTTATGATCTACTGTTTGATCTTTTGGCATGAATATTTCTGTTAAATTGTACATTCACCTTGTTAAGTTCATTCTTTCCTAACTGCATTAGAGTGTTATTAGAAGTGCTCCTGTTAAAATAACACCTTTTTATTATAGAATGATCTGCTAATATAGCTACAGCAAAAAATCATCACCCTTTCCATTACAAATATAAATCTCTATTTTCAGGGACTTTAAGCTCTGCTATAAATACTCATTCCAGGCTAACATTTGGCATGTAAAGCTAGGTGCCTGTAGGAACAACAAAGTTATTTATTATTAAATTACTTTAGCCATTTGAATACATCGTAAAGCAGACAAAGTAGAAATAGTTGCATGAGGGGGTTTTCTTGCTCTTTTTTTTTTTACTCTGATGTATTTCTGGAGTATGAGAAGCTGGGAAGGGAGGAAGGTGCTGGGGCAGGAGGGCTAGGTGGTGTTTCCTGCTGGTGCCAAGTCACTTCTCCTCACTGTCTGGTTCTGCTCAGGCCAGGCTGAATTCAAGGGGCATTTCATCTTTGTTTTCTTTGGGACTTGGGGGCCTTTTCAACCACTGGATTTCTGGTATAGTCTTCCCAAGGCACATTAATGTCTTACTTGAAAAATTACTTCTGACACCCTGTCAAATTTTTCATATGAAATGGAATTTTTTTTTGTTCCTTCTACTCCCATGAGCTCCTCAAAGATCTGAACTCTGGAACCAAGTATATGTGAGGTCCTAGTGTGTGTGAGGTAAAGTTCAAGATGGGCTTATCTTGACATCAGACTAGTAAAACTGCCCAAGCTCACCATGTCCTTTGGCCATAACCAGTGCTGAAATTTAACATCTTTCTGAACATTAGTACAGTTCTCACTATTACTCAAACAACAACAACAAAAAAGTGGTTTCAGACATATTTGACATATTTCAGGTTGTGTTTCATGATCATTTTAGACTGCCCTGTGTAGCAGCTCTTGCTGAAAGCAGTTGTGTCACTTGTCCTTCCTGTCCTGGGAGCTGCTGCAGTTCCTGTGTTTGCATGGTCAGTCAGGCAGACCCAGAAATAAACATGGGTGTGAGCTGGGTTTGGGACAGACAAGCTCCCTGTCCACCACATCAGGTGTCAGGTGTCCCACAGGGACGATGCTCATGCTCAGCAGGGCACTGGGAAATCAGACTGTCCCCCTCTCACCTGTCCTGCCTTGTTTCACATGAAACAGTGAAACTTCAACACATGATGCTTAAATGACTCATTGGAAATCTTCCAGAGAGTGATTCCTTTCAGTAGGAAGGAATGCTTAAAAGGATTTTCTGAAGTTTTTGTTTCCTTGGAGTGTCCATAGGAATAATAAGCCTTGAGATCCAGGTTCCTGTAGGAAAAAAAAGCCCCATCAGCAGGACAACATTGAGCAAATTACAATTCTTTAGTCTGGAGCAACAAAGGCTTGGTAGCAATGGCCTGCCTGTGTTTGACAGCACTGCAAACAGCCTTGGTCAAACGAAAGCCTGTGCATGAGCATCTGGAGGAGAGGGAATGAGCAGGTGTTCCTGATCATTCATAGGCTGGAAATGCATGAGCTGAGAGGAGACCAAGAGCAGACAAGCCTTCAGACTGCAAACCAAGTCACAAGTGGGTGGGCTCATAGGCTTTGTTGCTTTTTAATGACAATTTGCTGGGCCCAGCAGTGGCAAACAGTTTGGGCAAGTAGTTGGTAGCATCAGAAAAGAGTGTGTGTGGGATTTCTGTGGTTGCTAAGAGCAACCTGCTCTAGCAGGAAATATTTTATTATGCTCAATGCTTTATTCTGAAAGCCCCAGGGTTTATAAACTGAAAAGCAAAACAACATCAGAAAAGCCCCTGTGCCCTCTCACAATTAGCTGTGAAATTTCTGAGGCCTTGCTTTCACCTGTGCCTGCCGAGATGGTCTCACTGGGCCTTGGCATCACCTCAAGGTCTGACCGTGCCTCAGCTCTGCCAGCACACTTCTCACATCCAGGAGAGTGAAGGCAGCACTGATATTAGAGGGACACTCTTGCTGACTGCTATTAGCCCTTACAGCATCTTAATTAAAATACATTTTTCTCTTCAGCTTCTTCTTGAGATTCCAATGCTTTGTCTCCCTGAAAGCTGTGTGTGTCCTTGCTCCTATGTCTCTTCCCCACTCACTCCCTGGGTCCATGTGCTCCCACTGTTGTGTTCTCCTAACTTTTTTATCTCGTTTTCAACTTTACCAGGACTTCTTCAGTGGAAACTGCAGACTCCTTCCTAAATGCTGAGAAGGGGGAAAAGAAAAGTTGGTGGTGGTTAATTCAGAAATGAGTGATATAAAGGTTGCAGGGCCTTGAATATGTGAGTGTGGTGATGGTGGAGAAGTAAAGGTTATGTTAAATAAATCTGAGACATTTAAGAGATTTGAGGGTTTGTTTTTTTCTTACTATTCTTTTTTTTTATCAGTTATTGATAAAAGCTGGATAGGGAAACACAGAACAGCTAAAGAAGATTTGTTTTGTCTTGAAAAAAAGCGACTATAAAGCAGTTGTTAACAAAAAACCCTTTTTACATCAGCATTGTAATTTTGTTCAAAATTATATTCTGTTTGACACTTTAAAAGAAGAGAAAGTAAAAATACATTCATGAAGGGTAAGCATTCTGCATTTCACACTTGGTCTATGCACCTTTATGATCAGCCTAGGTCACATGGACTCGTGTTTCATACGGGTAAGACTTATTGAGTTTATCATCAAGTAAGTGAGACAGGGAGTTATTCATGGGACCACCCTGCTTAAGCCATTTCTTGTCTTAAGGAAACCAAACCAGCATATTCCCACAAGTACTGAATGCACGCTGCTGCTTTGACTGCAGAAAAAGACCACCTCTGTTAAGCAGTGATTTATTTTTTCTGTTGGTCTCTTGGGTGACCACTGATGGCAGATTTTCCTGTGTTTCCTATGGTAGAAGCAATATGTTCTGAGATATTTTGATTGTGTTTAAAGTATATGTATGAAAATGTGATATATGGTAAAGTAATGTGTGGCAAAAAATAATATTGATATGCGTACTGGATATATCAAGAGGAAATGTGGAAGATATTTTCATAAGCATATGTTCTACTTTATTTGGGAGAGGAATATTGGAAGGCATGGGAATACTTATGAAAATGTATAGAAGCCTTTTATAGAGTGTTGAAGCAATTTTTCTGATAAATGTTTGGAAAATATCCAAAAGTGTTATGGTACATAAAGAAAGCAATATGTAACTTTTTTTTTAATTATTCTTAATATGGTTAATTTATGTTCATTTACTTTAGAATATATTGGAACCATATTTCATAAATATTAAACTTATTTTGTGCTGCCTATGCACACTATTGAAATTCACTTGATCTTCATGAAATGCAGAAATGTATTTCTCCTGATTTATAAATATGTGACATGTGCAGTACATATATTTGGAGAGAAAAGAACACATTTATACAGATTTTTACTAGTCTATCTGGTGCTCAGGACAACACTTACAGAGTAAATCGTGCTTTAATATACTCATGGAAGCTTTACAGGTTTATGCATATACTTACATTCCTCTATACAGGCCATAGTTATAAGCAGTATTTCACAAATTATATCTATCCTTGTTTGGCTTTGTAAGAGTC
The DNA here is from genome assembly GCA_026261815.1 of Monarcha castaneiventris obscurior. Classification (NCBI taxonomy): domain Eukaryota; kingdom Metazoa; phylum Chordata; class Aves; order Passeriformes; family Monarchidae; genus Monarcha; species Monarcha castaneiventris. The sequence continues at coordinate 11,485,302 of JAMPIT010000575.1, forward strand.
TTGGAGAAAATTTGCTGAAGAGAGAAATTTCTTTCTACTAAACAAGGACACAGGAAAATAAAAGTCAGTATCTCTTCAAAACTATTACTTAAAATTTCTCTTTCATTTTTACAAGCACCTCAGAAGTAGACCTTCTCTGTTGACAGATCAATGCCAAATTTCATCTACTAGGGCACAAAAGTACTAAGGGCAGAAAACTCTTCTGATGATGATTTTTTGACACTTCTCCCATTCAAAGAGTGTACTGAAGGCAGTAGATTAGGACTTGTTCTTCTTCCTTACATTTCTAGAAACCTTTTCCATGCTGCTATTTTGCTTTGCACTGCTTTATGAAATTATATGTTAAGTTTACGTGTGGCTTCCCTCTGTTAAGCTTGAGAATTGTTTTGGTTTGTTTCTATAAGAGACACTGTTCTAGGACCAATAGAAAATTGCAGTGGCAGCTTTCCAGGGCCTGAGGAAGACATCTCAATCTATATTCATTTGCAAGATGTATTCATGCCTTTCCATTAGAGTCTCTTAGACTAGGACATTTAAAAGACTAAAATACACTAATAAATGAAAGAATTAGGTTTAGATCTACTTTCTTCTCCTTTTTTCTCATTTTTTTCCGTCCAGCCACCTCTTATTTTTCTCTTTCTATCTCCCATGTTTCCACTTTCAAATTATGGCACCCTTTCATCATTTTCAAATCCAGAAAGAGCAGCTTCAAAGAAGTGTTAACAGGAAAGAAACTCACATGAAATTTAGGGGTTTGCCTTTGCATAATAATCTGATATTACCATATGAACTCACTATTTGGGATACTTCAAATTAATAAGGAAAGGGATTTCAGTACTTCAGAAAGATACATTTTAGTAGTATTTAATAGTAATATTAACTATATTATCTAGTTTTCTGGGTAATTTCCCAGGAAGTCTTCTGAGAGTTACTAAAACAGCACCTTTAGGACCCTTGATTTCCTAACACAATCGAAGTTCTTTCTGAAATTTGTTTCATTCCAGAAATGTCAAACTTTCTTGAAACTTGAGAGTGCTTCTGGGAACAGGGAAGTGCCAGAGTTGCTCAGGAGGGATATTCTCAAAGCCCAGCGTTCTGCCTGGAAAGGCCAGTCATCCCTTTTACCCTCCCCTGCCAATGGAGTGTCCAAGAGTCTCCTCCAGGGATGATGCAGAGATCCTAGGATTGGTATTCTCACTTAGCTCTTGGAGGACACTCCTGTCTGTAGAGACTATAGGAGGATGCTTGGCACACTAGCACCTTCCAAGTCTTTATAATTCCCTTTTCGGCATACATGGAGACAAGGATTTCAAAGGGTCTGAAAAACAGGTTTAAAAAGAGATAATTTTCCAGTGTTAAGTGTTTTATTTAACTAATCTCAGGGGACTTTTCTTCATTTCTCAACTGAAACATAATTGCTGGTATCAAGAAGGGTTGGGTTTTTTCCTGTTTCACCAAATATTACTGCAAATTATATTTCAGGTTAGTGTTTAAACCTAAAAAATAGCTGAAGACAATTTAATCATGATGAGTCTTATCCAAATTTAAAAAGAGAGGTTTTCTCTAAATTAGCAAGGTAAAGATCAATATTTGTGAGAGCAGGCCTATCGAAGTATGATGTTTCTAAAAATGTGTGCTTAGGTTATTACCATAATCAAATTCCCTCAATTGTAACAGGTACACAGTGCCCTTGAAAATCTGGATAGATTTGAATATAGATTTCTTTTAAATTTCATGTGAAGATATTTTCCATGTTCAGAGAAGGACAAAGAAACTGGGGAAGAGTCTGGAGAACAACTCTGAGGAGGAGCAACAGAGGCAGCTGAGGGAGCTCAGCCTGGAGGCTCAGGAGGGACCTTCTCGCTCTCTACAATTCCCTGAAAGAAGGGTGGAGCCAGGTGGGAACTGGTCCCTTCTCCCATGTAACAAGTGACAAGACAAGAGGAAAAGTCATCAAATTGCAGCAGGGGAGGTTTAGATTGTAAAGTAAAAATTTTTTCCCAGAAAGATGCGTCAAGCACTGGAACAGGCTGCCTGGGGAAGTGGTGGAGTCACCATCCCCAGAGGGATGTAAAAGATGTGTAGATGAGGCACTGAGTGTTGTAGTACACTACGTGGTGGTAAAGAGATAGGCCCTGAGGACTGGAGAGAGAGCCTCTTTCCTGGGCCCGGAGGTGACCCTGGGAGTGCATCCAGGTCACCAGGGATGGGCTGAGAGAGGATTGTGAGTTTGTGGACAGTGTTGGACCTATGGGAAGTGATAATTGTACTTTGTAATAGATACAGGGTGTATCTATTACCATAATAGGGAATATCTATGTAATACCCCAGGTGATTGGGGGACACTGTAGTGAACATCTTTCCTGTTTATATGATGTTATATCTTGTTGTGTGCAGTATTTAGGGAATTCTGACTGCACAATAAACAGCTTTGCACTTCTCCACCTTGTGTGCAGAGTCCATGCCCTTGCATGATTACTGCACTGAGGGATGTGGTTTAGTGGTGAGCACAGGGATGGTGTTGGGCCGATGGTTGGACTTGGTGATCTTAGAGGTCTTTTCCAACCCTAAAAATTCTATGATTCCACTGATTTTTCTTCTATAGATATGGTTTTTGTATGAAAAAATTATGAAGTTCTCTATTTAGCCACCTCTCTGGGGTTATAGGAGCACAAATAAAAAAGTTGCAGCCTTTTCATCTGGCTCACAAGAAAGTATAGTCTTTAACCTTATTTCAAATGTGCTGGTAAAAGAGAGGGGGTAAGTGTCCTGAGCTAAATCATTGAGGCACTTCATTTCCTGGGGACTGTAAGAATGGGCTGGCCAGACATTTTGTCACCACTTTTTCCTGAAAAGATGAAGATGCTCTTCAACTACAAAAGTCACTGCAATTTCTCACTGCACCATAAACTCATCCTGGCACAAGCATCTGACCTGCTGTATTTGTTAAAAATGGCATCTCTCACTGTGAGGGTCTCATCCAAGGTCTCAAGCCACAAAAATAACTTCTAAGTCTTCCTTCAGCATGGAGGAACTGCAGTCCTCAGGATCCTAGGAATTCCTCTGCTCTTCAGCTTCAATAACACACATCTATATTTTCATATGCTCCCCCAGACTATGAATTATGCTGCCCTTTGCCATAAGCCCGAGGCATTGATTGGCCTTGCATTCTGGCTTTTCTATAGTGCCTGAGGCTTTATAAAGATCTTGATAACTATTCTTTCTTTTCCAGAAGAGAATTCATATATATTTTATTTGAATTATAATTCCCTAATGGAGAAGTGAACCCAGAGGCAGACAGCTAGGAGAGACAGAGGAAAAAATCTACAGGTAGGAGTAGAAGAGAGAAAAGGGGTTGTCATACAGCTGGATGAAGAAGTGACAGACAAGGTGCTCTTGGCACATTACATTTCCTATGAATAAAAATATTGCCCTTTAGAAACTTTTAAATGTGTTTTGGAACATTTGTAACCTTACAGAACAGTGACACTATCAGAAATGCCATAGATGTTGTACACCAGCTTCTCGAGCTATCCATTACTATAGTGGCATTATTTGGCAGGCAAATGCTGACTGATCTACTATGTAGTGGATCAGTGAGCAAACCCCTCTTTTTAAGCTGCCTTACCCATGTTCAATATTTTGATCCTTTGTATTATTAAAATATAGCTCTATACATTCAATATTTTATATTAAAACAATAGAAAAATAATATTGAATTTTTAGTCTCCTGATGAATTTATATGCTTTATTAAGTCTTTTGGCACTTACAGCCCTGGAAACCTATGGAAAGGAATCAATTATGCTTTTGAAAAGCCAAACTGAAAGTTGTATTTGTTTTTATAACAGGAAAAAGGTCACTTAAGCTATGGCTGTCAGAACAAAGTAAGTGTTCAAAAGGTTTTGCTTTGTAGGATGGTCAGCACTTTATAATGAATTTATAAAAGCAGTTGACTTGTATTCGTGTACTGTTTTTTAATATTTTTAATTACAGATTAGCAGTATTCTAGGATTAGTTTTACACAAAATTAGTGAAGCCAGGCTATGTTTCTTTAAGATATTTCCATCACATTAGTAGATTCATGCTTTGTTATCACCATAAAATAAAAGTGATATAAATGTAATGTTGACTTCTAGAATGAGGTGCACAAAGTATGACATGAAACACAGTGAAAGTGGTTGGTAAGTGTTTATGTGAACATGAGAGCTCAGGAACAAAAAGGCAGGATTAAAAGTTAATTAAGAGGAGTTGTTTTCCTGACACAGGAATACTCTTTTTTTTTCAAACCAAAGGAATTATAAATGCAGCAAATTACTAGACTGCTTGTTAGAATGCTTGTGTTTGCAACAGAGGATTGACCTCATATTTTCTTGCTTTTTTCCCACAGTCATGCAATATTTCCCATAACAAAGTAAGCAGTGTTCATGTGGAAATTTTAAAGAGCATACCAAGTTAAAAAAAAAAACCTATATTTAATTTGGGTTTTTTGTTGCTGTTCCTCTCTACAACGAGAGAACAAATGAAAATTACAACTACTTGAGTCAAAAAAGATTGTGAAACCCTTGTTTTGAGTGGCACAAAGGCTCACTTTTGTTCCCATTAGGTTTTTAATCCCCCAGCAGTGAAAAGGAGTTAATCATCAGTGTGACAGACTGATGTCACCTCTTCATGGACCTTTCCATACATGCAGGATTTGTACATGGAAAAGTTGTCTGTTACTTCCACAGAATGTGACTTTGACTCCCCATAAATGATGGGAACTGGCTCTAGTTTTACTCCTGCTGTAGGATATACTAACTTCTACTGCCTGCCTTTGCAAATTCCCACCTAATTAAAATCGTCAGGTGTGTCCTTCATGGTGCATTGAATTTGTAACCTCGTCAGATGTGATTGTGGCAGGGTAAGTATTGCACTTCGGAGGAGCATGAGCTGAGACCAGTGATACACCAAGTGTTTGTTTATGGGGATGGCTGGAATATGTTGGAGACAGACCTTCAGAAACCTGTTTTAAAAGCATAGGATGTAGACCAACCCAGAAGTTTTGCAGAATGCTTCTTTAGGCTGAGGAGCAATGAGAGAGAAGAAGAGTTGAGAAATGGAAAATTGAGTTGCTTGAATGTTTAATTTAGATGATCTCTGAAGTGACAGAAAGAAGATGAACAAAGAGAGGAAATGGCCAGCTGTCACCTGTAATCTATGAGGTTTCTTCTCTGACTCTATTCCTTGGCTGGTGCAAATCAGAGTAGCTCATTTACAGCTGTTAAAATTGCAGCAATGGGATTTGGTTTTGGACCTTTTTTCAAAAAGAGTTTGATGGGTTTCATTCATCAGGAAACTTTTCAAGTTCATAGCCAAGAAGAGGCATCTGCAGTAGAAAGTCTGACTGATCAAGCCACCCCTGGAAGAGGTCACAGATCCACTCAAAGCCCTCCTCTGGGTTATTCATATAAAGAAGCTTTCCAGCCTCAGGTGAGAGACCTGGTCAGCCAAGCTGCTGAATTATTTCTGTGTTTTGGGGCATTCTTTCCATGAAATTGATTTAATTTTATTTCAAATTGTAGTATGGAAAAAGATAATATTTTGAAATGTTTCACAAAACACAGTAACCTTCTGACCGGTGTTAGTATCAATACAATCACTTCCTCTTGTTTTCTCACTCTCTGATGTATCTTTGTCATCTTCTATGTTTCTTTTCACTTTGTACCTCATATTTGATTATCCTGGCAATCTTTTTCACTCTTTTTCTGCAGCTCCTCGTGTGTTTTTAGTAAGAGAATGTGAGAACAGATTGACTTGCCACAATCCTCTTTGGCATTGCACTGTATTAGTTTTTTCAAGTCCATAAAAAGGACCAGGGAATTCCTTTGTGTCTAAATTATTTATATGAAACCAAATAGAATACAGTGGAGGTATAATCTTTTATTAATAAAGCTCTAAGATACTGGCCCTGCTGCAGATGAATTCTGCTAGAGAGGAAATGTCTGTGACAGCCTAGGAATGGCAAGTACCAGAAGTACTGTTCTGGGAGATGAAGCCTTCAGCATGACTGATGTTTTCTAATGCTACACATGACTGAGGGCAGGACCTTAGGAAACATAGCCTACTAGAATTTCTCCTTTCAAATGTTTTCAAATGAGGCTACTTGAAAAGCAGCGGTACATTTTGTAAATGGTAAAGAACTGAAAAAAATAGAACTCAGTCCTCTAATGCTCCTCAACATTTTTCATTTCAAAATTCTGTGTACTTTCTCATTCATCACCTTGAAAATGAATAAGCATATATAGTATTTGCCTCGCTCTCAGACTTCCACACTGCAGCAGCACAGATCATAGAGTCATGGAATTATTGAATGGTTTGGGTTGTAAAGGACATTAAAGATCATCTTTTTCCAATCCACCTGCCAAGGTCACCTTTCACTGGATCAAGTTGCTCAAAGGCCCACCCAACCTGGCCTCAAACACTTCCAGGGATGGGGTATCCACAACTTCTCTGATTCCATACAGTCATAGACCTGCCGGGGGTAGAAGGCACCTTGAAAGTTCCTCTGGTCCAACCTTTCATGGGAAAGGGAGCCTGCAGGAGAATGTCTAGCACCCTGTCCAGTCACATCTTGAGCACCACCAGAGATAGGGACTCTGACACATTCCTGGGGAGGTTGTTCCAGTGAGTGATGGTCCTTACTGTAAATAAATTTCTCTCCTATTTCAAGATGAAACCTCTCCAGTGTAACTTTTACCTTTTGCTCCTTGTCTTCTCCATGTGGCACCTTGTGTGGAGAGATCCTCTCCATCTGTTTTGTATTTACTTAAACATGACCTTAAAACATTATTCTTCTCTAGAATAAAATCAGCTTACTGTAGGTACTAATTATGCCAGTTAATCTCCTATTAAGATGTTGACTAAAGGTAAGACTATGGTTCAGATTTGATAAGATTAATTTCCAAAATGAATGACCTTTTTTTTCCTAACTTCATATAAATCATCAGTAATTAAATTATATTTTGAAGTGAGTCTGGATGAGAAATCTAGGAACCTCTAATTTAAGCAAAAAAGTACTTGCTATTTTTTTTATCTGTTTGGTTATTTGGCCCAGATCACCCAATCATACACTTCTCAATATTGATTTTTGATTTTGAGGTATTTTAGAGAGTAGAGCAAATCTGTTTGTATTTCAACCTCTTCTTTCCTCTGGAAAATAAGTTCAGTTCAAAATATCTGATATTTCTTCACATCTGGACACTTTAAACCCCAATGCTAGAATGTTGCATATAAAGCAATTTGTGGTTTTAAACTTTGGTTTCCACTCTCCCATATAAATGCAAATAAAATGTTTTCCATTAGAATAACTCTGCCTCGTGCTTTTTTAATGGAGGCATTGGAGACTACAAAGTAGAGTAGAATCCATTTTGATAATACTGCATCTTCCCTCTGAGCTCCAATCTAAATATTTCCATCTGTCAGATTTTTTATTTAATATTCTGAATAATGGAAGTTGCAGGAAAAAGGGAACAGTCATTTCTATTTCACTTTCTTTTGCCAGGCTTTGGTGGTCTTACAGTTTCTTCTTGAATTGCAGAAATGTGTGTGAGAAGATTTATAGTCCTTTCCTCTGCTAAGATACCTCCTAGAAATCCAGATGTCATTTTCAAATATTCATAAACAAACATACCTTTTAAAATTTAAAAAAAAAAAAAAAAAAAAAAATCCAACTTTCCACATGCACAAACTCAAATCCATGCTGAAGTGGAAGGAAATGTCTAAAAACAATCTTGGGAATACGAAAGTAAAAACTAGAGAGGTTCTTTCTCTTTGTGTAAATGCAGGAAACACGACACTTTCATTATGGAATTTGTTGTCTTGACATCAGTCTAGAATGCTGCTGCCACCTCTGACATTGTCTAAGTGAATATGGAGCATATGACTGCTCCCAGATTAGCCAGCAAACTCCTAAATTCCTGTGGCATTTGCTGGGAAAGAGAGGAAAATTATGATCAAGCAGTTCCGAGAAACTGAAAGGTCAAAATATCATATGAAAAAGCAAGTTTCAGTTTTTAAAACTACTTTCTAGTGAATCTAGCTAAAGCAGCTCTTGGTGAGGATCCACCTTTATGAACTGTTTTATAGTTTCATGTGATTCAGCCATAAGCAATTGCCTGAGTTAAAGACTTGATTTGCAAGGTTATAGTTGAGTGGTTTGGGATGGTTGGTTTTTTCAAAAAGTCCTTACATCCAGAAAAGAAAAATAAACCAAACCTGTGCTTTTATTTTTTAATTCTCATTTTCATATAATAAAACATTTTCTACCTTTTTTTTTATTATTTTGTCTCTCTTCTTTAAGTCAGATGGTCCAAGTTCCAAGTAATACAATATCTAATACACAATGGAATATCAAATGTCCACAAATCAAAGCCTGTTCCCTCTTCCAAGTTCTGCTTAGGAGTAAATGTTAGGAAAATACAGAGAAATCTCCCAGCATCTCCTATATGAGAGGCCAAACCCCATGAACTCTGTAATGAAAAGTAAATAAATGACTCCGTCCTTCACTGCCAAGCTGTTAATCCATAATGTGGAGTTGGCCTCTGTTGTTGTCAACAGTGATATATAAATCATATCAGAAAAACAAGAACCAAGCTGACCCTTTACCCCTTCCTTAAGTCAAATGCAAACATTTATAATGCCTAAAAATTTTTGCCCTGTTTTCTTTCCCCTTTTTCACGTGTCTCTCACTTACTGGTTTCTGCTGGGCTAAAAAGAGTAGAAAAGTGTGTGGGAGCCTGTTTGAAGTGTTCTACAGGGAATTTCAACCCAATTTCCTAAGGCAAAGAGGTATCAGTAACACCAACCTACCTAAACTTTGGTCCTTTATTAAACCATTGCTCCTGCTGCTCAGGACTCCAGGGAAGCATGGAGAAAGCAGCTCTACAAATGAGGGATCACACAGCCAGGGAAGACACAGAAGAAAAGCTGCACTGTAAGGGGGAAAGGAGAGGGAGAGGTGGCCTTTCAGGAGGATCCAGAGAGACCAAACCAGGGATCCAGAGAGACCAAACCAGGGAGACTAGGAAAGGAAATACTGGCTGAAAGAGTTCAGGGGGAAAAAGACTGATGGAAATACATGAAGGCTGAGCCCTTAAGAGGTCTCAGGGTAAAACACTTTAAAGTCAAAGGAAAGAGTACAGCTGGCTTAGGTATCAATGAAAGAAGTTCCTTTATGTCTTACCTACACTTAAATTAAGTCAATTAGTAAAATATTCAGTGACTTTCGTGTTACTTGGATGGGGCCCTAAGTGAAAAAGGGCATGAAATTAACTGAATTTTAACACTTGTAAAGCTCCTGCAGAGCTCATTTCAGGATCAAAGCCTAGAACTATAATTGTGTTGCTCGTTAAAATAATGGAACAAATATTGAGAAAAAATAACTAAATCCAGGGCAGTAATGCCAAAAGCCATAAACGACATGAGTTTATAAAGAACAGATCTTGCCTGACAAACCAGATTGCTTTTTTCTAACACAATTACAAAGGATCAAATTCTGCTATGTTTGTGAGGGCTGACTTGCTAAAGAAATCCCCAAAGTCTCTTCCTGGTAGAAATTACCTATGTCAATAACAGTCCTAAATGCTGATCTATATTAAGCAGATGAAGGAAGAGTTGCAGTTTGATTCTGTGCCCCGTAACATTTTATTGATCAAGGGTGAATTTCCAAGGAAGTTTTGTGGTGTAGGAGCCGGGATGTCACTTGAAGATTTCCAGTTTGGTTTGTGCGTGGTACTGTCATGTGAACTGCTGTCCTGGGTGAAGCACCACAACCAAAAAAAAAAAGCACTCATCAACTGCAAAGTACAGCTCCCTGCATGGAGCTTGGAATGCTGTGTCAACAGCGTGGCTGTACTCAGTCAGGACTGCAAAATAAAGAAAACTGCTTAAGGGAAGTGCCTGGAAATTCTTAGACTGGGTTATAAGGCATTGGGAATGAGATAATTATGTTGTGAAAGTGAGAAACCTGGAAAGGTCTTTCCAGGTAAAGTGGGGAAGTGGTTTGAGGATAGGATTTAAGTTTGCAAAAACCAAAATGGTTGGCCTGAACTTGCAAGGTGAAAAGGTGGGGGAAATACTGACTCAGGTACTCAAGAGACACATGAAAATCCTTCATGTCACAAACCAGGCTGGTTAAAAGACCACCTAAGAATGTAAAGCTCCAGTTTTTACTTGGAGAGGCATATAAAGCTTTGAAGATGTGCATCAAATCAGAGGGAAAAGGATAAAGCAATCAAATCCAGAGAGAAATGTGTCAGCTTTAGCATGGTAGATAAAGGAGAGAATACCTATAACAATAGAGATGTATCCATACCTATCCACAAGTTTTTGATGAAGGAACAACAGAAAATACATCAGACACATGATATGAAATTGAGAGAAGAGAAAATGTAAGATAGTGTCTGAAAGAAGTTTGTGAAATGAAGCAGTTTGCTGGGTGGAAGAGGTTATTTTATGCATGACAGCTGACTTGATCTGCATAAAGGTAACGCCCATGACACACCCTCTAAGGGTAGCAGAGAATCCCACTGCAGTATCCAACATCCAGTAATCCCTGACTCAGCCTGGAGATCCTCATGTTGCTTAGTCCTTCTTTATTCCTGTCTGGTACAACAAATGATTTAGGGATTGAGCTAGGAATGGATTATTCTGGTGTTTACTGTTAGCCACTGCCTGAAAGTATCGGGGATTTTTTCTCTTGTAAGTTTTTCACCGTTTTAGGGACTAATTAATCCTTATTTAGTCAGGCAGTCCAGTAGGGAATCAACAGAAATATTTGAATAGTTTTGCCCGTATGAGTGCATTGTAACTCCAGACTTTTTATTTTCTCCTTGCTTTTCAGCTGGTCTAAATTATCATTGTACTGTTGAAATCAATTGTATTTAAGCACCTGCCACTTCCAGATGTCCAATATTTGCCAGATTTTTTCTTGTTTCCAGTGCCAAGAAAGAAAAAATGGATCATTTGCTAGTCTCTTTGATGACATGGAGTGAGAAAATGAAGAACACCCATACGTACTGCCTTATAAGATCTCTAAAACTCAGGTATGGAGGAGAGGTCAGCTATTTCTAGAGTGAAAAATAAGCTTCCATGTGGAGTTCTCTGATAATTCATAACACATACTGGACAGAAAGAAAGAAAGCAGGAGCTTCCATCCCCTTATATAGTCATTGTATTTGGTCTGCAACACTTGGAATCAAGTGGAAGCCCAGCATGGAATAGAAAAAAAATATCACCTGCTCATATCCTTTTCTAAGTGACGCTTTGCAGTAAATTGCTTTCTGTTTAATTTGGCTTATGCAAACAACACTGCCTTTGGTGAGGCAGCATGACTCCTGAAATCTTCAGCACGAGCAGGATCAGCCTGTGCACTTCCTTGTTGCCATGGAGTATCTACAGTACTGTCCTCTATGGATAGTCCTTATGCATGAATCTAATTACCCTCACAACCAATGGAGACTTTACATTGGTACAGACTGAGCTTTGCTTCTGAATAGATTACTTGGAACACAAAAATAAAAGTAATTCTGGCTGAATTTTACTGCTGCACCTACAAAGAAAGAAAGTAGTAATTATTGTTAATGTTTCATAAACTCCAGCTTTTTCATCCTCTTAACTGCATTGAATTTCAGAAACATTATGGTCTGTAGAGTATAAGATCATATTCAACAAAAGAAAAAAACCTTCTTTGTTTGTAGAGTGTATTGCCTTGTGTTAAAATTTGGTTCGTAGGATATAACCAAAATGATTTTTCAATTATATTTTACATTAGCTCATTCAGTAATGAGATAAACAAGCTGTCTGGCAGAATGGGTTTTGGTTGATGAGGAAATAGGTGAATATTAAAAAAAGGCTTTAATCGCATCTATTTCCTGAGTCACAATAAAGGATTAATGTTATATTCTAGACCAATTAGTCACACTGATTCTGTGGACATATGTTAACAAACTTGCAATAGGAGCCCAAAGAACTCTTAGCATCAAGCAAGAAAAATCTGTGAGTTGAACTATATGGGAAAAAAAAAAAAAAAGAAGAACATTCATTTGTTTCTATATGGTTCACAACCATAACTTTGGAACAACAAGGATATTAAATTGCTGGAAATTTTTCTGGAATATTAAAAACTGCAATTCTATACCCAGCAGATGCCAGCCCTTACTCTGTGAATAAAAGTCTCCCCTGTGCAGCAGTTTTAATTCTATCTTGTATGAGCCTTCACATCTAACCGAATTTCATGCAGTAACTTTACAGAGAGCAAAGTTCTGGCCTCTGAAGGCAGTGGAAAGGTTCCTGAAAATTTCAGAGCCATCAGAGGTAGCCTTGCAAAGAGCATGTACAAAAAATCTTTCCAGGATTTGTGACAGCTATGCATAGATGCCATGTCCATCCTCCAACAAACACAGTGCTGGAAGAACTTCAGGGAACTTGGAAAGGTAAGAGGTGGTGAGCTGCACCCCCAAGGAGTTTTGGTTACCTGCCCCAGCTGTTTCAGGTCTGCTTTGGCTGTGCTCTGCCTTTGCTGAGTGCATCAAGCCTGGCCCTGCATGATCCAGGGGGGAGACACCAGGTAACTGGAATATCAATTACGTATTCATCTGCAAAAATAAACCAAGTGTGTATCTTTAATGGCTGTTACTGGTCATCAATGTGTGTATGCAAGGTTATCAGGAGGACTCATCATAAACCTTACTCTGCTGTCTCCTGCTGTGCTAAGCCAGCAGGAATGTTCCCCTAGGAAGGATGTGCATGTGTCTGGATATTTATATGCATCCAAGGGTCAAACTCAAGCTTTGATCTTACTACTCCCTAACCTCAGCCCTGTAAGGGAAGCACAAAGGTGTGGCAGCAAGAGGATCATCCCCTGGGCACCAGAGTTGCAATGTCATTCCCATTACCCCTCTGCATTGGATATAGCCCTAGTGATGAAGACAAAACTGTGACCACCACTTTTGAGGTCATACCAAGGTGTCTCAGATATACTCTAATATTTGCTTCCCCTTTTCCCAATATTGTTAGCAAACACTTTCCAAGCTCTGCAAAAAAGAGGTCACCTATTCCATAGACAAAGGCCCATTTGTATTGATTTTCACTGAAAAAGAGAAGCTAATTCATCTATGTGCAAAGAACCAGCACTTGTGCCAGCCTAAGTACCATTGAAGTGTTGTAAGGAATTTACAATGCTTGGCTGGGCCATTAATTTTATGCTCAGTTTCAGACCAAAGCTGCTTGAAATAGCTGCATTGCGAATGGATGAGAATCCCTTTTTGTACCGGAGGTATCTCCTTTGCTTTCATCCAATCATTCCTTATTGTACCAATGTAGCACCTTTAGGACCTTTATCTGTGGTCTTGGAGATATCATAAATCTTTTCTGTAAAGTTTTGCTTCTGAGGCTGTGAGCTCCAAGAAAGAAAAATGTAAGAGAAAATATTCCTGTTCGTATCAACAGCATGATCAGGGATTTAAAAATTTATGTGCCCTTTGTAGAGCCCTGAAAGCTGCTGCTGATGGTCCCTTTAACACTCAGTGGTCCCAAAGAGCAATTGGAATTGGTGAGGTGGCTGCCCATCACATGAGAACTGTGCCAGGCTGCTCCAGGATAAGCTGGTAAAGACTGAAAACACTCGCCATCATTTGCCATTTTTTAAAATTCCTGAATTCTAATAATAATTTCTTTATTGTTTATGTTTTTAGATTGTTATACACCTCCATGATAACACATGATAGTACCCATATGATTGTACTGGGCTGTTCTTCAGCTTTTATTCTATGGTAAATTATGTTTTCCTCTGTTGTTGATATCTTCTTGCTGGGCTATCTTTCTGTGAAAAAATAGTCAGAGAAATAGCTAAGATTTTTTTTTTCTGGTAGGCAAGGCTTATTTCAAAGTATGGCTGTCAAAGTTTTAATGTGACAAGAGGAACTTTGAACACAAACAGATAACAAGTGCTTAACTGTTTCTTGTTAGTAACAGTAACAGTTCTAATACTACAGCACACCTGTGAGACAACAGAATAACATTCACACTTCTGCTGCCCCACTGTACATTAAAGTATGACACAAAGTCAAAATACATGTTATATAGCAATTACATGATACAAGAAAAAACAGAATTTCAAAAAATAGCATTATTTTAGGCATGAGACTAATCTGACCTCCCTGATCTCATGACACACTGAAAAAAGAATAAAAAAGGAAAGATAAAAAACACATCTCAATGAAAATTACATCCTAAAAAAGAATTTAGCATTTGTTAAAGGAAAACTTTACAGAATGCTTTGGCTCTGACAAAACTGTGGGAAACTCTTCCATTACCAATTCTTGGGCCAGTAGTTTGCGATTGTAATGACCATGCCCAGGGCAGGGCTCTGAATTCCTGCTTCAATAAAGCTCCATTTGCTGCGTCAATAAAGCTACTTTAAACACCTTGTAGAGGAGCCTATGAATTCAAGGTCACTGTTTCACTGGTTCCCATGGCTGGGGGAGGCAGCACAACTCCCCTCTTTTACCTGAGGGGGACATAACAGTGAAGTCCTGGGCTCTCACTCCCAAGCAGGGGCAAGTTCCTGCTTGGAGCAGAGTCAGAAGTGCCTTGGAGAGGTTTCCTTTGCAAGGGTTCAGGGATGTCAGAAAGCAAAACTGCAACAGGAACAAAGCTTCTGGAATTCAGTTCTGACTGAAAAAGAACTGAAAGTGAGAATAAACATTGCCTTTCCTTGTGTTTCTCTGGGCTTAATATGTAATTTTTGCAGAAAGTGAACTGAATCAGTGAAATCATGACTCCACTACTCCTTTTCCTCCTGACATGAAGCAGCCCCTCATTTTTTGCTGACGTTTCAGATTAAAGAGAATCAATGTCTTTTATGGTTCAAATAAAAAAATGTTTCCCTATAGGATCTCTCCTAATTGAGCACCTGTATACAAACAAAAGGGACCTGGATTTTGTTTTAGCCTTGTAAATAAGAAGCCTTGGATGTGATCCAGCCATTCAGTAAGGGAGTCAAATAATTGACAGTCTGGTCACAGCTGGCAGCCACACCAGTAGGGTTCCAAAATATGAGAGGAGGAGGGAGAACAGGTATAAAATATGAGCCTTTTACAGGATAGGATCTCACTAAAACAACATACTAGTTTTTCAGCTGTAAATCTCAGAACTCTGTGGCTAAAAGGAATAACTCTGTATAGTGTTAATTCCTGCCTAATGCTGCCCTTTCAGTAGGGACATCTCAAAGTAAAATTCTGTGGCAGAGGTTGCTGCTTTTTACCTTTAGCCAGATGGCAGAATCCGATCCTTACCCACTTCGATTTTTACTCCCAGTAATGCCTATTTTGATCAAATACTTTTTCATTAAACTCTTGAGTCTGTGTGGAAGTTTAAAATTTAGAAATCTAGTGACAAACTGAATGTTAAAATGACAATGCCCAGGAAGTGCACAAGACCTTTAAAGAGTGTGAATTGTGTTTCTCCAACAGGTATTCTGATGAGCCTCATCTTTCTCTTCTCACATTTCCTTGAATTCATGCAAATCTTTGAGATCCCCACTGTGCTGTCTGCCTAGTCAGAACACTTCCTGAGTTGCATTAGTAATATTTGGCTTGGCACCAAATAACCTTGAAAGGGTTATGAATTGAGTGCAAAAGCATTCAGAAGCTTTTATCAGGTGTAGTTGCAGGGTTTATTTTAAAGTAAATGCTTAATATAGTTTCGGTTTCAAAGAGTCTTATTGGGTGCTGGTTTTATTCAGTATGTAATAGTCAAGTCTCGCAACGTCTAAACTTCTTTCAGATGTTCATAAATGGTCTTACAGAATATGTTGGTGCTTTTTAAACAAATGTATCCATTCAAAAGATAAATGTACTAGATCTGCTGATATTCAGTGGAATGCTTCAGGCTGGCTTTGTTTTGTACCTATAAAAGTTTGTCTGGCCTTTTTCACCAGTCATTTTTCCTCCATCTGCTCAAGCCTAGATTATAACATCCCCTACATGGATGCACAAGAAAAAACTTTAAAGAGGGACAACCTATAAGTTTCATTATTGTAAGAGGAGTCAGTCTGTAAAAAATTTGGGCCAGGGATAGTAAGTAAGAAACAAGTATCATTTCAGGTACTACATCTTCCTTTGGATTACTCCTGCCTATTTTTATAGTAATATGAATACATTTTGCTTTTTTAAAATTTTACCTTTTTTTTGATTAAGAGGCTCACCACACTTTGGATGTATGTGAATGATAAGGCAAATCCACAAGATGGGATTTGGGCGTTGAAATGAGAAGAGGAAAAAAAAAAATGTTATGTAGATTTCTTTCTGGCTTTGAGCAAGAAAAATTTGAGAAAAATTATTAACAGTAGCCAGAGGTCTGTCACATTTACAAACTAATGCAAAAGAAGAGAGAATTGTGCTTTTTTCTCATCTTTCGAGTCTAATAATTTAATACATGAGCTGTACAGTAATTGCCACAGGTTTTGATAATTAAATATCTCATCCTGTTTCACATTAAATGTTTGGAAGAAGTTTGAGAGTGGAGAGAAATTGATGGATTTCAACTTAAATGAAAGATTTAACCTAAAATAAAGATCTATCCACAATGAAAAAAAAAAGTGGTTTAGTCCTTGCAAATGTTGGAGAGACTAGTTATAGTACTGAAACTGTAAAACAGAAAAATAGTGGGTGATGGAAAGGCCAGAATAGGGCTGTCAAATTTTAAATTTTAACATATGGACTGCTCACTCCCTGCTCTGGTTGCTAGTCGTTCCCAGATGGTGTCTTTAGTGAGTGATGGTGAGGGGAAAGGAGCAGGTGGCAATGGCAAATTTTTGGGAAGGTTTGTTGGGTTGATTTTTTTTTTTTACATATATCTACTTAAAATTCTGCATTCTATATTAAAAATAAAAATTTTAAAAGAGAGAAAAAAAATACAGTAAGTGTGGTAAAAGGTAATACATAACTTGGCATCTGAGACTGAAATTAAGGAAATCCTATTGTTGTGGGCTGATGAGTCAGGATCAGGATTTGGATCCAGATCTGAGCTCCCCCCTAAGTGGTGAATAATAGCTTTCATGCAGGGCCTTGTTCAGCCCCTATCATGGCTTGGCCCAGCACCTGCAGGAAGAAATTGCCCTCCAGAAAGGGGTTAGCTTCTCCTTGGGTGCACAGAGCATCAAATCTCCCCAACACATGCTCAAAGAGAGGTTTGCATACATGTTTAAATGTTTGTCTAGATGGAAACTGTGTGCCAAAGACATGGGGCTTGTGGGTTTACTGCTGAACACTGAGTTTATGATGTCAGGGATGATACTGATCTCTTTAAGCCTCAGGAATTTTTTTGCAAGAGGTTTCTTCTTATGAGAAACATCCTTAGCGTCTCTTTGTTAACTCTTTGTTGGTGAGTACTGCTGGAGTGTGCCTGATTTATAGAGTGATTGTACCTCAAGGTGCTGACTCCAGGTTTTTCCTTACAGTGAGTGCAGTTGCTCCTTCACATCTGGCAGTAAGATATTCACAGTACGTCTCCGTTCTCTTTCTTCTCATCATTCCTTTGTGTCCAGCTGTGTCACAAGTTTGCTGGATTTTTCTAGAATATACATAACATTTCTTAATATGCTATAATGAGTCTAAATTATGGTTATGTTTCCTTATCATTTTCAGTAATTCCTTGCTGTTTTTCTCAGTCTTTCCAGCCTAAATGGTTGAGAATATGATAACTAAAAGAGAAGAAAAGGAAGCAAATTACTTGTGTGTCTCTGCTACCGACATAGCCTCTTGGTATGTAAATTCTAATAAATGTATGAATCTGATCGGTGCTTCTTCTGTTATCGTCACAAATCCTGGATGCCATGGCTGCCTTTAATCTTCCAGCTTTGAGAGTAAAATCTCTCACCTAAATCAAAGCTGAGGAGAACAGCCTGGTGTTAAGAGGCTGCTCATAATGGAGAGAGCTAAATTTCTACTAAAATACCATTGCACTTAAAGTGTTTCTATTTTGCAATTTTGGACAAGACTCAATGGCACAATTAAAAATGTCAACATGAAGTTCAGAGCTTTGTAAAAACCAGCATCGCATAATATATGTCATGATCATTCTAAATCGCTACCACGCTGTGGGTAAAAGCTCTACATTTTTTTAATCCAAGGCAACTTAGAGGAGTATTGATTTTCCCTTTACTGAGAAATGAGAATCACATATTAGGAGCGCAAGCTGCAGACACAATATAATGACCTTTCTCCTTGGCTTCTCTTTTCTAACACAAACAGAATAATTTTCATGGCTAGAGTGGATATTAAACAGTATATCTTGTAGTAATGGGTTTGCAACTGTCTGTGCTTGTTTTATCCAATTAGCATACTTACCACAAGAGCAAAAAAAAAAGAGTAGATACAGCTTTTAATTTCTGGAGATATCAGTTCCATCCAGAAAAACATTGAAAAGGCTCCAGCTGGAGGTCTATCCCATCTGTCTCAGTACGGGAGGGAGGAGGGGTGCTTTCTCCCTGCAATTTTAGTGCTGATGCTTGATTTAGAATAAACAGGTAAAGTCACTGAGAGCAGAGGACCCTGGCTGACTCTGGCTTATCCTATGCGTGTTTTTCGTAACACAGTCCCACACATACTTATCTGCTAAATGGTGTTTCGGGTCACAGACGTCAGTATTCTATTTACTGCTTTAATTATATAGAATTTAAAACAAACTTATCAATACCTGACACATTACCTTAGGGGGAAATATCCTCACCATGAAACAGCACAAGAGCTATACTTAACCCACCTCAAACAAAAGCTGGTTTCCAACACAGCCATTAAGGGCAGATTTTGTTTTCACACCTGCTGTGTCTCCATCTAACCACCTTTTGTGAGTGTGTGAAACAATGGCTTGAAGCTGCATGGGCTTCCAACTTTTTGATGTTTAGTTCCTTTCCCCCTGGTTTAAAGCAACTGCAACTTCCGCCTGGTTTTCACTTCAGTTAAAGCTGCTCCTGAGTCAGCAGTGTGTGAATGTGTGTGAAATGGCATCCTTGACCTGCTTTCTCTGGCTGCTGGGGAAAAATATGGTGGAATTCTCATGGTGGAATATTTGAAATGTAACTCAGTGCAGCCATCCTCTTAGGCCAGCTACGAGAGCCATGGACCATCAACAAGAGAAGAAAAAATGCATGCCTGAAACCTGGAAGCATCACAAGTCATTTGCCCCTTACATCTGTGTTGTTGAAAGACTTACAAGCAAGATCACAGCTTTTAAAATCCAGGAGATGCCTGACAATGCACAGAGGTTGTAAAAACACACAGTGGCTGGCAATTTGAATTAATTTGAATGAGCTGATTTTGAATTCCTTCTTGGTGTCTTCAGTGGTTCAGAGAGCATCTCTTTTTTGGTAAGAAGGATAAATACACAGGGAGAATCAATACCTGGTAGCTTTGAACAAGGAATTTCATTAGAATGGAAAAAAGAAATTAATCGTAAGCAAATTTGTTATTCGGTTCTACTCTTCACCGTGCTGAAGAGCTTTAGACTGTGATCTAGGCTTCCTACTACAGACCTGGTCATTGTCCAGAATAGAGGAGCAGTCAGTTCAGAGCAACTTGTTCTCAGATTTTGATAATCTCATGAGTATCAAAACATGACCCTGCAGGTTCTTTCTCAGGCCAAGAAGAGTTTTCACTCTGGTCCTTTACCAGGTACTCTAGAGTGATTTAGCAATCCAAGTGAGCTGAGGGCCATCTGGGAAGGGTCTTGACATCAGCCAAGCCTTGACACTGTGCAACATACACTCATTTTCCTGTTGTTTAGAAATTTGTTTTCTTGGTCAGTTTTATTAATAAATCCCTCTTTCAGACTGGCTAATTTATAAGAAGTTAGAGATCAGAAAACTGCAGAGTTCCTGGACATTCAGGGGTTTATTTGAGGCACAAGTATGTTCTATCTACAGCTGATATGGCTTTGGAATGCCTAGGGGACATGAATTCATTTAAGACTTACATGAAATGTCAACGTGTCAGGTGAGTTCCACTTCATTGTCTTTTAGAGCATGCAGATTTCTATTAACCTATGTTACTTCTCTAATTTATTATCTATGAGTGTGTTTTCCCACTTATTGTACAGGATATATGTCACAAGTTTGATGTGAAATGCGCAAAGTATAATGAAGTTTGCAATTTGCACAGTCACCCCTAATCTGTCTAAAGTGTTATGTCAGGAAAAAAATGTTTCCTTTCTTCATTATTGGGTGTCTGGATCTAGTAAAAACAAACATATAAAAATCTAAAGAATATACCCAGTAACCAGTAAAACATTACTAAATAAATATGAGGTTTTTCTCTGTACATTTTCTTCACGAGTCTAGTATACAATAGACTGCGAAGTTTATGATTCTTGTTCAACTTCCAAGGGATGATATTTGCTTTTATATATTGAAACAGCTGCAAGTTTGTAAAAAACATAGTCAATTAGAAATGGGAATATGGCCACTAAACTTTTCAGATTATTCCATCTGTGTTGTGTGACTGCGCTTGGTAACTCTTTCTCCAAAATTGCCTTGCTCTGTTTTCCTTTCCCAAATGAATGTTTTGGTGGTTTCATTACCCAGCCCACAGATACCTGAGTTGTTTTGTTTTAGAATGAAAGCTGAAAAAAAGGTGAATGAATGTTGAGAAGAAGATGCCAACTAGCCCAAAGCAGCCAATCAGGAGGTGGAATCTAAAGTAGCAATAAAAGCAGATTGCAGAGAAATCTAAGGCTGAGAAATGTTCATGGAAAGAGCAACCTGAGTGGACCTATGGAATCCACAGAAAGCAGTGATTATCCTCTGAAATGGAAGAAGAATTAAGAAGGACAGCTTTATCAACAGAATTAATTGGGGAATGCTTTTGAAAAAGCTCCTCATGAAGGGGAGCCTAAAAGAAAAAGGAAAATAAGTGTGGGGAGAGGAAACACAGGTTCAGAACACAAAGATTTTAGTGAAAAGCTCCCATGGGATGGCAGTAACATGTTGAACATGAGAGGTTATGGGAGAACTTGTGAAAGCACCTCTAGCTGGGGGTTTGGAGTGGGAGCCAAGCTGCAAAGGGCTGGCTGAAGCAGTAAAGCCAAGGAAAGAGCCTTGGGGCCAGATCAGCGGGGGAGGAATGGAGCTGGTGCTGCCTCATCACCTGGGCCTGTGGCACAGACTCTCAGAAGGGAATTTCCCTTTGGCTTCAAGGGGAATATAGCATTAACTTCTGATCCTGGAGGCACTGGGCATGCCCCTTGCAGTGGAAGCCAAGGCAATGAACGTACTGCTGACATGGAATAAATTTAGTTTCATCTTAATTGCAAGTCAGCCATGGTTTTTAAGGGATTTTCTTGGGGTGTCTTTGTCTGCCACCATCTGATGATTATCACTTCCGAGCCTTAAGAATCGCATTAGTTACAAATGTAATTTGTCCCTAATGATCTATTTGTGTATTTCAGTGCCTTTTAATCCTGTTACCAGGAGATTGTATCGGCTAATAGAGAAAGGTAAATATAAATGAGGGTGCAAACTACTGTTATTGCCATCAATGAAAATTAAAGGGTTTCTTCATATTTCACAGCACAAGCAGTGTAGCCAAGGTCAGAAGAAACTCACCTTCTGACCCTGTATAATCCACAATTAGAGTGTGTGTCATTTGGGGCTTGATTAGTCATCCTAAATATCTCGTGTATATGATTGGTAGAAGAGAAAATCTTGGTATTATTCCTTGGTCTTTCTCAGCATGGTAGTCCCTGTGCTCCTTTGGTGCCACAATATTTGAACAGCCAGTATTAGAAATAGTCTCTATTTTGTCCTGTCATGGACAAAATCCCGGTTCTTTATTTAATCTCCATTGTTCTTGTTCCATTAGGACATCCATCACTTGTTAGTCCTTCCAGCGGCAACTCTACACTTCATCCATCAGTTACATTTCCTATTTTAGCATTTTCTGTCAATACAACACAATAATACCAAAGTATATTGTAGGCAGTTTTACATTGCAGAGCTAACAAATTTAATTCAAGATAATAAGCTCTCACTGAATGTTTGGAAAACCAAGCCTGCCTGAAGCACAGGGTATATTAGAACTTCTAAGACACAGCTTTTGTCTGACATGCTGCAGATAAGACTAAGATATAAATTTTCTAGAAAGTGCAGAGTCCTTGGAATGATATAAAAGGTAGTTTTCTGCTATTTTTGGACAAGCAATGAAACAGCCTTTAGTCTGCCATTACTGGATGCTTTTGAAGATTGTACTTACATTGCCATTAACAGCATAAGATGGGGAGTGATGGATAATTTGTTGTGGTTAAAGCTGAGTGTGGTTATGCTTACAGTAATCAAGTGAGTGTCATCCGTTTTGAGGAAAAGCATAACACTTAGAGTTTTTTAATTAAGGTATGAGGATGAGTGTTTGTACTTATCTTACTTTAAACAGCAGAACATGAGATACCTGCAGATAAATTGTTACTGTAGTTAAAAGTGATAACATTTACCTTAAAGGAATATTTTACAGCAGCCCCCTTAACCCATTTCATAGAGAAAAATTCTTAAGTGTCTTTGTTTTTCTCTCAGTCTGAATACTTGTGGGGCCACACAGATGGGTGACATAGGGGATCCAGTAGAAGTCACAAAAAGACAAAAATTCTCTGGGAACATAGAAGAAAACATCACATTTGCTTTCAGGGGTTGGATTGATGTTGCACAGACAGCCTTGGGGTTCCTATTTTTTCCCAACTTTTAAGTCTGCAGCATAGTAATCCCTCTATGTATTTCTAAATGTAATTCCTTGTACTTTTCAGACCTAACAAAAAGTAAACAAAATTGTTGATTTTTGAACTTTAGTAGTCTCCATACCTGTCTTCAACCAGACAGAGGCTTTCAGACTGTTCATGGTGCTACTACTTATGGAGCCATCAAAATATATTTTACACAGAATGCACTTTTCAGTTTAGCAATTCAATTCCAGAGCTGCAGATCCTTCCTGCTCTGCTTTATCTTCCCTTTTGCAGAAGTTTTCCCTCTGTTACAACTCTTGTTTGTGTCCTGTCCCTCTTTCCCTTGTCTTATCATGGGAATGACCTTTGCTCTTCTTCCTGTCTTGCCCCTTTTCTCACATTTGGATTTGTTGCCCATCAGGTGCCCAAGGGCTGTCCTTGATCCCCAGGGAGACTGAAGCTGGCCTAAGGGAGGTGGAATCTTTGTAGAATCTGCAAAAAGCACCAGAGGTGGTGCTTTATCCTTGCTTAGACCTCTCATTCAGACCCCTCTGCTTGGACATTCCCACAAAACACTGGACAGCAGTTGGGTGCTCTGCCTGCAGTGAGTGCCACTTGTCTCTTGTGCAGAAACATGTCAGTGTTCCTGCTGTTCCTTCTCTTCATCATGTCTGCTTACTGTCTCTCATCATTAAGTTAATTATGAACTCTCTTGCCACAAAAGGTCTCTTTGTTTTGTAGGGCCTGGCAGAAGCAGCACAGCAGCAACCAGGATGATGATAGTCTTTTAAAATGCATACCATCAGCACAAACATGTAATCTTAAAATCCCAGGGATAAGAAACTCAGTAATGGAGCTTTGGAGCAGGTTGTTCCATGTCATATGACACCTCATCAGTTTCTGAAACCCACCTTCCCCAAGGTATTCACCCAAATCATCTTTCAGTCTGGTACCTTCAAGAGGACTGAGGGCTGGAAGTCATCCTAAAGCACTCCCGCAGTTCTGCAAGTATGTAAAAATTAACCTACTCCCTGTTGTCATCCATATAGTCCTTAAACATCCATAGAAACATTGAGTATAAAAAGCTGGACTGCTCAGATGGTTTTGTTTTCTTTGCAATTGCAAAAAGTAATTGATGAAAACTGGCTTTTCAGAAGTAGTGGAAGTACCTATAGATAAGTCTCAGCCTCTCTTAAATTTGTCTCTTTTTCCACTGATAACCACACTTAAAATAAATAGATTTGAAATACCATTTTCTACTTTCATCAAAACAAATTAAGAAGAGCTGGCTTCAACAATCATTATTTTATATACCATAAAATAATTGCATTTTTAAACTTCCTACTCTCACTTTCCATTCTTCTAGGTATTTTACCCACTCCTCTGTGTTTTACTCCCTGAGGACCAATTATATTCTGGTGAAGCTGAATAACCAATATTGTGAATAGTAGCTTTTTTACTCTTGGGGTTTAGTTCTATTCCTGTATTGAGCATGCAGACATACACACACAGAATCAGTCACAGTTCTTCATGTTTTATTTTCATTGTATTAATTACATTCAAAAGCATGCTGCCAATCAAATTGCTATAACTTTTTATGGTTGTAGGTTTTAGAACCTCTGTGTGCAGTGACTCAGATGACTTAAAATACATTTGACACTTAAGTTGTGGCAAAACAGCAAATGCAAACAGTCAGGCTTTTATTTAGTATTGCTCTCAGGGAACCCCAATTTTTAATACATTGCAAAGTCACACAGCATAAACACATTGGGAAAAGTTACATATGTATCTTCAGTTTTAAGTATCTGTTGCAATTAGGTATTGAAGAACACATCTTTCCCAGATTCTTCATTCTTGTATATACTGTGATTTCTACAGCAGATGAAGGGCATGAAGCTGGAGTGGAAAGAAAGGTGAGATGCATTTACAAGGCACAATTTTATCAGTGTAATTAAGATTTCTTTTGGATTTAAGCAGCTGATTTTTTCTGGAATTATGTTCTATCCCAAAACTTGCATCTACCTTGAACATGGCAGTTTTACAGCATGGCTTGAGCTTAAGGCAATACACCACTCATTTCCCCTTTTCTTGAAAGGGGGCTGTGTTTGGGTGAGGGGTGGGGGAGTTCTTTCTGAAAATTAAAGTCAATGATATTTAGATAGGTCCTCACCTGTCCAAACATATTTGGGTTATGAAAGTAATGAAGAAATTTTATCCAATAATTTGGCACAAATGAGTAAGCAGCAAGAATTAGAGAGTTTGAGCTTTGTATGTCTATTTTATTTGTGGAGCAAAAACTACTCTGGGAACAGAAATGACAAGGGTTTTTTTTCAAAGCTCACCAAATTGATCTCCATCATTCATCATCAGTCCTGGTGGACCAGGGAGGTTCCAGAATACTGGAAGCTGGACAATGTGACATCCATCCACAGGAAGGAGGATCTGGGAAACTCCAGGCCTTTCAGCCTGACCTGAATGTCTAGCAAGCTTATTGAATAAACCATCTTGAGTGCAATCACATGACATCTACAGGATGGCCAAGGGATCGAACCCAGCCAGAATGGGTTCGGGGGGAGCAGGTCCTGCCTGATCAACCTGATGTCCTTCTATGACCAGGTGACCCACCTGGTAGATGCAGGGAAGGCTGCAGATGTGTCTACCTGGACTTCAGCAAAGCCCTCAACAGCACACTCCTGGAAAAGCTGGCAGCCCATGGCTTGGACAGGTGCACTCTTTGCTGGGTTAAGAACTGGCTGGATGGCCAGAGAGTGGTGGTGAGTGGTGCTGCATCCAGCTGGCAGCCAGTCACCAGTGGTGTCCCCCAGGGGTCAGTGCTGTTTAATATCTTCATTTATGATCTGGATGAGGGGATTGAATCCACAGTCAGTAAATTTGCAGATGACACCAAGCTGGGAGTGAGTGTGGATCTGATGGAGGGTAGGAAGGCTCTGCAGAGGAATATGGATACATTGGCCAAGTCCAAAAATATGAGGTTTAACAAGTCCAGGTGCCAGGTCCTGCATTTTGGCCACAATAACCCCCTACAACGCTACAGGCTGGGGATAGAGTGGCTGGACAGTGCCCAGGCAGAAAGGGACCTGGGGGTATTGGTCAACAGCCATCTGAACATGAGCCAGCAGTGTTCTTTGGTGGCCAAAAAGGCCAATGGTATCCTGGCCTGTATCAGGAATAGTGTGGGCAGCAGGACCAGGGGAATTCTTCCCCTGCACTCAGCACTGGGGAGGCCACACCTTGAGTGTTGTGTCCAGTCCTGGGCCCCTCAGTTTAGGAAGGACATTGAGATAGATGCTGGAGCCTGTCCAGAGAAGGGCAACAAGGCTGGTGAAGGGTCTGCAACATAAGCCCTATGTGGAGTAGCTGAGGCACCTGGGGGTGTTTAGCCTAGAGAAAAAGAGGTTCAGGGGAGACCTTATCACTCTACAACTCCCTGAAAGGAGATTGTAGCCTGGTGAGAGTTGGTCTCTTCTCCCAGGCAACCACTGACAGAACAAGAGGACACAGTCTTGAGCTGCGCCAGGGGAGGTTCAGGATGGACATTAGGAAGAACTTCTTCACAGAAAGGGTGATTTGGCATTAGAATGGCTGCCCAGGGAGATGGTGGAGTCACTGTCCCTGGAGGTGTTTAAGAGAAGATTGGATGTGGCAATCAGTGCCGTGGTTTAGTTGACAAGGTGGTGTTAGGTCATACGTTGGACTTCATGATCTCAGAGGTCCTTTCCAACATAGCCACATGATTCTGTGACTTCCTGTATCCTTTCTTTACCATCACTGAGGATGCTGAATCTAACAGAAAAGGAGAAAATAATATATTCTAAAAAAACCCCATAGGCCCAAATCTCTAAACCTGCCCAGTTCCTCACCGTGCTGCTGCTGTGCTCTGTCTTTGCCCAGCACTGCACTGTGCAGAGGCAGCTCTGCCAGCTCCTCCTCCGAGAGCAAATCCCGGCCAGCGCAGGCACTGAACCACTGACATCTGCCAGTTCAGTGCACTTTCTCTCCCTCTTTTTAATCGCTGTGACATGTTCAGAAGCACCCTGTGCCAAAGCATGTATTGCAAAGAGCAGTTTTTCCCAGTTCCGTATGCCTTGGCACATCTCCATCGAGAAATGAGCACCTCTTGCACCGCAGCTGGATGGTTTGAATGCGGACAGGTTTGAACAGCATTTGAAGCTGGAACCACTCATGGAAAGTTCAGTGCTTCCAATCCATGCAGAAAGCATGGATTTCTCCATTCTCCGATGACCTAAATATCAGTAGTGTTGTCTTATCAGAGCATCTTATACCACAGTAAGAATATTTTAATTTTTTTTTATTTCTAGAATAAAAATTTGCATTTTTAAAGTACTTTTCAGGTCTAAAGGGTCACTGGTGCACTCAAACACTGGCTATATTGAAACAAATAAAAACCTGGAGGAAAATTACTACTTTTATTTCAGCAGTCTTTTTTCATCTTCAGCTTTTTCTAGGAAAAGAGAAAAGGGATTAGTTTTTGTGCCCAAGTATGTAGGTTCCAAGGCTTTAAATATTTTGATTCCATTCTGTTTGGTAACATGCAAAACTCTAACTCCTGATGCCTAAGTAGTCCCGTCTATGATCTCTGCCACCAGGTGTGCCCATGAATATTTAAGTCTGCTTGTGAGCATATTGAATTTCATAGAAATAGAAATATTTTTACACAGTTGTCGCTTGCTAAAAATGTGGTGTGAATGGCTAAAAAGAAGACAGAGCAAAACGACTATCTGCAAAACTCCCATAAAACTGCAGTTTTGAACCTGTGAGGACAGAAAAGCAAACCTGCTGTAGCCAACAGGTTTGCAAACAGACACCTCTTTTATTTGCTCTGCTCTAATGAACACTTTTTATTTATTCTTTGTAAACAGTCCATTGGAAGAGTCAGTCTATAAGAGGAATATTTGCAGAAATGGCTATTTTTAATGCTGCAAAATATTTGCAGGTGGCAAATTACAACTTGGAGTTTCAACCGCTTGTAAGAAGAGCTGGGTTCTAGAAGTTGTTTTCAGCCAGCCCGAGAGCAGATACCCACTCCTGCTTCAGAGAGGTACTACACTGCTTTGAGGATGTGATAGTCTAAGATCACTTGCAGGTTTGATAATCTGAGAGTCTTCCTTGCCTAGAAACACCCTGCTGGTGGCAAAGGAAATTCAGTGACTCTTACCTTCCTCTTCCATCTTCAAGAGATGTATAGCGCCCAAAAAGAAAAATACAACCAGGATGTCTGTCTGTCTCTACCAATTTAATAAAAAATAGCTGTATTTTGAACTTGTTTGAAGAGTCTGAATAGATGGAATTATCTGCAGATGCGATGGAGCAAATTTTTAAAATCTTAATCAAAAAATCTAATTTAGACTCAAGGCGTATGCTATGTTGTTCTGGCTTTTTTTTTTTTTTTTTTTTTTTTTGCATAGCTCTTAAAATTAGTTAGCATTTATAGTTTTATACTGAAGAATGAAAGAGTTAAATTTATTTGTAATGCTTCCTTCCAGAGACCTCGTAAGCCATATTTCAGAGACTTTCCACATCTGAGCTACATAATCCCTGTAAATAGGGGATTTAAAAAGGAAAAGCTGTCAGACCTTTATCTATATGTAGCACCAATAGTTTCCATGGTAAAAGAATGTTTTTCTCTTTCACTTCTTTTTCTCTGTTTTTACCCCTAATTTTAGTCTGTTTATTTGTTTATGGCCACTATTTTTGTTGGGTCTTTCTATTTTTTCCAGTCTCAGCCTTAACATTTTCCATTGCCTTGGCTCTGCAGGCATCAGATGCCTCAAATGCCCTCAATGATGCCATCAGATTGTCCTTCAAATCTCCAAAGGCTCTGGAGATGTCGTGTGTAACATTGTGCTCAGCAACTCAGCTTTTTCACCACTTGTAGGTATAGAGTGTGGTTATGGGATTTACATGGAGGAGAGATGGAAAATGTATGGTGAATGTTGATAAGAGCACGAACCTGTGGAAAATGGTACAATGGGAGACAATGGGAGACATAGCTGCAGGAGACCTGCAGGAACACTGGGATGAAGATGTAAAAAAAAAGAAATTTATTTCTTTTCTTGCTTTTCAGCCTTGAGGGAATTGTGAACTTTCCATTGTTGAAATCTCCCATAGTTTTTTTATGGGCTATGAGAATCAATGTTAAGCTACAGAGGAGTGACCTAGGATGGGACAGGCTGTTTGTGTGAACTCCCACTTCCCAAGCAGCTTCCTGCAGCCCAGCTCCAGGATGGCTGTGGCTCTTTGTCTCCCAGCCCTTTCATTTCACAAGCACAAGCAGCAGCACAAGATCAGATGTGGCAGCAGGCAGCCAGCTTAAGGCTGGAAAATATCTTTCAATTACTAAGGGCAAGCTGCTTGTTGCTTGCCAAAAATTTTAACAATATATGACAAGAACAGAGTAAAGGTATATAATAAAAAATAATCACAGAAATATAGTCCCCTCTCTGCTTTCCAGTGGAGCATTTCAAGCTGGATACTGCATTGCAATATTCCTTCAGTATTTAATTTATGTTTTTCAGTCCTGAAGTCGACAAACAACATTTACAGATATGAAATTAAAACCCTGAGACTTAAGCTAGCACAATGTTAGTCAGGATTTATGTTTTTTGAGCCTGTCCTGAGATGGTCTGCATCCAAGATTTCTATTAACCAAATGGCCAAAGTTCACAGGGGTCTCGGTATTCTGAGAATCCATTTTGGTCCTTCCTTGGCACTACTTGATTTTATTTCTATTTTCAGCCGAGCACAATAAGTCTGTACAGCTGATAGAGTCAGGCTACATTCATTATCAGTCTCAGTTATCAGTTCACAGCAGGGACAGCTCAGTGGTTGCTGGCTGAAACATAAGCCTTGTGTATGGGTTTTAGTCTTCCTTTTTTTACTCTCTAGCCCAAAGGAAAAATCAAACTGTGCCTCTTTTTAGCTCATTCCTCCCTAGGCCAGTTGCAGATTTTACTGTGCTCCTGATTACTGAAGGTAATGATGGATATTAAAGGTGGCATCTCTCACAGTACAGGTTGGTGCCATGGCCATTCAAAAACTTAGTACACTTTCTACCAGGGTATGGGTAATTAGCCTCCATGTCAATTAAGTACTTGCTTAGGTTTAAACATCGAAATCCCTTTTTCTCAAGTCATGGCTTTACAAGGAGGTATGATGGCCTCTTTATTCCAAGACCTAGGCTGCTCTCAGGTACTGAGCAGCTGTATATTTTCTTTCTTAAATGGGTGAAGTGTTTGCTTCATTCAAAATTGTAAAAGCCTAGGATGAATACATATATAGAACATTGCAGAAATAACAAAGAGAGAGCACCTTTTATCTTCTCTTTAAACCCAAGGCTTCCTCAAGTGCTCTGAACCTGCAAGTGCTATTGATTGGGAAATCAAGGTGCTGAGTCCGCCTGAGATTAAGCACTTTGTATTTACTGGTATCCTAGCAGCTAATCAATTCTCCCTACCCCCCACACTCGTTCCTGTTGCCCATTAGGGCTATTACACTTCACAGGCTTAAGTCATAATTTAAATAACAGCCAGTCCAGTCTGTGGACTGTCCTGAGTGTGTGGTGACTTTGGCAACCAGAAAACATCACCTTAGCACAGAATAAAAATCCAATAGCATTCCCTAATAGGTTTAGATCACAATTCCATTCTTGAAGCGTTCTCAAAAATTTCTGCTGGATAGACGTGTACAACCACTGAAGTCAGTCTCTGACTTGGTCCCAGGGACTGATTTCCCTTATTTATCAATAGCTATCCTTGCTTCAAGAGAAAAAAAATCAGCTACACTACACCTCAATTTCAAAACAGGTGGTACTGAGGGACCTGCAACTTCCAAGGAACTTGTAGGGTTTAATCCAATATGAGACCCAGTGTCTGTGCTTTACAAAGTAGGGATCCCTCCTCTTATCAAATCTGGCAGATGGTTGATTCAGGTACTCAGAAGTATCTGAGAAAAATTAATTTCTGAGTTTACTTATTCTTTGCTTATTTAGGGCTTGAACAGAATGCTGGGCATTGATTGCTCATTTATGAGAGACATTCTGGTGACCTAAGGTGTACAGCTGATGAAGTCTACAAAGTTCAAAGGTGTTGCTGAATAGACCTCAACAATTTTGTTGAGCCCTGTAACCACCAGTGTTGGAATTGCTGAGACGTGCACAGGAGTTGGATTCAAGGAAAGACTCTGCAGAAGAGCAACCATGAACCTGCTTCTTCCTCCATCACTGCTGTAGTCTTGGAAAAGTGAGCATCCTTCTGCTACCACAGGTGAGGGCATGCAGGATCACTTCAGTTAGGCAGGGATGAGCAGCAACCCCCAGCAAGGCAGAAAGCATACCTGTTCTACTTTAACCTATTTTATTCTTGGCCTCAGGAAAACAGTTTTTGCTACTCTGGAGAAGAGCCTTGAGCTTGGTTAAAAGGTTTGGTCCTTTTTATTTAGCAGGCTCTCACTGTTGGAGCCAGCCAGAGATGAGGTGTTCAGCTGAGCTCTAATCAACATCAAAGCTCAAGGCAGCAAAGCAAGACAACTTGGCAGAAAAGCAACTGCTAACACAGCAATTCTGGATCTGAAATTAATAGCAACTTAGCTGGATGATACCTTGTGCTCAGTTGAATGGGCAGACCAGAGAGATGAGAGGTGGTGTAGCTCCATGATATCTTTGTTCTTTTGAGGACAGTAAAAAAAATGCATAGTGCAGTGATTTGGTGGACTGAAGTTTAAAAACACATGATATAGGATTGGGCATTTATTTTTTCCTGGATTTGGCGTATGGGACAGACACAAACTGTTCTGAAATTTTGCAGTGGAGTTCTAGGCTTTGAACTCAGTCTTTGTTACTAACACTATTTGGTAGATGAATTACAGCCTAAGTTCAGAGGAAAATGAAGGAGTAGATCATTCCATGGCATCCATTTCACCTAAGAATTTCACATACCTTCTTTGGCCACCAATCTGACACATTATGTGGGACACCTGTTAAGGTAGAAGCTACTGAATATATTTTTCTGTTTATGCAAGCTTCGTACATAAAATACTAGTAGTGCCCTTCTCAACTGTGTTCAAAACAAGTACTTAACATTTGTTCTACTCTGTCACACATGGTTTCTACAATCTGTTCAAAATTAATCTCTTCCTTTTTAGTGCATCCCTTATGTCTGAGTGCTTCCAAGTCAAAGTCCAAATATTCTTCAAACATAAGTCAAGTGTCATTCATATAAAGAGCTGCCCGTTGCCTTTTGGGATATTTAAGTACTAGTCTGAACGAGATACATGTAGCATACAGACACAAAATACAAGTAGCATAGATTTTCTTTTTTTCCTTGTGGAACTGAAGTTATTAAACACTCGACCATGAGCCACACGTATGTGCAGGCTGCAGGTGGTTCTCTTGGATATTTAATTTTGATGCAAAGCCTAAGAATACATGTGGCCAGGCAGCTCCCTCTAGAAAAGGGTGTGGTGAACGAATTAGTTTCTTCAAGGACTGAAAAAATATGTGTTCCTGAAACCTCAGAACAGCCAGTAAAAACTGTTTGAGCACGTCTCTGTGCAAAAAGTGATTCCTGTAGCCAAGTCATGTTCTCTGTTGAATTGCAGGTAGCAGATGGCTCTGGAAATGCACATATTGGGCAGCCTGCCACAGGGCATTATTAAGACCTTCAGCCCACAAAAGGACTCACATGAATTACTTTTCCCTACTCAGGACATATAAACTGCAGTGTATGGGGTGAGATATGAGGAAACAGCTGAAAATTCTGAGACCATCAGATAAATAACAATAGCCTCTAGGAAAACAGGTAGGTTGTAGCACTATGCCATCCAATTGATTCAGAGTGTCACACTTCAAAGACATGTTGAAATAGCTCCTTTAAAAGTTTTGTTGTATTTAAATACATTGCGAAAAAGAAAAATTATTGAAGCCTTATTTTTAAAACATTTTTGGGCTTTTTAGAAAGTTGTCTGTTTTATAATGAGGAAGAACTTTAAAAGTATAATGACACAATAATTTGGATATGTGAATTTGTTGGTGGTCTTCAGCTTATGACCAGAATGAAACCAGAAAACCTTAGAATCATCTCTCAGTTCAGATTCATGGGGTCAGGTTTGATCTGCCCCACAAGCCACATTTGCTTGTTGTGTAGACCAACCTAAAGAGCCTGACTCACCTGGACCACATCTCCATTTCATTTGGACCATGTCAGACTCATTTGTAGTCACTCTTTTTAATGACATCTATTTATTTCACTGGGACTTCATTTTACCTCTTAAAAATTCTGTCATTTTTGTCTTTGTAAAAAAATCTCTGAGTATCTGACAGATCTTCACAGTTCACTCTCCCCTTAGCAAATAGTTGAAGGAAATGGTTCTGTTTTTATCATAATTGTGCCAGGAATAGATCACACTTTTATGCTTCTCAGCCTCCTTGTCATAGATTAGCTCCTATTGACTTCTCCATGTAGTTAAGCTTGTCTGACAGCATTTTAACTTCTTATCTTCCCAATAACTTCTGAGAAATTGCTATAGGTCTTGCAACCTGTACTACTGCTTAGGCAAAAAATCTATTTTATGAACTTCACAATTCTGTTTTGATCAGACCTAATAACACTGTTTAGTACCATGAACAGCAAGAAAAGAGAGGGAAAAACAAACAAAAAAATGAACAAAAAAGGTATGTATTATTAAGAAGCAAGGCATCAAACTTAGAAAGTAACCATGTGCTCATTTGATAGTGACTGCTTCTCTCAACCCTGGTTGTGACACGTTGTAATGTGGAAAACTCTGCAATTCTACTGAGTAGCATTTTCTCAGAAAACGTTCTTTCATTCAGTTCTGTGCCAACAGATTAAAAGTAGTGTCTAAAATAAAATCTTCAAGGAGATGTAGTCTAGATGTAGTCTGATTATTTTTTTTATGATATACAAAACCTGAGAGCTTTTAGAAAAAACTTGAAGTTCTGCCGAAATTAAAAAAATCTGTTCAGACCTCTTCAATCTATTTAGGGATTGTTTTAAGTCTACATCTTAATTAAGGTATTTATGCTCTGGAAGGAACATATGGTCTTAAAACTAATGTCTGAAACATTGGAACGATGAGACAGAGGAAAATTACATGAAAATACAATTGAAATTCTCGTGTGTTTGTTGCCTGAAGCCAACAAGCAGAAAAGGAACAGACAGTCACGTTGCAGAGTAGAGAATTCCAGTGTCTGCAACTTGGTATAGAAATAGCAAAAGTTTTGCAGTTAAAAGCAGGCACTTTTGTGAAGTTAGTACCATAAAGGAGGAAATGTTGAGGGTAAAAGCAACCTTCTCCTAAATAATGGGCCTCCAGGCTCCAAGGAAAAGTATACAGTGAAAGCTCTGCAACTATGGTCATATTAATTCAAAATAATCAGACTCAAGTTGAAGGAAAAGACAAGAAAGCTGAGAGGAAATATAGGGGCAAGTCATAACACTGTAAAAGTATTGCAAAACAGAAAAAATGGCAGGAACACGCACCACTGATAAATGCATATGTTTGGGTTTTCCTGGCACAAACACCTCCATTCTCTGCCTTAATACTGTAATGAACTCAGGAGGAAGCTTGCTAAAAGAGTTCATAAAAAGTTAACACAGAAATGTCATCTGTTGTTGTACAGCAGAGAAGCTCAAATTATGGGTGCATTTGATCACAAAACAACGCAGTGTGAGGAAGGGCCCTGTTTAGCATTCTCCCTGATTAAAAAGATATTTTGAAGAAATAAACACCTTAAAATAAAACTGATCCTGCTATTGGAGTCCCCCTAGCACAGAATTACGCTGATTCTGTTGGGGACTCTGCAAAATGAGCTGGCAATCATGCAGAGAAGGAGAAGATAGGAAGGATCACCAGTTGCATAGGGAGGGCATATGCAATCAAGCTTTATCTGACGCACTGGATGCAGCAACAAACATCTCAGCAAAATAGCTCTCCTGGAATAAATATTTACCTGTATAAGTGCTCTCCTTCAAAACACAAAATCTCTAAGATGGGGAGTGTGCAGTTTATATTCTGTACCCTTCACTCATCCCCCTGCCTGAAGGCACAGTCTGAGTGCTGGGGTATTATGGTAATGCTGATGTTGAGTAAGGATTAAATGTACTTCAAATACTTTGTCTGCAATATCTTTTCACTGGGAATAAACAGAAAGCACTATGCAAATTTGACCAAGACAGATTCAACTGTTGCTGCTTTAAGAACTCTGGCAAATTTGAGCAGCTTCAATCACTTGGTCAACCTCCTCCTGACTAGATCCTCTCCCACATTGCCATCAGTCCTTGCAATCTATACTGCCCTTCCCACAGTGCAAGATTCAGTATTTTTCAAGATGCTGGGTTTGAGACCTCTAATTTTTTCAATTCAGATGTTTCAGAATTTTGTTTTTCTTCTGCAAACTCTACAGAATGGGTCTGTATAGCAAGCCTTGCTCTTAGGATTAAGGGGAATTTATTATGACTGAGAGTGTAATTACAGAAAGCCAGTAATAAACCAGCTCATACGCCAAAACCTGACAGTCTGACACTTGTGTAACACAGACATATAAATGGGAATATGGGTGATTCTGTTGCGTATTTTGTTCTGTTTGATACATAACAAAGAATAGGATAATATGTGTGAAAATCCAATTCATAAAGACATCATCGTACTGGAGAAAAAGACTAGACCAGAAGTCTCAAATCTAGGTATCCATTCTGGATGTAATAAATTGAAAACCCAGAAGCCTAAAGCTTCCAAAGGCAACTAGATGTGGTGACTGTTAAGTGTAGGAGTGAAGTCAAGATGAGAAACTGGTGCATGGAAATATCTGCTTTTTTACCATTTGTCCCTTGTCTCTTTCCCTGCTCTTTGGCTCTCTCTTCTATTTTTAACAGTTACTTACAGTCCCATGTTCCAGCTCTTTCCAATATTTCCTTCCATCTCCTGCATGTTATAACTGTAGACAAATAAAAGATGTGGAGAAAGCTTTGTGAATACGGGTGTGGTGCACTAGTGTCTGCAGCCATGTTGTCCATTTTCTCTGTAACAAGGCAGTTCTAAACTTATGCAGGAGGTCACTCTATTGCATCTGAAATTTGGGATCTTGTGTAAACAGGAAATTTAAAATTAAAAACTGAAAATTAAAGTAATTAGAACTGACTTAATTGTAACTTGGAGAAGTTGTCCACCTGAACTCTCCAAATACAGTAGAAATCCTTTCGTACAACATTAGAATGATTTCCGCACTTCCATTGCTTTCTCAGCTTCCTGTTGCCACTATTTTCCACATCTCTTGTATATTTAATATCCTTTGGGGTTTAAAAGTTGCTTTTACAAATATTTACAGGCTTTGATGTTCTGTACTTGACAGATTAATAACCTCAAACTGTTCAGCAACCCTCTATCTCTTTAAAAGATCTCATCAGAAGAAATGTAATACACACTATTGGTTATAGGCTTGAGAATGTCGAAAAGTGCTGTGGGAGGAACTCGTTTGCAGTAATTCTCTTTGAATCCAGGAACCAGTTTAAATATATATTTTTAATCAAATAAAATATTTTTTGGTTTGTTTCTGTTCATTTGTTGTTTGGTTTGTTTGCTTGCTTGTTTGCTTCCCATCCAAAGAAACAAGACTGAGTGCAGAAAATTCCATACTTTCACTTGATAATGCAGGACAGACTCTTTGCAACCCTCTGTTTCTCCATGAGAACATCACCACAGGGCTGGATTTAGGATGTATTTGACCAGTTGAGAATTCCAGAGAAGGTATTTCCATTAGTGTGATGCTCTAAGCCTCTCTGTACCTATCTTCATTTTGGGCCACATTCAGCACTGAAGCTGGAAAAGTCCATGACAAGTCAGAGACCCTGCCAAGTGATGGCCCTCCAAAGACATGCTGCCCTCAAAATGCTGCCTTCAGGATGAAATACAAGCTCTTAGACAGTTTCTGAAGGTATTCCAGGGAGGAGGATGCTGTGCCAGGTGGAGCATGTGGCACAGTACCTCCTCTTGGAGTGACTCCTGTGCTGATGCTGAGGTCACAGCGTGCTGCCTGGACTATTCACTATTTACCATCTAAGTTTACACTTTGAAAAGACAAGGAAGAGTGAGAGGGCAGAAGTCCCCCTAGATGAAGACAGACAACAGAAGAGAATTTAATTCAGGCAGCTCTTCCAACTTTGGAGGCTTTTGGAGCTGCACAGGCTGCTGCACGTCTGGAAACCCATATACTGTGAATTTCCACATGCTAATCTACACAGACACATCGTTTTTCTCTCTGGGGACAGACCAGAGAGCAGCCAGTGTCTCTTAGAGGCACCCTGCTGTGGTGGAAGAGGAATAAAGCATACATTAGCCTAGGTAGAATGGCTGTAGCTCTGCTCACTCTTCAGCAGTATGACAGAAACAAAAGATTTTTGATGTATAATAGACAAGCAGAACTCAACATCTGCAAAGTCAGTCAAATTCTTCTCATTTCTTGCAAGTAGGAGACAATCCATGCAGGGAATATACCTCTGCTTATGCTGTTGTTTTCAAATGTGCAAACCCAAAACACAAACAAGGACCAGCTCAGGCAAAATATGTAAGCAATCACAGCACTTCAGAGAACTTCATTTTCTGTCATCTACTGCCAGTTTACAGACTTTTCCTTTGAAAAGCAAATAGCACAGGGTGTTTCATGAAAATAGGAGCAATACTGGCAAGCAAAATAATCTCTGACTTCAGTGGATGCTGCTTGAAGCCTCACCTGGTGCTCAGTGTCAGTTCTGAGACTAGTGCAGTCTGGAAGAAAACAAGGTTAAGAAAGATGTGAAGACAACCCTCAAATGTCTAAAAAGACTGCTGTAAATAGGGAAAGAATAAATTGTTGTCAAGACCCACCAGGGAAAGGGCAAAGAATAATGGGTTGAAGTTGCAACAGAGAGAGTAACTAAGTGGCTGCTGGGGTGGCTGTGGGATCATCACTGCCACCCGTGCTTGTGAGCAGCATCAGCACACATTGCCCAGCAGCCATGGGACATTCCTCCTCAGAGTGGGAGTGGGAACCTCCCAGAGACCTTTTCCTGCTCCTGGCTTCAGTTTCACTGGCTAGGTGTGAAGCACAGAGCCTGAATTCAGTTGCAAATTTCTTTTGAAATACGTACGCCTGTAAGAATTTTATTATTCATAGATGGTGGTGAAGAGTGAGGATAAAATATGGAGTGTTCTCTGAGATGTCAGCTCCAAACCAAGTGTTAAACAGCAAAAAGAAGCTTTGTTCAGGACAGCACTTCAGTAATATTTTCTTTTATAATGCTAATGGTATTAAATTGTTTTGTTTGGATTTTAGTTTAAAATAACACTGAGAACTCAGAGTCCCTAGACAGTTCCTCTGCTGGGATCGAAATTGCATCCAGCTTAATGTGTAAAGTCCAGTCACTATACTATGAGAGGAGTTTGAAAGTGCTCCCCAGTATCTCTAATTCTACCCAAACTCATGCATACTGCACTGTTTGACATATAATTAGGCTTTTATGATGGCAGTAAATATTATATAGAATTAACCTGTTGTTCCAAGCATGAACTGCGTTTCTATATATTCCTATCTATCATGGTTTGGCTGTAACACTGCTAAAGCTGTTCCATCAGACTTTTGGTATCAGAGCTGAGGACATTCTGGAGGTGAAGGAGGCATTGTAGGGTAGCTGAGAGCATCTCAAAGCTTAGGATGGCTACATCCCTGCAGGAGCAGCAATTGCCCAAGCAAGCACTTGCTTAGCCACCAAGTTTCTCCAAGGACAGGAGCCAGACTCTGCTCTGACAAAAGCCAGCCTGCAGGACATTGAGAGGGTCACATTCCTGGCCGAGGACATTGGCCATATGGAAAGCAATAATCCTGAACTAGCAGAACAATACACATGTAGTCCATGCTTTTTACTTTTAGGAAGAGTTCTGTGCCTGCTAAACATCTGTGGCTATCCATTTTCTGAGTGAGGATTATATATTGCTGTAAAATAATTCCAGTTAGACGTTAGTCCCAAAGATCCACTTTTAACAAAATGCGGGGGTGTTTATATTAACACACACAGCAAAGACCTTTTAAAGGAAGAGACAGAAGTTTGGGATAGCAAAAGTATATTTTTTTGTGCCAAAAGGTCAGTTGTGGGGTTGCTAATTTGGAACAAAATTTCAGTACAGTATACGATTGAGGAAACACAGATTTATGGCATTAAGTATGGGCTTTCTGTTCTGAAAAGGTTTTGTAACATGTAAAAGAAAGATTCTCTCTAGGAAAATATCTGATCTGGGAAGACAGAGGAAAAAAATTCCACTGTTGTAGTGAGTTTATACACATGAATCAAGCTGAGCATATACTTAAGTCTTTTTCTCAGTCAGGACTCCTGGCCTTTTGATTTCTGTGAAGTACACACAAAGATATAAAGGCAAAGAAAAAGAAAAGTTACTCCAAAAAAGGATCTGTTATTATTTATATAAATTAATTATGTACTCCAATTAGGTTCATTAAGCGCCGATATAACTGAAGTCAAGGTAGTATTGCACTGGGATGAATTTGGTTTAACTGACCTAGAGAAAAAGCTTCTGAGTATGTGAGTCATTATTAGCACCTGACTGCATAAATATCTTTCCTTTTCCCTAAGAATAATAAGTATTTTGGTCCCATTTGTGGTTTCCTGTTTTGTAGACTCTCTATATTACATACATTCAGTAAAGCACAATACTTACTAATTTCATTTTATGTATTTGTTGTATATTTATGGAATTTTTTTTACTGGGTTTTTTCCACATTGAGTGGAATCTCCCATATATGTGTTTTTTCATGTTGTACATGAAGTGCATCTTCATTATCCATTATCGAACTGCAGCAAGAGTACTGAGACACTAGGATAGCAGAAGAAAAGAAATTAAGGGCATAAATGGTTGCATTTTTGGAGACCATGTGCAGTGGTTTGAAACTCCAATGCACCATGTTTCCTAGCAATAAGAAAACTTATGTTGCGGGAACATGTTTTCTTTTTTCTTAGCTCACAGATTAAAAGACTCAGTTCAGACTGAGCAATATTAAGTTATGCCCCTAGTGTTGATAGATTGCATAGAAATCCTGTCATTCAGGACTTCTGTTCACATCCTGTGGTTGTATTTTTTTCTAAATATTTAGTGGACTGCTAATTTCTCATGTTTTACTCATTTAGTTGCTTCACCAACCTTGTCTAGATGTGACTTTTGCAAAATTACATTCCAACTCCCCCAGTCTGGGGACCAACAGCCCATAACTTGCCCTGTCTACGCTCAAATTTCCCTGTATATGGCCTCTTTGAGGGCTTTGACTCCTTGCCCAGGATTTGTGGATCTGCAAAGCCTGGCTGCTCTGGGCAGGCTGCGGAGATGTCACAACTCTGGATGCGTCCACGGCTCTTGTGCAGACCACCAAAGGAGCACGTACACACGGAGCTCAGAGCACACTGCCCCACAGCACACGTGCTGAAATGGGGCTCTCTGCGTGCACTCAAAACCTCCTGGGCTCCACAGGCTCTGGGCTTAATGGAACATGTGCAGCAGGCCTGACTTTTCTCACAAACAGGTTATCTGTATTTCATGTGTGCAGTTGCTCTGAGGTATCCCAGATGCATCCATTTCCCTTCATTTGAATTATCTGGGCAGAAATCCTGGACAGAAATATGGGAATCCTGCCTCTAATACAAGCAGCACTAGGGGGAAGAGGAAATGAGTATGACACTACATTAGCATGCATTATATTTACATTAAATTGGCTGTTGTAATCTGACTTGAAGTCATTATTCTGTACTGGCTGGGCATCACTTTATGCATTATAATGTCATTTTAATTCTGCAGGTTATATCAGCTTGCTTTTTTTTCTCCACTTTCCAGCTGTGACACGTGTTTCAATTGGATTTTCATGCCATTCCCAGCTTTCCACCCCTCTAAAGTGAGAGATTATTGAACGTATACCCCCTTTCCAATTTCTAGGTGCCTATGCAAGGTAAAAAACAGCATGAACAGGAAACATTATTTGTACTTCCTTATTAATACTGTATCTCTGCTATCATTTGCCACCTCCTTTGTTACTGTAAGTGTTGTGGAGAATCTCATTAGTGGTCATGCTTTCTGGTTTCTGTTCTCTGTTTTAAATCTGTTTCTCATTTCCTGGATGTTAGTTTTTGCTTGAGGGTTGTTTTAATTTATGATATTGTCATTCTGGCTCCTATTTGTGGTGTGAGATGATGGTCTGTATGCATTTCTAACAGTTCTTGTAGCTTTTCACATTCATGTAATTCTTTCTTTCAAGTACTCCCAAGTTCATGTTATTTTGCATAATGTCATTGCTGTCTGGATAAAAATTATTGTACTTTAAGCATCAGTAAAGACACTGATCATCTGATTTAGAGTATTTTGAAGTTTGCATTTTAGATGGAATTTTTTGACACTGGGCTTTTTCCATGCTGGCAAATGAGCAATTAAACAGCTTCACAGATGTTACTGAGGGTCTTTCAAGAACATTTCATTGCAATCTACAGGGCAGTGCTTTTGCAGTGAGAGATCAGAACATTCAGGTTCAGCTCAGACAGAGGAAATAAATGGCTCTTCTCTATAGCATCAAGAAATATAATGTTTACCATAAAGAAAGAGAAATTATTTTAATAAATTGGTCCAAACCTTCTTTTTGTCTCTTGTTATTATAATTCAGTAGCAGGCATCATCCATTTAAAAAGGAGAACTGTGTATGAGGGCTGTCAATCTCTAATATTAACTAACCAAAAATTCCTCTTCCTAAACACAGAAGTGTCTTGAAGTCATGAGGTCTCATGAAATGTTGAGAGGGGGAAGAAATATTTCCTATTTGGCTTCCCTGATTTTGGGGCTTCTATTCACATGATCATGTTTCATTCCATAATCACATGGGATGACCATATACTCCAGTTTAATTATGTGAATACACAGATTAAAAAGCTCTGGATGTAAGAAGCCTCCACTATTTGTAAGACTTCAGTAATCTGGAAATACTGACAGGTCAGGTCTGTTTTTTGGGTTTTTTTTCATTTCTTCGTGGGTTTGAGAAAATTGTGTTTCTGTCCTGGTTTACAGAGTGAAGTTCATTAATTTAGTGTTTTCTAACACGTCTGCTTACCTTGACTGTTTTTTTAGGCAACACAAAATCTGTCAGAATTTGCATCCCAGAGGTATTTCCAAAGAGGGGTGTATGAAATCAGCAACTTCGGGTAACAATTCTGAAAGCATTATAAGTAAAATCCAAAACTTGTCTCATGAGCAATCTGAAGAGATGGAGATTGGTACAAAGAGCGCTCTTTTAAGGTTGATGTCTGAGATCATGCAATATACGTATTTAAGTAAGTTTGATATGACCTGAGCTTTGATGATGTTCAGATGAGGTAAAGTTAGGTTTAATCAATTCTTCTGAACATTGTGCTACTTTTTACTTGGGCCTTTAAGCACTTTTGCTGAGAAATATTACTTCCTTTGATTGGTCCAGAAAGCAGATAGATTTTCCAGTGTTGTTTTGGCCCTGTGAGCATTAATAAGATAATCTTGCATTGGTTTTGGATTTTAGGCTTTATATAGTTATTAAATATTTCCTCCATGTTGATGTTTATTTCTGTTTTTCCTAATTTTTTCTCAGGACCGGTATTTTCCAGCTTAAAGAACTAATCCACTGTTTATCTGCTTTGTTCTGATATTCTGTTCCTTTCACCTGAGTCTGAAAAAAATATTTTGCTCCTTTATGATGTCTGAGGCAAACATGGGGCCAGAGGGAATACAAGAGGTATTCCCCCTTATCCCTTCTCTTTCAGGGCAGAAATTTGAATCTGGCAATCAGAAGTTGCCAAAGGAAAAGCTGCCAGAAATTTTAATATGAGTAAGATGAAATTATGTAACCACTAATCTTCTCAGAAGAGGAAGTTGTGTGTGATCTTGTGTTTGTTTGGGCTTTTTTCCCCTGGAGTTTGCTCCCCTATCTTTAACACAAAATAAGCAAATAAAATCTTTCGACAGAATGCCAGCATGGGAAGTATCATCCTGATTGTTTAAAAATTGATAGTTGTAAACAGCTGGCAATGAGCAATGTCTGGTTTCCTTGGCAATAGTGGAAGAAACTGTTCAGCATATAAACTAGGCATTTATCTATTGTAGAGGAGCCGATGAAG
Organism: Monarcha castaneiventris obscurior; assembly: GCA_026261815.1. NCBI lineage: Eukaryota > Metazoa > Chordata > Aves > Passeriformes > Monarchidae > Monarcha > Monarcha castaneiventris. The sequence continues at coordinate 11,528,259 of JAMPIT010000575.1, forward strand.
ATGCTGGGTGGAATCATGGTCTCCCTGATACCAGAGGAAATTGGATACTGAAACATGGTTCCATTCTCTATTGAGATAAGTTACTACCTGATACATAAATGTTGGGTTTAGAAACTGAAGTGACTAATTAAAAACCTGGTGTCAGAGGTATCTAAGGAGACAGTCACAGATGAACAATGAACAAGTGTCAACATGTTAGAATCAAAAATCTAAACATTTTAGATCAAGCAAGCCTAGGCTAGGTTGACAGATCATTGTAGCTAGGAAGCTCCTCCAACAAAACCTGTCAAGTTCAATTTTGTTAATAAATTATTTTACACCAAAGTAATCTACAAAACGTTGAGAACTCAGTCTTCTTTTGATTTCAGTGGTCACTGGCTTTGGGCATTTCACATACTCAGGCCAATGTAATCCAATTAAGTAATCCTTTATTTGCATTATTTGATAATTTCATAAATGAGGAGGAGATGGGACAATATTACAAGTTATGAAACCCGTGGGAATACAACTGCAAAGGCATGAAGTTTTTTAATTAAAAAGGAGGAAAAAAAATGGGACTCCACTGCTGACACTCTCTTTTTGGACTTGCACAGCTAAGAAAATTTGCTTCATGGGATGGCAGACCATAGTGAACGCTGCTAATGGGAAATCCTGGAAACCTTCAATGCTGGAGTTGTCTGCAGAGTTACTTGGACAGTCTGACAGCAGGCACTCAGCACAGAAAGGACAAATTTATTCCAGAAGTCACGAAAGGCTTCTCAGGGAATAACGGAGTTACTGACCAAAGAAAATATTCACTTCAGAGGAGCTCTTCAGAGGGTTTTTTCTCCTCCTGGCTTGAAATGTTTTATTGCAGGTATCTGGCAATTCTGCTGTAATGACAGTGATACAGTGCTGAAATGAAAAAAAAAAAAACATTAAAAAGATGACAGCCTAAAAACTTGAGTGGGACCATGAGCTACAAAGCAGTTAGAAGGGAAGAAATAATACCAAGAAAGATTATTTTCAAAGTCCATTAAAAATTCTGATATTAAACTGTTGGCAAGAGAATTCAGATTCGTTTCTGCTGTGGATACTCTCAAAGAACAGAGTCTGACCTCTCCTTTTTTTTTTTTTTTTTGGAACTACTGAGCATTTTCTTCTCCTGCTGACTTTAAATAGAAGCCTTGGGGACTCCATGCTGTTAAGAATGAGGCCTGTGATCATTAGCTGAAGGACCTGATCATAAAAGGGATTCTTATCTGAGTCCTAGGGCCTCTTTGCATGGGGCTTTTCTTGGAAAAGAAAGAAAATAGATGAGAAAAGAGACAGCCCAGATGCTAAATTTTTACTACTTCATCAGTCTCTCACTGGACCTGATGGTTTCCATGACCATCGTTCTGATCTCTTCTTTCCAGCCTTTCTCTTATCTCCACCACCTGAGATATATTCTGTATCTGACTTTTTGTTCTCTCCCTCACTTTCTTGTCTTTCTTACCAGTCTTCTCCCTTGCATTTCACTTAATATTTCTCTGATAATTATTCTGCTTCTTCCCTATCCATTTCTGCCCTTCTGCCAAGATTAAAAGAGGGGGAAATGCCTATGAATACCTCATGTACCTTGGGAACTACAATTATATTTGCTTTAATTCATTGCTAGCTGTTCTGGACAAAGGGACAGGCAGAATCCAACCTTACATCCATGGGGTTAACATGGATTGGTGTCCTGCTGGAGAGGGACACATCCAGCTAGTTGTTTGCATCCTGCCTTGCACAAAGACAGTCACACACACAGCTGGTTGTTTACTAGGTCCTATCACAACAACCATAGCTAATACCATGGTGAATCAGTTGGCCATAAATTTTTGGCTTCTGTAGCCTGCAAAGATGAGCGCATTCAAAATTCACTAAATGAATTATTACATTGGTCCATGATTACTTTGAATTTGTAATTTCTTTCTAAGACATGAAGATTTAAATAATCCATTTAGTCACTGTTGTTCCATATTAATTCAGTGTTTGGTTAGACTCTGGGCAGGCTACAACGTTAGGGTCATTTTAACTCCTGTTTTCATTAACCATTATTATATCTGCTCCTGAAGTGTATGCAAATGAAGGGTAGTATGAATTTGTCAGAATTATTGTAACTTCATTCCATTTGTCAGGCATAGCGGGCTCCTCTCTAGTTCATTGTTTTGGGAAGGCTGTTCTGCACTTGTCTCTTTAATTTCATTTTGCATGCAGGGTTGGTGGTTTCTGCACTGTAGCCCGTGCTTCCCATGGGGGTTTTGTTTGCTCATGGAATTACCCCTGATGATAACACCACACTTCAGGCCTGCCTGGGTATTCCTTTGTGTCATTGTGCACTACCCATGCATGTATCCCTGCATTGCTACATCCCTTTAGGAAAATAGTATTATTTATTACCACAATAACTGAAATTCACTGTGCAAGTTGAGGGGCAGAAAACGTTCTCTCTCTCCAGAGAATGCCAGTCTGCACAGAAAGCCGTTGATATAGAATCAAGAAAATCTCAATGGATTATTTTTTTACATAAATACATGATAAAGAGAAAAATTAATTAGGGCAGCACAGTTGTTCCTTGTAGCTACATAAAAATACTAGAAATAACTAAGCACTATTTTGTGTTTTGTTGAACACACAGAAATTTTTATCTGGCTTACTGATTAATAGGCTCCAGAGAAGCTGATGGTAGCACAATGACACTTGGTCTGTAATGATAGTTTATGTGCTTCCCCCAGCTCTTCCTCACTGCTGGGTTGATTGAATAGAAGAAAAACAACAGATTTTACCCTGGTTGTAGTGTTCCAAGTACTTTTCCTTCTCCTTTCCTTCTCCATGTCCTGACAAAAAATAGTAAGTCAACACTAAGGCAAAGAGGTCATTGTGGTGGAAAAAATGTCAATGCACTTGACTTCTTGTTGACAGACCTCAAATGCTCTATTTTTCTTTCAGGTCTTTACAGTCATTAACTTCACTGGTGTTTCTCCTAATTTCTTTATACAGATATATGTTAAAACAGAGTGATACATTTCTCTATATACTTGCCCCAAAATGTAGGGAAAGAGAAGTAAAAAGCCCTAATCCATAAGCTTTTGATAGAAAAGGAGAACAGCACGAGTGAGTTTGAAGAAAGGTATCAAAGCAGCTGGGAAAGCAGCAAGGAAGGCAGGCAAGAACACCTTTGCTGGCTGGGGATTTCCTTCACTTCCTAGTCTATTCTGTGATGGAGGACTTCTGCTGCCTGGGCAGGCAGGCACTGTACCCGAGTGCAGCAAGGGAAGAGTGGGTCTTCCCTCTATCCACAGTCTCTTCAGGGATCCAGATCCCATCAGGACTCTTCTGGTATACTCCACAAAAAGGTTGGCCTTTTTTTTCCCCTCAAGATTATTTGAAAATTCTACTGCATGGGTTGACAAATTTTCACATAAATTATGCAGCAAGTGACTTACAGTTGTTATTACTAAAATTCAGAGACCCAAACAAACTTGTTCATTTTGCTTTAAGATAATCAAGTTTTAAACAGTCAGTGCTTTATAAGCCCATAATGGACCAGGTCAAAAAACTTTATGCACTTAACAAAATCAAAGGAATTCTACTGCAGTTTTCCATTAAGGTTTTATTTATCTACTGTTTCCAACTTCAGAGTGTCATGCATTAAGAGTTTTCCATAAGAAGAAACTATTTCCTGCTGGAGTGCAGTATGGTTGAAAGTTTTATCATCCAGTCTGAAAATGTTCATACAAGAAATTCCATTTTGAAGCAAATTGGAAGTCTACATTTGTTGTTGTTTGGTGTGCTTATTATCAATATCATAGGTAGTGTAACAGAGATTCACTTTCAATCTCATAGGGTGCCAGACTGAAACCTAATGGGGTGGTTTTGGTTTTGTTTGGTTCCTTTATTTGTCAGTACAGAGTATGGATTTCTTAATCTAAAAATGGAGCAAATAGCAGGTAACACTATTACCACTTTCTTCAGCAGTTCACACATACTTTTTAGCTTGACTGACAATATCTTTGAACAAAGAGTTTAAAATATCTGAAGAACAGATTTTCAGCTTCTAGTGATACTCAGTGATATTTGTTTTTTTAAAAAATTGTTCCTCTCATACTTTCATTGTTGATTGAATGGAAGATTTTTTTTCTTAGAAAGGAAAGCAACAACACAAACACTGTAAAAAGCTTCCCAGTTTTGTGCACGTTAATTTCATTCCAACCATTTCATTTCCAAGCTTCCTACAGGCTAAAGGGAAGGGAAAAAATGGTCTTGCAATACAGACAAATGTTAGCAAATGGAGGCTATTCCAGTGAAAAACAGCATTAACTTCACCTAACTTTAGGCATGTAGAAATGCTTTGGGTGGGTGGGTAGCAAAGAAAGAGCATCTCCTGGATAATTCTTTAGAGCAGTTCAAGAGCAGCTTGTCCTGAGGACTTGGTGTGCTCCTTTTAGAATGGGGAGGAGGTTTTGGACTAGCCTGAGTCTAAACAAGAACCCTTTGGTGTTGGGTGCTTTAGATGCACACCTGGAAGGCAGGTTCCAGCTCTCCCTCATCGGGTGGCTCTGCCCATGGCTGCTCCACAAGGTCCACCAAAGGTGAGCAAAGTTTCTCAAGGGCCTCCCTAACATTGTGCTAATGTGGGGTGAATTTCCCCACGTTATTGCTGCTGGAATTTTAAAATGGAATTGCTGCTTCCATTTTAAAATATTTCTAGGAATGTATCTTGACGTCAAAGTTTTAGATAGTTCAAATTAGGTGTGAAATGAATCTCTGAAGTATAAAAGCCATTCTCAAATATCATTGATTCTGAAGCTTGTCTTCTGTGCAAGAATGTCTTGAACCTACAGAGCTTCAGAAGTACTCATTTCTCCCTCTCTGAGTTTCAGAACCACATAAATTGTAGATTGTCAAATGAATAGCAAAGGGTCGCATCCAGCAGCCAAATCATCTGCCAAAAATGTTAACTGAGCCCTGCAATGAGCTCTAAAATTATTGGTTCTATCCTAGGGCACAGGGACAGGAGAGGAAAAGCAGACCCTCTCATTCTCACTGAGGGTACAAATCCTGAAAGAAGCCTTGGGGAAATTTTCATTTTCTCTGAGCTTAAAAATAAAGAAAGACAATATAATAACTGATGAACAAGACTCAATGTTCAAAGTTCAGCCCTCACTGTGTATACCTGCAGTTTTCAGATCAGCAGAGGACCTAATTTTTCTTTTGTGCAACAAGTAGCTAGGTTATTTCAATTTTATCATTCTCATTGTGGGTTTTTTGATTTTACCCTATTTCCCCATTGAATATGAGACATAAAAATTACTTCTAAATATAATCAAGATGAATTGTCTCTTACCAACGAGTGAGGTGAGCTATTTATGCTAAATGTTCTTTTTGTAACCTTTCGCCTCTAAGAAATCCTAGTCTGAAAGGTGGAAAAGCTCTATACAGCTCTATACAGCTCTGTACAGGTTTTGCTTCACCTTCTTCATTCTTTTGAGTATTTTCCTCTCTCCATTTCTCTTCTTTCCAGTGCTGCAACATTTTTAATGCATCCAAAACAGCAAGGCTTCTCAGGCCAAGAAATGCACTTAATGCAAAAAGCAAAACAAAATAGTGAAGGAAGTGTTCTAAAAATTAACCTCCCATGTGCTGCTCAGTAGAGTGAAAGTTTTGGGAGTTAAAGCATGGCTTATGTACTTAAAGCAAATTTAAGATCCTAATCCCTGAATTATAAAACCACTGTATTTTAAAAATACAGGGGATATAAAAAGCAGGAGCCTGTGGGACCATATATACAACTAAAGCAAATCATGAATATATTTTGCAGAATTAGGATATAAAACTTTTTTTTCACTTATATAAACACAAAGTCTGAGGATTCATTGCCTTCTCTTGCTTTCACATTCAGTTGCATTTAATTTCATGTTAAAGGTGATGCACTTGGTATTTACAGACTAAACCAAGAATTTGTCCCCATCCTTTTTCAGTTCCATTTAACTTTCTTGATACTCACTGCACAGACTGACATCATGCATGCAAAGTCTTAGAAAAGCTATTTTGACAGGTTTCCTAATAGGCTCTAATTTGAAAATGTGGGTTTGTCATGGAAAATAAGCTCTAGAAACTAAAACAGGGCTTGATGAGCACCTGTAACTGAAACCCAGCTGATTCAGTGTTTCAGTTGTGAGGATTATACTTAAACCTACATCTTCTGACTTCCCATGTCAAGTTCTGTTCAAGTCAATTCTGTGCCTGTCCTACTTGCTGAATAAATGCTTACAATCTTAAACATAGTGATCATGTTTGCACACCCTCTTTTTTTTTACTTCAGAGTGACATTCATCCAAAGTATTTTAAAATCCATTTTGAAGAACACTGAGCGTTTTCAGATCACATACTAAACACTGCAAGGAACTGGTTGTTCACCTTCAAAGACAAGTATGCAGAGATATTTGCTTGAGAGAAACTGTTCAGAGGTAGTCTGAGAGGAAAAAATGCCTTCTGCTTGTTCTTTTTAGGAAAAGGGAAGAAGTAAGATATTCCCAATGTAGTTTCCTGTGAGAAAGGAAGAAAATCCTTCAAATCTGTGTCCTCTCTTCATTTTCCCTTTATAAGAATTTGTTTTACTTTTGCAAGTATATCTCTACGAATCAGATTGTTCTCTTTAATATAAGATGAGTTGAATTAAATCCAAGATTTTAACAAAAACTTTATTCACTGTTAAAAGTTCAACCCTTTCTCACAGATTTTTTTCCTAGCTTTTTAGTAAAGGCCTTTTTCCTTGTCCAAACATCCACTGGAACTTTGAGTGTGTCTCTGTCCAGACAATGAATATTCACAAATCAGCAATAACTCATCTTTACTGAGCTTTGAAATTTTGTATGCCATGCAATTTTCTTTTTATATGGAATTTTCCACTGTAACACAAATGCAGGTTTACTTTCTAGGATAACTTTCTGTCACTAATGTTCCTGTCAGTTATCATGCAGATTTATCAAAACTGTAGGTTTCTGAAAATCTTTGCTTTCTTGATGCTTGGAATTTCTCTGATGTCAAAATGACTGCAGCAACTGCACTGTATGAGCTTCCAAAGTCACCTTCCCCTTTTGTGCATTGGCTCTGACAGATTTGGACCTCAAGAATGTGAAATTGTCCATGTTACTAGAAGGCAGTAAGATAAAAACTTGCAGGTTTTATGTGAGCACAAAAAAGTTTTTGTAGAACTGGTATATATAATTTTTTTTAATGAGGAACAAAATTTTGTGATACCAGTGGTGACAGAAGACAAAATTTTAAAGCAAATATATTGCCAGTTCAATCCCCTTTGACCCATATTATTCAGCAGTATCACTGAATGTTAATTTTGAACAGTAACATTAACTGCCTTGTTGCATCAATGCCAGAATTATTTTTAGATTAATGAGAGATGGTTTGAATTAGAGAAACTGGATCTAGAATGGACTTTAATAAGCAAAAATGTTGGTGGGTTTAGCCAGGATTTTGGTTTGGACTGCTAGAGAGAAAGGACATTTGTGATCCTGTTATAAATGTCCTGATTTACTTTCCCAGATGCTGAAGAAGATGCATTTGGAGCCAAAACCAGTTCAGTGTCCTGGAGAAGCTGCTGCTGGGGGCCTGGGTCTGCCTTCACTCATTATACCACTGACCTCTCATGAGACCCCTCATGATAATATCATTAACATGAGGGGTCTCATGAGAGGTCAGTGGCACTCAGGACTCCCCAGGCAACTCTTATTTTGCTCCAACTTTACTTTCTCTTACTCAGGGAATGGGTCTCTCCTCGGAGGAAGGCAGGACTATGGAACTTTGCAGCTCTTCATTCCCCAGGTGTCTATGGTCCAAAAAACTCTTTGCAGGGCACATGGTGCCAGCAGCCTGGGTCAGTGTAATACCGTGATTCAGGGGCAGCAAGCCTTGAGGGGTGAGGCAAAGAAACTGTGATTACTGAGAGAAAACCAACTTTGAAGGCTTCTCCTCAGTTTTCAGAAACAGAAGAGACTTCAGAAGCAATGAAAAAGTACACTGCTGGAAAAAAATCACATAAAACCTGAAACACAAAAGCTCATTTTAAAAGGCTTTTTGTATTTTACAGAACAATTTGCATTAAAATATCTCCTCCTTAAAAAGAAAGAAAAAACCAGTTATTTGAGTATTTTTAACCTGCTTTTCAATCTGTTATTCTCAGTCCCTTTAATTCTGGTGATCTCAGCAAATAGGCATTCACTGTGCTCCATCCACATATTTTTTATTCAGTTTTTATTTCCTACCCCCTCAGATTAACTAGTGGAATGGATAATATAAACATCCCCTGAATACTTCAGTAACAGATTAATTCAACACACACACCCACACACACACACCCACGGGCAGGTTGCACTAATTTCCCAACTCCTAGAAAAAGTTATTGCAGAACTGTTCAATTTTTGGCTTGTCACCAATGAAGATGAATTGCCCCTGTGCCCCTTTGTCTCACAGCGTTACAAGCCAGACCTGTACAATTCAGGGGTTTTCTCTGGAGAAGTTGCTAAGAGATTTCTCCCTTATGAATCAGGTTTCATTTGGACTTTTATAATAGCCAGTGATTTGAATTCTCTCCCCTACAGCTTCTTCTGAGAAGACTAATCAATAGAGTGAAATGATTTATTTGTAGCACGATGGTTATACTTGAGGTTTATTCTTGCTTACACATCTGCATGCTGGGGATGATTACAAGACGGACACAGTAAAATCTTTAAATGTAAAAAAGCACTAGCATTTCATTTAAGATGGTTACATAGCAAAAATGCAGGTTTTAAAGGCCTTAATATCTCCGTTTGGTTTGTAACATTAAAAATAGCTATATCACATTCTCTTCCTTTGGTTCATGATCCGGTCGGTTGCTAAGAAACCCTTCCTCAGGTGGCTTTGAACTTCCTCAGCATTTTCATCTGTAGCTATACAACCTTGTCGAGCCATAGGATCCTGCTGCCGCCTTGCTGGAATTTACATTCCTTGCTGGAAATGGTGCAGCCATTGTGCCAACAAGCAGCTAATTCATTGGTGTGTCAAAGCATTATGCTTTCCTCTTCAATATTTCTTGTCTCGTGGTTTTTAAGTGTATCATTTAAGGTTCTATGTAGTGAAAAATTGTGCACAAGACAGAGCCAGTCACGAAATACTCCGATCTGTTCTGGACCCTCCCTTTTTGTGGCTTGGGCCTGTGCCGTAAACAAATGAGACTCTTCACATCCCCAACCGTGCACCTTCCATGGAGCTATCGGAGACTCCAGCATGACAGTCTATTTTCTTGCTGTAAATCAAAATGTTTGGAGGGGGTTTCTCCTTCCTTTTTTTGGTGTTTCAAATAATGCAGGTTTCAGGATAGTGGCAGTGACACAAAGAGCAGCCAGACTGTCGGAGGGAATGGTTTCTTTTAAATATCATTCCACAGTATTCAAGTGCACTATGTTCAGACTGGTAGCTGTTGATTGACAGCCTCAGAAATAGGTTATGCTGAACACTGCGTCCTTAACTGCACATGGAATACTATATAAAGTAACCTACATACACACCCATGTGCATTTAGGTGAATGTATAGTAGGTTTATTTTTTCAGAAAGCATATTCATTGCGTGTGTAATGCCATCATTGCTTTAATCATTGCTTTTTTATCAATTTTAACATCTGATAAACATTGTAAAGTTCAGCACTTATTGAATTAGAAATAACTCTGAGGGAATATTTATGAATTGTCAAGTTAGAGTTTGTTTTTCAAATTAGTGAACTTCAAATCAGTTCCAAAAGAAAGCAGTCATGAAGGAAAAGCTTTCCACTAGGAAAAATTAAGTCAGCCAGCAACTGGAGGATAAATTAATAGGAAAAACAAATCTGACCATATATTATGAAATAGCCTTATTAACTCTGTTTGTGTTCTGAGATGTTCCTTTTTCCTTCTCCATTTTCCCAATAAATGTCTTTTCTTCTAGCATTTTATACTTTAATATGGATGTATGTTTGTATTGCCGTATTTCTGGAAGGATCATATGCTCATCTAAACCTATTTGAATCTGAGGATTAGCATTTGCATATCTTGTGTTTGTTGATATTGGGTCGTACCCTCAACAGGTGGAAAATGCCATGTCTTCTTTGACTTCAAGGGAACTGTGCCAGGTGATGACTTTTTCTCCATTGTTTCATTTCACCTGGGTTTTGAGTACTTCCAAAATACATACCAATCTGTGAACATGGTCTTCAAAATTACAAACAAAAGTATTAATATTTTTCAAAAAAATGTAGATTTCTGTCTAAGCCAAAGATATCCCAAAACTGTAAGCCCTAATACTCTCTGCTCCTGCAAACTATAAGTTATACAACTTTGTTGTGCTGCGTGTCAGCTCTTTGTCTGAAAGGTTAAGGCAGGCTTTAAAATGTGCTTAGCTTGCCATATTGTGTTTTTATTTTCAGAGAGCTAATGTGGATAAAGAAAAGAAACCAAAGCGTAGAACAAAGTTAGCTTGGATTTCCTGTGACCTTGGGGTATTTGGTGAAAATGTCTTTGATTTAGAATTGAATAACAGACAAATAATTTGGGGTTGATCTAATAGTTATAATTAATACTAGGGAAAGGTCAAAACGTTATGAAATGTAGCCGTTAAGGTCTCATTTTCTTCATTTGCAGAAAAAAACTGTTGCCAAAGGTAATTCAGTATCTACAAACATTCAAACTAAAAGATGTCTGAAGTTTTAAAACTGAGATTTCCTCTTTGCTGAATAGCTAAACAATATTATTTAAAGGATGGAAAAATGGCTTAATCTGAGCAGTGGGTTGAGGCATTGACTTCAGCCAGAAGAGCTATATCTGCAACCAAACTTTGCAAGAGATTTCTGGATATTGTGGCTCAGCTAATTATTTAGACTTCTCTCATGAAAGTTAAATCTAAATGAGTGTTGTCCCAAAGCTTTTGAGAGCATGAAAAAGATGGAAGTGGAGCAGAATCTGACTCAGCTTTTTGTATTTTCTCTACCAATCAAGCATTTTGATAGAGTCAACAGTTCCTCTGTGGTATTTTGTAGAGGTTTTCTATTAAAAGAAAAACATTTAGCAAATACTTTGCTTCTTTAGCAGGGAGGAAATGTTTTACTGTACTCTCCAGCTATTGCTTCTCTTTTGCTGAAGTATGTGCTAACATTATACTCTGCTTGATTATCTATTCACCATTTCTCAATAGGATTTTCTATCTAAGACACAAACGCAGTTGAGGCAGGAACACACATCAGGAGATGACCTGGTCCAGCTCCCTGCTCAGAGCAGGGTCAGCCAGACTAGGTTGCTTGGGGATATGTCAAGTTCTGAGTAATTCCAGTAGTGGAGACTCCACAGGTCCTCTGGGCAACCTCTGCCAGTGTTTGACCACCCCTGAGCTGGGTCTGGCTGGGATGAAGTTAACTTTCCCATAGCAACCCTTACGGTGCTGGGCTTTGCACTGGCAGCCAGAAAGGTGTTGAGAACCTGCCAGAGTTTGGGTACCATTGGGCAGTGCTCCCACAGCATCAACGCCATCAGACATTGCCTGCTGATGGGAAGCAGAGAATGAATCTTTTGTTTGCCTTTGCTTCTGTGTGTGGCCTTTGCTTTTACTCCATTAAACTGCCATTCACTTGACTGACAAGTTCTTTTTCATGTGATTTTCTTCCCCCCATCCTGCTGAGGAGGGAAATGACAGAGTGAATTGGTGGGCACCTGACATCCAGCCAAGGTCAAGCCACTACACACCCTCTCTGTAAAAGTGTTTTCTTTAGTTTCCTGTATTTCAATTTGTTCCAATTGCCTCTTCTCTAGGGAGCTTATTGACAGGGCAGTATTCTGGCTCCATCTTCTTTACATTCCTCGTTAGTTATTTATACACATTGATAAAATTCCCCTGAGCCTTCTCTGCTCCAGGCTGGAGAGTCCCAGCTCTGTCTATATTCATTTTGACTCTTCCCAGTTACATTCTTGACTTTCATGTCTAGAAATGGCTTCCAGTATTGTTTGCCCCATCACTTTCCCAAGAATCAAGAGGAGGCTGACCTCCTCTGTCTGTAGTTCTCTGGATTCTCCACCCGGCTCTTCTTGAAAATAGGGGTGACATTTTGTTTGTCCAGTCCTCAGGAAATTCCCCCAGTTGCCACAACCTTTCACAGACATTTGGCAGGGCAAATTTTACCTGTTGAGACTGGGGTGAGCACACTGATCTTGCCAGTTTGTAATTCAGCCTTCTTCATGGCCCCTGTCATACCTTTTCCTGCCCCATTCAGCAGCAAGTCCACAGTCTCCCTGTCTTCCTTTTGATGATGAAGTATCCGGGGGAGTCCTTCTTGTTGACATTCACATTCCTTGCCAAGATCCAGTCCAGGTGGATTGTGACTTTGCTAAACCCTGTCAAGGTTAGACAGTGTCTCTGTATTCCTCCCAGGTCACCTGACCTTGTTTCTACCTTAATCCTTCCTTTTTCCATTTGGGTTTTGTCAGCAGCTCCTTGTTCATCCAAACAGACCTCCTGCCAATTTGGCTTGGCTTTCTCCTGCATGTGCAGATGGACCACTCTTGAGCTTGGAGAAGGTGGTACTTGGAAATCAACAACATCTTCTCCATCCCTCCATACCCCATGGCATTCTTCAAAGTCAGCCCCAGAGTCTGGCCTCCTGAGGTCTGCAGTACTAAGTTTTGCCATTCTCCCTCCTCTCAGGATCCCGAACTCGGGAATCTCACGGTCACTGCAGCTGACGTTGACTCTATGAGAAACCACCACCCTCTGGTTTATTAGGTAGGAAAGTAAGACACAAATCTGACCTATTTCTATGACAGAATATGTTTAAGTTTTTTGAAAATAACTGTGATGGGGTGTTTGGTCTTTTAAAAGCATGAGAATTCATCCTTTGGGGCCAATGTTACAGTGCTTCTGGAATTTGTTTTTTATAAATTATTTCAGGGCAGGAGGTGAGAGCAAATGGGGAGGAAATGGTTTCAGAGAAGTCGTAGGGGAGCCATAAGAAATCTGTGTGTGAAGGCCAAACCACAGACCAGGTCCTGGGTGGGCCAGCTCTCTTCTCTCCATGGTCCTCACAGGGAAGAAATCATCCCAGTTACAGGTAGTTCCCACCCATTCTCCCACTTAGTTCACAAAAAGCAGATTCCCAAGGAGTGTAACAGGAGAGCACAGGATTAGGACATGACAAATAGGAAAACAGTGGCCTCTGCAGTCTTGCCTTTTCCCAGACTGAGGTCAAGTAAGACGCAGCCACTGACAAGCCTATACAAAACTTTCTGTTCTTTTATTTCAATTTTTAGCAACTTAGAGACAGAACCATCTGAGGAATATCTGAACTAATTGGAGATTTGGTTATAGCAGGAGTGCTCTTCTGACAAGATGAACAGAGACCTGCAGGAAAGGTGCAGTTTACTTTCTATTTAAGTGCTATTGAAAAGTCTCGTTATAGTTAGTAGTACTTGGAGTACTGCAATAATTCATTTGTGGATGTAAGAATTTATGTTAAAAGTCTTACTTGGTTTTGGTTTATGTAGCAGGTTCTTTATAACACATTAACAAGTAATTTTCCACTTGGAATAAAAGTTATATTTCAAATCAGAACGCTATTCTTGAGAACAGAAAGCAAAATTTTAAGTGGGGCATATAAAAATGATGCTAAAACTAACACTATTGATGCAGAAAAAAATACTAGGGGATTTTGCAAGGAGATTTTGCAAAGAGATAGGTCCATGAACAACTTTTTCTGTTTTGTTTTTATAACACTCTGGACAAAAACATCAAAAAGTGCTGGAAAAGCCTTGTAAAATAATTTATACCATTCCTCAAACTCCTGCCAGTGCATTCTCCACTGTCTTGTCAAAGCTTAACTGCATATGACTCAAACAATGGGTTTCCACCACTTCTCTTGGGAGATATTTCTACACTATAATAGACCACGTTGTTAGGAAATTTTTAGACTGACTGTTCCTTCAGTCAGTCTTAATCCATTAATTTTACTGACGTGCTACTGGGTCACCATAACCAGCACATCCTTCTTGCTGGTTTTCTAGTCTTCAGTTATTTGTAGGTGACCAGAGCACACTCTCTTTCCTTCTCGTCATCACTCAGCTTAGGTAGCACACCAGGGTTTAGAACATTTCTTTTTTCACTACTTTTACAGGATAGTTTCTGCAGTTATTTTCGTTGCTTTTTCAGTTTATTGACTTTCTTTGATATTCTGGTTCTTTTCCTTCCCATTTCTGATCTTGTGTCATTTCACCTGGAAGGAACTAGCATCAGATTTGAGTTACAGCAATGAGTATTTCAGTCAACTTTTCTCCTTCCTGCTGAAGGAGATTGCTAAGACATTTTTATAATATTTCTTGAAAGACTGAGACAGGTTGGCATTTTGTTTGCAAAATATTCTACGCTGTTGGCAGAAATAAGGGTTATTATTAAAAATAAAATGTCATTTATTATTTTACATTTCATGATATCACATTTCAAATGCCTTTATTTTTCTGTTGCAGGAGACATTAAAACTATGAATAAAACCTTCTTTTTACCTGGAACTAAAATGCTGTCTCCTCACTTAATTATTTGTTCATGGTGTGCAGCCAATCCCACATGGGGACCCTTCCATGGTCTTTGTCAGGACATGAGAGATAAGAAGAGACCATATTAATTCAGCAATAATTTGTTTATTTTCTGTTTTACAATGTGCTTCACTCTCAAGTGACACATGCAGAGATCTGTTCCTTGAAGAATGGCTCAAGTTTTCTCAGACGTCTGTTTGTCCAAAGGTCATGTTCCAAAAATTAATCCAGCTGGGTTCAGGATTCAGTAACCAATTTAACCAGTGTAGAAGAATGGGCATGACTTACACTTTCATATAGTTTTTTCATTCATCCCTTATAAATCATGCAAATGTGGTAACTACTAATGAATCTGTCCTTTCACTTTGCTTTCAGTCACCATCCACTGCAACTCTCATATGAAAAACATTGTGTTCCTTTATAAGAAGCTGTGAAAAGCTACCCTGATTTTAAACTAAAAATATGTTTGATTTTGGAGTTCTTATGTGTAAAATGTAATAACAACTCGGATGTCATTCATATAAAAATGCCCAATGGATCATGTAATTTCATGTGTAGCTAATTATTTACTGAATTAACAAATGTGAGTTTTTGCTTTCAGTGGAGAGAAATATGGAAAGACAAAGCCTTTTTTTCTGCATATGGGTTAATCAAATTGCCTAGTAAAAGATGTCCTGTCTACAGCAGGTGAGTTGAAACTAGATGATTTTTAAAGTCCCTTCCAACCTGGCAATTGTATGATCCTGTGAAGTGGACACTCTCTAATGCTTACATGGCTTTTTTTTCTTTTTCTTTTTTTAAAAATTTCTTTCTTTTTTGTTTTCTAGTGTAAAAGGCTGCACCGAAAAGAGAGGAACCAAGCAAAGGAGAAGCAGTGACATGACACTTCTTAGCAAAATGCAAAGAAATAACTCTTGAATGAGGGCATTTGGGTGGAGAATGAGATCAGTTCTGTCTCAGGTAATACATGAAAACTTTGCCATGTGGTGATCACTGGCAAAGCTCAAGAGTCATTGAGAAGGAAAACCTTCTCAGTTCTCTGATTTATGAACTATGCCTTGCAATCCACAGAGACAATGCTTTCCATACACTGGGCTTCCCTTTTGCTTCTGACTACTACCTGTCCTTTCATCAGTGTGTTCACAAGGATACAGCTGCAGGCTCAGAGCCCTGACTGTAAGATTTCTGGGCAATGTCCTTGCCTCTTGTTTAATTACAGTATTAAGCACACATACATTTCTTTATAAACAGGAAAAAAATGTTGAGAATCCTTAATCAGAACTGCTAACCACAGCTTTTTAAGTGTGTTTATACAGAAATGCTAGGCCACTTTCCACAGTAATTTAAAATTCTTGCACCCTCGCTAGTTTCAACAGAAAAAGTCAAGAGTAGGGTAAGAATAAAACAGGTTGGAATTTGTCTCCAGAGAAAAAAATCCAGGTCTGGCATTTAAAGATACGCTAAAAAACACTTGCTCAGTTAAGACTGACAAACTTCCTGAAGATTTACACTGTAAAATTTACAAAGAGGAGGAGATGCTAGAAACATAAGCAGTTTTTCACAGCTGTCAGTCTCGAAAGCAATATCACTGACACAGCCACAGAGAGATGTGTCAAAGTGAAGAACAGGTGAAAGAAGAGCATCTGTGGTTTGGCAAAGTACCTGACTAATCAAGCCAAAGATGGAAGCAATTTCAACTGCTGCTTGTTATTATGATACAGAAGATTTCCATAGATGTTAAAGACCCAGAGCAGGTCCTATTTTTATTAGGTACTTTACGAAGTTTTACAGAGACACGGAAAGTCTAAACCTCACTAATTGTGTATAATTCCTGGAAAGGAAAAAATATGTCCCTGGACTACTTGCAATCATGTTATGATTACCTGGGCTGCAGTATATTCACTTTGATAACTTGGACTCAGTGAATCCTGCTGAATCTACTTTTTACTCTACTAGAGTAACAATTCCATGGATTTCCTTAATGTTTGCCCCTTCCATTAACCCCAGTGACAACAGGCAAGATGACTTTTTCTTATGGATTTACATAGATTGGTATCACTCTTTTCATCTCCTGTAGACAAATAGTCAGCGAATTACCATTTCCAATGTCATAACAGTATGTAACCACCTATACTCTTTATATATTCTCCTTATCAGTTATTCTGAATTATCCTGTGCTCTCCTCTCCCCAGATTTTGAAAAAGACTATCATAAAAGCAGCAAGCTACTGGAATATATAACTCTCAGAGGTTTAAAACAGATGATGGGAGTGTTATTACCTTCTGAAGATGTGGGGGTGATGTGGAAGGAAATTATCCTGGGATCTAAATCCTGGTGTATGTACAATTTTAAGGGGGTTATGAATGACGAGGAGTCACAGTATTTGTTCTGTTCGAAAAAAATCAGTAGTGATTTCACTTCAGTTTCATTGTCTCTGGTTTCTCATGCAAGGAAGCACAGTTTTACCTAATATTTGAAGTTCTTAAAATTATTTGTCTCATGTAATTGATCACTTCTGGTTTTTGTCCCACTGCTAGGTTTGGATTGCTTTATCTGACACAAATACTTATGGCTCAGCTCTGACTTTCGATGAGCAGGCACCATTCCCAGTGAAGTCAATGGGAGCTGCACTTGGATATTGGAGAGAGCATTTGGGGCCTTTAGCCTTAACACAACCAAATATGCTATAAATTGTTTTTAAATTATATTAGCAGAGAACTAGCATTTCCGTGCTTCTAGCAGCTGATTCTGTTTGCTCTGTATCTACCACAAATTTTTTCAGGTAATGTTTACAAGTGGAGCCACATATCAAATCTGATTAGCTGAATGGTAACTATGAAAAATAACTGGCTTAGAATTAGGTAGCAGAGACTGAAAGTGCCTTTAGGAATTCAATCAAATTTATGCCCTTGTATGTGGAGAGCAATTTAGCTTTAAAATTTGTACCACATGTAATAAATCCAATTTAATTTTCAAAGACCCCTTTGTTTAGCATGGGTTTAAATATAGCATAAGCTATTTCTCCTTCTACCTATAAAAAATGTAAATTATTCATGTTACCTGTATTCAGTGACCTCTAGATGAACCTTCCCAAACCACAAATGACCTGCTACAGCACAAGTTCATTCCTAGGTTGTGTGCACAGTGTCTAAATTAATCTTTCCAAGCTGCAATTACAGGTTATGTTACTTTTAGTTTGGCTGCAGCAGATGATTAGTTGGTAAATATGACATTTTAGTTGATCTGAGAAAAAGCCTTCAATTAGAGCTTTCTGATATTAGAGAATCAAAAGCCTTATAAGTTGCCTTTGTATGCCTTGGGCCAGATTATCAGAACAGTTCCCACCTCTGGTGTGTAGGACCTATTTTATTTACTGTCTTAAGAGTCTTCTTCTGTTTTTCATAATACAGAATGCTAATACATTCTCAGAGGTTCAAATAATATTCTCCTACTTGCCACTTAATGCCTTAAAAGATATTTCTCTCTTATCTCTTAAATTCTTCAATTTTCACAAATTCCTGAAAAAAAAAAGGAAAATCCCTCCCATGTTTGCTTTCTCTATAGGGCAAAAGGAAGATGGGTTGTTTTCATTTCTTTGACTTGAATGTATATTAAAAAAATCTGCACAGAGAGATGAAACTGGCAAAAGTATGGATCTTTGTTGTCTGGCTGGAAGCTTCTGGAGAATGGAAAATACTACAAAACTTAGAACTGATTGGTTGTGTTGCAGCTGCATTCAGCAAAAATACAAATTACTTAGATTTAATGACAAAAACCTAAGTTAGGCTGTATAAAATTTGAAATCAACTTGCGTAACTTACTGATTTTACTCTTGCAACCATTTCTCTTATTTCTGATTCAACCATTTGACATTGTGTGGGCCCCCTTCACTCTGCCTCAGTGGTTCAAGGCTATGAGATATGAGTAGGACTGTGATCATAACCGTGTCCTCAGTTTCCAGTCTATTGCAGCAACATTTCATAGCAAATTTGCATCTCTCCCTCTCATCTTCTTCTTTAGCCTCAGCTTTGGACAGCTCATCCTTTGACTCCCCTACAAGGAGACTGGACCTTGTCCAGGTCCCTGTGGAGGGCACCCTGTCCTTCAGGTCTGAAGTAATACTTCAGTGCTCTAGTAGTGATAATTTTTTTGTCATCTGGTTAGGAGATATCCCCTTTCCTTTTAGCTAAGCCTTTCTTAGTCAGTGGGCTGCCTAAATTGACATCTACCATATGGGAAAAGTACGAATTATTAAATCCTTAAAGAGTGGAAAGTGACAGACACAACTGAAGGAAACCAAACTGATGGATCCATCAGAAGTCAGTAAGAGATAAATTCTGCTTCCTTGTTTGTCTTCCCTTTTCCTCTGAATATTAATATGCTCTTTTAAACAGCAGTAAAAACAATGTAGAAAGGATAATCCATGCATCAAAACAGAACAACCAGGGTAACTACAGGTTTTTGGGATCTGGCAAAAGATCCAAGAGTTTCCACAGGCTTCTGGGGTCTGAACGGATGCCTGGAGCATTTTGTACTAATGTATTTGGAAAACACTCAAGTCACATAGGTGGCCCAATGAGTGTGAGCCTTGCTGAGTGCATTATAAATCCTTGTGCTCAGTCTCAGTTGTTAGTTTCTTTTATCCTGTAGGCTTTTGGGGCTCTAATAAGTGCTGCAGATTGACTGTGGCTTCAGAATTCTGTATCGGTGTCTCAGTCTGCTGTTAAAACAAGCCAACTGAATGGAGGCTGGGCATTTTTGGCAAATGGTAGGATATTTGCTGACTTTTTTATTTGGGCAGTTAATTAGCATTAAATTAGCACAGCTAATTCAGTACAATTGTCAGTAAGAGGGTGACTGTCCTTATCATAAGCTGTCTGACTGACACATAGATCACTTTGTCATAAGAGACACAAAGGAGTGGCTTGTAGATGTTATCCTTACTGATGGGATGCCAAGGTATGTAAAAAAAAAAGTTATGGTAGCTTTCTGGATCCTTAGTATTAGATTTCAAAAACCACAGGCAATTCAAACAGCCCGCTGAGAATAGGGGATTATTTTTTGTTCCTTGGGATATCCATTACCTTTTGGGTTTGCTTAGCTGTATAGCTGCCCAAGGAACTATAAAATGAAGCCAAAGGACCTAGTAAGTCAAAAATATCATGTAAGTGCTGTCACAACTCACTTTAATTTGTTATATAAAGTGCAGGTAATGACTTATTCCACCATTGGAAACTCTGATTTAAGACCTCAAAATTTAGAGCTATGTCTTTCCAAAGCCATCAGCATTTGGCCGGAGACCTCTCCAGTTAAGAAAATCAGAGCAGCAGACCTGAGCTGCCTTCCTTGAATATCAGAATTTGGGAGCCTAAGGTCTGTTTACACATCCAGGTGACTCCGTTTGCGGAAGTGACAAGCAGCCTTCCAGGCAAGCTTTGCACCAGGCTCCGGTACAGGGCTTTGATTTAAGAGTTTGATTTTGACCCTACAAGAAAGATGTGAAGGGACATTTATGAGAGGATGTAGTTACAAGACAAGGGGTAATGGCTTCAAACTGAAAGCAAGTAGAGTTAGATCAGATATTAGGAAGAAATTCTTCCCTGTGAGAGTGGTGAGGCCCTGGCACAGGTTGCCCAGAGAAATTGTAGATGCCATACCCCTGGAAGTGTTCAAGGACATGTTGGTTGGAGCTCTGGGCAACCTGGAGTAGTGGAAGGTGTCCCTGCCCATGACAGGGGGGCTAGAATGAGATGGTTTTTAAGGCCCCTTCCAACCCAAACCATTTTGTGATTCTATGAAATTATCAGATGAGCAGAAGTCAGCACCAGCCACTTGACAGTCCTGCCTTTCAGCCACTGCTTAGGGAGGGCCACGGGGCCAAGAAGTTGCTTTGCCAAAACTGCAGCTGCAGAAATGCTGTAGATCCTTGACCTTGGACTGACAGAGCTCTGAAGTTCCTTGAGGAGCTGAGCCTACTGGGAGGTGAAACTGTAATACGAAGAGACTAGTAGTTACAAAAAAAAAAAAATTACTACCAGAGCACCTATTGATGAAATACTGTTAAAGGGATGCTGGCAGTATTTGAAAAGTGTTCCCAGTTGTGTTTTTAATAACATTGGCCCAGAGAATGAGAATGTGTACTCTGAGTTGTAATAACACTGAGGAATGTACTAGACCACAAACTGAGCATCGTAAAACCGTTGTTTTCACATTTTCCTAATAAAATGCCATGGCATTGTAAATCTGTTTTTATTCTATTTATAATGGCAGAAATGTGTTTATGATAAAATCATACCCTCTTTCATACTGTAGGCCGTAGGATGGTGATACAGTTCATCCTGTTCTGGATCATGGTTTGCACCACTCCAGTCTGAACAAAAAATTGCAATATGCTACTTAAAATCCCATACTTTTAAAATGCATCATAACACTAAGTGCACACTCAGGTCTGTGCTGACACTGCAGTTTGTGGCAAAGTGAATCAGAAAGAAAGTATAAAGCAGTTCAATGACAACATGTGGAGTAAAGTGTGACTATCTGGAATACTTGTGACAGGGGCCCAGTGTGAAATGGCAAACATGACTGATAAGTCATGGTGTAATTAAACGTGCTCAAGTTTCAGCTTATTGAAGATTCCTTTCCTCCAAAGTGCCAAACACCCAAGTACCTATTAACTAAATTTAAAATTATGCCTCAGTCTACAAATAATGAGGTTGTAATAATTGAGTTCCTTCTAAACCAGACCATTTTATTTTGTGATATAAGTATGTACGAGCACTGCATCTCTACAGCAATATAAATGTGTGTAAATTTGCAAGGAAGAAATCAAAGTGATGGGATGTATAAGAGCAATCTTCAGGGGCTCAGGTGTATCAAAATTTCCCACACAGATAGAACATTCAGCAGTAGAGCATACCAAATTAAAAAAACCCTAAAAACTCATTGTGAATTGCAACATAAATGTTGTTCTTTAATAAATTATGACAAAGAAAGCTTTTTAGAAGTTAATGGGATTCACTGTAACATCCAAATAGAAGGTACCATGCAATAAACTATTGTTCTCTCATTTTCTAGTCCTCTTGGTATGATGCCTGAAGTAAAAAGCACAGGGCTTTGTGGATATATTGTAAATTATGAATGGGGGATTCTTTAATTGTAAAAATAGAGCCACAAATGTCTGTATTAATAGACCATTTTGATCTGTACACTTGATTTTTCACTTGAGAGGGCAGCAGCTTCATCTTATGCCACTTGAGAGGCCTGATCCTTTCATAGTAAGTATCCACTCCACTGTAAGGCATTGAATACCAAGATCAAGCACTCACTCTTTGGGGCTCTGCTGTTCCCTTCCGGGAACCACCTAAACCAATTTGAATGGAGAGGTGGAAGTGGGAGAATCCTCCCAAAGACAAGAGAAAAAGACCAAACACACTTAAGGAGATCAAGAAAGGTGCAAGCTTAACTAGTCTCTGAGCTGGGACAGCCTCTCATGTTTTCATTACCTTCTATTCATCTCCTACAGTTCTGCCAGAAAGATGATGCTGCAGGATTCCATTTAAAATAAGAGGGGCTGTGATGAGATTGCTTCAACCCATTTAAGAAGCCAAGCATATGAAATATGATTTAGGATACAAACTGAAACATGCTGTGGATACAAAATTTATGATAAAATTACATTACAGCAGCTCAGTCTGAAAGGATCTATGTTTCTCCTTTGTATAAAACATATTGTACCAGACTCTCAATGGGGATATGTTTTCAGAGCTCATTCACTTTCACAGAGCTACACAAATCTACACCAGGTGAGGATCTTGCCTAATATTGATTTTCTTCATAACATTTCAGCAAGGGATTTAATTCAGGATTAAATGTGTATTTCCTCGCTTCCTGCTAATATTGCATTCTCTCTGTGTTCTTAAGATATCTATAGACAATTGAAACATAGGTTATGCATTGATCAATACTAGAAAGGGAAAAAACGTGAACAAATCTAGTCAGACAAAGTCAATCAAGGTAGTAGATGCAGCTCTGAGTAATAAGACATGTTTCAAGGGAGTACAAAATAGTGAGAAAGATTTGTGGACATCTATGACTTCTAAAACTCTGGGAATGTTTATCCCAAACCATCTTTTAAATGAGGCATTTCACTGTTGAATGTCCCTAAGCAGAAAATACAATCAAAGAGGCAGATAGCCCCAGGATGAAGAAGATTGTTAAAGAATAAAGTCAGAATTTGTTGTAAAAGCAACTGAAAATATATCCTTCAAAGTATGAGGGCTTTTTAAATTTTTTTCAGTCCTCATGTTATAAAAATATCCTGAGGATGTTTCAAAAGGGGGTTAGAAAGTCAGGAAGCTACTGGAGAGGGACCAGCAGAAGCTACAAGGATGATGAGGAGACACCGCAGGAACTGAGCCTGGTTTGACTGGAGAAGAGAAGGTTGAGAGAGGATCTCAACAATGCATACAAGTATCTCCAAGGTGGGTGCCAAGAGGATGGTGCCAGACTCTTTTCAGTGGTGCCCAGTGACAGGACAAGGAGCAGCGGCTGTAAATTAAAACACAAGAAGTTCCACCTCATCATGAGGAAGAACTTTGCACTGAGGGAGGCAGAGCACTGGAATAGCTGCCCAGGGAGGGTGTGGAGTCTCCCTCTCCAGAGACATTCAAACCCACTTGGACACCTTCCTGTGTCACCTGCTTCAGGTCACCCTGCCTTGGCAGGGGGGTTGCAATGGATTATTCCCAGAGGGCCCTTCCAAACCAAACTATGCCGTGATTCTGTGAAATGTACTCCTCTAACTCAAGCAGCTTGGTATATAGAAGTTATTCATTATTCTATGAAATATCTGGTGGTCTGCCATAGGTAAATTCAGACTGCTTGGGAATAGAGTACCCATGTGGGTGCCTGAAATAACCATTTCAGAAAAACATCTGTATCAAATATCTCATAAATATCTATAACTACTTGCAAAATCAACAAGGCTGCTTAAATTCCCAAAAAACTTCCAGCATCTCCCTAGCCATGCTGCAGATTTGGACCTCTCACCATGCACTAGAGTAGCTTAGTAAGAGTTTAAAAGGAAAATGTACCATAGGGGATACAACTCAGCTAGGGAATTTATCCCATAAAGGAAAGAGAGTCCTTAGAACTGGAGTTACCAGAAGGTATATTGAGACACTTTCAGGTCTATTTTAAAGCTTTCAAAGTAAGATTTTCTTTATTCAGCTTTCAACAAAAAAAAAAAAAAATA
Source organism: Monarcha castaneiventris obscurior (assembly GCA_026261815.1). Lineage (NCBI taxonomy): Eukaryota > Metazoa > Chordata > Aves > Passeriformes > Monarchidae > Monarcha > Monarcha castaneiventris. The sequence continues at coordinate 11,552,116 of JAMPIT010000575.1, forward strand.
AAAAAAAAAAAAATCACATTTTATAGCAGAAAGCTTTTTGATAAACCATTTTTATTCAGTCAAAACTGCTTATGTCATAAAGCCCATATTCCCGTCTGCTCTAGTAAATGATGAACCTGATGCAGTCAGAGCATTTTGCTGTTCAGTGTTACAGAATTACAATGGAAGCAAGTGATAGACTTCCACAAATAAAAGAATGGACATAAAGAGAAGACACTTCATTTTCCTTCTGCAGGGCTTGAAAGGAGAAATGGGCTCTTATTTACCACACACTTAATGGCTGAAGTTGGATGAGAAAGACAAAGATCTTTTCAACAATTAAAAACACAGTGGTAATAATCCTAATAGGTCTGACAAAGTATGATAATATTTAACATCTAGCATAGCATGTTATTGTTAGTGACAGAAAAAACAAAGATAGTTAATAAGCAAAAGTAGTGGCTCAGTTTTAGCAACTGTTAGTTGAACAAACTCTAAGGACTCCAGAAATTAAAGGTTAAAAAAGGAATTGACTACAAAAACATGGGGCATGTGTGAGTCCATATATCAGAGTAAAGACAACTGTGGGTCATCTAAGCAATAACAACTGGAATGCCTGAGTAGATACATATGATTATTAAAAAATTCAACCAATCTACCTAAATCTACTGGAAAAGATGGGCAGGAAAACTTCTGCGTTGGATCTCTGAAAGACTTAGAGGGTTCTCCTCTCTCCAGTGACCAGAAATAGGACACGAGGAAATGGAATGAAGCTGCATCAGGGGAACTTCAGATTAGACATCAGGAAAAGTTCTTCACTGAGAGGGCATTTGGTCACTGGAACAGGCTCTCCAGGGAAGTGGTAACAGCATCAAGCCTGGCTGAGTTCAAGGAGCATCTGGATGAGACTCTGTTTAGTGACAGGCAGCCCTGCAAGGAGCAGGGAGCTGCACTTGATGATTCTTATAGGTCCCTTTCAATTCAAGACAGTCTATGATTCTACAATGTTGTATCTCGCATGAGCATTTGAATATGTAGATGACATCTCTTTCCTTCTCCCTTTTTAACTCTCTGAGCATTCAAACATAATTTTTTATTCCTTCCTGAAAAATTAATTACTGTGCTTGACGACTGTGGCTATACAGGAATTTGCCAGCTCTTAAAGGTCTTTCTTTGATTTATTATTTAAGGTTTTTTCTGTCCCCAACACGAAAGCTCTTTCCCATCTCATCTATTGAACCGAATGGGAATGACTTCCCCTTTTTCTGGGAAGTCTATCAGAAATTTCTCAGTGAAACTGATGCAATCTGCAGACTTCCCAGCAGTCCCTATGCATTCAATCCATTGCAAGATTCCCTTTTGAGGACAGTGGCTGCAGACTGCTGTTGAGAATTCTTGGTATGAAATCTACACAGGTCACCTTTCAGTCTGTTCTTCAGCAGAATATACACCATTATTTTGAAAACGTTGCCATGGCTTCTCCTCATGTCTCTGGAATTGAATACTTTGGCCATGTTTATTCATTATTGTCCCTTGGGGAAGCATATAATAGGATGTCTTCTTTACTTACAGTTTTGCAGGAAAAGGTTCACTGCTCTGTTGTTCCATGCACACTGTCCTCTCCTGCTGGATGCAACCAGTTTCCCATCCATTACTGAATCTCCAGGGACTACTGCAGTATAAATAATATGTAAATTCTATGAAGAAATTCTCCTCTTCTGAGAAAGACCTTCCAGTGAAGTGTTTCCTTGTCACACTAGGTAAATTTAGATGAATACACTTCAAATTACTAGAGTTAGCTAAAACCAATCCTACACAGAAGGGCACCAGTCTCAAAGTTTCTATGCCTGTTTTAAACTTATCTTTATGGTTTGGGAAACAAACTCTTGTCAAGTTCCATATGTTGTCTCCTAATATTTGCAAGAAAATATGGCCAAGGGGTGTGATTGTGCTTGATGTACACTGCCCTTAATGAATGGTCAAGGTAGGTAATGGAAGGGTCTTAGGAAGCCTACACTTAAGCACTTTCTTTGATATCCATTATACAATGCTAACTGTAAAAAAAAAAAAAAACAACATATCAAATGAATCTCAATTGCTGTGTTTAATTTTGGGCTAAAAAAGAGAATTATTAAAGAATAGGTTTCTGTGATCCGACATTCCTCAAATTAAAAAAAGAGAGAGAGACAGACAGAGAATGAGAGAGAAAGCAGGAAATCAATCAAGCAAGGAAGAAGAAAAGCAAGCAAGCAAGCATGAACTGCCTGTTAGCCCAGAAATAAAGACTTTCTGCAATATAGAATCATAAATGAAGAGGCTGTTAAGGAAAAATATTTATAGGTAAAGAAAATGTTCAATAATTTTTAAATATGAGTAAGCATGAACTAAACAGGGATTAAAATATTAAGAGTTCTGATATAAAAAGAAAGTTAATAGTAATTAATTTTTTGTTGAAAAAAATAATAGAGTAGCTAAAAGATAAGGAAAACTGTGGTTTTTCTGCCTTCCTAGGGCTAGTCTGAAGTTCAGTATTTGTAAAGAATTCAATAAAGAAATCTAAACTGTAAAAGCAGCTGTAAATAAAGACATTTTGAAAAGGGAGGAAATTTTGAGCTGTAGATGGATCCACAACACCGACATTCTCTCTTGTCTTATGAAAATGAACTGCTTCATTCAAGAACACATACAGGAGAGTGTGCTTTCAGATTTTTAAAATGTAGCTCATATCTTAGGAGACCCCTTGCACCTCACTTTTTGTTTGGACATGGAATTCATCATCTCTGTGAACTATGTACTCCTCCCATTGGCTGACTTCCCACCTCATCATCTCACTGCCATGTTTTCCTACCCTTCATTTAGACCCAATTCAAACTGCACTTTGATACATGCAGGTATGTACTCATATTCATAAAGGTCATGGGACACTTTCAATTGAACTAGTGTTGGCGATTAAGCATTTAAGTGAAGCATTTTGAAATGGGAAGGACTCTGCCTAAAAGCCAGCCCTTATTGCCTTGTAAAGAGCAAAAATTTCCATACACCAGGGAGAATTCCAAGTGCAAAAGCTCCTGAGCTCTGAGTCCAGCCTCAGTTTTGTGACGGTGCCCCTTTATCCCTTGGGTTCAAGAGGATCCAGACCATTGAACCCCACATCTTCCTCAGCTGTTCAGAGTGGAAGACTCAGATCATGATTCAGTTATTTTGTGCTTTTGACCCAGCTTCTCTATGTACATTTTAATTTCATTAGGTTACAGTCTGTTTGAAGGAGGAGAAATCTGGGTTGTATTTCAAATTTTGTTGGCTGACACTTCATTGCTATAATGGAACATGACTCATGGCAGGTTTCAGCCAACAGCCTTAACTATATACATGAAAGCTGTCTTTAACAGACATTGTGCCCACTCTGTCTTTCAGGGTCTTATCTTTTCTGATCTGACTATTATTTGTCTTTATACTTCACAAAGTGAGGAGATAAAAGAAGATAACTACATTGCAAACACATTATGCAAGATGCTACATAGGCTTCTGCTTATTCCCACCCGATGCCCACATTTTCCTGTGCACAGCCTGCTTTATAACTTAAATCGTGATGAAACACACGATGTAAATACAAGGGAAAAGTTTGGAGAAATAATGGGCTTCTATTATTGGAGCTTGACTTCATATTGTAAACAAGTACTGAGAGAATGATCTACCTATTTCATTGAGACAACTTTATTAATAGATACTACTCAACCTGTTTAAAAGTTGCAAAATCTGAACCTTTTCTGACAAAGTTTATTATTTTGAACATAACTTTCCATAAATCACCAAAATGTGTAAATAATGAAGCTAAATAATTTGACATTTTACAGAAATGCAGATATCTTTTCAAGAAAAACAGGAAAATTTGGCTCTGTGGTATTAGGATTTCTCCATTTATTCACATGCTGTGTCATATAAGATGTTGCTGGTGATTTATCTATTTGAGGTTGGGGTGTGTTTTGGGGGGGGTTGTTTTTGGTTTTGTTTGGGGTTTTTCTCTTTTGAGGTTTTTTGGTGTTTTTTTTTTTTCTCTGTCTTGTTTGTGGTTTTTGCAATTTTCCACCAGTGATTCCATTGCCTTGTAGGTCAGTGAGAAAACTTATTTTTAAGAATTCTTTGTTCGTGGTCTGACTGTGAGTAGCTTACACAATTTGCTAAGACATTTTGATTTAAAATGAGTCATATAAGATGTAACTCCATACTGATTAGATACAAATAATTCATAAAAATTTATTTTAATAGGATCATAGAACATTTTGGTTTGGAAGAAACGTCTGTAGGTCACTTGGTGCCAACCCTTACTCAAAGATTTTTATGCACAAGCACTCCTGATCACTAATTCAAAATGCAGCTTTCATGACTATGCATTTTTAACTCTTCTATAAACATATCTGCAACACATTCCTGGTGATGACACATGTGCTGATGTACATATTGGCAGTATCAAAGTTCAAAATATATAATTTAAACAACCAGATAAATGTAAATAGTTGTGTAAAACACCTCTCTCTATCTGTTTAGTTCTAGTTGCAGCCTTGGTTTTTTTTCCAAAATGTGTAGCTTTTTGTTTAAAAAAAAAAATTCAGGAGGGTGAAATTTGTGTCAGAAGAGCAAAATTATTTTTGCTTGAAAAGTGAGATTAAAAATGTATCAAAATATGGAAGGGCTATGCTGACCTGAGCAGTAATAAGTACAAAACAACAGATTAGTTCATTTCTGGTTATGCACCATTTAACTGTTTTCTGCTTGAACCAGCTTTGAAGAACAGCACGAACATGAAAACTCCTAAGATGAGATGGTCATTCACTTAACTCACTGTGTCTTCTCCATTTTGAGCGTGCCCTTGTGCCCCTCTGCCCTCATTTTACTTCACTGCTCCCTGACTTCTGCTTTTCATGCCATTTTGCATGGACTGCCAGGAACACAGGAGGGAGTGAGAGATAGGAATGGTTATCTTCAGGGAAGAATCTTTATCTGTTTCTTTAGAACAGAATTCCCTGTTCCTTTTTGATTTCAGTTTTTTTCAGTGAATTTATTTACAGTGGAAGAAGTTGAGTGGCAGGTTGATTGAAGAAACATAAATTTGCAATGCACAGTAGGTAATCAAACACAATTTTCAACCCACCAAGAATTTCAACCTTCAGGAAAGCACATTTGTAGAAAGTTAACATTACCTATTGGTGTAAAAAAGCCAAGCAATTTCTATAAAAAAGAAACAAAAATACCTGTTTTACTGTAGCAAGGTACAAAAATCCATCTTTATTCTTTTTTTATTTTCATATTTGAGATACTTTGGATATTTATTTTAGCTTTTTCATGTCAGTCTAATGTTGATTGATGCATCTCTTTATTAATCCAGTAATTATTTCAGGTCTGAAAATTTAAAGCTCTTATTTAAACCAATAAGTGATTTTTTAATAATGAGATGCTTGATGCTACAAGCAGTATGGGAAAATCCCCTCGCTTTAGGAGAAGACAATAATTTGAAAAATTATTTCAAGTTCCAATTGCTTAGACTCAGCATCACCCTCAGTTCTTTGGGCTTTGTTTCTAGAAGGTACCTGGGCTTGAGGCTTTTCAAAATAAACAAGATAGGTGAGCTGAAAGCTCTTCTCACACCTAATAAAATACATTCACTTGTTTTAGTTTTGGTAATTTCATCTGAGTTCACTGAGTCCTTGTGAAGAATGATTGTCTGTCAAAATGTTTTTTCCCAGCAACAAGCATTCACAGAAGTCATGAAACTCATGGTGGTTCCATGAAAAAAATTCCCAAGTCATTAATTAAAACCCATTTTACCGACTTTTCTTTCTGTCAGCTCTGGTGCATCTGATACAACTCCCTGAGCATGTGATACATCAGCCTGATCTCTGATTACTTTTCTTCATTTTTTTGTACAATAGGGCCCAAAGGGCCTGAGTTCAGAGCCACTTAGACATGAGAGCTCCATGTCCCCACACAAGACACAGCTTCCACAAAAAAATGCTTTCATTGCCAGTGATAAAGGCAGCCCATTTTTATCCCCCATTTTACTCACGCAGGATGGAGTAGAGGGAGATTAAGTGATTTGGCCAAGGCTCCCCAGGAAATCTGAGTCCAGAAGTCCTCAGCTTTAATCCACAACACTATCTTTCCTCTGCTAGGAAACAGATGTTAAATTGGAAGTTAATTTTGCCATGAAACTTTTTTTAAGAACTGTGAAAGGCAAATAGTCTCCAAGAATGATTACTTAGCAGGCTACCAGCTCTGCAGTCTTGCATCTTAGAAGTAATTCATTCCATCTTTGCTGGCAGGCTTTAAAAGGCCTTTTGTTTTCACTCACTGATTAATATAACAATCTATTTTGAAAGATATGTGGGCTGATAGGGGGTATCATTTATTTGCTTCAATGGTAGATTTTTGCAACAAAATATATGAAGCTTTTAAGTGTTGCAGATTGAAGCCTCCGATGTCAGAGACAAACGCTGGGATTATAAATACAGATCTTCTAAAGTACTGTAAGTACTGTAATCAGTAATAGAAACTTGCATCATTCACTTGCCTCCTTTAAAGTGCTGAAGGCTTTTCCTTTTAAAAACCACAGGCACATATATTATCAGTCAAAATTAATAAGTGAGACAAACATGTAACCCGAGTTAATTCTATAATTTCTGTTGCTTTATACAAAATTCCCATTTAATGCTAGACTGCAGCACATTGTGGGTTAACTTAGAATTCCACTTGGCCTTCCTCTCCTCCTCTTTTCTGCTATTCAAATCAGTCTTCTGGAAAATTGGCCTCAGTACCAGTGACGTGCCGCTGAACTTACAAGATCTCAAGAATATCCTACCAGATTTCATTCTTTTGTTGTAGAATTGTTTCCATCTGGGGCCTAGATATAAACTTGGAAAATGTAAAGACTTTTCCCTCTCACCCTGCCTGCCTTCAAAACATTGGCAAATAACCCTCCTTGTCAATGCTGTTCATATTGGATTAAAACATTGGAGTAAATTATATTTCTGTGGGTGTAGGAATTAGTAGCATTTATTGAAAGTTTAATGTACTGCCTCACAATCCAAGAAGCAAGTATATACTTTAAAATCAAGTGAAAATTAACATTGAACATAACAGAATACAAGAGAATAGTCGATTCTGGAAAGAAATATTGGTCACACGAGACCAGATCTGCTAAAGAGCACAGTTACACACATTTGCAAGTGCTTCATTTGTGTAGAGTCACAATGTGTGAGCATAACTCCCTGGCTTAAGTCCACGTAGCTGTTTTACTAAGCTGGAGTAGCTAAGCTGGGAACAGAAGCACTACTAGCTCCTCTATACTCAGCAAAGGCAATGGTGACTATATATCTAAAGCTGTGCCTCATGCAAAATTAAATTCATGGTTTTTTATTTGCTCTGTGCTACCACGTCAAGTGAAAATGCTTTTGATATGAGTGTCATCTATAAAAATATTGGTACTATATTTACTATATTGGTACAACATTACATTGGGGAACTAAGCAAAAAAAAGTTTGCTGGAGGGGAGCAAGTTACTTCAGACTTTTCAAAGTGTCTGCATGGCCTGTGTTTCCTGGTGCATAGAGCAAGATTTAAGTGTTCATCATTTGACAACACTGTCACTGCCTCCAGCCTTTGTGCTAGACATTTGTACATAAACTTTTGCGTGGGTGTGTGTTTCTGTGCCTTTGCTACTGCTAGTGCAGCAAGAAACCTTCTTATGGCTTCTACAATAACAACTCATTTAACACTGAGAGGACTTTTACAATGACAACTGGAATTTGAAACATGCCATCCTAGGCACTGTAAGCTAATAGTCTTTCTTTTTTTCTCCACGTCTCCACAGAGCAGCAGTAACTCTGCAAGTTATGACCAGTTTTCCTGCTTTTTATTTTTATTTATATTTATACATATATATATATATAATCTATCTATATAGTGCCCCCCACACCATTTTTGAATGAAAATGTAATCTCTGCATTCCTGACTGGCAGATATTTGTTATCCTCCTTTTGTCAGTAGCACTGATAGGTTCATGACCAAAAAAAAAGCCTGCGAAGAATGAACACAAAGACTCTTTCTGTACTCGAGCACGCTGACATCTAGTTTCATTAGTGTCCACAGCTTACAAGTAAGAGCTCTGCGGGTGAAGAGCAGCTGTGCTGGGACCCTTCTCAGACACACCAGGGATGATGTCTGCATTATGGAGCAGTGCAGAGCAATAAGGGTGCTTGTCAGTGCTGAGGCCATGACATCCCCACACAATCGCTCTCCCTGTGTGGGAAATGCCCTTCCAGGGTAGTCCGCTCCCACAGGCTGAAGGCCACTCGCAGCTGCAGCACACTGGGTTCATACCCAGTTCACCATTTCCAAGAATTTGGGTTCATGGGTGTAGGCATATTGTTGATGGCCTGAGCCATGCTATAAGGTATGGTTAATATTTTCCAAGGTGTAGGCCTAGGCCAACTATGGCCCTCAAAAAGCTGTTTGTGGCCTCCGATATTAGTTGTTACAGATGTGACAGCTCTTCCCTCTTATACCTTCCCAAATATTATTTACTTTGCCTTCATATACCTTGAATGTAAAGTGAGACATATGTCTTTGTTTCTCCACAGCATGCCTTCCAGAACCACCATAATCTTTTAAAAAGTAAGAGGTATCAGTCTTCTTCTTAAATATTGGTTTTTTCTGATTTATTTACTGATGCAGTAAATCTCATATTCCCTCAATATGGATAACCTTATAGCTCTAAGTTTCATTCATGAACTTCTTCCTTTCACGTTAATTTTGTTGATTTTGGAACTGATGCAGCCAGTCCTACTTACTAGTTGCCTCATTTACTTTTATAATTATAAAATAGATTCTTATTCATCTTCTGCCATGGGTTTCTCTACTGGCCTTACAGAGAGTGCCTCTGGCTTGTGAATCTGCTGTTTTCCTCTGTGCCAGTGGTGTGTGACCACAGCTGGGCCTGGCATTAGCCATCAGGTAGCACAGCTCATTCCACGTGTCTGCACTGCCTTACAGCCTCTGGCAAAGCAGGGACTGCCCAGAGTGGGTTGTCATGAGGGCTGAGTGAATCACGGCATAATTTTGGTTGGAAGGGACTTATGGATGTCACCTGTCCAGCTTTCCACCAGCACTAAAGTTTATTTTCTGTGGAGCAGGTGGCTTCTTTTGCTCAACAATTTATTTTCCATATTTTGGGGCTCCCTTCCAGAGGTGTGAGATTCCAAAAGTTAACCTACTCCTAGGAATTTGGGGGTATAGCCACCTAAAACTTTATGACTGATTCTTCATTTTTAAATCAATTAGAAGCTTGTCTCTCTCTTTTTTGAAGAAAAGTAATATTTTTTGTGCAGCTTTAGTACCAAATTATGTAATAATTTCATAGTTAACTGTGAAAATTCGAGGGGGCAGATGAAAGCTATTAAATTATTCTTCAAATAAAACAATTTTACTGATTGAAACTAAGCTAACTTATTTCTGTCTTCCTTTTTTGAACTTTCTGGTTTAAGAATGCAGATCATTAAGATAATTAAACTTTTTCTGGTAATTTTATGCATTTTGATAACAATGCTGATGAGACTTTTAACTGCTCAGTTCTTTCACTAGGGGCATATCTTTAATTCATCTTGCTTGTTTATTCAAAGTTCAATCCTGGACAAAAATTCTGACAGAGATGAGGTTCATTTCCTGTATAAATACAATGAACCCATACAAGGTAATATAAGGCTTTTCAATAGTACCTTATCTTCTGTGAGTACATTGGGGCTCTTTGAAGGCACAATTACTCTCAAGCCTTGTTCTTGCTTGATAAATACTAGAGCTGAGGGATAGTGCTGCAGGAGGGAAACTGAAGAAACCCATCCACCTGAGAGCTGAACAACCACAGGAAATGAAGGTAATCCATTGCCTCATATAAAATCATAGAATGGGCTGGGTTGGAAGGGACCTTAAAGATTATCTCGTTCCTACCCCTGTACCATGGGCTGGGACACCTTCTACTGGACCAGGTTGCTCAGAGCCCCATCCAACCTGGCCTTGGACACTTCCAGGGATGGGACAGCCACAGCTTCCCTGGGCAGCCTGTGCCAGGGCCTCACCACCCTCACTGTAAATTTCTTCCTAATCTCTAATCTAAACCTGCTCTCTGTCAGTTGGAAGCCATTCGCCCTTGTCCTGCCACTCCAGGCCCTTGCAAAATGTTCCTCTCCACTCTATTGCAGTCTGCCTGCAGGTACTGGAATGCACCAATTAGATCACCCCAGAGCCTGCTCTTTTCCAGCCTGAACAATCCCAATTCTCTCAGCCTTTCCTCACAGCAGAGCTGCTCCATCCCTCTGATCCCCTTGGTGTTCTCCTCTGGGCTGGCTCCAGTTCCCTGTCCTTCCTGTGCTGGGACCCCAGAGCTGGATGCAGCACTGCAGGTGGGGTCTCAGCAGAGCGGGGCAGAGGGGCAGAATCCCCTCCCTGCCCTGCTGCCCACGGGGCTTTGGGTGCAGCCCAGCACACGGGGGGTTTCTGGGCTCCCAGAGCACACGGCTGGGGCATGTCCAGCCTCTCACCCACCAGCACCCCCAAGTCCTTCTCCCAGGGCTGCTCTGGATCTGTTCATTCCCAGCCTGGATTGGTACCGGGGGTTGCTCCATCTCAAGTGCAGCATCAGCACTTTGTCTTGTTAAACCACATGACATTCCTCACGGACTTCTCAAGCTTGTCTGGTTTTAACAATATGCAATGTAATGTACAGACTACAGAGTAATTTTCTGCATTCCACTGGAACTTCAAACTTTCTTCTAGACAGGGAAGAGCTTTTCTTCAAATAAGGAGACTTTTCAATCTTTTGATGCACTTTTGAGAGACACAGGAAGAACAATAAAATGTTAATAAGGAAGAATTCCCTATTAATAATTGTGTTGCTGCTGCTAAGACAGTAAACCCCAGATGTCTAAGTTTCAGCTCTGGAGAAGCTGTCTTGTCAGCAATACGGAAAACTGCTTTGCTTTATAACTTTCTCCAGTATGGCCTTGTGTCACCTACAATTACTTGTGGACCATTGTACAGGAACTGTCAACCACTGTTTACAACGCAGTCTTTCATGAGATCCTAAATGATGCATGCCCAGCAATCACTTCTGTGGGTGAAATTCCAGCTTCACCAAACACGGGAGAATGGGACATTCTTTCCACACCTCTCCCCACCTCCTTCCTGAAAGATTCCTTCCTGCTGTTGGATACCAAAACTGTAGCATGGGTTTATATAGTTATGGTGACAACACCATACCCCACTTCCAAGTTCAGTTTGAGCAGGGAAACAGGAAGTGCTCCAGTTTTTGCCATTTGTTTTGTGGAATTTGCCTAGGTCGCTATACCAGCAGGAGTTCTGCACAGTGGAAAAATCACAGTCTGCTTTTTCTTCAGATGACTGAAAACAGAGTAAAATCTTTCTCAGACATGCACAGTACAGATGAGGTAATGCTCATAGATTGCAGTGAAGAAATCTGCAGCTGGAAATAAGCAAAAAATATTACTACAGGGATGGAAAATTCTGCGGAGGTTCCCAGAGTGATGGCTCCATCCTCAGAGATTCCTTCACAGAAACCAGAAGGACAAAGACTGGAGCGTACTTGGATACTGGCCCTGCTTTGGGCATGAAGCGACTCCAGTATGAATTTTCTGTGATTCTGTCATTCTTGAGCTACCACAAGGCACTTTGTGCTACCTCAGAAGCCACAACAGAATTCTTCACTGGTTCCACTTTACTGTCTAGATCTGTCCAAAATAACAGAATGATTTCTCATTTCTAATTAATGTTAGGCATAGACAACTAATCTTTTCTTGCCACCTGGTATTTCCTGCTAAGTAGATACCCACAGACAAAAGTTCACTTGGAAACAGATTTGGCCTCCTATTCTGCTCCAGATCCCAGCTCGCTGCCAGCAGTGAGCAGGCAGGTGTCACTGCCATCTTTCCAGAACTTCCCTCACCTCCTGCAGCAAAGCACAGTGTAGATAAGGCTCCCATGTGCTGGGCTGCACCCAAAGCCCCGTGGGCAGCAGGGCAGGGAGGGGATTCTGCCCCTCTGCCCCGCTCTGCTGAGACCCCACCTGCAGTGCTGCATCCAGCTCTGAGGTCCCAGCACAGGAAGGACAGGGAACTGGAGCCAGCCCAGAGGAGAACAACAAGGTGATCAGAGGGATGGAGCAGCTCTGCTGTGAGGAAAGGCTGAGAGAACTGGGATTGTTCAGGCTGGAAAAGAGCAGGCTCTGGGGTGATCTAATTGGTGCCTTCCAGTACCTGTAGGCAGCCTGCAAGATGGAGAGGAACATTTTGCAAGGGCCTGGAGTGACAGGACAAGGGGGAATGGCTTCCAACTGACAGAGAATAGGCTTAGGTTAGATGTTAGGAAAAAATTCTTGACTGTCAGGGTAGTGAGGCACTGGCACAGGCTGCCCAAAGAAGAGGTGGATGTCCCATCCCTGGAAGTGTTCAAGTCCAGGTTGGATGGGGCTTTGAACAAACTAGTGGAAGGTGTCCCTGAAGAAGATGATCTTTAAGGTCCTTTCCAACCCAGATCATTCTATGAATCTTTGAAAACCAGAATGGAAGAAAAACAGATATTCAACCTAAAACTTAGACCAAAATGTAGTTAATATAATTTTCAGAGGTGGCATCTCTGTTTTTACTTTTAAATCCCAATCTAATCACATCTCAAAAATAGCCAATAATTTAGAGATCTTCTTATAATAGCATCAAAGGCTATTTTGATCATTCATTATTATTAACTTTTAAAGAAATATCTCTCTCCAAGAAACTCAATAAATATCTATACACTTTGCCATTATGTGAATGTCAAAATCTTTGCTTCTTTTGCAAAAGAGGAGAGAAAGAATTCCTGGTATTGCTGATCAAACCTGCCTTCATTTATCTCAACCACAGCAGTGGAACAAACACAAAGTGAAGGAGCCTGTAAGGAAGCCAACAAGCATTTGTTGTGACACTCCTGTTTAACTTTTCCTTTTAATATGGGATTTTAAACGCATGTTATTTTAACTGCTTGGAATGCTGAAACTTTACAGTCCCAGTTGTGCTGTGGATTTAACCCATATTAAAAACAGAATCACAAGTAGGTCTTTTATCCCCTTATGTAACACTTAAAAGGGTTTACAACATTACCTACATAAGCACCTGCAGAGTTACTTGGGATTCTTTACACTTTACAGCATAATCTGGAAAATGCAATTTTTTTGAAGTGAAACACAAGCTAACAGAATATATATTCGGTTCTCGATCCCTGTCAAATTTGCATAACTTTTTTCACTATTTTTCCAGGTTTAAGCCATTAATGAAATATCAAGTGCTGGAGTGAAGGACATACAAATGCAAAACCAGAGGAATGGCAGCATTTTTCAAAATCATTTTTGGATGGGATGCAGGACTTGTTGTTTTAGAGCCTATAACATTTCCACAAATTAAAACCATTCCTCTGAGTTAATCTCAAAACTTTTGAAAAAGTTCTTTTCAGAACTAAAATGTAAAAATCAAATAAATATTTCCCTAACTATTGAGTAAGCAATTAATTCTACAAAATCCATACCCTGGAATTAGTATAATGCAGAAGTCAATACATCACAGCTGCTGCCCGTGCTTATGGACAAGCATGTATTTTACGTGATGAATCATTGAGCTGTTGGAAATATTTTCTTCTGGTGAAAAGAAGACACTCTCTTTCCACTCAGAATTCAGAGCATTTTGAAAATGTAAGTTAAAATACATTTTGCATTGGGTTGTTTGGGATTTTTTTTGGAAACACACTTGCTGATATTTTTTAAATTAGATTTTAAAATAAGAAACAATTTGTAAAACTTAGTCAAATTAAACCTGGAGAGAAATAGTCCAGAAACTCATACTATTTCTAATCATCTGTTGGAAATTTCCCAAGTCTAGTTCAAATGAAAACTGTCTCAACACAAACATCAATCTGATCTGAAATGAATGCACTAAAAATTTTCAGGATGTATTCTCAGAAAACTACCAGATCAGTTTCTGAGACCAAATAGCTTCTGAAGATACAAAGAGACATTCATTAGTGTGAACACTTCCCTGAAGCAAAGCCCTGAATACATCAAATGTTGTCTACTCTGCATTTCTATTTGTGGCATGCTCGCACCATTAAGCATTTCAAACCTCAAGCAGGAGGTTGTCTCAGCAAAAGGTGAAGATATTTCCCATTACTCATGCTACAGACCTTGCATAATTTATTGCTGCTTTGTGTAATTATTAGGAGCAAATGCCTAGGAAGAACTACGTGGATTCTTTAATGCAGCTCCGTCAGTCATGTACAGTGAGCCTCCACAAACTCCCTCAGAAAGCACTTGTTAGAAGCAGTTAGCTCATTGCTCATCACTATTCTGTTTGAAAGGTCATCTGAAATCCTTCTTCTTTTGCAGGTCAGGAATCTTCTAATTTTCAGACTAACTTGATTTGGGAAGACTTTTTTTATCCGGAAGTTCTGCTTTGGCTTGAATAGCTCTGTCTCTTTCTGATCATTCTGACACACTTCAAACATCCCAAGACTTGCCTACAGAATAATCAGCACTCATTAACCCTCCCAGCCTTGCCAGAGAGGCAGATAAGCATGGACAGGGTTTGCTGTGAAGGCTCTGACATGGAGCTGCACTCCTGTGGATTTTGGATAAAATTTGGTGTGCATCCAGTCAGCTTGGTGAGGGCAGAGGTGGCTTGGGGCTATCTATGAAAGACAGGTAAAAGTGGGGTACACACACGTGTATGTTCAGACATAATCTCTAGCATTTTCAGACACCTCTCCTAAGGAAAGATCTCCATTCCCCAATTTTTCTAGTATCCCTTTCACTCTACCTGTTCCACTTTGCATTACTCTCTTGCAAATGCACGTCATACATAACATTAATGGTCTTGATAATTGCATTTCAGCATTACAGGGTTGTTACTTTTAGCCACAGTGTCTCATTGCAGTGTCACTGCATCATAAAAAGTTCGTATCACTAGTTTGAGAACAGGGTTGTGATTGGATCAGCAGAGCTCCACATATTACTGCTAAACATGAAATAAAAAAATGCTAGTGGATTAAGGAACAAGTAAAGATTCTGAAAGCAATTTTCTGTCTAAGCTCCAGGATAAATGGTAAACACACCCCTTGGGCAGCTATTAGACAAAACCTATGGAAGTTCTACACTTTTGTTCAGAATATCATTGGTAATTTTAACTCCAGAGTGGACAGCTACAAATGTTATGAAATAGTTTATTAGGGAGCATTACAGGACTAAAAGAAAGTGCGTGACCAATCTTCAGGTTCTACAGCACCTCTCATGTCAGCTAACTCTTGGAAATGGCCACTTTGATTTAGTACAGACTTTTACCCAGTTCTGTGTGTTGCAAATGGGAAGGGCAGAGAACCTTTTTATTAATGAGAAATAGTCCTTAAAGATCAAATACCACCAGTTCCTAGATACCCATAACTCCTTTCTACTGGATACTATTTCACTTTCTTTTAAGTTGATGGGAATTTTGTTCAGTAGAAACAGAATTGAACCTGTGGTCAAGCATGTGTGTAGAAAATATAAATATTCTCTGGGGAAACTCAAGTGCTAAGATTCTTTGGTAAATCCTCATGTGACTACAAAAGGAACCTAGGAAAAAATCCCAATAGACTTCATCCATTAAGTCTGATTTCTCTGTGACTAATGACTCTTCAAGTTTGCCTTTAATATGTTCTGCTTTGAAACTTAATTTACTGTATATTTTATACTTTGTTTCTCTAGTTTATATTGTAAGCCTTTAAATAAAGTAGAAAAACAAATCATAGAATAGTTGATCATGCTGAAGTTACATTGCAGTTCATGACATGGAGAGCTGTAAATAGTGAAGTTCTGATTAATATTTAAATTCTAATTAAGCACAGTGATTTGAAAACTGCCCTTTGGTATTGAAATACAGAAGAAAGTCTTCATATTTCAGAACACATATAAAGACTACTAAAAACAATGAAAATCAGACAATTTTTCTTGTTCCCTGAGGAAGTGGCAAACATGTATAAAAAACTACAAAATAGTTTATTCAAAAATTTTTAGAACTGACTGGGAAAAATATTTTTGCAAGTGATTCATGTTCCAGTCCTATTGGCAAGGTTTCTTTAAAAGTGGAAATCAAAACGGTTAGAAATAGACTGGATCTTTATTTTGATTTATGAAGATGGAAAGCAAGTTTTGTTTGGGCAAGAGCACCCTGTTGAATTTAATTAAGATATATGTTCTTAAATCTTTATTATGATCACTATCCTGGGTAACAGGCCATAGAAACTGACACATTTCCAATTAAACCAGTCATAGGTAGAATCCAAACCATGATCTGTACTTAGCTAGATCAGGACATGCAAGAGTGGCAGACAGGTATTTAAGCAGCAGGCCACAACTTTGTTAATTAAATTTCACAGGGAACCATCCTTTCATCCTTTCTCACAAACAGATGATTATCAGGCCCCACTGTGTTTTTGCTTGGTTCCCATTCTTGGTCTCCTAGCTTGGGGTAAACTCTCTCCATGCTCATCTCCAGGAATCAGGTGACAGAGATCCATGCAGCTGTAACTGAAGGGAGGAGGAGCACTGAGCCAAGGGGAATATCTGCTCTGGAAAGGCTACAGGTTTCCCTCCTCTCCTCAAGCAGAAGATCTCATTTGGCATTTGGGCTGCCTCTTTCAGTCTTTGTCTCCTCTGAACACAGTCAAAAAACTGTGAAAAGGCATTTCTATTTTTCTTCAGTTTTTTTTCTTTGAGCTCTTACTTTTCTCTGACTTGCACCCTCACAAAAAAAAAAAAAAAAAAAAAAAGGTGAAAGAACTGAAAGAACTCTGCCACTTTCACTCACCTGGACCCAGATCTTACCTTATTTATAGCAGGAAACTGATCAGAAAAATATGAAGTGTGAAGTAAAAAGTTTCCTGAAAGCCAGATCAGATATTAGCCTGAGTGATACAAAGCTCTCTAGTCCCTGTGAACAGAGAAAACAATTTTCTACGTTTATATAGATGCTTCTCCAAACACTCCATTATCAAATAAGCCTATTTCTGTTTGCCAGCTGCCCACCACTGAAAGGTCTGTTCCACATTTCTCCAGTTCACCCTAGGAAGACACAAGAGACAGGTTAAATCATTCTTAGTTTTCCATCAGAGATGATACTTTAACTTTCTTTGCTTCTGTGGTCACAGGACAATATGATGGGATAATCCAGTATTATAACTGCTGTATCTTTCATGTGTCTCTCAGCTACACCTAACGCTCATTCCAAATTAGATTTTGAGCAACAGAGTTTATGTGGGAATTCAAAAGCAGTTGTACTTCACCAACTGAATCTCTGTAGCTGAAAACTTAGCAGGAGCTCTGGATACTTTACATAATTTTACATATCTTTACATTTTCTCTTGACTACTGCAATACATTTGAATCTGGCAAGTTTGTAATTGGACACATCGAGTGAGGATATAACAGGTGTATATTTACAGCTCATCACAATAAATTTAGCACTTGATTTGGTATCCATTTACTACTCCATGTTCTCTTGGCCTTTGTCTATTTCAGACCATAAATTTGTCACATTACAGAACATCAGCTTTGCTGGTTCAGAACAGATTTTCTCCTGAACCTGAAAGGTGAATATGAGTACTCCCTGTTTCTGCGCCCCAAAATGTAAGCAGGGTCAGTTGTTTAATGCTGTGCCTGTCAGATTATTTCCTCATAATCTTCTATCCCCTACAGCAGGAAATATGACTGTGGGTGATATAGCTACACGTGAAATCATTGAGCATGTCTTAAAATTCAAACTACAGCATTTAACTTTCCTTAGCAAGGATCACTGCAAGTGGGGACACCCTGCCACCCACATCAAACTTTACCTTTTGATTTTTGAAAAGGTCTGGAGATGGGGATTGGGGCCATCTGGAAAGAATATCGGCTCAGAAATATTTTTCTCCTGTAAACATTTTGGCATGATTCATAGACCATTTAGTGTAAAAAATTAAGAGGCTGGAACACATGGTACTGGAATACCCTCTGAACCACACTTTCTGGTTATTTTCTGAACCTGAAAGAAAGAAAATGCTGGATGGAATGGTAACTTTTTGTGGCCTTATTTTTGTGAAGGGGTGCTATTTCAGAACTTGAGAAAAAATTCTTGTTTCAGGGTTCCCCACAGAGCAAAACTATTCTTTGGGAGTGTTTTTTTCTTTCTGAGTACATCTAGGTTGTCAGGTATGTGGGCATAGAAATGTCATATTTTTATATGCGTTTGTGAATTCCAGAAAAATAAAAGTGATAAGAATCCAACTCTGGATAAAGAAAGCATCATGGAAGATTCTTCACCTGATTATACATTATGAAGACGTAATTATGAAAAGCATTACTGGCATATGTTGCTGCTCCATCAATGCACGTGCTTAGCAGAGACCCCATTGAGCTCTTGGTGAGGTCTTGCTGCACCCTTTACCCACTTCTTTTACCACTGCTGACCCTGACATTTTCAGGTCCCAGGAACATGTGGTCTCTGTAATAAAAATGTACAATCACATTGCCAGCTGCTGGATTATCCATACTGGGTATTGATTAGTGTTACCAACAGGGATAATGTGAGGTGAATTCCTGTGCTTTTCTTTCCTGGGCTGGGTGAAGAAGTGTTTGTAGTGCCTTTTTTATCATCTTGCCCATCGATTGTGCCCATAGAAGATGCTGCTCAGAAGAGCAGTGCCACTGAGCATGTGCACGGCACGTTTATAACTGGGCTGGTTCCCTGGTATTTAGTGACAATAGTTTTTAATTAACCTCTTCAATTTGCTTAAATTTATTTGCTGTAAATTTCAATAATGACCATTCCCCTTTGCTGTCAAACTAATACAGATCTTGTCTGGGTGTGTGTGAAGGATGAATGGCTGAAGAAAATTTTAATAGGACCAAAAGTTGCTGGTGGAAGGGTATGCTTCCTTTCCAAATGTATTACATTTTCAGATTAGCATATCTCATCTCATCTGTGATGAATCACCCAAAGCTTTAGAGGTGTTTATTACAGATGTTTTCAGTCAAGCCTGTTCTAATTGTTACTATTATTCATGCAAAAATTATGAACTGGGTTACTTTGCCACCCATAAAACACTAGTAATCTAAATTACATTTTGCAGCAACCTGCTAGTTTTTGGTGTTAAACATATACTGACTGTAATAGGAGGTCAGACCTGTGTTAAGCACATTTGGAAGTGGCTGTAAGAAGTGAAAATACTAAAATGTGGCATTCTAATCTTAAATAGCTCTTTTGAAACAAAACATATTTTTCACATCCAGATGAGGTATAATGTTAAAGCAGATCTGTAGGAAAAGGGACTTATTGCTCATTGTTTACCCAGAAAGTCTGTGGAGAAAAGATAATACAATGTTAATCAAACATGTTCTAATAATGTCTGTATATACGCGTGTGTGTACATACATGTATGTATGGTATATATAACCCCACATTGGTATTCATGTAAAATTTGATCAGTGCTTTAGGAGCAGGAGCAATCTTTCCATCATGTCTCTTTCTAGTAGTTAGGAATTTAATGAAGACTCAATACTCCAGATCAACAAAGCCAAGGATACATTAGAGTTTTTAATTAGCAGGATGATAACAGCTATGAGAACTTGCTATGGGATTATGGACAGGATTTGTTCCTAGGGCAGTCTCTTGTCCTTGCTTATAAAACAGAAGAAATTACTGCTAAAGAGGCTTTTGTCATCTTAGTGAGTAACTTGTGCCAGCTGAAACCATTGAAACTTCTCCATCTAATAAGACTAAGTTACTATAGTCGGGTAGCAAAAAGCACCCAAAGTGTATCACAGTTTTGTCCCTCCATACCTACAGCAATATTAGGAAGAAGTTTCTGGTTTATTGTATTTAACAATTTGTCATTTTTTAGTTTAGGATTAAAATAATTTTACTGACAGAATTTACTTTTGGTGTTTAGGTTAAGCAGGCCAAATTTTTAGTCAGACTCCTTGAGAGTGATTCTTATTTCCAGGTGTCTACACAAAGGAAATGTGTCAAGAAAAAACTACTCAGCAAGCTTTCAGTAACCTGGGTAAAAATCTGCTGAATAATTATATTGATGCATTTAGGAAGTGTTACACCAGAGCATCTTTTCCTTTTCCTTTTCCTTTTCCTTTTCCTTTTCCTTTTCCTTTTCCTTTTCCTTTTCCTTTTCCTTTTCCTTTTCCTTTTCCTTTTCCTTTTCCTTTTCCTTTTCCTTTTCCTCTCTCTGGTACACAATAGCAGTTTGTCAGTCTGGTGCACTCTCTACATAAACCGTTCCAGACCTGTTGCTACCACAGGGATTATATAGATACATATAAATCAAGGAGGGCACATCAGGAGGGAATTTCTTAGGTTTAGAATGAATCAGAAGTGAATGGTGTCCCAGTACTGCATCTGACAGGGCAGCCCATGGCTCAGAGCAGCATCTTGCTTCTCAACTGAGGTGACTTTGAACTGTTTTGCCAGCCAAAGCCCCAGCTCTCACCACACCTACAGCAAAGCCCTCACTGAGGTCAGACAGACAGAAAAGAGAACTCGGCCTCCCTTCTTGCTGGCTCTGACTGCTGCAAGCCCTCTGGCTGACACGCAGGGATTGCCACTGCAGAACAGACACCTGGGTGGCTTCAAGATCTGCTGCTGCAGCTGAAGTTCGTCAAAGCTGGCACCAGGGAAGGCAACATTTGTTTGATTTGTAGATTTGCTTGCTGATTCCTTGAGTTTGTGAGTGCATGAGAACTAGTCAGAAAGGAAGAATCAAAAATTGTCTCTGATAGAAGAACACTTCAGTGTTCTGGTGCTGTATCTTCATGCAGAAATTGGGAGAGCACTAGCTTGTCAGAGAGCCAAGCAGGCAGCCGAGGTGCGGCATGGGGAAGGGGGTGTCACCAAGTTGTACTTGGCTAAGCTCAGGCTTCAGCTCTGAGTCTGTAAAAGCTGATGGGCAGAAATCTGCAAACAGATGACACCCAGCCTTCAGCATGGTTTGCAAAAGAAGATTTCCCAATATTTTTATGTCAGAAGGGTGCTCAGTGAGATTATGATCTCAGAAATCTCTGTGCTAAGCGCCCCAGTAATGAGATGTTATCTCCTTCTCAAGCAGTTAGCTGTTAAATAGAGGAGTCTTTTAGCAAAGACTGCAAAGGCAGTCTTTTATCCTGGTTTAATAGATTAGGAAATGAGGTGATCAAGTAATTTTCACCACAGTCTTTAAGAGCTTTCAGGGGAAGGAAAGAACTGAACACAACCCATCTCAAACCTCTAAACTCAGTTCCTTGACTCTAAGGTCATCCTTCCTTTCCTCTTTCCTCCTAGATTTTTATTACGAAGACTGCAACCACAAAATGTATCAGTCTTTACCTTTTGGTGTAAATACTCCTACAACAGAAAGCAGAGCAATTGTTTGATAAGCACAGTCCATTTCTGCAAGGAGGCTCTAAACCTGGTCTCCCCTGCAGGCAGTTTTGTTGTGGTGTGTGAAGCTGCAGCATTCACAAGATTATACTGGCAGGAAGGAGAGCCTCCCTGCTGCATCTGGGTCTGAAAGCATTTACTCATGGTAATGTTTTTAGAGCTGATAAAACCCATAGCCATGCACGCTCTGGAAAAGAGAGGGTTTCAAAATCAGGAAATACTCAGAAAGCATGATTGTTAAAAGCTGTATAACCCCAAGGTTTTTGGGCAGATTCTCAACTTTGGGGCTTGATAATACACAGAGACACAATGTCTTTCACTCATCTGAGTCACAAAATTCTATTGCTTTTTTTCCTTTTTTTTTAACAGTTAGAGTTGGCTGCTATATTAATTTTGTAACAGCTCGCATAGCGTCCCTTTTTTAGTGAAGTATTTTAAAGTCCCTTAATTACTGAACTGCTAGTATTTACATTTGCAGATCCAATGATTACAGGACTGAGGGACTCATTTTTAAATTAGATGGTCCCAAGTTTACTGCAAATACATGTACAATTAACTTTGTGTAATGAGATATTGCCACCAAATTTTGAACAAATCCAAACAAGATCTTTTTTTATCTGATGCAGTAAAGGTGCTCTTTATAAGGCTGTTATAGTACTTATTTGTATAAAATCTATTTTGTTCTACACAGAGTATAAATCAGTTTCATTCTATTTAAGTGCAGAAAAATAAGATTTTCAGATTCCAGCAATAGCAAAAGTGTCTCAAGGTTTGAGTGGGCATTACCTCTTCATAGTGAAATGGCTTCCTTTGCCCATATGTAACAAATAATATCCATTCTGTGTATGTGCTATAAATGCATCAAATGTACAGCAGTAGTTTTATGTGTGTGAGTGAGCCAGGGAATGTGTGATTAGCAAGCCATTGTGAGGTGCTGGGAGAATACACTTTGTGAAATGGATACCCCAACATAGTTGCCAAAAGCCCCAGATGATCATTTTAAAAGTGTTTTCAAATATTTATGGGTCTTTGGGGGACCTATAAAGACCATTTACTTTCCAGAAAAAATACCAATGTAATCTGAAGAAAAAATTATTTTTCTGGCCACCCAGCTGCACCAACTAGGTGAGATATATTGATATTATCTGCACATAGATATGTCAAAGAATGGTTTTCTTAGTATGTGAGGTTTGCAAATTTGTAGTGGAATACATCAAAACCCAAATTCAGTACTGGAAAGTTGCATTTGTTTAGACGTCCTGCAGTCACTGAGGAGACACAAACTATTCTGTGAAGCAGGGATAAACAACTTCAGTCTTTAAGTCTCCTGAGCTTCCTTTGCTTTCTCCAAATGAAGAAATCAAACACCTATATATCTCAAATATGAGCAAAACCTACTATGAATCAACAGTGTCTGTTTCATAGAGAATACTTGTGTTTGAACATAGTAAATTACAGGATACACATAATGATCTCCAGAATTGTTAGCGTGGGAATACACTTTGGTACTAGTTATGAAAATAACTAGAACAACCCATTTTCTTTGGTTTCAACAGCTGGAAGTAAACACTATGTTTCTGAGGCAGCCTGAAAGGAGAATAACAGGTATTTTAATGCTTGAAACTAAATTTAAAGATGTTTCAATGTGCTCAGAACTGCAAATCTGGTAAACAGCTTTCTTGTCCATCATGTAATAAAAAGTATATTCACTTGTAGATACAGATGGAGAATCCTCAACATCAAAGTACTTTATTGGCCATCTACCATTTTTTTGCCAGCTACTGTGATAATGAATGATGTCACTGTAGTTTACTGTCCCAATCTGATTTTCTCCATAGACTACCAAAGGTATTAAATTTCCATTCCCAGGATTTTTTTTCTCCTTCATTCCAATAAGTTGTTGCAATAATTATACACAGATTTAACTCTTCAGTGGCATAGTGTCAATTGAATTTGCTTTAGTTTCACAAACAAAGCATAAAATAATTTCTTCCTGTCTCCTAGGAACTGTTCTGCTACCTGGTTCCAGTGGCCTTATCTTTTCCTTCCTTTTCTGTTGGGCTTAAACATCCCCTTTTCTTAGCATTTTTATATCTATACTGAGATAAATACATTCTATCTGAATCACAGAAAATGTGTGTCATCAGATTTGCTCTCTGATCTCATTTCTGTTGACCTCTATCCATCAAAGGTCTACCTACGTTCATTTCTCTGAAAGCTCTTTTGGCTGTTTTAGCAAATTTATTGCTTTTTCCCTTTAGAAAGATTGGAGCACCATGAATGCATGTATGGAAAGTATTCCTTTTCTGAACTAAAAGAATAAGCATACAGGATATATTTCTTCTTTTTTATTCAATCAGTTGCTTTTCTACTTGCAGCAAGATAAGATGGCTAAATGAAAAATCACAAATGCAGAAATACAGCTGCTTTCTGTGAAAGATAACTTTTCTAATCACTGTAGCATCAGAAATTATCAAAATACGAATTTCTGCACAATATATAGGAGTTTTTTGAGGAGACAGGAAAGAGCACTTTGACAAAACTTATAACAGTTATCAGAAATTATGAGATAACTGATTAAAGTAAACATAATAAAGGTGCAGTCTGAACATTTTTAAACAAACCACTATTAAATTTTGCAATATTTTTACTCGGGCACTGCTAAAGTATCCATTTTCCTTATAGGAAAAAAAGGCACAGGAAAAAAAAAAAACAAGGGAAAAGTGGTTTTTACATCTCAGTTTGGGAAAAAGGGGAATCCATCATTGTGTACATGCTGTCAATTTATGTTGATCATTTATATCATTTTCATGCTGATAAGGTGTTATTTTAGCCACTTATATTTAGGTTATATTCTAGATAATTTCACCTGGAATTTATGCTGTAAAGAAAGAACTTAAAAAAAAAAGAAAAAGGTCAATGTTGTTGATAATTATATCCTTCAGATTTTTTTCAGCCTAAAAGTTTTATGTAAGATTGCAAATCTCCATGGAATGGTCTGAGTTGGAAGGGACATTAAAGATCATCCAGTTTCAACCCCCTGCCGTGGGCAGGGACACCTCCCACCAGACCAGGTTGCTCAGAGCCTCATCCAACCTGGCCCTGGACACTTCCAGGGATGGGGCATCCACAGCTTCTCTGGGCAAGCTGTGCCAGGGCCTCACCACCCTCACAGGAAAGAATTTCTTCCTAATATTTCATCTAAACCTATTGTCAGTTTGAAGCCATTCCCCGACATGGGAAGGAGGAGCTAAAGTCCATCAGCTCCTAGGAATTGCCTCAGTGTCAGCCTTTCAAAAGAAAGCAAAAACATGGGGACAATTTCTTTCATTACCCCACTAGTGTTAGATGGGAATCAAGTTTGCAGGTCCTTGCAGAGACACAAAGGGGAATATCATGAAACCTCCTCTGCACTTTTCTGGATTAATCCACACAGAGGTATTCCTCTTGTTGCCTTCCAAAATCGCTTGCACAGACATTGTGCTTTCCTCCAGGGAGAGCAGTAAGATAGTCTCTGTGCAAGCCATGCCCAGCAGCAAGCGACATCTCACACGTGTGGTGCAGCTCACAAGAGTGGAGACCCTGCAGCTCTCAGTCCTCTCAGCCTAACAGCAACTTCCCTCTGGATTTGTGATCCAGACACATGAAAAAGGTACTAACACCAAATAATTTCCTCAACAGAAGTTCCAGCCTCTGATAATGTGTGAAAAGCCAGTGTGTGCACAGAGCTGGGTGATGTTTAGTTAAATTCACTGAGCTTTTCACAGAAGTCAGAGCAAGGTGAGGACAAGAAATTTGCATTGGGGAAGGTGGGTGCCAAGGGGATCATGTGACATGGTTGCCAGTTATAGCAGGGGATAGAGTTCAATGACCAAAGAGGTCTCTTTCAACCTTCTACTCTCCCATAAGTGTCAAATAGATTTAAGCAAGTGTTAGAAACTACTTTGTTTGTATTTGATCTTACCCTGCCTGTCATGTCAGGACTACCAAGAGGTAAGTTGGTCCTGTTCTATGTATTGCATGGTGCTTCAAAGGTCACATATCACAACAGATTACTCATCCTACAGATTTACAGAGATATTCCAAAACCCAGAATTTAGACTTTACCCTACTTCCCATTCGAATCTCACCATAGACTTGCTCACAGTGAACACCTGGAAACTGTGCAGCAAAGAAAATAAATAACTCACTAACAGCAAACAGAAACACATATCTAACTGTACCTATAATTCCAGGAACACATTGTAACTGCATTCAAGACTGATTAAAAAGGGAAACAACTTTGAAATTCTGCCAGATATTTTCCAGCATGAATGATTCCCTTTCTGTCTCGCACACAGAACACACCAAGAAACTGTGTTGCATACTGCAGCAACCTCCTATTTAAGCACGAAGAAACTGTCAGAGATAAGGCAAGAGATATACAATATTATAACCATTATTTATTCTAGATTAATGAAAGGGGGAAATAGCCCTTTTAGTTGCAGCTTGCATGCAGAAAAACATTAATCTTACAGAGCTCAGACTGTCTATTGTATTCACAATATATTAGCAGTTAGCTGATCTATCAGCTGAGATGAATTATTACATTGGCTTACAATGATATCAGTTTTCATTATAGGGCAGTCATCCAACTCCTCTTCTATTCTGTTTGCACATCCTTATTTCTCTGCTTTTCCTTTACCCTTTGGATCCTCTCTGTCCAGGAGGTTGGTAGGCTGAATATGTTGGGGATTTTTTAATGTCTGAAATGCATGAAGAATTAGAAGATGCAACCAATCAAGTAAATGGTTTTCCAGAGAATTTGTCAATTTTGTTCCACACCTTCTTTTCATTGACCAAACCTCCTTCTCCTCAGACTAAAACATGTTACAGCTTGGGTATACAGGGGCAGAAGGTAGGATTGGGGGTGTAGGTTTGGTTGGCTGTTCTTTGTTGTTATTGCTGTTGTTTGGAGTTAGCTTTGTTATTTTGTTTTAATTGCTTGATTTTTTTTCAATCCATGTCACACAATACTGGAACTACCAGCTAAATAAAGGAAGATGTTCCAGAGAGAAATTTGCAGCTCTGGATTTATATTGTGCAGGATTTCAGAACGAAAAGAGAAAAAAGGTAGAGGAAAGACGGAATGGCAGGCTACTGTCTAGTAGAGGGCTCAGAAAATGCCCTCAAGGACAGATTTTCTAGCCTTTGACATTGCATATCTGCAAGCATGGCTTTGGACACAGTCTGAGCAAACCCATGGATCCTACAGGACCCTCATGACAAAGATGACTCCCGCATCTTAGCAGCTGTCCTCCAGGATGTCCCTGGGGCTTCTCTTTCTGCCAAAGCTTCACATTTTGGGACAGGAAGGGATGGGATATGTCTGGGAGGTGTTCAGATATTTACTTAACGATATTCTCATGTTAAATTGGCAATAGCACTTGACTGGCAGCAATAGCAGTCCCTCCCTGATGTAGCTTAGTCTCAGCCCATGAGCAGCATTCTTTTCTCATGTTTGATAATGCTGCCTTTTTAGCAAGGCTCTTGTAGGTATGGAGCCCTGAGAGTGCAATTGTCACTGCATGGCACCTCCCTGCAGGTTTCCTCAGCTGCCCAGGGGCTCCTGCGTGGTTACCAAGTACGACTGGGGGGGACCACTGTATGATCAGGGTGCTTTTCCATGTGACAGAGAGGCTAAGTCTTTAAAACAGAAGTCTGTGTATATTTATACACAGACATACATGTATGTGCACATGTCTTTTGCAAAAGGAACTTTGGCAGGTTTTTTCCTTACTTAGGGCATTTATTTCCCTTCTCCACCCTCCCCTTGCTCCCCTTACAAATCACTGTCTCTCTGATGGCTTGTCTGCTTCAAGCTGTATTGTATGATTTTTGGGGCAGGGTTTCTTGTACCTTGCCTATGTTTGAAGAGGAAGCAGCAAGCACCACTTAAAGTCTAAATAATGACAGTAATCATTTCCAGCAGACAGACAATCTCTTCCTGGCTGGCTATAGTCTTCAGCCAGACTCTTCAGCCAATGTAACTGGCAGCCCTGATATTTCCTCTGAGCCTGGCACAGAGTTAGGATGCTTAGTAGCGTTCTAGATGCCAATTTATCAATTTATTCCCTAAAGCAGTTTGATTTTGTTGCATATGAAAATATATACTTATCTATTAAAGGAAATACAAGTGGAATAAACCAGGAAATATTAAAACACAGCAGGATGCACTGAGATATGGTGTTTCTTAAACAGTAGCAGTAATCCTAATAAAATGCAGATGCAATCATGTTGAGGGAGCAGTGTGGTAATAAAAAGTGAAGAAAGGAGCAAGGTGCATAAAAAGAAGGGGCAGCCCTCGGGTGGAAGAATGTCTCTGAATTTAGCAAAGACATAATGTGGTGCCGATTACAATTGAACAGATTTGCTTTCAAAATGTAAAGTCAGTGGGTGGACTGCTTTCATGCCATGTGTAACTCAACCAAATTCAATGGAATTATACCCATTGTGAATGTAGCTCTGCACAAGCAATATAGAAAACTGCAGATGTGAATAAAGTCAGATGGACAGAATTGAAAAAAAGCATTCATGTGCATTTCCTTAAATGTATTAAAAATTCATGGCCCTTTTTGTTCATTTTCCAAGAATATTCACAGCGACCATATTTTGGTCACAGAAAGCAAATATCTAAGAAATGCTTATTCTTTCAAGTTTTGTAGCTCTCCAGGAAATTTATTTGGTTTCTGTCTTATGTCAGTTTTCCTAACATAAGTTGAAACACCACGTGACACAAGAAACCAGTTCCCAAACACCACCAGTCTTTTATTCTCTCTTTGTACAGTATCTAACGCCATGAGAATTATGCTACATGACATAGGGTTGTCTGTTACGGATGATGATAATAATAATAATAATAATAATAATAATAATAATAATAATAATAATAATAATAGCCACCAAATAGGAATAGATATTCTTTAAATGCTTTGCATTTAAAGAATAATGCAATCATCAGGCACAGTCAACATGGGTTCCCAAAGGGAAAGGCCTATTTTAACTAATTTGATACCCTTCTGTGATAAAGTCACGTGCCTAGTAGATGAAGGGAAGGTGATCAATGGAGCTTTTCTGGATTTTATTTAGGGTTTTGATACTCTCCCTCACAGCACTCTTTTGGACAAATTGTCCAGCTGTGGGATGAGGGGCCTGGGTGAGGAACCATCTGGGTAGCAGGGCTGTGAACGGGGTAGCAGTGAATCGGGATACACCTGGCTGGAGACTGGTCCAGTGCTGCTCCTCAGGGTTCAATTTTAGGACCACTTCTGCTCAATGTCTTTATCAATGATCTTTATTATTATTATTATTATTATTATTATTAGGTTTGCTCTGTATATCGAGCTGGGAGATGCTATTGGCTCTCCTGAGGGACAAGATGCATTGCAGAGGGATCTTGATAGATTGGATCATTGGGCCGTGATTAATGGGATGACATGTAACAAGTCAAAATACTGGATTCCACACCTAGGATCCAGTAATGACAGACACTGTGTAAAATGGGAGAGGAATGGCTGGAGGGCAGCCCTGCAGAAAGGGATCTGGTGATGCTGGTCAGCAGCAGGCTCAGTCTGAGTCAGCAGAGCAGGCCTGGGTATGGGTTCCATTCCGTGGGGCATCAAACCAGCTGCTCAAAAGAGGGGATTATCCCACTGTGCTCAGTGTTGGTGCAGCCTCACCTCAAGCGCTGTGTTCAGTTCTGGGCCCCACAATTCAAGCAGAATGTTAAAGTCCTTTCCTGCCATATGAGGGAAGGCTGCAAGAACTGGGTTTGTTCAGCCTTGAAAAAAAAAGGCTTAGAGGAGACCTTATCATCATATTCCTGTATGTAAAGGGTGGCTACAAAGAAGAGGGAGATTCCCTTTTTATGAGGAGTCACGCGGAAACAGTGAGGGGTAATGGTATAAGTTACTCCTGAAGAGATTCTGATTGGACAAAGGAGGAAATTTTTTCAAAATGAGAACAATCAGCCATTGAAATAATCTTCCCAGGATGGGCTACCCAGCATGAGAAGATTTTAGCATTTGACTGAGAGGAGACTGCACCATCTTGGCTTTTGCCAAGAAAGGTTGGACCAGATGATCTTTAAGGTGCTTTTCAATCTGGGATGCCATGATGCTGAAAATGCATCCAGAGGACAACAAAGTTGGTGAAAGGACTGTATGGAATACCTATAAAGAGCAGCTAAGGACCTTGGGCTTGTGTAGTTTGTATAAAAGGGGACAACTTCACTGCTTTCTGGGGAGGGAAAATGGAAAGGGAAGTGCTCAGCTCTTCTCCAAAGGATCCAGATATAGGAATAGCTCAAAGATGCACCTGATGAGTTTTAGACTGGACATTGGGAAACTTTTGTTTATTGAGAGGGTGGTCAAACCCTGGAACAGGTTTCTAGGAGAAGTCGATGCCCTGAGTCTGTCAATGTTTAAGAGGCACTTGTACAATGCCCTTAATAAGATGCTTGAACATTTCACAGAATCACGGAACAAACTAGGCTGGAAAAGACCTTTAACGCCATCCAGTCCAACCTATGACCTAACACCTCCTCATCTACTAAACCATGGCACTGAGTGCCACATCCAATCTTCTCTTAAACACCTTCAGGGACAGTGACTCCACCACCTCCCTGGGCAGACGATTCCAGCTCACAATCACTCTTTCAGTGAAGAATTTTTTTCTAACATCTAACCTAAACTTCCCTTGGCACAGCTTAACACTGTGTCCTCTCGTTCTGTCAGCGGTTGCCTGGGAGTAGAGACCAACCCTCACCTGGCTACAGCCACCTTTCAGGCAGTTGTAGAGAGTGATAAGGTCACCTCTGAGTCTCAATTTCTCCAGGCTAAACAACCCCAGTTCCCTCAGCCGTTCCTCATAGCGCTTGTGTTCCAAGCCCTTCACCAGCCTTGCTGCCCTTCTCTGAATCGGTCAGGAAGTTGGACTAGATGATCATGGTAGGTCACCTCCAACTGAAATAGTCTAGACATGAGCCAAAACATTTCTTACTTGTGCTCAGAAACAGTGCTTATCAATAAGCGAAACAAGTACGTACGGTACAATAATCTGAAAAAAAATCACAAGAATCTTTTGATAGCAGTGAAAAATTGCAGGAAAATATTTTGCATAGCATTTTACATGGGAAAGTGTGTCAGTATTGCAAGAAAAAAGGAAGAAATGCATTTCTTTGTGCATTGCACATGGGAATCTCATAATCAGTACATTGTCCAAACATACATGTGATTTTCCCTTCCTGGTCTAATGGAGTTTTAGTAGCTCACTGTCTGAGCTCAATACATGTTGTTAGCCTTCAGGATTGTCTGGAGCTAGACCTTGATTGTTCTTCTCAGGTCCTTGGAAACGTATTTTGGTTTCCAAACATTTCAAAAGGTCGGTATTGCTGGAAAACTCTTACTTGGCTGTGCATCTTCTTCACCTGCCAGTGGAGATAATGATCCAGGGTTTGTGAGATAGCTTTGCTATGACAGAACACCTGACATACAAGTGGAGGATGACAGAACCACACTTCTCCAGGGTGGCAAAAAAGAAGGCTTAGTAGTGGTTAACAGCAGTCACAGGCTTCTTTAAAGGCAGTTTCAAAA
The DNA here is from genome assembly GCA_026261815.1 of Monarcha castaneiventris obscurior. Lineage (NCBI taxonomy): Eukaryota > Metazoa > Chordata > Aves > Passeriformes > Monarchidae > Monarcha > Monarcha castaneiventris. The sequence goes on from JAMPIT010000575.1 coordinate 11,583,248, forward strand.
ATGAAAAAATCAAACTCTTTTTGGTTGTGGCAGAATATGGAACAAGAAGCAGAAAAATTGAAATTTCAGCTTGGAAGATTCAAAATCAGCATGAGGAAAATCCTCCTCACTGAAAGGTTGGTGCTGCCATGGAACAGGTTACACTGGGACCCTCTGAAGTCTCCATCCTCAGAGCCAGACAAAGCCATGGTTCACTTGATCTAGTGCTGGCAATAATCCTTCTTGGAGCAGGGGTTGGGACTAAATGACCTCTGGAGGTCCCTTCCAACCAACACTATGATTTTATCATTTTAGTATCTTTTGGGTTTGGTTTGGGGTTTTCTGCTTGTTTTTCATTTCTCTGAGCCCCTTTGGTTGACTTTGGGCCCTAAGGAGTCCTCTTCCACACTGTGCTCTTAAATTGCTACGGCTTCACATTTCTGCACTTTTTAACTCTCTGGAAAACTGACCGCGAAATGAAACAAAAAGTTTCCCTGCTCATTGACTCATCATGTGTCTGTAAGAACTTCTCATAAATATCCACTGGATGCAAATACAAACCAGAAGGCCTAAATGGCAAGCCTGAGGAGGCACTGTCTTCAGTTGTGCAGTGGTTTACATGTTATGTATAAACAACCAAAAATCCCAAGTAATGTTTTGATTTTTCAAACTGGAAGAGAGACAGAAAAAGAGAGAAAGAGTAATAATGCAAACCATGCTCTCAAATGTCTTCCAAAGCAATTAAGTTTAACACTGGGGTATAATAAAGAAATAGTCATATGATTTACATATATGAGGATGTTCATTTATAAGATATCTGAATCAGATTCTGGATCAGATGTGGATTTTACTTTCCAGGGGTAAAAGAAATAGGTATTTTTGTGGAATCCTGTAGTTGTCCCTTTTTTACACACACAGGTCATGATATATTACATTTTTAAAAGAAACTATAGTACTTGCACTCGTCTGTATTTTGCTTGTGTCAAAAATATAAAGGCTTCCTCAAATATGTCCATATGTGCAATTGATGTTTTACAGGATGTGTATTACTGTTATTCACTTGACATATTCCTAGGAGGAAATTTAGCACTCTGAATAACACTGCTGTTCCCATTTAGCACGAAGAAAGATGTTTTTTCTTGAAAAGAAACTTCCTTTTAAAAAGAGATCCCTAATTGTCCGAGATGGTTCTAATAGTACTCACCTTTAATTACCCTTCATTCCCCTCCTTTCTGAAGACAGCACTACTATTACCTAGCTCCAATCTATGAAAAGGTGAATGACCCAAGAGATTCCCTTCAGGAAACCAAAAGCTCCTGTGGTCTTGCATGATGTAAAACTGTATCTTGTTTTACTGAGGCTCTGTTGAATCTTCTTTGCTCCCTTCTGATATTAAATGTCTTTCCTTTGGTTTTGCATCCTTTTTAAACGTATAATGTTTTCAGGCATCTTTATCATGCGCTCATTTTTTTTTTCTCTGGGAATGATTCAGCTTTTGCATCTTTCTCTGTCCAGTGAGCAACCTTTTGGAACTGCTTCTTCCAATGTAGGTCAGCCAGGCTTCAGCTTCTCTCATGTTGTTCAGACTGGATATTACTGACAAATTTCTACAGACTAGAAGATTTAAAAATAGGCTCGCTATGCCTTCAGGCTTCAATTCCATGAAGGTGATGTCTTTTCCTGCAATCTTACAAAAACCAAGGTGTTGTAATGGAATTCAGCATCATGCAGGATCAGACACCTATATAAATAGTCAAATCCCTTAAAAATACCATTAGCACTCAGATTTTAGATGAGGTTTTCTATAATTAGAGGAAAGGATGCATTTATTCAATACATTCATTTCAGTTTCCCATCCCAAAGTCTCTTTGTCATTCAGCACAGGGTGCAACATAAAACACAAAAGGCTTGAATCAGAGTCATATTTTAATGCTCTGATTTTCTCCATAGCCTCAGATGAGCAGTTGTATTCACCTAAGCCATTCTTCTGATTTATAACTTCTCACTACTCAGACCCTTGCTCATGTAAAGGCTAAGAAAATCTACAGTAACTTTAGCATTAGGGATAGACATGACTCCTTTCTTGTTCTAGGCATGAGCTCATCACTGCTGGATATTAAGAACTTTCTTTTTTCTATTTATATATCTCTTTTCACTTGGTTGTCTCATAAAGATGACATTTCCAATTATCCTCACATACAAGTTTTGATATTGTAGCAAATTCTCTTAAAATAAAGACACTAGATGCAGGAAAATCTGGTCTGTGACTACTTAGCCTGCTGAGATTATTAGCGATGTGAAGGAATGATCTGAAATTCCCTTGGCTTTGTGCATGCTGCTGAGCATAACTGTAGGAATGCACACTGGTCTGCAAAATAAGAACTTGAATAATGCGAAAGAATAAAAATTTGGGTGATGTAAAAAAACTTCTCTGATTGGAATCTGGCCTGGCAACAGAAAACCAGATTTGCATCTTAACATAAAGAACTTACACCTAATCAATTCTCCAGCTGATTTTCTTTGTTGTTGGAATTGGGAGGAGTTTAAAGACCAGGGAGAGAAAGTGGGAGGTGAAAAGAAATGTGTAGTTCATTGGCAAAAGTAACCCTTTGTCTATAATTCCTCGGAAAACAGGAAAATATGTTTAGGGGCTTTTTTTCTTATGCACTCACACCCAGAAATGGATAGAAGAGCACAATTTTCTTAACATCAAAGGAAAAAAAGGGACATCTGATAATAGTCAACAGCGACTGAGATGCAATAAAATGCATTCAGTATATGGCAAATGTTATTTGAGTTATCTATCGCTCACAAAAATATAATAAAAAAACCACACACACCAAAATCAAACATTGACCTTATGGTTACACATGGATCTGTATCAAAATCATCAGTCTGAATGCTCCATCTTTGGGAAAGTTCAGTGTGGATTTAAAGTTTGTGGTTTCCTGCTGTCTCCATAAAGAGATTCAGCCAAAATTTTGGTTCCAGGCACCCTTGAACACTGTCTTTAAAAAGTATTTTAGGCATTTATTATAAGGCATAAAGAAACAAACAATAAAAAAGCCATATTTCAGATTTCATTTAATTTTTAACTCTACTGCCTGTTCGAAAAGACGCCAAGCACATATAGGTAGATTTATTGGAACCTCTTGTGCAGAAGTGGTATTTTGGTGATCATATTTGTTTGATAATTGAGAATCCTTTTAGTGTCAATCTCTGCAAAGAGGACAGAAAATTGGGTCAAATATTGGGTTATTCAAGGTGTCTGAATTTGAGGCACTGAGTGAACGGTGAATGGCTAGAATTTGAATTACCCCTCTCATAATATCAGCAGCTTTTACCCCCTTTTAAAAATATTTCTATTTCTATCCTGCCTCCACCTACCTCATTGATGCCAAAAATTCAGTAAGATTCTCTGACTGCTTTCGCAAAGGATGAACATGACTTCCTCATAGTACAGTAAATGCTAATAGAGGTTTTGCTGCCCCTGATATGAGGAGCTCAGGGCAGGCTGAGGTAGGATTGCTTTACTGAAGGAAAAGGAATGAAGGAAAAGTGAGTGATGCAGCAGCATGCTGAGGAGAATCCTGGAGAGCCAGATTTTCTGCCCATTTATCACTTTATGAGGTGAGAGGTTTTGCAAAATCACTACTGCTCATAGTAGAGACTACTGTCATTCCACATCATGGCTGCTGCTACCTGGCAGCATGTCTGTGGCAAAAAGGGCTGGTCATTCTGCCACTCCTGGAACCTGTTACCCAGAAACTGCTCCACTTCACTGTGCCTAAAGCCTGACCTTGATGGTAGGCCAAGAGCCTGCTAGTACTGGATTTGCAGAGCGATTTGTCTACAGGCACTGGGAAATGTGTGCTCACACGCCCAGTGAGTTCCCAACACAGGCGTTTCTTCACTTGTCTGGGTGGAGCTGGGAAACTTGATGGTTTCCATCCTCAGTAGCTCTGCCTTTTTGGTAGCAAAAACCCCTTGAACAAACCATTGTGCTCCTACATTGAAAGAGAGTGGCCCAACCTCCTGGCTCTTTGGAGCTGTAGCTGGCAAATGCTGTGCAGGAAGTCCTGCAAGACCACTGTTGTGCTGAAACACTGAATATGTTGCTGCATAAAAATCTATGCAAATTATGAACCCAGCAGTGACTATTTTCCCTCTAAAATTACTTTAAGAGCCCATAATTTCTCCTCTGTAGGCTTTTCTCATATTTACTGTAACATTATAATTTCACCTAATAACTGTGTAACGCTTCGGCAAAACCTCACTCTTTTGCTCATCCTCTGGTTTGAGATGTCCCTGTTTGACTCACTGTCCATCCCTCAAATGCATCCTTCACAGTTTTTATTGGGTTTTATTTGAAGACGGGGATATTTAAAAGACTGATCCAAGATCCAAGTCCACTTGTGTCTCTTAGGCTGCAACAGGAGATCTGTCATTTCCAAAGCCTCTTGAAGAGCACCTAGAGTGTGCCACTTCATTTTCCAGCTTTGAGGCTAGAAAATTGGAGGTTCTTGCTGAACAGATCTCAGTTAAAACACTAGCAGACCTCAGTTTAAAAAAAAAATATTGACATGCTCTGTTGTAGAGTCATCAAAATGCAATGCAAATGCTCAAGTGTCTGAATCTGCTTGTTTTGGCATCTCAACCTGCAAATCAAAATTGTCATATGAAAGTGATCTTTTTGGATCTCCTGCCTTCCAGATGGTGTCTTTCCCTTGTGCTCCTGACATGCACTAGCTCCGTCATACCTGAGCAGCCCTCTGAATGTAGTTCCCTAAACCAGCAGAATTAATGGGAGGCCCATTTCCCTCGAGTGGTGTCCTGACTGTATCTAGGACTATATCCTAGGGGGTTGTTGACTTGCCATTTAGTGAGGAAGGGGTTTTTTCAGTTGTCCCTACACAGCTGTGCTGCTTAGAGATTTTCAGACAGCCAAGGTTGATACGGTCTGAGAAGCTTCTCAACACAAGCTCCAGAATGCAGCACCCCACCACCATGGGCAATGACTGAGTAATTGAAAGGGTACTTGGACCATGCTGCCTTTTTCCTAAGCTGAGCTCTGGTGCTGCAATACAGTAGAAGAAGGGAAAAGTATAAATTTGCAGAACCTTTCTAGGCTTCTTGAGGGTTTCTTGAGGCCAACGAAGCCTGTTTTGCAGATTCTACTTGACTTAATGGATGGGAATGGTTCAGCTGTCATCCTTTGCATTTGATTTTTCTGTGTTTAGGGAAACATAGTCTGAAAGGCACTTGTTTCATAAAACGCAGGATGTCTACATGTGAGCAGGTCCTCTAGGCTTCCTTTGATAGTCAAGAAAGAGCAAGAGGCACCCTCTCATTCTAGCCAAATACGTGTGTAGGGTTAGTGGGAGTGTGCTGGTTTCTCTCCGTTCAGTACACAGGGAACTTCAGCTATCTAAACTGTAGGTATGTAGGGTGAATCCCTCCTGCATGTCTATGCAATGCTGTGAGATGGTGCAGGGCTGTTCTTTGAGACAACATTCATATTAATAGTTACATTACTATAAGGCTCAATTACTTCCAGCTACATTAATAAACCCTTTCTCTCCCCTTTTTTATATTTCATATTGAAGCCACTTTCAAAGATCTGACCGTCTTTCAGGGAAACACATATCTTGTGGATGACAGACTGATAAATGTATATTCCATGTTAGCAACACTAGGAGCTCATAAGCTTTGTGCTGAGAAGGAAAGCCACCACAGCATTCACCTCATGGCCATTTAAAGTGATTACCTGTAGGCTGTAAATTATTGTGTCATTATTCTCTTCAACTAGAATAAACTGTTCTTAAAATCATAGGTAATCTGGATTTGAGCATCTGCAAATAACAAGAAGCTGACAAAGTGAAATCCCCTCCCCTCTTCCTCAGGCTCACCTTTGTTAAACCTTAGGATCTCTCCTACTTTCCTGATTATATGGCTTATTTAAAAATGCCCTACTGTGTTATCTGTTTTTTTCAGACATCAATAGGTGTGCTTGGTGTTTAAATAGGTCTGAATAATGGAGAAATCAGTCTGATATAAAAGCAGAAGGAGCTTACATTTATGGTGGTAGCAATAATGGTGGTACAACATCACACAATGGCTCCTGGAAGCAGACAAATGTCAAAACAGCATGAAAAACTCCTCTTGCACACTGTTAAGACTGCCCAGAATTCTCCCAGAATAACACACAATCATTTTCATGAATTCAAAGCTAATACCCATGTCAGTCCCTCACAAAGACAGCTAGTTTCAGACAAGAACTAATTGCACTGTCTTGTTTAAAAATAGAGAAATCACCCTTTGTTTTAGCATATTTTCTCCCTGGCGCTTTGCTGTTCTTGCCTGAAAACACGCTGTGTGTAAAATGGTGGCGTGAAAGGGTTAGCAATCCGAGACACAGTAGTGGACATTGTTGGGGATATTACAGCACTTTTAGTTGCCCAAGAGAAGGGTGTGGGTGGTGATCTTTGGAGAGCTAGCACACCTCAGTGGAAACTGCATGTACTGCAACGAACAGCGTTTTTTAACAAAATAAATCTGTGTTGCCTTAACACAGCCGTGCATTTTACCTGGCTACTAAGGTTTTCAGCTATTTGCTCTGCTTTGGTTTTGTTGTTGTTGTTTTTAATCTGTCATGGTTTCCATTCTCATGATAAGTGCAATTTGTAAACAGATTTCTTTTTAACTCACTGGGAAGAGTCTCTTTAGGAGGATAATATCTCAGGCAATAACACTGGGCTTTCTGCACAGCCTGCACTTTACTCAGTAATCTTTCAAAAGCAATCACTGACCTTGGAATGCAGATAGTAGTTACAGATTTAATTTTTCAGAGCTGTCCAGTCCCTAACACTCCAGAGGAATTCAGTGGAACTGTGGATGGATACCCCTTCCATGACTCAGGCCTTGAGTTTATTGGAAATAGAAGTGAGCCCTCACAGTCTGCTTATGCTGCTACTACAGATCCTGTGCCTTGCAAGGCTGCAACCTCCATATTCTTCACTGTTGGTTCAAACAAAGATTTTTTTTAATGAACTGGAATGGAAATGCACATACCAAACAGCCATGTGAATTAGGAAAAAATCCCATTCCTGACCAAAACCACTGCTGCTAGAAAAGCATGTGGAGTAGAGTATTGTGTTTGTGATTTATCACCTTACACTGCATATCTGCACTGTAGTGAGGATAGATGCTGTAAAAATAACAATGGTTATGATATGATGAAGAGAATAATAACGGTCTTCAGTATAAATGGAGAGTCATTTCTTCCTTCCAGTTTTCACAATAAGTAGGGCAAGGAACCAACATGTGAAAAGGTATTTTTTTCTTATAGGTTCATGCAAATAATAATTATATGGGTAGGAGTTTTGCTAGAAAACATTTATCCTTTAGTTTTTCATCTGACCACATTTCTCTGCTGTGTGTCTGGTTTCCAGTTCAACTTCAGCCTTGATTAAGAAATCTGTGCTATTACCTTTTCACAGTAATATATTCTATGAAGTCCTGAATGACTTTGGGCTTGATTCACCTGCCATTAAAATCCCACAGAAGCCTCCAGAAGCCTTCCCTTTCCCAATAATCTTAACATCTGACTTATCCCAGAATATACAGAAAATTAGTTTGATTAATAGATGACTTTTTTAATTGTCTCACCTTTGAAATTCTAATTGGCCAGTTAAGGTACAGGAATAAATTGTGAGGGCATTTGAGGGACTCTTGTACTGCTGCTCCTGGACCTGTTCTGCAGGGAAACACAAGGCTGTGTGGCAGTGATGTTGGAACACACATCTCAAGGAGGTTCAGAAAAACATTGTTTCCTAAGGTACTGAAGTACTTTTGAAAGTTCAAACTGTAATTAGACAACAGGACACAATCACTGATGTGGGTGTTTTTATTGCTGCTTTTTTAGTTTGTTGTAAAGAAACTGATTCATTACATAAACTCTTTTCCCGACACATACACAAACACACCCCACAATGAAACCAGGAATGGTGGGGAATCCAGAGGGATAATGAGACTGGTAACAATGCAGAAAGATGTGGAAATACTGATCATCTGTACCACGATACGCAGGAACATCAGGTTGAAACTCTAAAGTTTCAAAATCTATTATTGAAAAAAGAACCAGCATCTTTCTCCTTTGTTTTCAATGGTACAAATCCATTATATTCTTCCTTCCAACTTAATCACCTTAAGGCCAATTCCAGCTTTGAAATCATTAACACATTGAAGCAAATGAGGTACACTTGGTCCACAATAAGGCCAAGGTCTGTGGTTTCTTGTGCTTTTATGAATGAGGCCCCAAAATGCAGATACCCTTGTCAGGTACCTCATCCTTCTTATTTTTGGAGACATCCATAAATGTCCTTTTAGAAAATACTGAAGAATGTGAAAGGTGTGATTTTACTACACATGGTATGTAGATTTCATTAGTGATTCACAAAAGCTGGAATAAAACATGGTCAATTTCTTCCTTACACCCAGTTGTTCTCTCTGGCACAATGACTACTTGACTGTTTCTTGTAATAATAATTATTGACAAAGGGACAAAGCATGGAGCAGTCAGATTTTGCCCCACTGTTAGTTCCCATAATTTGGAGCTCTGATGTCTTTGAAATAGTAAAAGATATCCATAATAGATGTGATTTCTAAGATCTTCCGTAGGAGTTCTTTTCAAAAGCTGCATTGTTTCCATGGATGCTGCCGTATAATCTAATTATTCCTGATGGGTTGCCTATTGTATCACAGGATCCTTCAAAGGAAAGGAAAACAGCAAGGTAGATCATTTGAGCAAAAAATCTTTTATTTGTTTAGGACAATGTTTCACAAAAGCTCTATCTGGGAAGGAAAAGAAATCTCTTCTGAGCCTCCTTTCTTTCAGAATTCAAGTTTCTATAATCATATAAAGCGGCTCTGTGTACTGTATGTTTTATCCTTTCTTTTCATTGGATGATAGAAGACATTTCAGCCCCATGTTGGGATGGGGTTTTTCCCACTGAAAAATTAAATCATTTATATTGTAGGATCTACTGTAGACAACTAGGGTAAAGCAACCCCAAGCAGTCAGAGAATACAAGCCAGGCCCAACACCTGCAGCTTGTCAAAGGAATTATTCCACTCAACTCTGTTGGAATCTTTTTGTGGAAAGATACACAGTGGTGCAAAGGAGTTGATATTTACATCCACCTCATTAAAGTGAATCAATTTCCTATTATCACCGAGTCACAAGTTCCTAGACCACATGATGAATCTCGCTTGGTCTGTGGCGTGTGCAACTGAACTGGTTTTGACCTTGGGCATTGTGTTAACGAGTCCCATTGCATGTGCTGTTTCTCAGGACACCTTTGCACCTGCATAACTGGGCTCCAGCCAGCTTTTCCCAGGGAAAGGCCTGAAAATATACTTTATCATGTCAAATAGCAATATCCTGAGCACATGAGCATGATCTTGTCTTGCTGTGAAAGAGTAAATAAATGAATGCTTCCCTTACGAGCACCGTCATCCAAGCTACCACACTGTAACAATATGGCTGCGTGGGAAACTAATGAGGGCTAGAGTGGGAAAGGATGGAAGCTCAGAACTGTTTCTCCCCATCATCCACTCCTGTCTTAGAGCTATTACCATGGTACTACTATTTTGCATAGCTAGTGTCTGTGTTTTGGAGTTCTGCTATCCTTTTATATATATGTGAAAAGATTTGCCATTATTTAAATGTTGTCTTCATTTATGTAGTCTACAGATAAGAAAAATCTATATGGATTTTCTTTTATATGGCCTTTCAAGAGCAATTATATTTCCAAAAATTTCCTGTGTTGCTCCTATGTTACCATTATTCCTGTAAGACACAAAAGTTCTGCCAAAGCCCTACTCAGGGCTTAATTTTTCCTTATGTGACATCTATCCTTAACATTTGGTGATAGTCTGAATGGATAAATGGTATACAGCCAGTAAACTTCTGCTTTTAGGTAGAGGCAGCTTGTTTCCTCCAATATTTACCAACAGAGAATTCAGAGCTTTAGTTTTATCTGTTCAGGATCCAGAAGGAGCAGCACAAATTTCCAGCCTATAGTGCTCCTTAGGGAAGGACTCTCTGAGCAACATGGACCTGAACTTCTGGAGGAGGGAGCGGGAAAAGCGAAGGGTGGAACCAAAGCTCTGGATATCTGGGGAAAATTAATGGAAAATTTTGAAGTCTGTAGTCATTGGAGCTGAAGGGAAGGGCAACGTTCTTGCTCTACACAGCCCCAGTAGAAGGTGATAGTCTGTACCTTTTTCCCTCCTTCTTGTTTTTCTACTGTTTATTCGTCTGCAATACAAGCTAATGGTATTCTACTATTTAAACAGGTCTATTTTGAGTTTAGTTCCTCACAAACAAACAACATTCTTCAGTCGTCAATATTCTTATCTTCAATTGCAGATAAATTGTTTGCGTTAAATTGTTTGAATTTCCCTTTGGCTAGAGCTTCAGTAATTGCAGGGATGGAAATTACTGATGCAGTGAAAAATGTGATGTGCATTCAGCCCCTGACAGTGGTGCAATCTGTGGGGCTGAGTCCCAGAACCCATCTCCTTTGAAGGTTCTCTCTCCCTTGTAGGAAGAAACATTCTTTTCTCTAGTTCATCCAGTCTCCTCCTGTGTGAAGCCACATGGAAGGAAGCACGATGTCTCTCCAGACAGTAGCTGTTATCATGGAGGGATTCCATTCAGACCACGCAAAACCAGGAGGACAGAACACCATATCCAGGGTGAATTTGATTCCAAGCAGGGGGGCCTCCTTCTACACCTAAATCTTCTTCCAGCATGTGGATCTCTTATGTACATTACAACCCAAGGGAGACTGAAAGTAGCAAACATCTGGAATAGCATCGCTGTAGATCTGAATCCACTACAATGAAAAACTCCAGCCCTAAATCTATATCTAAATTTTATTTGTTTTTGTTGGAGCACCAATTTGGGGTAGTAAAACTGGAGATTACAAAGTAGTAGTAACATGACAAATACTGTAATGCTAAATACTGTTTTCCAAGTACTAGGAACTTACAAGGAGGGACAAAACTATGGCTTGATATCAAAGTCCAGAAAAGCTGAATCTGAAAAACTTCATTTTAAGAAGCAGACATCCCCTCAAGTCATGGTTTGCTTCTAATAATCCAAAGCAGTAGGAGATACAGAAAAAAAATTATGTTCTCAGATGATGCCATTGGATGATTTGATGTAGTCAGAAAGTATGGAATATTTGCATGGCACATATACGTATTTTGGGATGATATTAAATTTCAAGTTTTCCAAAGGGACAGTATTTTCTTTAGCTTTTAATTTTTTTCCCTCCAGACAAGCACACTCATACATGGCTGTATTGAAGAAGCACAGCATGATTCAGGAATGATGCTTGGAAACACGTTGGGAAGGTTGTTTAAGATTTTGGAATGGATACCCCACAGCGTGAGCAGTACACAGAGGATAATCCTACCAGTGTGTGGTATAAGCATAATAAAAAGGCAAATATGCAGTATCGTGTAGAAGAGACTTGTGGCTCCTTGGGCTCAGAACAATCATGACACTGTAAAATTTTTAATTTTATTAGGAACTTAAATAAATTACAATTTGGTGATTTTTTAAGTTGTTCATTTCTGCTTAACAGAAATATTTTCATTTGATACATATTCTCTTATTCACAATACCCTTGATTCCCATTACTACTAAATCTGAAAAGAGTAAGAGATGGTCACAATCTTCCTGCAGATCTCCCTACAATCTC